>CM053769.1:658896068-658960335 GCA_028658325.1 Potorous gilbertii | reverse complement strand
GGAGAAGGAGATAAGCAGGGTGGGGGGGTGATGGAAGGGAGGGCAATGGGAGGAGGGAGCAATTTGAAGTCAACACTCGGGGAGGGACAGGGTCATGAGAGAGACTAGAAGAGGTGGGGGGTGGGATAGGATGGAAGGAAAATATACTTGGTCTTGCACAGCATGAATGTTATGGAAGTCATTTGCAAAACTACACAGATATGGCCTATATTGAATTGCTTGCCTTCCCAGTGGGGATGGGTGGGGAGGGAGGGAGGAATAGATGTTGGAACTCAAAGTTTTAGGAACAAATGTTGAGCGTTGTTCTTGCATACAACTAGAAAATGAGAAATACAGGTAATGGGGCATAGAAATTTGTCTTGCCCTACAGGACAAAAGAGAAGATGGGGATAAGGGAAGGGAAGGATATTAGAAGAAAGGGCAGGTTGGGGATAGGGGTAATTAGAATGCTTGGCCTTTGGGAGTGGCGGGAGGGGAGAGATGGGGAGAAAATTTGGAACTCAAAATTTTGTGGAAATCAATGTTGAAAACTTAAATAAATAAATAGATAAACAAACAAACAAACAAATAAATAAAAAGAAAGTAAAATGACTGAACAGCAAAACTCCTGGCACCAAGGGTGATACCTATAGATTATGCCATCCTGCTGTATATATTAATACACACACACACACACACACACACACACACTTTCTTAATATTTTCCTTTTTAAAACTTCTCAGTTTGGGGAAAATGGAGAGGAGTCTGATTAGATTATTACAGTATATAAACTATATAAACTTATAACATTGTATATATTCATTTCTGAGAATTTAGGCACTCTGAATCTTAGCTTCACTTACCTCATCTATAAAATGATGGAACTAGATTAGATAATCCCTTTAATATGAGGCCAATGAAGATATCTGTCTATGCTCTTTTTCAGTTGGCATTCTTTCTTATAAATGAAGGAGTTTCCTGGGTTTTATCCAAGAGAATTATTCTGTGACAATAAAAAAATAGGACCTCACAAATCAATACTGGGCTAACCTTGTTCATACCAAGACCTACCAAGCAATATAGTAGCCAAACGGGGGAGAATACTGTTACTTTTTTCTTTAAAGGTCTCTGAGGTCAATTTCAAACCTAGCTTCCATTCAGGATCCTAATTTAGCCTGCCTCTGAAGCTTTCTTCTCTGCCTAGGAGTAGACTTGGTAGGCCCACATTTGTTTTTATATATTCCCAGAAAATTTCAATTCGCTGTAAATTAAGATCTTATTTCTACACATACATTCTAGGTTCTCAAAATTAACAGCCATAGGTATCAATATCAATATATTTATGGAAACTGGCTCTTGAAATCCTGTCAGATACAAATAGACAACTCTTCAACTGTCTTACATTTCAGAATGAGAGCACATTAATTAGAGGTGAAAGGTCCCTTAAAGATCATCTAAGCTCGTTGTTCTTAATTTTTCTTTCTGTCATTTTCCTCTTTGGAGGTCTTGGGAAACCAATGGACCTCTTCTCAGAATGATGTTCTTAAATGCGTAAATTAAAATAGATGAGATCATAAATGAACACAATTATATTGAAACACAGTTATCAATTTTTTTTTAAAGAAGTAGATGTTTGACACTTTTCAGTTGTGAAAATAGGCACAAGCTATACTGTTTTTTTCTTACAATATTCAATGAAAAAAGAAACATTGACTGTGAACTTCCTGACAACAGATGAGGAAAGAACTGGTATAACACGCATGAGGCCTGAGAAGTCATGAAATACCAAGGAGTAAGCAACAATCAAAATACTTAAAACCAAATAATAGATAAGTTGCATCTCAATGTATTGCCAAACATGCATACATTGCCATATGTGCAACCATTTGAGGCACAGATAGGATCGTACTTTTTGTTGTACGTGTATGGTGGGTATGTCAAATACATGCTCCATTCTGGTGGATCTCTTGGATTTTCCTTGCTAGAAATACTTGAGTAAACAGTTGTCATTAGGATGAAAAGCCAAAGGATGACCTTTCTTATCAGTGGGAAGGCTGCCATTCAGCCTCTGGGGAGTTCCTGGTTCAGGTTCTTTCATGGTCTTCAAAATATGTTTTTAAGGACAATTTTACAGACAGGTTAAGAATCCCTAATCTAGTTCATTTCTTCATTTTACGTAGGAAGAAACTAAGGTCCAGAGTGAAGTGACTTTTCCAGGGGCATAAAGCTTGTTTTGTCATAATTTTTGTCATAATTCTTGGCAGAATTAGGAAAAAAATCTGAGTTCTACAGAAACCAAATCTAATTTTGTTTTAAGGATGACCAGCAGTAGGCCTTAATTCTTTCAAGATTCAAAGTGTTAACTGATAAGTCAATTTATGCTAATAAACAAGGTCCCAGTTTCTAAAAAATGCAAGTTGTAACTACAGGTTTCTAGAGATAAGGCATAGTACTTTGCAGTCAAATCTATTACAATTCTAATGGAAGTGGAGTAGAAAGAGGGGAAAGGGAGAAAGAAAGCCTAGAAAAGGAAGAGGGGATCACAAGTCTATAGGACATAATTAAAAGCAGGTGAACAAGAGTAATCTCAGACAATCTTACTAGTCTGGGAGTACAATAAAGAAATATGCATTAAGCACCTAGTATATGCATGGCACTATTCCAAGTACTATACTATACTATACTATACTATACTGTATTATACTATACTATACTATACTATACTATAAACAGTATTTCTCAGAAATGCTGTAGATTTGCCTAAATTTTTGCAGAGAATTTTGCAGTCATGCCATTCCTGTGGAAGAGATAGAGATTTGACAATATCACCATTAACTGGACTGAACTGCTCAGCTGACCCTTCTTCAAGAGCAATACTCAGAATGATTGGATGTAAACTTAGAAAGGGGTCTTTAATGCAATCATCTTCAAGCATTCTAGCTATTGTGCCAAGGTAGAGTTGGACTTTTCTTTCCTGGCCCCAGAGGACAGAACTGGGATCAACAAATGGATGAAAGTTGTAGAAAGGGTGGTTTTGGCTTGATTTAAGGGAAACATTTCTAATGATCAGTTACATGGAAGTGAAATGCGCTGATTGGGAGGTAGTTTACTGTTGCTCACTGAGGTTCTTCAAGCAAAAACCAGGGTGTAGGGAGGGAGCATGAGGGGAGGGAGAGTTCTGGTTCAGTTGCAGGTTGAAATAGGTGCCCCCAAAAGATTCCCCCCAATTTAGGATATTTAGATTATGTGAATTTTAAGCCAGTCAGAGGAGGATAAGGTCATCAAGGTGAGCTTCATGGGAGGGAATTTTTAGGAAGTTTTTAATCATCAGATCATATCTTATAGGACTTGCTCCGTTCTACAAAATTTGCATGACTAGATGATGATAGAATATATCATTTAGTTATCTAGATTTTTCCTAATTCTTTCCTTATATTTGTATTCTGCCTTAGAATTGGATAGTTCAGCTTAGATGTTAGTACTCCCTCTAATAGTCTTTTGCTCCCATTCATCAATCTACTCAGTTCCTAGGATCTATACCTTCATTCCGCCTTAGTCATGAAAGAGGGGTAGCAATACTCATAATTTCATGACCTACAGCTGTTGCACCACAACAATCCATAACTCGGACAATAATTTCCCTTCTTTTAAATTCTTCCTGTACTTTGTCCCACCCATTCTCTGTCCTCATCATAACCTTTCATCATTTCATACACTTCACCTCCCCCTTCCACTTTCTCAGATCATTCCTATAGTGGCCTCCCTTACAAACCTTCAAAAATCTCCCCTCCTTTGATTAACCAACTCAACTTTATGCTATCCTCAACTTTTGAAACCGTTGCCCCATGATCTATCATTGCTCATCCTTTTCCAGACCACTATATGGTACCCATCATCTGCCTCCTCTGGTCCTATTCAGGTGCTGCTGCACACTGTGAAAGGAAATTACATAATTGTACTGAGTCTTCTACAAATTTTGTTGAATTTAATCTCAACTGAGACTTCAATTACCAATCTTTATACTCTTCCTTCATTAACTTTCTATTATAATCATAATATTAGCTAAACTTTTTCTCTTCTAAACCCATCTGCTCCACTTCCATCCCTCCTCCTTCTCAGTGGGAGGATAGAAACCTTCCAACTTTAGTTCTTTACATACATATGCATACATGTAAGTGCACACATACACAATTTCACACCGTAAGTCACCTCAGCTCCATCCTCTTCTCCTTTGCTCCAGTCCAAGAGAATGAAGTGGCCCCTCTCTTTGCCACTGTCTTTACTTGTCTTTAATTTGCCCCCTCTCACCTCCAGAACTTTTTCCCTCTCCCTTCTTTTCAGTCTCTCCTTATCTACCAGCTTCTTCCATGTTGCCTACAAATACTGCTAGAGCTTCCAATTTATTTTTTAAAAGCCCTCTCATTTGTCCCTACCATTATCTGTAAATATAATTCTTTATCCTCTTTTTTATAGCCAAATCTCAGAGCTGGAGTCTTTGGTAATTTCCTTATTGTTAAATCCAATGGTCACTTTTCAGTTTTTCTCTTTCTTGACCTCTCTTCAGAGATTAACCATCACATCACCTCCTACCCCCAACTCCTGAATGTGTTCTTTTCTCTGGTTTTCACATTTCTCTTCCTTTCTATTTGACTAATCTTTCAGTTTCCTTTGAAGTTTCATCCTATTTTCTACAGTTCAGTGAATATATCAGGGTTTTGTTCTGGTTCCTCTCCTCATATCACTCTACACTCTCCCTGATTTCTTCATATTTTTCCATTACCAACAGCCTGCTTGACATTGCTACCTGGATGTTTACAAGATATTTCAAATACAACCAATTCAAAATAGAGCTCATCATTTCTTTCCCTAAAACCACCCCTCCTCCTAAGTTCCTTATTTCTGTTAAAGATACCATTATTTTTCTGGTCACTCAGGTACAAAACATAGGAATTATCCTTGACTCCTTATTCTCTTTCAGTGGCCAAGTCTGTCCAATTCTATTTGCACATCTCTCTTATGCATCTCCTCTCCATTCACATTGCTACCACCCTGGATGAAACCATCATCACTTTCCTCTCTTTGTCACTCTCCCTCTCCCTATCCTTCTTCTCCCCCTTTCTCTCTCTCCTCCTCTCTCTCTTCCCCTCTTCCTATTGACATAGTGTCCTAATTGGCCTCCTTACTCCAAGTTTTTCCCCTCTTTCTTCCCCTCTCCAAACCATATTCCACAATGCTACCATATTATTATTCCTAAAATACTGGTCTGACTATGTGCTCTTTTGCCTAAGAAGTGCCAGTGGATCTCCAAAGCCTTTAAGGTCAAATAAAAAACTCTTGCTTGAGAATTCAACAATTGGTTGAATCTTATCTTTTCAGACTGGTTGTTTTCAGTATTCCTCCTCATGCATTTTAAGCTTGAGCAAAGCTAACCTACATTTTGTTTCCTTATGATATTCTATCTACCATCTCTGTGACTTTGCACAAGATTCCCCTATACCTGGAATGTCTACCTCTTGGAGTTTCTAATTCCCTTCAAGGGTCAGTTCAAGTCCCAGTTCCTTCAACAGACTTTTCTTGATTCCTCAGATTCTTCATTGGCTAAGAGAAATGAATAGAAAGGAATACATCTTTTTCTCAGTGGCCCATGGTACCTTTACAAAGATTGGTCATATACTTAAATGATAATTTTGTTGTGTATTTGAAAGGCATAGCAAATTGTGCATAGTAGATTTGCAGGTTCATTTACAATCATCTTTTTTATTGTCCTATGTTATGGAAGTGCTTGTTTTATTCCATAAATTAAAAAGAAAAGAAAGAATGCAGATCAGCCTTTCCCAAACCCTTGGAGCTAGGTCAAACTGACATTCAGAATTTTAATTGTGCTACCATTGTGCTTAGAAATGGGAAGCACTGGCCTCATTTTATTGATTTAAATGGGATATTACTTCTAACTAACCATTATTCTTTTCCTTTCTCCATAGATATGACTTTATCCATAGACATACCATAGACATATGCTCCTCTGACCTAGAAAATATCATCATTTCTTTCCAGAATTTCCTAGCTTTCTAAAAGTAATCTTCAAGAGAGTAGGGCCTTCATCTTACCTTAACTTTTTTTTATCTCTCTCAGAAACTTGCACAGCACTCTTTATCCAATAGGCACTTGTTGCATATTTGAATAATGACTTAATGTCTTTCATTTATTCCAGCCAAATATATAGTAACCCTTTACCAATAGCAGAAGCAAGTGCAGGTTTTAGTAAAGACAAGTTGGCTAGCAAGGAACAATGGAAAAAAAGAGCTGAGCTTGGAATCACAGAATATAAGTTCAAATCCTGTGTGACCTTGGGCAAGTCATTTAACATCTCTTGGTCTCAGTTTCCTTCTTTGAAAAATGAGGGGCTTAACTAGATCTGACTTCTAAGATTACTTCTAGCTCTAAATATATCATCCTAAGGTACAGGAAATTTGGCATCTGAGAGGTCTGCAGAAAAGAATGTCAGGAAATTTCATGTGGGAGATGTATAATCAGTCAAACAAAGAGTAAATTAATACAGTTTGTCACCTACCCATGCATTTGACTTTCTTCCAGGTAAATGTTTCTTTTGCTGTCTGTGATCAACACAAGTGAGAAAAAGACAAACAAAACAGAATGAGGAATCTGTGTAAAGCTAGATACTAACAGGCTCTTCTTAGCTAATCTCTCTTTCAAAGCCACAAAATTCCAAAGGTGATTAGTGGTAATGGAGTAACCAGGTTCTTTGAAGTATTAAATAATTCCTTGCAAAATGAGTACTTTTCTTGATCCTGATCTACCCTTAAAAGTAGAGGAGGCAAAGATTTGCCTTTTGCATTCTTTGTAGCTAGAAGAGATATAAAATGGCTTAGGGAGCTTGACCCTCTGGGCCCTTTTGCTCCATCCGAAAGAGGTTTATTAGAGAGAAGAACTATAATATGCTTAATTTTGTTCTAGTTCTTTCAACTATTCAATTGTATTTGTGACATTCTTTCAGCTCTCTGCGGTACCTGCTGTTAAGAGAAATAATAATTGGTACTACTACTATGGTCATAATTTAAAAGCTGCACTTTTCTTCAGCCACCTGGCAAAGAACTCAAACTTAAACAACTCAGTATTCTATTCTTAGGCAACACAATGCATCTGTGGGTTAACTGCTCAGCTGACAGATTAGGTGCAGCAACTCAGGCTCTCTGTTCTGTGGCTTCTTAAGTCCTCCACTCTCTGAACCCTTTGGTGCTGTGTCTATGGAGAGCACTCTTACCTGTTCATGACAGGGTTTCAGAGAAATTTTTTTCCCTTTGAAATACTTAAGGTTTAGAACAACTTTGTAACTCTTAAAATTAGGGAATGAAGAATTTTCCAGACTATCTTCACATAACAGCAAACTATAATTTTGAATAAGAATAAGCCAGGGCCAGCTGTGTGGACAACTGTCTTACATGTCATTCGTCTTTGTGAAGAAAGATGTGCCTGTGGGCAGTACAGGAAGTTTTACACTCCCTATGCTTGATGAGCTGTCCAGGGTCCTGAGATTCAGACTCCTTATCCTGGCTCTTTGTGGTCAAATAATAAAAAGAATCAAAAAGTTTTCTGGGATCAAATACCACAGAGAAGGTCAGAAAACATGCCTCCAGCAGTCTGTGCCTCTATATTAAAAAGAACTTTGATCTGGGTAGCTATTTGGAATTTTGCAAGAAAAATAGCTCTACTGTTCATACATACCCTTTGACTCGGAAAAGTTGTAACTGGGCATATAACCCATGGTGGACAAAGACAGAAACAAAGTATGCATAAATATATTTATAGCAGTTCCTTTATTGTAACAAAGAACTGGAAACAAGCAGGTGTCTTTTGACTGGGGAATGGTTAAGCAAACTATGGTCTAAGAATGAAATATAATATTGTATGATACTAAAGGATAAATATGAGAAATTCAGATGAACATAGGAAGGTTTGCATAAGTTACTGCAAAGTGAAATTAGGAAATCAAAAGAAGAATATATACAAAGTCTACAGCAGTGTTCTCTAAAAATAATTGAAAAGAATTTGAGCCATGAGCATTTTTAAAACCACTAATGGTATCAGAGAATAAATAATGAAATATAACTCTCTCCTCTTGGCAGAGATGTGGTGTACTATAGAGCAGAATGCTGTATACCATTTCAGATCACTATATTGGTTTTGTTTGCTTAATTTTTTTGTTATCAGAAAGATTCAATTCAAGTAGAACAACATCCAGAAATACTTCTGACATAAAAACAAAAAAAATCAATATAGCTTCAGTCCTAGAGGAGTCTGAAAAAGAGAGGTGGGATATTTTTTAAAAATTTTTTTAGCTCTCTACACTGTTATCCTAGTTCCCTGGGGATAATCACTTAAAGCTTTAAGTTTAGCTAATGATTAGTTTCTTCACCAAAAGGGGAAGTAAAAGGTATTCATTGTATAACCTAAATCAGGGAATGATCAACTATTTATTTCCTTCACAAAAAAAAAGAAATGTTTAATACAGGATACTCATAAGTGAACATTGACAGAGACTTAAAACATGAAATTGTAACTTATAAAAGGAAGAAAATGAGTATTTTATGGAGCACCCACTACATATATATATATATATATATATATATATATATATATATATATATATATATATATGTATATGTATATATATGTCAGACACTGACTTAATTTTTTCTCTCACAAATAATGTTTCTTACAAATATTGTCTCACTTGATGCACACAAGAACCCTGGGGTGTAGGTGCTGTCAATATCCCTATTTTATAATTTAGGAAACTGAGGCAAGCAGATGTTAAGTGATTTGTCTAGCTAAAAAGTTTCTGAGGCTGATTTGAATTCAGGTCTTACTGCTTCCCCACCCAAGGCTCTGTCAACTACACTATTATCTGCCATCACTATAGCACCAGTTATCACCACTATGCTAACCAACTCCCACTAACTGACACTTATAACTACTGTTATACTCTCCTAGGAAGCTGACACTTAAGATATCAAAATATGAAACATTTTTAAGAACTCCTGAATAAACATTTCACCTTTTCCTCAGCTCTGTGCTGACTAAACAGCTCTCTCAAGGTAGATACCTTCTGGTAAGCCAGGCTAGATATTGGACTCATCCTCTTGCCTATTTTTTAGAGTACTAGTCTTGGAGTCAGGAAAACCTGGACTCAGTTCTATATTAGATACTTACTAGCTAGGTAACCCTGGGCATTGAACTTAAATCCCTTGTGTCTCAGTATCTTCATCTTTGGAATGGAAGACTCAATGGTATGCAAGATCCTTTCCAGCTCTAAAGCTATGACCCTAGAACTCTCCCTAAAAACAATAATAGATTCCTATAAAGTAGAGGAGCTCTGACTACAAACTAACAATGATTATTTGAGGTAGTATCTGGCCTAATTGCCATGGGCTACCGGGTCATCTTACCTACTCCAGGTCTTCGGTGATCAGCCGGATATACTTATGGGAGAAGAGACCTCCAGAGTGAAGCAGAGGTGTAGGCTTTATTCCAGATACCAACTACATGTCAGCATGCAGGACAAGTTTTCTCGTGGAGCCCCCTCCTCCTACTGGAGGAGAGGGGAACCCCACCCCCAGGCTTTCCTGGCCCCATTTAAGCTCTCCCAGCTGCATGGCTCACTCATGGACAGCATGCTCTCTATCCCTTATCCAATTAACAGGTGTGCTCAGACCACGGATCAATCTCAAGGGTGGGATGCTGAGAAGAGGTGAAAAAACAAGATAGCTTGTGTCTCACTCCTCAATTCCCAGTCGTTCTCTGGGGGGCCTCATGAGAGCCTAGCAGTTAAGCCCTCACCTTCACCTGACCCGAGACCATTCACGTGAAAACTGAGCTTACACCCCAGCAAGGTAGCATATAGGAAGAGTGAAAAGACTTGGTTTCCAATCCTACCTACCTAACAGGTAGGTCTCGGGTCCTCAATTTCCTCATCTTAGTGGATAGGGGGCTGGACTTGAGACCATCTTGTTTTCAGTATCCTGTGAGAGTAGCATGTTATTCTGCAGATGTCAATTGCCATAGCCTTCAACAGAAAGGACAATCTAGTTACTTCTGCTCCCACTAATTTCCAAGAATCTTTTTTTGTTGATCCTTCCCTTCAAGCTGTCATTGTGATTCCTTGAAGAAAGTCAATTTCCTCTCACACTTTCTGCTAAGCATGAGAATATTTTCCATAATGTAGCTAATAGTTTGCTTTCTTATGAAATACAGTTTAATGGGACATTGGACTCAGAATTAGGAAGATGAGAGTTCAAATCATGTCTCTCAATTTTAATGGCTACATGATCCTGGGCAAGTCACTTCAACTTACAAAGTCTGCTAGGTAATGGCCCTAGATAGTCAATCAATAAGTATTTGTTAAGTGCCTACTATGTGTCAAGCACTGTCCTAAGCACTGAAGATACAAAGAAAGACCAAGACAGTTCCTGCTCTCAAGGAACTTGAAATCTAACGGAGGACACAACATGACTATAACTAGCTACAAATAAACAAGATATAGACAGAATACATCATTATGTAATCGACAAAAGGAAAAGCAAGCATTAAGTGGCATCAGGAAAAGTTTCTGGTAAAAGATGAGATTTTGTCTAGAACTTGAAGGAATTCAGAGAGGAAAAAAGAGGAAAGGTGGCAATGAGGAGGGAGAGTATTGCAGCCTTGGAAACATGTAGCTAGTAGAAAACCTGCTAGACTTGGACTCAAGGAGACAGGATTCAAATCCTGCCTCACCAGCAGAATGATGCTAAGCAACTTACTTAACCTCTTTTAGCCTCAATTTTTTCATCGGTAAAATGGATATAATCATAGAAATAAACTCAGAGGTATTGGAAGAGTCAAATGAATATAAGTAAAGCACTTTGCAAACATCAAAGTATAATATAAGTGTTAGCTCCTATTTTTCTAAGTTCCTCATCTGCAAGACACTACTTTTACAGGCAATAAAGCATATATATATCACCAGATTGTTGGGAGGATGAAATGAGACAAACCTTAAAGCCCTATGTAAATGTTGGCCATTATTAGTAACTGTGAGTGTCTATTTCCCCATTTGTATTCTACAAAGTGTACACTAGATTGCATTATATCTTCAAGAATTCTCTACAATTCTTGCCATTCTATTGTATCCTTCAGAATAGTATGCTGGTTAGGGTTTATCCTCCACTGAATATTGGTGTTTTGTATTATGTAGTCCTATTTGCATTTTAATATGCCAAGTACGAGAGTTTGTTCACCTTTCTCACTGCTATGTCCATTCCAGGGGATATTTGCCAGCTGCTTTTTGTCTATCTGTATTATTGCTAAATCTTTACCAGTTGCTTCTAACTGAACATCTTGGGAAGGCTTCATTAGCATGTACGCCTCCTTCTATCACTTCTAGAACAATTGGAGGGGTGAGGCGGAGCTCTCTCAGTCTGGCCCTCACAGACCTCAGTAGCATCCCACTAAGCACCTTATCTAAGCTGAATATTTTATCTTTGCCCTTTTAAAAAATGCTTCTGGTGTTCTCTCAATCGCTTTTCAATCTGTGTGACAATATTCTCGTCCCAATGCTTTTTAACTAAATTTTCCAAGAAAAACATGACAAAAAGCTTTACAATTTTTGCCAGAATGGTTGCTATTACTTCTGTGGATTTGAATTAGAAATCTACCTCTCCAGTCCTGATCTTTCTTGTAAGATCTAGACACCGCCCCCCTAGCTCCTTCACTTGTATGTCCTGTAGCCATTTCAAACTGAAAAGTCTGAAAACCAAACATATTATCTTTCCCTCTAAAAGTACACTCTTCCTACTGATAATGTTATATCTGTGAATAACATCACAATCCTTCCAGTTTCCCCCATTACTCTGTGAGCTTCTTCAGGAAAAAGACTATTTCTGCCTTTCTTTATATTCCCAGTACTTAGCACATGGTAATCCTCTAATAAATATTCATCAGTCGATAGGTTATTTGAACCATCTTTAACTCTTGTTTTTCTCTGACCTTTGTCATCCAGTCACCATTATGATTCTATTTCTATATTATCCCTCATAAAGCAATTAGCACAGTGCCTGCTATAGTAGGCACTATATATGTTAGCTATTATTGATAGTAGCTAATAGTGATGATATTTATATTAATAACATTAATATATTAAATGAAAAATTAACACACCACAGGGTTTACCATCAGGATAGGTCAGCCATCTCTAAGAAGGTAATATTTAACTCCAGAACTAAAGTATAAGCAAAGCTTAGAGAGATGCAGGACTCCTGGCTCAGAGAGAAGGCAGATGAAATTCAGTATTATACTGATAGTAACAATCCAAAGTGCTTTTATGATGCCCTGAAAGCTTTTCATGGGCCAAAGATCTATGGTATATCTCAATTTTTCAACCACATTGATTAGTGATAAGAACATGGTTCTGGAGAGATGGGCCAAACACTCACATAGCATTTTCAACAGATCATCATCAACCAATGCTGAAGCTATTGAGCATATATCTCAGGTTAAAGTTGATCCCTCTGCAGCTAGACTTCCAAATAAAGAAAGGATTTTGAACACCATTATATTTCTATCATTTTAAAATATCTGGTGCTGATTCTATGCCAGTTGAGATTTACAAGGTAGTGGACCCATTACTCATATAAAAGCTGACAGAAATCTTCCGGGTTATATGGCAAGAAGTTATCCCCCAGGAGCTCAAGGATACCTCCATTGTCCATCTCTATAAAGGAAAAGGAAATAGGTTGTCCTGACAATCACAGAGTTTAGTCATTGCTTAGGCATTTTCAAGATTCATGCCAAAGTCTTCCTTAATTGGCCGATCCTTCACCTGGAAAATGGTCATCTACAGGAGAGCCAGTGTGGCTTCAGAAAGGACTGAGGAATGGTCAACATGGTGTTTGCTCCCCAACAAGTTCAGGAGAAATGCCAGGAGCAGAAGAAAGGTCTATACACATTTGTCAGTCAGACCAAGGCTTTTAATACTGTTAGTCGGGGGGGTTGTGGAAGATCATGACAAAATTTGGTTACCAAGAGAAGTTCATCAGCATTGTTACACCAGTTCTATGATGGCAGGCTTGCATGGGTTACAGATAATGAACGATACTCTCACAAATTCCCAGTGTTAACCTGAAAACTTGGTTAAAGAAAAGACATCAGGCTAAAGGCACACGTTATTTATTAATTAATTTCCTCTTAAAGAAAACAGTCAAAGCACTATGGAGTCAGAGGTTGCTCTGATTACTTGGTACAGAAATCATCTGTCTTATATACATTCTACTGTGAGAAAGGAACTCTCTTAATTAAACAAATCATAAATTTAGTAAGACAAGATAATTAACAAAGCAATGTCAGTTGGGCCTTGCGATTCCAAACTGTGTAAACTTCCTCTCTGCAACATATATCTCTGTGACATAAGATGAGAAGCAGCAGGCTTCCTGTCCTAAACAGGACACAGGAAAGGGTACCTTTAACAAAGATTCAATTGAAATTACAACCCAGGGCATCTGTGTGGTTTTTATTCCTTATCACTAAAATGCCAGGAGAGAGGGTCTCCTAAGGAAATTATTAAGTCAGTCCCATCGGTTTTGCTGACACGTAAAAAAAAGGCATTCTCTAAATCTACTCAAAATGACAAAAGAGACTACTAGGTCCAGACTCTTCAAGCTCTGGCCTTTACTAAAACCCAAAGTTTATGTTAAAAGATTATCACCAGTCACCAGTAGAAAGAAGCAGGGATATGTGCTTGCTCTCATGCTTTTTAGCATGTTTTCAGTGATGTTGTCTGTATCAGTAAGCACCCCAACATGCATAGGGGGGTCTGCTACCACAGGTTCTTTGATCTGCTTCTCTAAAAGGAAAGACAGCCTTTGAAGGATTAACAAGAACTTTAACCAAGCACAGGTATCAAAGAAAATAGAAATTTCAGAGAAATCCAAAATTAACAGACATGCTTCCAAAATGTCTAACCATTAACATTAAATATAGATATAGATATAGATATAGATATAGATATACCAGAGAGGGAACATATGGGTTTCTCAAAGACTGGGGGGACTCCTTAGTGGTTTCCCAGCATCCTCTTCTATACAATACAATACAAATACAATATAACAAACAAACAGTTCTAGGCAGTAAGCCCCAAAGTAAAACCTCACCCTCAGAGTACTTTTTAGAGCTAGAGGGCATAACCCTCTGACTCAGTGACTCAACAGAAGAAACAAAAGATACTTGGGACCCTTCTACATAACAGATCCCCTAATCAAGCTTCCCACCATGAGCAGGTCCATCAATGAGTGGGAAAGATCTTCTTTAATCACTTTATTCAATCAGAGGCACTTTTAGTAAAACAAAAACAGCAAAAGATTCTAATTTGACTGTTCTCACATCGACAGATACCTTATTGTCAGCAACCTTCAGCAAAGTCAAAAATGATACCAAGGTCAGCTATCACACTGACAGTAAATTATTTAGCTTGAAAAAACGAAAAGCCAAGACTAAAGTGGAGGGAGAATTGGTGTGCAACTTTTTGTTTCCATAAGATTATTCACTCTAAGGCTGAGATGCAACAGAATATGGACTGATTCTCTGCCCTTTGTGTTAATTTTGGCCTGACAAAAAAACAAAGGGTCTTCACCAAGCAGCGCTACACCATGCATACATGCTGACTGTTCAGTTATAGTAAATGGAGAAATTTTTAATGCTATGGATAATTTCATTTACTTTGGCAGTATACTTTCCAGGGATGAACACATAGATGATGAGGTTGACACACACTTCCAGAGCTAACTCAGTGTTTAGGAGGCTCCAAAGGAAAATATAGCAGAGAAGAAGTATTTAACTTTCTACCAAACTGAAGGTCTACAGAGCCATTGTGCTGACCTCATTGTTATAAGCCTGTGAAACCTAGATTTTTACACCGGTGCCTTGCCAAGAAATTGAATCCATTCCATTTGAATTGTCTTAGGATGATCTTGAAGATCACCTGGCAAGATAAGGTATGGATGTGTTAAGATCCTTTCTTAAGCTGAACGCAATTCCAATGAGCTGGTCACATTGTCCAAATGCTTTTGCCATGCTTGCCTAAAAGACTATTTTATGGAGAACTCACACAAGGCAAACACTCACATAAAGGTCAGAAGAAGTGATATGAAGACACTCTTAAGGTCTCTCTGAGACATGAGAGACACTGGGATAGGACCACCCAGCATGGCTTGCCTGCACTAAAGAAGGTAGCTCAAAAGAAATGTGAAATGCATAAATTTAGAGACATCTCCACTCCAATTATTCTTATGGACTATTTGTGCCTGACCTGTGGTTAAAACTACTGAGATCGTATTGGTCTGTTCAGTCACAATTGAACACATTCACCTTGGCCCCGACATAGTGATGTCATTTTGGTTCAATTCAAGTATGAAGGACAACAACCTAATATTAATATATTTTATGATACAATTATAAATTATAATAGAATATGCTCTATTATTATAACAAAAAATATAATAAAATGTATTCATGTGTTATTTTATAATCGCTTATATTATTGTAATTAATCATGATAGCATTAATTTTAGCTATTGGGGCAAGGCAATCAAGGTCCAAGTGACTTGTCTAGGGTCACACAGCTAGTAAGGGTCAAGCGTCTAAAGCCAGATTTGAACTCAGGTCTTCCTGACTCCAGGACTGGTGCTCTATCCCTGTACTACCTAGCTGCCTCGATGTTAGTATTATTAATAGCTAATATGTATATAGTATGTTCTATGTGCCAGGCACTAGGCTAAACATTTTTAAAATATCAAATAAGATATTTAAAATATCAAATAAGATATTAACAACTCTGAGAGCTATAATTATCCTTATTTTATAGTTGAAGAAACAGATAGATAGAAGTTAAGTGGTTTGCATGGAGTCACGTAGCTAGTAAGTGACTTTGGTCTCAAGACCCAGTGTGCTCTGTCCGTTGTGCCACCTGGGTGCCTCCTTTCTGTTCTCATTAATACCACTCCACAACAGGCCTTCCTTACCACAGCTAGGATACCTGTCCCTGACACATTCATTGTAACTTTGGCCAAATCGTTTCTGAGTCTCAATTTCCTCTACTGTAGGATGAGGCAAATAATATCTATAGTCCCAACATTGCAGGGCAGTTGTAAGGACTTAAAGGAGAATATTTAAAGCACTTTGTGAATTTTCAAGCTCTATATAAATATCAATTATTATTTTTGCAGCCATCTCCAAACGAGTCTTCTCACCTGGAGTTGTAACCTCCTCACCCCAATCTATCTTTCATATTACTGCCCAAATAATTTTTCTTATGCATAGCTAGATCTGGTCATGTTCCTCTTCCATTTAAAAGTCTTCAGTGGCCTTTTCTATCCTTTCCTATAGTGGTCTTTCTTATCAAGTAAAGACTAAACTTCTTTGTCAGGCATGCAAGGCCATCATCATGGTAGAGAATGTTAGCTTTCCAGCCTTATCCCTCCATACACTATATGCCTATCAAACTAGATTTTGTTCAGTATCACTACCAAGCCTCCCTTGCTCTTTCATTTCCTTAGCTTAGAATATCTTCCCTCCCCTTCTTTGCTTGTAGAATTTCTGCTGAACCATTGCCTTCTCCATGATGTCTCCATGAGAGGCAGGATGGTCTAATGGACAGAGTGCTTGAACTTCAGTTTACTTTTATGTATTATCTTCTCCCATTAGAATGCAGCTCCTTGAGGAAGGAACTATCTTTCTACTTGCATTTGTATTCAGAGTACTAAGCATACTTCCTGGCATATATTAAGTGCCTGAAAAATTCTTGTTGCTAATTGACCCCCATACACAACTGTTTATAACACCTCCCATGAAAAATAGTTCAGAGAGTGGGGGGTGCTACCTCTTAATTTTGTTCCATTACCTAACCAAAGTAATTTGTAATTATATGCTTTGGAGAAAATGCCATTTTTGCTACTCTTTGCAACTACCCAATTGCAAAAATATGTTTATTTCTTTTTTATAGAAGAGTTTTAAAATAAGGCAATTATGTTGGCTCATCTCAGATCTTTCATCACTTTATTACAAAGGGCTTTTCTTTGATCTAAATCCCTCCTCTTTCTTCCTCCCTCTTACATCCTTACATTTTTGAAGTTGCATCTCCCTTACCCTTGGCCTGAAAAGTACTTTTGCTTTCTTTAACTCTCAGCTCCAGCTCCAGTGAAGATCATCTTCCCTCCTCAGGGTCCAACTTAAGTAAACACAATCCAAAGGAAACAGAATTACCTCCAGGAAATAAATGTTCTTGGTATCGCAGAAAAAAAATAGCTTATCCAACCCCTCCCTAGCTCAATCCCTAGATGTTTCTTCTCCATAGCCTTTGCCCAGACAACTTCAGAAATCACAGTGATTACACATTCTGACCTCTCCCTCTGTTCCGGCCTGGGTCTAGCCAAAAGTCCAGGCTATTTGCTTGCAGCTGAATTAGTTACAACTCCTGCTTTTTCTTTTCTTTTTTTTGTTTGGAAGGGGTAGGTGAAGCAATCAGGGTTAAGTGACTTGCCCAAGGTCACACAGGTAGTAAGTGTCAAGTGTTTGAGACCAGATTTAAATTCAGGTCCTCCTGACTGCAGGGCCCATGTTCTATTTATTTTGCCACCTATCTTCCCCCTTCCTGCCTTTTCTTATGTGTTTGACCAACAATCACCTCCACTACATGACTTTTACCACACACTTTCTACCCCCATTCCAGTCATTCTAAGACTAGGAGATCAGGAAGATCTAAGGAATCAGAAGAGATTTAGGGGTCTTCACAGAGGAGTAAAAATGGGGATGTTCTGGTAATTTAGGGAGGGCTATGGTAGAAGGATGAATTCAGAAGCCTTGATCAAGGTAGAAAAACAGTGTTTATAGACACTATTAGCAAATGGTCCAAAACCCAAGGTGCCTATTCAAGTAAAGACAAGCTATGTAACCATTCAAAAGGCCATGGAAAAGTTCATCTTCCTACATGGAAAATACACTCACCAGCTCTAGAGTCAGAAGACCTAGAGTCAAGTTCTGCTCCTTTACTTAGTGGCTATGTCACTTTGGGCAAGTTACTTTTCTCCATGGGCCTTCTTTTCTGCATCTGGCACCACCTTGATTATCTCAGTGGAAGTAACCAAGACCATGCTCCCAAAAACATTGGAAATAGCACTCAGCTGATCACCAGCACTGCCTCCAGTCAGTCCCCACCATCCATGAGGTGGAGAAGGTGGGGCACAATCATTGTGAAGACAGCCAGGGAAATGCCTCAGCAGGCGTTGTATCCTCCACCTTTTCAGGAACTGCTGAGGACCCAGAAAAGAAGTTCTTGGCCCTAAAATGTTCAGCATTTTCAAATGGTTCAGCATCAGAAATGGATATGGTTTTATCAGTAACAATATGACCAAAGAGGATGCATTATCACCTGTCTTTCCAAAGAGTAAGTTCATCCTTCCACCTTCCCCAGGCTTCCCTCAGCATTCTATTTCCCACGTTAGAATGCAAGTTCCTTCAAAATCTTATGGAAGTGAATGCTGAAAACTCAAAATAAATAAATACATTTAATTTAAAAAAGAAAAGTCAGAAAAAAACAAACAAAAAAGAGTGTATACTCCTTGAGAGAAGTAACTGTTTTGCTTTTCTATTTATTTCTTTGGTGTTTAATAAGTTGTTGATAAATTATATTTCATTCATTTATCTATAAATTAGATGCCCTTCCATGAAGGTCAAGCAGCAAGCCAGAATAGGATAGAGGTCTCTGGGACCCTGTAGTCCTCCCTCTTTTACTTCACAAGTATTGTATATGAGAAGCAGAAACTGTATAGAAGAAATGACTCTGCGAATCAGAAAGTGTAAGTTTCTGTCTTAGCTCTGCTACCCACTGGCCATGATATATTGAATAAGTCACCTCAACTCCAGGGACCTCACTTTCTTCATCTAAAAAATGAGGAAATTAGACTAGATGGGTTAAATGGGCATTTGGTAGCCTCAGAGCCTTATTCTGATTTGTAACTTTTGGGCAATGTTACCATAACATTGTGGGGTATGGGTTTCCCTCAATTTGTCATTTTGGGGGGAATAGGTTCTGAATTCCAGTACAGAACTTGAAATGGCAAGAATTCATCTCTCTCCTCCATATTTCTGCAGTTAAGTTCATAGAACATGGTGAAAACTGAAGGATGTTTCTGTTCCTATATCAGTCTGGAAGTAAATGGCCTAGGAGTGAGAAGGAAGCAGAGTGGCATCAGGGAATACCTCTCCATCTCTGGGTCTCTTGAGAACCCCTTGTACGACACAGGGCAGTTCATCTTATGTACCTGACATTCTGAAGATGAGTGTCCATGAGTTGGAGAGTCCCTCTGTTCCTTTGGAGCAGAATTCAAGAGAAGTTTTGAGTTGTGTTGCCAGTACAATTTCCTTTTCCTGTAGTTCTGACTCTTCTTTGTTTATCCAGGCATGAAGGAATCTTTGGAAGGTTTCTCCTCTTTCAGAGGACATTTACTCTGCAGGGTATTAACTATGATGTTTGTTTGGATAGCCCAAACTTTTTATATGACTTGAGGCTCTCAGCCTTTCCTCCTGGTATCACTATGCATGCTAAGCCCCTTGTGGGCTTAGAGCAGGGAGGCCAGTGGCATCAGATTGATCTGAGGCCGGGGGGAGGACACTGAGAAGATGTGCCTTTTACTGTCATTGGCAAGAATAACACAATTGCTCCCTCATAAAGCTCATCTTTGAAAAATCTGAAATTTTGACTGTATTAGTTAAGCTAGAAGTTCTCCCCAAAATCCATATGATGGCAATCAGTATTTGATCAATGACCCATGTCAACACAAGCAAGCATTGGTCAATTCAAATCAATTCAACAAGCATTTATTAAGGACCTACTTGGGATTAGGGAGTTAGGTTAGGTAGTCCCTGACCTCAAGGCACTGGCCATCTACTGGAAGAGACAAAAGATAAACAGTGTATAAACTATCATATATTGGATACACTGGAAATAATCTCAGAGGGAAACACTAATGTCAAAGAGGAATAGAAATGGTTTCTTGGAGAAAGTTGGATTTTAGCTCAGACAAAGGAAGCTAGAGAAGCCAGGATGAAGAGACAAAGAGGGAGAGCATGACAGACATGGAGGGCATTCAATGCAAATGCACAGTCAGGAAATGAAAGGTCTTGTGCAAGGAACAATGAAGAGGATATTGTCACAGGATCCCAGAGCACATGGAGGAAACTGGAAAAGTAGAAGGGGACCAGGTTACATAGGGCTTTAAAAATCAAACAGATGATTTTATATTTGATCCTGGGAATGATACAGAGCCATTGGAGTCTATTGAATGAAAAAGGCAGAGAAATAATATGGTCAGACGTGCTTCAGGAAAATTACTTTGATAACTGGAGTACTGACTGCAGTGGGTAGGAGAACTGGAGGGACTTGAGGCAGGAAGGATCAAAAGGTTATCATAATGGCTCAAGAGGGAGGTGATAAGGTCTTTTATCAAAGTGAAGGAAGGATAGCTAGAGGAGAGAAGGGGATATTTATGAGAGACGTTGCAAAGGCAGAATCAACAGGACTTGGCAACAAGTAAGAGAGTAAGGGAGTCATGGATGACACCTAAGTTGCCAGCCTAGTAAGTGGGGATGGGGGTATCCTCAGTAGTGACTGGGAAGGCAAGAAGGAAGAGTTTCTGAGGGAAAATGTTGAGTTCAGTTTTAAATATATTAACTTTAAGATGTCTATGGGTCAAAATGAAGAATTACCTTCCCAGCAAAACTAGTGTAATACTTTGGGGGAAAATGACACTTCAATGACATAGAGGACTTCCAAGCATTCTTCTTGAAAAGACCAGAGATGAATAGAAAATTTGATTTTCAAATACAAGAATCAAGAGAAACAGGAAAAGGTAAACAGGAAAGAGAAGCCATAAGTAACTTACTAAAGTTGAACTGTTTATATTCCTACATGAAAAGATGATATTTGTAACTCATGAGACCCTTTTCATTACTAGGGTAGTTAGAGGAAATATATATATACATATATGGGTGGGTATGGGTGGATGGATGTGGGTGTGTATGGGTATGTACATATGTATGTATAAATTATATATGTGTAGGTATATATATGTACATAGGCATATGTGTGTTTGTATAAATACATATATATGAATGTAAGTGTGTGTGTGTGTGTGTACACACACACACACACACACACACACATAGATAGAGGGCACAGGATGAGGTGAATATGAAGAGAGAATGCCTAAAAAATAAAATTTACTATTGAGTGGATTGTACTAGGAGTAAGAGAAAGGGAGAAGTAGAACATAGTAAATCATCTCACATAAAAGAGGCAAGAAAGAACTTTTACAATGGAGTGGAAGAGGGAGGAGATGAAAGGGAACAAGTGAGCCTTACTCTCATGGGATCTGGCTTACAGAAGAAATAACACACACTCAATTGGATATGGAAATCTATTGTACCCTGCAGGAAGGCAAGGGGGAAGGGGATAAGAGAGGGAAGATAATAGAAGGGAGCAAATTGGGGAAAGGGATAATCAGAAGCAAACACTGTTGTGGAAGGACAGGTTCAGTGAGAGAATGGAATAAATGGCGTGCAGGACAGGACAGAGGGGAATGTGGTTAGTCTTTCACAAACCAACTATTGTAAAAGTGTTTTGCATGACTACACGTGTATGACCTATATTGAATTGCTTAGTTTCTCAATGAGGGTGTGTGAGGAGGGAGGAAGGGAGAGAATGTGGAACTCAAAGCTTTAATAATGAATGTTAAAAATTGTTTTTGCATCCAACTAGGAAATAAGATATACAGTCAATGAAGTATAGAAATCTATTTTGCCCTACAGAAAAACATAAGGGAGAGGAATGGAAGAAGTAGCAGAAACAGAAGGGAGGGTAGACTGGAGGAAGGGGTGGATGGGGTGGGTGCCATCCTGGAGTTGGGGGTGGGGAGAGATGGGGGGAAAATTTGGAATTCAAATTCTTGTGGAAGTGAATGTTGAAAACTGAAAAATGAATAAACTGTATTTTTTTTTTAAAAAAAAAGATGTCTATAGGTCATCCAGCTTGAGAAGTCCAACAAGCTGTTGAAAATTCAAAACCAGAAGTCAAGAAAGAAGTCAGGTCTAAATAAAAAGATCTTAGAATAATTTACATATAGAGAATAATTGAATCTGCAGGAGCTGATGAGTTTATCAAATGAAATAATATAGGAGAAGAGAAGGATAGAGTTTTGGGGGACAGTCACATTTAGCAGACATGGTGTAGATGTAAATATAGCAAAAAAGACTGAGGAAGGTAGGAGAAGAGCCAGTGAAAAACAGTGTTAGGAAAATCTAGAAAGAAGAGAGGATCAAAAGAGAGAGAGAGAGGATGATTGACAGTGTCTAAAGCTGCAGAAAGGTCAAGATGGATGAGGATTGAGAAAAGTCCATAAATTTGATAGAGACACTTCTAGGTTTGCGATTGTGCAAGGAGATGAATAAAGAGATGTGCCCAAGACAAAAAGTCAAGTGAAACTATAGGAGCTAAGCCAAAACCCAGGAACTCCTATAGAAACCAAGTCTAGCATTAGCAAACACATCTAGGCTCAAGCAAGATCTGCCCTCACCATCTAAGATATGGGAAGGAAGAGAGTATGGCCCAAGGAGCTATGAAAAATAAAATGTGAAAGGAGTAAATGTAAGACAATGCCAAAGATAATGAAGTAATTCTATGGAATGAAAGAAGCCAAAATATAGACACAGAAGGGAATAACTCTACAAATCCAATCAGAGCCTTAGAGAAAAAAAATGTCCTGACCACAAGACTATGTGGGGGGCAGTGGGGGGAGATGAAGGAAGAGATTCAAGCCTTGCCTCTGATTTACTGGCTTTGTGACCCTGAGAAGGTTCATTTAACCTCAGCACTTTAGGCAACTCTCTAAGACTCTAACTTACAAAGAAGGTGCCAACCTCTCTTGGTAGAGGGAGTTTACTCTACTGGAAGTTCCCTATATTAATTAAATCACAGGTCTAATTTCTATTCTTTAATTAGGATAATACTGAAATGAGATCTCCTCCCAGAGCACATAACAACTGAGTAAAGAACTATATTGTAGGAAAAAGCCAAGCTAGGATTTTAAAATTTGCCACAAACAAATATTAAAGGTTGGAATAAATATGAGAGGGCAACATAGATACCATCCAAGGCACCTGATGTGCCCAAAGAGCTTTGAAATAAGGTTACTTCCACGGAGGAATGCCCTGCTATAGCTATAGAAAGGGTCTCTAAGGGGACTGTCTTTAATAAGCTCATTCATTTCATCAGTAAGTATCATGCATTTCATTCTTCCTCTTCTCATCCAGCCCTAGTGGCTTCTGTCTTCTAATAGTGCCTCACTGCTGTTTTCCTTAATTTATAGGCCACTCCTCAAATTCTGTTCCCAAAATATTTCCCCTCCAGTTTCTTTGTTCTCAATTTGAATCTCATTGGCACGTTAGATTATTTTAGATCATTTTCACAGATGGCATCAATTATCTATGGTTCTCAAATACTTAATCCCTTTCTTTGTTGCTTTTTTTGTTGTAACTTAATATTACATAGGAATGTGTACAGCTAAAAACACCAAAAGAAGCATAGGAGACTTTCTACTTCCTTCCTATTCTACCTTTCTTCATTTTTTCTTTCCTCTCCTTTCTTTCCTGAGTTTGATGTAAAAACAATTCCTTGCAGTCTGGTTGAGTTCACTCTCTGATAAAGTAGATTGCACCAGGTGTTCACTTGCCCCATTTCCCAGGGTTAGACATCCATCATGTTTCTGGCAGGCCCACAATCCCTACTCTTTATACTGAGATCCTCTTTCCATCACAGAACTCTGGTTCTGAACCTCATGAAGATATTAAGATCCCCAAGACTTGGGACGACACTATTTCCACAGGACCCCTGGGAATAGTAACTCAAGACCTAAAAATGATTATGTCCATTCCAGTATATATATAAGCACTGCCTGTACCCCAACATGTTAAGCTCTCCTAGGCTGATACCTTCTTTTCTTTTCTTCCTTTCCTTCCTTTCTTTTCCTTCCCCACCTTTCTTCTTTTCTTTTTTCTGACCTGCTTTCCTTCCTTTCTTTCTGTCTTTTTTCCTCCCTTCCTTCTCTTTCTAATTTTTATCTTTCTTTTTCTTTATTTTTTTCATATCTGATGATGCATCAATTATAGAATATAATTATGGAAAATTATAGAAAAGTAGAAGAATGACTTCTTATTATTTTAATATTGACATTTCATTTAACAAAAGGGGGTACAATTATAGAAAAGTAGAAGAATGACTTCTTATCACTTTAATATTGACATTTCATTTAACAAAAGTGGGTAAAACTCCTTCCTGCAAAATACAGTCTGAAAGTAGCAGCTTTTAAAATGAGTTTGCTAGTGGTTTTCCTACATTATATCCAATTTCAACATTTTTCTTAGTTGAGATCCAGTATTTTCCCCATTGATACCTCAGAATATGAAGCAATATTTCTTTTCACTCAGGGATACAGCCTCATAGCCTTGAATCCCTTGTTTCTAAGTGAGACCTCAGAAAAATTGCATTGCAAAGAAATCTGATTTTTAAGATTAAGTCATTACAAAGTCAGCAGAAAGTATGGAGAGTGGAGCCAAAATTCAGTTTCTGAAATCACCTCCACAGAAACAATACAAGTGATTTTGTATCAGACACAATTTGCAACAGACAAGTCTGTGACCTTATAAAATGATCACCTTTCACCCATCTCTTTCTTGTTAGATTTCTACCTTTCTTCCAGTTCCTCTCACTAAGTTTCTTATAAACTTTCACATGGGTTAGCCATATCAATCTGAGGGCCATAGGGTTGTGAGTTGGCAGAAATCTTAGAAATTATCTAGTCCAAAGTTCTAATTTTTTAAAGAGATGACCAGACAAAACAAGAAATAGAGAGCATTATGAGATTGTAAAATGGACAATTTTGATTACATCAAATTTAAAAGTTTTTACACAAACAAAAACAAGGCATCTAAGATTAGAAGGAATGTAGAAAACTAGACGGAGGAATTTTATAGCAAGTTTCTAAAAGAAAGGTCTCATTTCTCAAATATATAGAGAACTGAGACAAATTTATGATAATACAATTCATTCCCCAATTGATTAATGGCCAAAGGATATTAACAGGAACTATTCAGAAGAAGAAATCAAAATTACCTATAGTCATATGAAAAATACCCTAAAAATGCCTTAAATCACTATTGTTGTCCAGTCATTTTAGTTGCACTTGACTCTTCTTGACCCCATTTGGGATTTTCTTGGTAAAAACATTGGAGTGGTTTGCTATTTATTTCTCCAACTCATTTTGCAGATGAGAAGCTGAGACAAACAGCACAAATGACTTGATCATGGTCGCATAGCTAGTAAATGTCTGAGACTAGATTTAAATTCAGGTGCACCTAATTCCAGGGTCGGCACTCTATTCATTGTGCCATCTAGAGCAATGCAAAATAAAACAATTCTGAGGACTACTTCAGATCTATCAGATTGGCTAATATGACAGAAAAGAAAAGTGATAAATGTTGGAGGGGATGTGGAAAAATAGGGACACTAATGCATTGTTGGTAGAATTGTGAACTGGCTCAATCATTCTGAAGAGCAATTTGGAACTATGTCCAAGCACTATAAAATGGTGCATACCCTTTGACCCAGAGACATCAAAGAAAAAGGAAAAGGATCAATTTGTAGAAAAATATTTATAGTAGCTTTTTTATGGTGGCAAAAAATGAAAATTGAAAGGATTTAATTCAATTAGGGAATGACTGAACAAGCTGCAGTATATGATTATGATGGAATACTATTGGGCTATGAAAATGATGAGCAAAATGCTTTCAGTAAAACCTGGGAAGATTTACATGAACTGATGCAAAGCGAAATGATCAGAAACAGAAAAACATTGTACACAGTAATAGCAATATTGTATAATAATCAACTGTAAATGATATCTATTCTCAGCAATACAATGATCCAAAACAATTCCAAAGGACTTATGATGGAAAAATACTATCCACCTCCAGAGAAAGAACTGATGGAGTCTGACTGCAGAATGAAGCATACTTTTTAAAACTTTATTTATTATTGTTTTCTTTTGCAGCATGGCTAATAAAGAAATGTTTTGCATGACTGCACATGTATAATCTATAACAAATTGTTTGCCTCGTCAAGGAGGGGAGAGAGGAGGAAGGGAGAGAATGTGGAGTTCAGTTTTTTAAGTGTTTGAAATTTTTGTTTACCTGAAATTAATTGAGGAAAAAGTAGAAAAAAGTAAATGTGTGTGAGAGAGAGAAATTTAGAGCTTAAGCAGCTTGCTCAATAGGACACAGGTAACACCTGAGTAGCTTAACCAAGATTTGAACTTATAACTTCTGGCTCCAGATATAATCTTTTCTCAATCCCAACAATTCTAGACCCCTATGCTGTACTTGACCCTGTTGGCCACTGTCTCTTCCTAGAAACTCTTTCCTTTCTTGGCTTTCATGACACTACTCCATCCTTCTTCATCTCCTTCCTGTCTGACTGCCCCTTCTCAGTATCCTTTGCTGATTCTTTAACCACATAACGTCCCCCAGATGTGAGTGTTCAATGAGCTCTATCCTAGCCTTTCTTCTCTTCTCCTTTTGTAATATCTCTTTTAGGAAAAAAATCACCAAAACCCATGAGTTTAACTATCATCTCCATGCAGATGACTCATAGAAGCATATGTTCAGATCCTGTCCCTACTCAGAGTTTCAGTCCTGAATAACCACTTGTTGATTTGACATTCAAACTGAATTTCCCAGAGGTCTCTCAAACTCAATATGTCCAAAACTGAACTCATTATACATTTTTTCGAAATCCTCCCCTAGTCCAAACTTGACTTTTTTTTTCCTTAAGGCACTAACACCCTTCTAGTCTTCCAAGTTTGCAATCTTGTCAGTATCTTGGACTTCTCACTCTCCCTCATCAACCCATTTATCAACTTAATTAACAAATCTTACCATTTCTGCCTTCACAATACATCTCACATCCAACATTTTTTCTCCTCTGGCACAGCTACCATCTTGGTTCAGGTCTTAATCACCTTTCAACAGTCTCTTAACTGGTCTCCTTGGCTTAAGTCTCTTAAATACTTGAACCAGCTAGGTGGCACAATGGATAGAGTGCTAGATTTTGAATAAGCTTCAGATATTTACCAGCTGTGCAATAGTAGGCAAGTCACAACTTCTGTCTACCTCATTTTCCTCAACTGTAAGGTGGGAATAAGAATATTATCACCTACTCCCAGGCTTGTCATAAGGATCAAAGGAAATAATATTTATAAAGTACTTCTCAAAGTCCTAGAACATAGTAGGTGTTTAATAAATGCTTGTTCCTTCCCTCCCCTTCAGCACTCCAGTGCATACCAGACAGTGCTGACAAAGTGGTTTTTCTTAAGTGCAAATCTGACCACATTACTTCCTTACGCAATCAACTCCATTAACTTCCAATTGCCTCTAGAATAAAAGAAAAACATCTCTGTTTAGCTTTTAAAGCCCTTCACGACCTGACCCACACTTACCTTTCCAGTCTCATCAGACATTATTTACATTATCCAACCAAACTGTCCTTGTCTCTGTTCCTCATTCCTTTTCCTGTCTCCATGTTCTTGTATTGAACATCCCCTAAGTCCAGAATGCATTCCCCCTTGCCTCTGCCTCACAGTTACTCTTTATTTAAGATTCAGAATAAGCACCATCTTTCTGAATGAAGCCTTTGATAGTTCCCCACCTCCATTCTCAAACAACTTTGAGTTCAGCTACTTTATGTATATTTGTATATATTAGCTTTATCTTTAGGCTGCACATATCTCTCCTCTAAACTTCTAAACTTTCCTATTTTTCCTGAAGGTAAGTAGCATCATCTTTCTAGTCACTCTTGTCTAAAATCCTGGAGTCAACCTTGCCTCTTGCTCCTCCCTCCACCTCCACGTACCATCCGTTTCTAAATTTTGTGGATTCTACTTCTACAACATCTCTTGCATCAACCTCCTGCTCTCTACTCGCATAGTCTCAACTCTTTTTCAAGCCCTCATCACTTCTCACCTATGGAGCATATAGTTGACAAATATAGAAAACTGAGAGAAATACATTATTATGAAATGCAAAATGTCCTGGTTTTAAGAAAGAAATTCCATTGTTTCTCTTAATTAAAAGTTCAGGAATAAAAAAGATGTCCTACTTGGATTTCTTTCTTTAAGCTAATAGGACAGTAGTTCAGAAATTTCCATTCAGTGGGACAGAAAAGGTCCCTGTAGTAGCTACTAGTATGATAGCCAACCCAGCAGCATCCCTTGGGATTTCAATATGTCCCCTAGGAACTTCATCTTCCTGTCATATCCACTCACGCATCTTCAGTATCTCTTACCCCTAAGACTCTTCTTTCCCTCTGATTGGAGAGGGTAGAGGGAGACTGAAGAGCTCCTCCATTTGGGAGGGCTCCCAAACCAGTCATCTGTTCATTTCCTACCCAGCTGTACTTTTCTAGATATTATTATACCCTGGTTAGGTATCTGCCACCTTCTTCCCTCACCTTCCCCTCTCTTCACTTCTTTTTATGCATTGTCTCCTCTGTTAGATTATGAACTCCTTGAAAGCAAGGTCTTTATTTGCCTTTCTTTTTATCCTAGAGCTTAGCGCAGAAACTGGAACATAGTAGGTGCTTAAATGTTTATTGACTAGGACAGAAAATAGACCACAATTATCTGCCTAATTTATATCTCTAAAGAAATGGGCAATGTGTCCAGGTCCTGTTTGGTTTTAACAAAAAAGGAACTCTATCAGCCATACTTTTAATCCCCTTTCCTCCTTAATCATAACTACTTGGATACAAGTCAGATCAACTGTTATATTCAACCCCACTCACTTGCCACCACTACCCCTCCTCTCCTTCCATTCCCCCAGTGCAGTACTGACAAGGAAGTGAATGGAAATATAGAGATCTGCTTGAAGGAAAATATATACAGTTTGGTCTTCCATAATAAATGAACATAACAGTCTCAGAACTCCTCTGCTCCTAGTTTCTCCTTATCTAATCCATCCTACACATGGCCTTCAGAGAAATTCCAAAGCCCCAGTTTCATCACACTACTCAAAAACCTTCACAGCTTATAGAAAATCTTCAGATTTTTTAAGCTAATGTAAGGTCATCCAGAGCAGCCTCACTTACATCTTCAAGTTTTTGGTTTCATACTTCAATATAAACTCTTTTCTCCCTCCAAGTCAGTTTGCTCATGGCCCTTGAAATATGCCATGCTCATTACCAATACTGAATTTCTTTGAGTGTTGCTTCCCCAATACATATACCTTGAATACTCTTTTTCCCTTCCTACCACCTTTAATCCTCCCCATCCTTTAAGGGTCATCTCCAACCTCACCTTCTCTATGAAGTCTTCTCTGACTACACCAATGCACATTGAGTTACCCTTTTTTCTTATATAATATTTATATTGTCATCATCCTTATGGGGCACTTATTAACATCCTGAAATACCTAAGTAATAACAGGATATATTTCTTGCTTGTATATATGTGTGTATGTGTTATTTCTCCTAGCAAAACTGTGAGCCGTTGGAAAAGAGACACTTCATTTTTACTTGTCTTATATCTAAGTGCCTAGCAGAGTGCCATGCACGAACTGGATGCTCGAAAATACTTGCCAAACGAAAGGATGAGAGTGCATAGATGGATAAGTGAATGGATATACAAATGAATGTGCAGATAGACGGATGAATTTTGGCCTATCTGGAGCTGTGAGCTATCTGTTCATATTCAGTCCCATAGAAATGGTTTATGTTTTCCTTATTCATCTATTTGACCTTATTTTTCTCAAATAGCTTCTTTCCTTGGCATTAGGAAAGACTCCTCATAACTTGAAATCTCTCCAAATGGCAATAAAACAGTTTTAAACGTTGCCTGCCTCACATTCTCCATAAGTGATTACCAGTCTTTAGGAAACCTAAATATCAATCTGTTTTTGTAAACTTTTATAATTCTGTTATTTAATTTTTCAGTCACTTGGTACTGAAAAGTACCTATTTGCCTCTTTATCCATGGCTCACATGAGCAACACAATTGCTGATTTTAACATAGGAGTGTACTGGTTTAAATATGCACACACTCACATACAACCTGCCTCCATCATCACCATTTCTCTTTTCCAGTTAACTGTACTTCCTTATAGAAAACTCATCAGTAGAAATTCATAAGTGATGAATGTGCCTATAGTTTCATATTGAAGTATTTTCTTATGTTCTTTCTTTGAGAGACCTTGGTAACCATTAATGAGGTAAGGTATAAATAATAGCACTCATCATATACCAAGAGTTTTGCTTTGTTTGGTTTCCCAAAGCACTCTGCCATCACTAATTAATACTAACTCTATGAACTTTCTCCCATTATTTATATACAGTGAAATCTCAATTAAATGAATCTCAGTTACTATACCTAGAATCCAAAACTGATGAGATTTTATTCTGTCACTCTATTTTTAGGATAACGATTTAAGTCATAGGAATGTAAGCCATTATCAAGGATTTGTTTAACAATAAACTTCTAGGATGTGTTCTATAGTCGTTGCAAATTTTACTCAATCTTCTATACTTTCCATTCTATTTCAGCTGTTCTTGCAAAGAGTAGTCACTTAAATGTCTGATGAATTGATTTGCAGACTGTTCTCTTCAATCAAAAGTAAGTAAGTTCCAGGACACAGTATATAGACTTTATATAAATGCACATATTTTTAACACTTGGAACTCCACAGCCAGTAAGTATTTTATTTTCTAACAAATCAAGTCACATATGAAGGCAAAAAGGTTCTGATAGACAGTATCATACAGAAACCATATTTTTCTATCTTTAAATTTTTTTATAAATAGTATTTTATTTTTTCTAATTATGTGTAAAGATTTCATCATTCATATTTTATAAGATATTAAGTTCCAAATTTCTCTCCATCTTTCCCATCCCCTTCACCCAAGAAAGCAAGCAATCTGATACAGGTCATACATGTTAAATTTATTTCTACATTAGTCATGTTTGAAAGAAGAAACAAAATAAAGGGGAAAAATCATGAAAATCAAAAACAAAAAAAGTGAAAATAGTATACCTGGATCTGATTCAGACTTCATCCTTCTTTCTCTGAATGGGCATAGCATGTTTTTAGCATGAGTTTTTTGGAATTGTCTTGGATTATTGTATTCCTGAGAACTAAAGCCATCATAGTTGATTAGTGCACAATGTTGCTATTACTGTATACAGTATTGGTTCTACTTCCTTCACTCAGCATCAGTTCATGTAAGTCTTTCCAAATTTTTCTGAAATCTACCTGCTCGTAATTTCTTATAGCACACTAGTATTCCATTATATTCATATACTTTTCAGTCATTCTCCAATTGATGGGCATCCCCTCAATCTTTGACACCACAAAAAGAACTGCTAAAATATTTTTGCACATATATGTCCTTTTCCCTTTTTTATATGATCTCTTTGGGATACAGACCTAGTAGTGATATCACTGGATCAGAGGTTATACACAGTTTCATAGCCCTCTGGGCATAGTTTCAAATTGTTCTCTGGAGCGGCTGAAGCACACTCACTCTCTTTGAACATTTTGACATTACCTTCCTAAAAGATGAATCAATTAACAATCTTATCAGTAGTGTAATGACATGTTTGCTTTTGTATTACTTTTCCCCAAAAAGGAATAGAAAGCCATTTTCCAATTAGGAAGCAATATACAGTATTTTTTCTGTTACTTTTCTCTTGATTTTTCCTGATTTCACAAACATATCACATCCCACTACTTTCTCAAAGTTACTGTTTTAACTAATGTTTTCATTGAATCTTTTGGGGGGTTTTGAATAATATTATATTTTTTCCAATTGCATATAAAAATAAGTTTTAACAATCATTTTTAAAACTTTTAACCTTCAAATTCTCTCTCTCCCTCTTTCCTTTTCACTTCCCTGAAAGGGCAAGCAATTTGATATACATTATACCTGTGCAATCATGCAAAACATATTTCCTTATTAGTAATGTTGTGAAAGAAAACACAGACCAAAAAAAACCACCAAAAGAAAAAAAAGACAGCGAAAAACAGCATATTTCAATCCATATTCAGATTCCATCAGTTTCTTCTCTGGATGTAGACAGCATTTTTCATCAAGAGCCTTTTGGAATTGTCTTGAATCATTGCATTGATGAGAATAGCTAAGTCATCCAAGTTGCTCATCATACAATATTACTGTTACTGTATACAATGTTCTCCTGGTTCTGCTCATTTCACTTTGCATCATGTCACATAAATCTTCCCCATTTTTCTGAAATCATCTAGCTTGTCATTTCTTATAGTACATTCCATCACAACCATTTACCACAACTTGTTCAGCCATTTTTCAATTCATTCCCATCCTCTAAATTTCCAATTTTTTGCCATCATAAAAGAAATGCTATAAATATTTTTGTATAAATAGATCCTTTCCCCCTTTTTAAGTCTCTTTGGGATATACACCTAATAGTGGTGCTGCTGGATCAAAGGATAAGTTTTATAGTCCTTTGGGCATAGTTCCAAGTTGTTCTTCAGGATGGTTGGATCAGTTCATAGCCAACCAATAGTGTAACAATGTCCCAATTTTCCCAAAACCACTCCAATGTTTATAATTTCTCTTTTCTTTCATATTAGCCAATCTGATAGGTGTGAGGTGGTACCTCACAGTTGTTTTAATTTGCATTTCTCTAATCAGTAGTGAGTTGGAGTATTTTTTCATATGACTATAGATAGTTTTAATTTCTTTATCTGAAAATGGCTGGTTCATATCTTCTGACCATTTATTAGGGATTGACACATATCCTTATAAATTTGAATCAGTTCTCTACATATATGAGAAATGAGGTCTTTTCCAGAGACATTCACTGTAAAAAAAATCCCAGTTTTTAGCTTTCCTTTTAATTTTGGTTGCATTGGTTTTGTTTGTGCAAAAACTTTGTAATTTAATGGAATCAAAATTATTTATTTTATATACTGTAATGGTCTTTCTCTCTCTTGTTTGGTCATATATTCTTCCTTTATTCATAGATTTGACATTCATTCTCCTCTAATTTGTTTATAGTATCATCTTTTGTGCCTAAATCATGTATTCATTTTGACCTTATCTTGGTGACAGATGTTGATCAATACCTAGTTTTTACCATGCTGCTTTTCAGTTTTCCCAGCAGTTTTTGTCAAATAATAAGCTCTTTTCCCAAAAGCTTGGGTCTTTGGACTTATTAAACATTTGATCACTATGGCTAATTACTACTGTGTATTGTGTACCTAATCAATTTCACTGATCCACCTCTCTGTTTCTTAGCCAACACCAGATTGTTTTAATGATTACTGCTTTGTAAAAATAGTTTGAAATTTGGTACTGCTAGGCTACCTTCCTTCATATTTTGTTCATTAATTCTCTTTATATTCTTGATCTTTTGTTATTCCAGATGAATAGATTTATAAAATAATTTTGGTAGTTTGATTGGTATGGCATTGAATAAGTAAATTAACTTAAGTAGAAGTGTCATTTTTATTATATTTACAATTTGAGCAATTTGATAAGTTCATGATTGATTACATCTGACATTTTTAATGTGAAAAATGTTTTATAATAGTGTTCATATAGTTCCTGAGTTTGTCTTGGAATGTAGATATATAGGAATGCTGATGATTTCAGTGGCTTCATTTTATATCCTGCAGCTTTGCTAAAGTTATTAATTATCTCAACCAGTTTTTTTGTTGATTCTCTAGGATTCTCTAAGTATATCATCATATAATGTGCAAAAAGTAATAAGTTTTTTCTTCATTGTCTATTCTAATTCCTTAAATTTGTATTTCTTCTTTTATCGCTCAATTGTAGCTAAATTTCTAGTACAATATTGAATAATAGTAGTTGTTATAGGCATCCTTGCTTCACCCCTGACCTTAATGGGAAGGTTTCTAGCTTATCTCCATTATGGTGATGATTTTAGGTACATACTATTTATCATTATCTTTTGAATTTTCTAAGCAAGTCATCATATCATCTGAAAAGAGCCTCTAACTACTCTCTATCAATCATTTTTTTTCATTTTTCATTTTCATTTTCATTTTTTTCATTTATTGCTAGAACAAGTATTTCTAGGACTAATGAATAATGGCTATGATAGTAGAAAGCCTATTTAAACCCCATAATGAGTTCTACATTACATGTAATTCTATGGGTTCAAATAAATGTTTTCTATTGAGTTACAAAAAAATATTTCATTCCAATACTCAGTGTTTTTATAATATACAAATGGATTTTATCAGAGGGTTTTTTATGGATTTACTACATAACTACATGGTTTTTAATATTTTTAATGCAATTAATTGTAGTAGTCATGCTTGTATATTGACTCATCTTTGTATTCCTGGCATAAACCGTACTTTATTATAATGAATTTTTTATACATTGGTTCTCCAGCATTTTGTTTAGCATTTTTTGTGTTGATGTCCATTAATGATTACCTTAGTTGCTGTTTTTATCCAGCTTGATAATAAGAGTCAATGATTTGGGATGCAAGATATTCTCACCCTCATCATAACAGTTCTTATAACATTTGTCATCACAGTTGGGCTTGAAATAGTCTCTAAGATCTACAGTCAGGCCTTCATTGTCATCAGAATTGAACCCTTATGAAAGCAAGGGTTGTAGAGGTTTTTCAGTGAACTAGGCATCCCAATCCGACTTTATCCTTGGAGTAGTTTTGAGGCTTTATAGTAAGGAACTCCATTTTCTAGTAGTATTTTGAAATCACAATTGGGCATAACCTTGATTAGAAGACTGGAGGATTTCAAGGTTGTTTTCCTTTATATTGCTACAGTTATGCTACAGACTGTCATTTTGGTTCTGCTTATTTCACTCTGTATCAGTTCATACCTTTCCAAGTTTCTCTAAATTATCCATATTCTTTATTTCTTACAATGCATTTCTATTCTGTTACATTTATGTAATGGAATGTATGTAATGCAATTATGTAATGTTACGTAACCACAAATTGGTTAGCCATTCCCCAGTTGATAGTCACTCACTTTGTTTCCAGTTCTTTGGTACAATGAAATATGCTGCTGCAAATATTTTTGTACCTACAGGCCCTTTCCAGTATCTATGACCTCTGAGATGTATGCCTGACTGTGATATCACTGGATAAAAGCATATGAACAATTTAGTGACTCCTGGGGTATGGTTCCAAATTGCTTTTCAAAATGGTCACACTTATTCAGCATTCCATTAGCGATGCTTTAGTGTCCCTATCCTTCAACAGCCTCTCAAACATTTGTCATTTTCATATTTTTTTCATCCTTGCCAGTCTGGTGTTTGTCAGGTGAAACCTCAAAGTTTTTTTTAGTAAATGTTTCCAACCTTTCATTTTAAACCTGTGTCTTTCAGTCCTGGGTATGTTTCCTGTAGGCAACAGGATGTCAGACCTTGTCTTTTTAATCTATTCAGCAATCTGTTTTCTTTTTCATAGGTGAATGCTAATATTGAGTAAAAACTGTTCAATTTGTTTTTTTCCCTTATCATGCTCAGCTATAATCGTTATCTTGTCAGTAAAATGTAAGCTTCATCTCCTTTAGCACATACAATTCCAATCATATGTACACAGCACTGTTACTTTCTGTGATACCTACCCAGAACCCTAGACACTGTTCAAACCCTAGTCTTTATAAACAAACTCATTAATCTCACACACAACTATATTGGTCTCTTTCTGGTCATTCCCAAGTCCAGTAGTGACCTTTTGATGTCAATCCAAATGACTGATATTGAGCATTTTTAAATGATACAGAAAATTTGTTGCCTTGATGTTCTTTTATAATGCTTCCAGTGGGGGAATCAGACCAGTCATTCTGATGCCCTTTCTGAGTCAGAGCCCAGACTCACTGAGGTAATTACAGATCTTTCCAAATGACTATCATTTTGAAAAATCCCCCTGCCTATTCTATCCTTCCACCTTTTGAGACCATAGAAAATCATAACAGTTTAAATAGATGTATTTCATGCTAGATAGCATTTCAATAAGTCCCCAACTCTGTTCTATACCACTACGAATAGTAAATTAATGTTATTTATTAAAAGATACTAAAAAGAAGTCATCATTGGGGGAGAAATAACTAATTAAATTAAAAATAGCCTGAAACAAAGTTAGATCTAGCATGAGACACAGCAAATTCGATAAAAACAACTTAAACAAAATGAAGAAATAATTGGTGTTAATAAAGCAAGATTTAATTTCGTGTCATAATGCCCCGATGGTTGCTTAGCTAGGTCTACACAATAGCTATGTAGAATCCATTTATTATTTTGTGAATTGGTGTTTGAAAGTTGACTTTAACTGAAGTTCACCACTGAACCCCACCTAGCATGATTTCCAAAGGAATTAACTAAAGGTTTGTTTTGTTGACTTCTGTCTCAAAGGTGTTTAGCTTTTTTTTATTCCTATAGAAACACTTGAAATTATTATGGAAAATCAAATATATGTATGTAAAAAATTTTGCACATACAATATAGTCAAATATGGCTTCTTTTGTAATTGGACAAAAGATTCTGTAGAGAAGTTCAATTTATCTTGATTTTCAATAAATAGTGATTCATTTTTTCTGTGTTTTATCATGATGGCGCAAATCATCCTGAATGATCTGAATAAAAATTTCTTGATATGTGAATATTTTAAATAAATTAATTTATGTGTTTCTGGTATTCAGCAATCAATTCCATAAGTCTTACATTTTCTCCCCATCCCTCCCTCCTCCCTCCCTGAGATGGCATGCAATCTTATTTTGGTTCTACACATACAATCTTATGAAACACATTTTCACATTAGTAATGTTGCATAGAAGAATCAAAATGAATGGGAAAAAACAAACCAAAATAATCTGCTTCATTCTAAGTTCCAATTCCATAGTTCTTTCTCTGGATGTGCATGGCATTTTGCCTCGAGTACTTTGGGAATGCTTTAGGTCCTTGCATTGCTGTGAAGGGCTAAGCCTATCAGAAACAGTCCTTGCACATTGTGACTGTTACTGTATACAATATTCTCCTGGTTCTGCTCATTTCACTCAGCAACAGTCCATATAAGTGCTTCCAGGCCTCTCTGAAGTCCTTCTGTTTATCATTTCTTACAGTACAAGAGTATTCCATTACATTTGTATACCACAACTTGTTCAGTTATTCCCCAATTGATGGGCATCTCCTCAATTTCCAGTTCTTGGAAACCCCAAAGGGAGATGCTATAGATATTTTTATACATATGGGACCTTTTTCCCATTTTTATTATTTCTTTGGGACACAGTCCTAGAAGCGATATTGCTGGGTCAAAGGGTATACACATTATTGTTGCCCCTTTGGGCACAGTTCCAAATTGCTCTCCAGAAAGGTTGGATCAATTCACAGCTCCATCAACAGTGAATTCGTGTTCAAACTCTACCACAACTTCACCAACATTTATCATTTTCCTATTTTATCATGTTAGACAATCTGATAGATGTGATGTGGTACCTCAGAGTTATTTTGATTTACATCTCTCTAATCAATAATCATTTAGAGCAATTTTTCATGTGATTGTAGATAGCTTTAATTTCTTCCTCTGAAAACTGCATTTTCGTATCTTTGACCATTTATAAATTGGGGGATGACTAGTATTCTTGTGAATTTGATTCAGTTTCCTATATATTTTTGAAATTTATCACAGACACTACTTGCAAAAATTCTTTCCGAAGGGGCAGAGTCAAGATGGCAGAAAAAAAGCTGTCGAAGCTCTTCCCCACTGCCTATAAAATACCTGTAAAAATGACTCTAAATAAATTCTAGAGCAGCCACAAAAATGACAGAGTGAAAGAGATTCCAAGCCTAGAATGACAACAGGAAAGGTCTATTGCACTAGGCTTAGAGTGGAGCACAGTCCAGGCTTGGTTGCATGGTGGGAACAGAACTGGAGCAGGCTTCAGGGTGCAGATTCATGGGTAACAGCTGTGGTTCACAGATTCCTCAAGCCACAAAGCACCAAAGATAGCTTCAAAGGTCAGTAAGAAATCTCTTTCATGTGATGAGAAGGGAGCAGGGTCCTCTCCTAGCCTCAGTCCCAGGTGGCCCCAGGTGGCAGCAGCATCCATTTTTGGAGTCCTCAGCCTAAAGAACTTGAGGGAATTGAGCAGTGATCTGAATCTCAGCCCTGAGTGGTGGTCCTGGGATGAGGAGGAGCACTGGTTGGTGGAGGTGGCAGAGGCTCTGGATAGAGAATACTTGGAGATCCTGGGCAGAAAAGCTTGTGGTTGTTCCCAGACCAGAGCAGAGGCCAGGAGGGGAGTAAACTATTTTCCCTTGATGGTGCCACCTTGGAGGAACTGAGAACTTACAGATTGCTAGAGAATACCTTCCGCTTGACAAAATACTCAAAAGTCAAGTAACTGACTGGGGGAATACCCAAAAAATGGAAAAAAATAAGACTATAAAAGGTTACTTCCAGGTATTTTCTTCCATACTTTAGGATGAGGAAGAACAATGCATACCATCAAAGGAAGACATTAAAGTCAAGGCTTCTGCATACAGAACCTCCAAAATAAATATGCAATGATCTCAGACCATGAAAGAACTCAAAAAGGATTTTGAAAATCCAGTAAGAGAGGTGGAGGAAAAATTGGGAAGAGAAATGAGAGTGATGCAAGAAAATTATGAAAAGTGAATCAATAGCTTGCTAAAGGAGACCCAAAAAATGCTAAAGAAAATAACAACTTTAAAAATAGACTAACTCAAATGGCAAAAGAGGTCTAAAAAACCTAAAAAACCAATGAGGACAAGAATGCTTTGAAAAACAGAATTTTTCAAATGGAAAAGGAGAATCAAAAGCTCACTGAAGAAAACAGTTCTTTAAAAATTAGACTGGAACAGAGAGAAGCAAATGACTTTATGAGAAACCAAGAAATTACAAAACAAAACCAAAACAATGAAAAAATAGAAGACAATATGAAATATCTCACTGGAAAAACAATTGATCTGAAAAATAGATCCAGGAGAGATAATTTAAAAATTATGGGACTACCAGAAATTGATGACCAAAAAAAAAAGCCTAGACATCATCTCTCATGAAATTGTCAAGGAAAATTGCCCTGATATTCTAGAACCAGAGGGTAAAATGAATATTGAAAGAATCCACCAATCACTCCCTAAAAGAGATCTGAAAAGAAAAACTCCTAGGAATATTATAGCCAAATTCTAGAGTTCCCAGGTCAAGGAGAAAATTTTGCAAGCAACAAGAAAGAAACAATTTGAGTATTGTGGAAACACAATCAGGATAACACAAGATCTAGCAGCTTCTACATTAAGGAACCTAAGGACTTGGAATATGAAATTCCAGAAGTCAAAGGAACTAGGATTAAAACCAAGAATCACCTACTCAGAAAAAACTGAATATAATACTTCAGGGCAAAAAATGTCATTCAAGGAAACAGAGGACTTTGAAGCACTTTTGACGAAAAGACCAGAGCTGAATAGAAAATTTAACTTTCAAACACAAGAATCAAGAGAAACATGAAAAGGTACAAAGAAAAGAGAAATCATAAAGAACTTACTAAAATTGAATTATTTACATTTCTACATGGAAAGATAATATTTGTAACTCTTGAAACTTTGCTCAGTATTTGGGTAGCTGGAAGGATTATACACGCACACATACACACACACACATATAGACAGAAGACAGAAGGTAAATTGAATAGGAAGGGATGATATCTAAAAAAAATAAAATTAAGGGATAATAGAGGAATAGAGGAGAAAGGGAGAAATGGAATGGGGCAAATTATCTCTCATAAAAGAGGCAAGAAAAAACTTTCTTCAATGGAGGGGAAAAGGGGAGAGGTGACAGGCAAAAAGTGAAGTTTACTCTCATCACCTTTGGCTTAAGAAAGGAACAACATGCACACTCAATATGATATGAAAGCCTATCTTACACTTCAGGAAAGTAGGGGAGAAAGGGATAAGTGGGGTGAAGAGGATGATAAAAGGGAAGACAAATGGGAGGAGAGAGTAGTAAGAAGCAAATATTTCAGAGGAGGTACAAAGTCAAAAGAGAGAATAAATAAATACGGGGCAGGATAGAATAGAGGGAAATATAGTTAGTCTTTCACAACATGACTATTATGGAAGTCTTTTGCAAAACTATACATATACAGCCTATATTGAAATGCTTGCCTTCTCAGTGGGGATGGGTGGAGAGGGAGGTAGGGAGAGAAGTTAGAACTTTAGGAACAAATGTCGAGAATTGTTTTAACATGCACCTAGGAAATAAGAAATACAGGTAATGGGGTATAGAAATCTATTTTGTCCTACAAGAAAAGAGAGAAGATGGGTTTGATGGAAGGGAATGGTGTGATAGAAGGGAAAGCAGATAGGGGGAAGGGACAATCAGAATGCGTGGTGTTTTGGGAGGAGGGGAGAGATAGAAAGACAATTTGGGATTCAAAATCTTGTGGAAATGAATGTTGAAAACTAAAAATAAATAAATAATTTTTTAAAAATTCTTTCCCAGTTTTCTACTTCCCTCCTAATTTTGGTTGCATTCATTTGTTTGTGCAAAAACTTTTAAATTTAGTGTAATCAAAATTATTCATTTTGCACTTCATAATTTTCTCCATCTCCTGTTTGGTCATAAATTTCTCCATTCTTCATAAATCTGACAAATATACTATTCCTTGCTCCTCCAATTTGTTTATAGTATCAGCCTTTGTACTGATATCATGTATCCATTTGGACTTTATTCTTCTGCATGATGGCAGGCATTGGTCTATGTCCAGTTTCTCCCACTCTGTTATCCAGTTTTCTCAGCAGTTTTTGTCAAACAGTGAGTTCTTATCCCAGAACCTGGAATCCTTGGGTTTATCAAACAATACACTGCTATATTCATTGCCTACTGTGTCTTGAGTACCTAATCTATCCCACTGATCTACCCCTCTATTTCTTAGCCAGTACCAAGTAGTTTTGATGATTGCTGCTTTATAATAATAGTAATAAATGAAGATCTGTTAGGGCTAGGCCACCTTCCCTAGCATTTTTTTCATTAATTCCCTTGATATTCTGGACCTTTTGTTCTTCCAGATGAATTTGATATTATTTTTTTCTAGCTCTAGAAAATAATTTTCTGGTAGTTTGATTGATATGGCACTATGTAAGTAAATTAATTTAGGTAGAGTTGTTTTTTTATTATATTAACTCAGTCTACCTATGAGCAATTGATGTTTTTTCACCTACTTAGATCTGACTTTATCTGTGCAAAAAGTGTTATAATAGTGTTCAGTTGCCTCAAAAGTCCTTTGGGAACGTTTTAGGTCCTTGTTTATATAATGTTCATATAGTTGTGTTCATATAGTCCCTGGGTTTGTTTTGGCAGGTAGACTCTTCATATGTGAATTTTTTTCATCTTAGCTGATTATAAGAAGATATTTCTGTTAAGAATGAAATTGTAACGATTGATGACAATGGGTCAGAATTAGCTGAATCTCATATTCCTCTCTGAAGAAGTCTGATGAATTTTTTTTGTCTTTACTCTATCCTTTGATCTTACTACTTTGGGAAATTTTTCTTGAACAATTTCATGGGGGAACATCATTGCCAGATTCTTTCTTCACAATTCATTTCAGATAATCCAAGAATTTTTAAATGATTTCTCTGAGCAACATCTTCTAGTTCTGTCATCATCATAACATTTGTATAGTGTTTGTTATGTGCCAGACAATGTGCTAAATGTTCTACAATTACTATCTTTTTTAATGCTGACAATAACCCTGCCAGATAGGAGCAACTATTATTCCATTTTACAGATGAATAAACTGAGTTGCCTAGGGTCGGACAACTAGTAAATACGTGAGACCAGATTTGAAATCAGGTCTTTCTTACTTCAAGCTCCCACTGAGTCACCTATCTGCCATCTCTATCATCTCTGCTTACAAAGTTTTTAAGGTTTTTTTTAGTTAGGTCATCCTTTCTTGTATTCTTGTTTTTCTTCATCTTCTACCACTTCTATAGATCTTCCTTCCAATCTGAGAATATTACTATTCCCCACTGATTCACTGTTTCATTGAAATTTCTAAAACTTTATCCAAAATTTTTAATTCTTTATCAATTTTCCCTGTCACATTTTTGTTAATAAAAGATCTCTGACTAGAGACACCAAATTTTTTCTTTCAGTTCAATCATTTTCAATGTCTGACTCTTCATGACTGCATTTGAAGTTTTCTTGGAAGAATTACTGGAATGGTTTTGCCATTTCCTGCCCAAGCTCATTTTATGGATGAGGAAACTGATGCACAAATGATAAGTGACATGCCCAGGGTCACACATCAAGGAAGTATCTGAGACCACATTTGAACCAAGAAGATGAGTCTTCCTAACTCCAGGTCCAGCCTCTCCACTGCACCCCCAGACTGCCCTGAATCTTTCTTTATTAGCACCAATTAGTTCTTCATTTCATTTAAAGTGGTTTTACTCAATTTTCTGTGTCTTATCTAATTTTGTTTGAGGCTATTTTTCAATTTAATTAGCTTCTCCCCCATGATGACTTTTTTTTTAGCATCTTTTAATCCATAATATTTGTTTGTTTTTTATAATTGTTTTCTTCTGCTTGATAATTTTCATTGCCTTTTCTTTATGACAGAGTCAATTCTTTTTAAGCTCTTTGCTCCATTTCTTCTCTCCCCTTCCTTTTAAAGAAAAAAAAATTTAGTCATTTTAATCTATTCAAAGATCAGGGAGAGAAACATAATTGAAGAACTAGGCTCTTGACCTTTTGCTATGGCCAAAACTGTTTAGATATATTTTTAGCACAGTATTAGAACAAAAAGCCTCTTCATTAACCCAGGGTTAACCAGAAAATGAATTTCAGCAGAATAGCATATTGCTTGAATTTTCCAATTGGTCAAGATTTTGCTCTAGTAAGGACAGCTAGCAATAGGCATAGTGAAGAGAGTGCCAACCCTGGAGATATGATGATCTGAGTTCAAATCCTGCCTGAGATTTGACACTTACTTGCACTGTGACCCCAGGCAAGTCACCTAACCCTGACTGCCTCACAAAAACAACAACCACAATAACAAAAATTTTGCTCTAGCATAAAAACCAAGACCAAGGAAAGATGAAGTCACTTAAGTATTAGTCACTGGTTAAACCAAGATTGACATGTCATAGTTTTATAGGTGTAGGAAAAAATAATTTGGTTGTTGGAAGGAATTACAGGTAAAAATCACAAGCTTCGCCCACCCCATTTCCATCTTGATCTAAATGTGATTTATATGACTTAAATTAAACTAGGGTGATGATGAGATCGAAAGGAATCTCCACACAATCCTTTTGAAGTTTTGCTCTGTGTAACTGACTTGCAGGAACTCAAGCTGACAACCAGATATGTGATAAAAGTTAAAAGATACTTTGTAACTACCACTCAATTAAAAGTTCAGGTTGAGATAGTAATAATATGAAGAAAGTACAATTCATAAGTACATAATTAAATGCCTAAACGTTCCGCTAGTTAGCTAGCAAGGTAAGCCTGGCTTGGGTCTAGAATAACAAAAGAGCTGAAATAGACCCTAGGGCAATCAGTTGAAGCAGCTGAGATCTCAGAAACTGATGCTGCAATTCAGTGAATAGTGGTAGGCAACAGCTTGAAGTAATTTGGTGAAAATAGGAGCAGAGAGTATGTTAGTAGAGATACTAGACCAGCAGAAGATCCTGGATCAGTAGAAAAAGCAGTTCACAGTTATTACCAAACATCAAGAGTTCTGTGGGGAGGTAAACAGTAGTGAAAGAAGTAAACAAATGGTCCACCTCTGATGTCAGAATAAAAGTGTGAACTGCCCCAGCTATATGGGTTCCACAGCTGTGTATATTTCCTGGCCATATGTGTTCCTGGTGGGTTTCCCCTCTCCCAATGGTGATTCTTAACCTGTGTACCCAAATGTATTTGTGGGATTGTATTCCTCACCATTTATTTTGTGATGCTATTGAATGAAAATTCTTTTGGACTAATATATGTCCTGTGGTTGTCTGGCAAAAGAAACACAGAGATAAGTCTCAGGCACTTATGAAGATTAATTAACGCTGACCTACAATATACCTAAAATCTGGAGTAATATACAGGACCCCCAAATTTGAGTTTACTTACTTTTTCTACATAGAAGTAATATGGATAGCTTTTGTTTTCCTTTCTGGTATTTAGGAAATGGCAAGTAGTACAAAGGTAGAAAAGATAAGCTTAAGCTTTCATCTTTGAGTGCATTTGCATGTCACAGAATGGAGTGGGTTATGATTTTTAAATGTATTATTATAAAATTGAAGAAAATACCTGGGAAAAATCCAAGTAGAACTAAGGAAGGCTATTATTAACCTATCCCTAAGGAAGTGGCATGTTCCTTGGCGGAGTTTTACCATGACTAATCTGTGTTTTTACTCCCCAGAGAGCAGTGACTAATCAAAGAATCAGCAATCCAGAACCCTTCCCCAACTCCTTCATTATTAACCTGTCCTATTAGCCAATCTTTCCCAGCTGGAAATTCAGGATTTTGGTTCTGATATTACTAGTTTTGAGTGTTCCAGAAGTTGCTGTTTCTGCTCTCTTAACTATAGCCCTGCTGACCTACCTGAAAAGATAACTTCAAAGTGGCCATGAATCCCTTGGACAGCTTTTATTGTTCAAGTCTACATTTCCTAGGCTTTTCTGTTCCTTTGTCAACAATATTTTCTTTCTGCAATAGTCTGTATTGCAGACTATTCATTACTTTCATCTGTTTCCTAGTTATAGGGCCCCAATCAAACCAAATCAAAGCAAGAAACATCTCAGAATCATTTTTCTTAGGGCATCTGCCTGCCTGCTATCATCTTCAGTACTCTCTGTTCACACAGATAGTGTCAGTTTCACTCTTTTTCAACCGTATGTGACCAAATCTCATTTTGTAACATGATGGGATTGTGGATTTAAGGCTGGAAGGGATCTTAGAGGTCATCTACCATAACTCCCTCATTTTAGAGATGAGGAAATTAAATCCCACAGAGGAAGAGTTGCTCAAGGTCATAAAGACTGTAAGGAGCAAAGCCAATATTCAAACCTATGTTGTCTGGCATCACATCTGGTCCTTTTATTCTGTTCTATTTCAATGGAAACTCATAGACCAGGGGTGGGAAACCTGTGACCTCAAGGCCACATGTGGCCTTCTAGATCCTTGAGTGTATCCTTTTAACTGAATCCAAAATTCACAGTGAAATTTGGATTCATTCAAAGGGCCACACTTGAGGAGCTAGAAGGTCACCCCTGTTGTAGACATTTCCTCCTCTATCCTTTATTCATATATACTCATCATTTATACTAGATGGTCCTAGTTTAACAGTGGTCTGACTCATGTGCCAATTGACAGGGATGGTGTCTCATATAGACTGGTTGAGGAACCTACATTTGGGCTGTGGTAAAGTGAAACGGAAGCGACTTGGAGAGAATGAGAGAGCATGCATAAATGTTCTATAACAGGTTCCAGCTGACTGAAGGAGCCCTTTTTCCATAGGCAACCCATGCAGCATCAATATAAGCAGATAGGTGGCACAGTGGTTAGAGCTCTGAACCTGGAATCAGGAAGACTCCTCTTCCTAAGTTCAAATCTGGCCTCCGATACTTATTAGCTGTGTAACCCTAGGCAAGCCACTTACCTATGTGCTTCAATTTCCTCATCTATAAAATGAACTAGAGAAGGAAATGGCAAACGACTGCAATGTCTTTGCCAAGAAAACCCCAAATGGGGTCATGAAGAGCCAAACACACTGAAAATGACTGAGCAACAATAAAACAGTAAGAAGAAGAAAGGGTATACTCTCTTCTGAGAGAATGACTGAAGAAAAAAGTAGGAATTTCTTGATCATGATAAAGCAATGGCCAAATGTTAGATATATATATTATAAGGAGTATTTCCTAACCCTCACCATCCCATTTATATCTAGAAGGGGCTCAATCTTATCTGACCCCCTCATTTTACTATGAGGAATTTGAGACCCAAAGAGGTTGCCATTTCCTTCTCATCACACAGCTAGTAAGGGATAGAGCAGTATTTGAACTTGGATCCTCTGATCCCATAGATTGAGTGCTTTTCCTACCCCATCAGCCCATAGTGAAAGGAGCATAAATTCACAGCTCCTATAGTTGAGCATATGCCCTAGTCCTGACAGTTACCAGCTACAAGATCTTGGGCAAATGACTTAACTTCTTCAACCTTAAGTTTCCTGATCTAAAAAAAACACCAGGTATCAGGGAAGAGAATAGCTACCTAAGCAATTCTTGAAGATTGTCTACTAGCCACATTACTGAAATGAAGGAAGAAAGGAAACGCACCTTTATTAAGTGTTTCCTATGTTCCAGGCACTGTGCTAAGTACTCTACAAATATTAAATTATTTGATCCTTACAACAACTCTGGGAGGTAGGTGCTACTATTACCCCATCGTTACAGATGAGGAAATTGAGATAGGTAGAGATGAAGTGATTTGCCCAGGGTCACATCATGAGTAAGTTAGGTGAGATCAGATTTGAACTCAGGTCTTCCTGACTCAAGGCTCAGCACTCTATCCAGCGAGGCACCTATCTATCTCTCTGTGTGAAATCACAGATATTTTGAAGTGCTAAGGAATGATCAGTAGGATACATAGCTCTCATCTGTCCAAATAACAGATGCCAGTGTGTGAGTGTGTGCGTGTGTGTGTGTGCCTTCTACAGAACAGTAAAAAAAATCTTGAGTTTGCTCTGGAGTTCTAACTGAGAAAGGCATACTTTGTTCTTTTTCCCTTTGAGAAATATTACAAATTATTGTGTTCCATGAATAGAATAATTACTTCTAAAATAACAGAAGACTGAACGGTAACTGGTGGTGTGTTTTGCATTGAAAACTATGGGCAAAGCCATCATTAAAGTCATTGTTTCCACCATCACCCAAAGCAAACATATCAGTGTGCCTTTGGGATGTGTGAGGAACCAAACACTTCCCCCTTCCTTCTCTCAGAGGAGGTTACGCCCTAGTGAAAGGGGCTGCCATCCCACATCTCCCCTCTCCCACTGGAGCAATTGCAGCCGAATAATAGTGATGATGACCACAATAATAACAGCTTACACTTACACAATACTTTGTAGTTGTGCAGTGTGTGCTTGTGTGTGTGGCAGCAGGGCATACTGTAGGGGTGCTAAGTTCAGATAGAAACTAGGGCTGCCAATCTGTACATAAGAATCCCTGTGGGCTGCCTATTAGCTTAGTTTAAAAATCTACTGTTGCCTAGGTTTTATTGTATTTTTATTTATTTTATTAAATGTTACCCAATTATATTTTAATCTCACTCTGTAGACCCTTAGAAGTGCTGCCTACCGACTTACTGAAGCCTTCAGACTGGTGTAGAACACCTCTGCAATAGAGGATAGTGGAGCAGTCTCAGAGTCAGGAAAACCTGGTTCTACTTTGGTCACATACTATCTGTATGACCCTGGATAAGTCATTTGACCTCTCATTGATATAGGTGGTTCTCTAAAGCTATGAATTGCAAAAACAGTTCATATATATATATATATATATATATATATATATATATATATATATATATATATATATACACACACACACACATGTGAACGGTGAATGAGTTTCCTCAATAGAAAATTTCTATGCACAGAGAGAGAGACAGAAACAGAAGGAGACAGAGGAAGGAAGAGATGAGGGAGAAGGGAAAGACATAGAGAAGAAGGAGGAGGAAGATGATATTGATGATGATGGTGGTGGTGGTGGTGATGATGTTATCATCAGATATAGATATACACACATATGTATATAAAATCCATTTATTCCATATACCAACAGGTTCAAGTATTTTTATAGTCAGTATAACTATGGTACCACTGGCTTCACAGAGGATAAGTGATTTGCTTTAGGTCACACAGTTTGTCCATGGCAGAAAGGGAACCTGAATTCAAGTCAGCTTACTCCAACTACTCTGTCCACTGCACTACACAGTCTGAGACCAGCAGGTATCTCGAATTTAGTCCTGATAAATAAGTCAATTATCTTGTTCACTTTTAAATGCTCCCTTTAAGCTAATTCAATTTTCTCTTGGGAGTCTCCCTAAGAAGGGACTCCCAAGAGAAAAGCCCACCTCTGTCCATCTTAAATGGAAAGAAATTTAATAATCTAAGCATGACTCACTTCTATTCCTACATCTGCTATCAGCCACATTGTGTTTTCAAGGGATATATGTCAAAAATTACCACATTTTCAGAATCAAAAACCAGAATACATGACCTGAAAAAGATTTTTTCTTTTCTAATTCATTTGCCCAAAATCAATGTAAACACAAAAAGTAAGACAGTAAAACAGGGTGTGGATGACCCAGAGCACAGGTGTGACTGTACCTTATAGATTAGCCTGATACTTCTACCCATTCTGGATCTATGAGCTAAATATTTAAGCTGAGCAAATGATGATAGCTAATGTGCTATGTAAATTTAAATTGCTGGAGATAATAGTTTCTTTCCAAAGAAATTTATATATGAAAAGTGGAAGCTTAAAGACCAGAGGAAATTCACTGGGGTAGCACAATCACTGGGGCATAGGATTCTTGACTTTCTCGTCTCTGCATCTCTGTGTATGATCAGTCCTACTGCTTTGGGAGAAGATTCGTAAGAAGGGAGTATCTTTTCTCTTTTGGAGAAGACATCCAGGAAGTGACTCTCTTCATTGGAAGAAATGGTATGCATCTACCTCAGGTTACCTGTAAAATAAAAAATTATACCTGTAATTACACTGATATACCACTCCAGCATAATAACATGGTTTCCAGTATGGGCACAGCTGCCTTGATGTGTTTTGGCCCTGACTCATCCTAGAGTTGTCTACTTGACTGTCTTAGGTCTCTTCCTTATCCCTAAGGTTGTGCCCCATCAGAAGTATAAGATGTAACAAATGGGACCATTGATGATTTTTATGTTAGTGGATAGAACTTGGGATTTCTTGCTGCACACCACCCACAACCAAGACAGCCACACTGCATGTAAACCACTTGCATGCCTATAACACCCAGCACCATAGACAAACATGATACAGGCTCTTCTGCTCCCACGTTTAAAAGTGATTATGATGTTTCTTCTATCTGTGATTTTTTCCTCTTCTGTGGTTCTCAGATGCTTGTCACTTAGGTAACATATATTTGTACTGCAATGCAGACTGGTTTGGCTCTTTCAGTTATTTCCTGAAATGTTGGAATTTCCAGGACATTTCAACAGTTTATAAGGATGATGGAAAAATAATACCTGAATACAGGACTGTCCTAGAAAATCCAGGAAGTGAGACAATAATAAGCATGGTCCAATGTAATTTCATTGGATATTTAGGGAGAAAGGTCGGAGCTCTCAAGACTTCTCTGTACCTTTGAGCTATTTTTTAGACCAAGAATTCCTAGTCTTTTTTGTGTGCCATAAACCCCTCAAGCAATCTGCTAAACCCTCTTCAGACTCAGGTTTTTAAATTGAAAAAATAAAATATAAAGGATTACAAAGAAAGTCAATATATTGAAATGTGGTTATCAAAAAAAAACTAAGTTCAGAACACCAGGTCCAGGTCCTGATAAATTATGTTGGTCGTATTCAATCTGCAATGTTCTCCCTAGCCCTGCTTGTTCGTCTCTAACTGATATGGGTCCCTAGTGCTGAAGGAAAGCTCCCCTATTGGAAGAAAGGAGGGATAGGTAGTGCTGCATCACAAGTACTCTGGCTCATACAGGGTTCAGAATATAGTGTGAGCAGCTGTTAAAGTCAAAGATAGGAGATGGTGCCTGGAGCCAACCTTCAAATTTCCAATAAAGACCCAATAAGAAGCAAAGTCTGTGATTTCAAGGTGTCAAACTTGAAAAAAATAGTGATCTTGGTTTGCCACATTTGGGCATGTGGGGGAAAAGGGGGTAGTTAGAAGCCAGAAAGGGAATGTTGGGGCCAGTCGTATATAGCCACATGATCACCACTGTCCTCTGCTTTCTTCCAAAGTCCCCGCAGCCATGGCAACAGCTGCCTGTCAAACTCCTGAAGACCTGGAAACGGAGATTCATTTTCAGCAGCAACCTCATCATGGAGTTCCAAGAGAACTCCCTCTTGCTCTCTCTCTGGCTCTGTCTCTGGCTCTGTGTGTCTGTGTGTCTGCGTGTCTGTCTCTGTCTATCTCCCTCTCTCTCTCTCTAACACACACACACACACACACACACACACACACTATGCTCCAGACAAGGGTACACAGTTAGTAGTAGAAAAGAAAAGTAGTACGCTGAAACAGGATTGGTAGGACTAGTTCTACGCTTTGGAGGAGATAAGGGTCAGAGAAACTCAGGATCCAAGAGGCTACTGAATCCAAGCAGGTATATGCTGGCAAATGTTTAGCAACCAGCTCTCAAAAAAAAGGAAGAAAAAAAATCCTGCTGGCCATACTTTTAAGTTTAATCTGCACTATTAACATTCTCTCTTTGACTTTCTTAAGTCTGAACAATCAATAAAGCCCTAAATCAAGTCTTGATTTACAGCTTTTGCTGATTTTAGATGTGCAAACGCTTAAGCTGGCTCCAATGCAGCACATCCCTGAATCCAAGGCAAGGCCTATCCAAAATTATACAAAATAATGGGAATAGTAGTGGTGGTGGTAGTGGTGGTGGTGGTGGTGGTGGTGGTGGTAGTAGTAGTAGTAGTGGTAGTGGTAGTAGTAGTGGTGGTAGTAGTGGTAGTGGTAGTAGTGGTAGTAGTGGTAGTGGTAGTGGTAGTGGTAGTAGTGGTAGTGGTGGTAGTGGTAGTAGTAGTGGTAGCAGTAGTAATGGTATAGTAGTAGTAGTCATCAATTATGGTTAAATTAAATAAGCAAACTATATGGTCTATCTAAATTCAATAATAAGAGTAACATTAATCTAGCTTTTCACCATTCTCTCATTTGATGAAACCCATAGTTCAGGGCAGCAGGAGCTATCATTTCATTATCCCCATTTCACTGGCAAGCCAACTGACACTGACAGAGATGAAGTTGTTTGTTCTTCATTCTGGAAGAGGACCATGACATCAGGAAGGTGACATGCAGATGAATTGGATTTAAGTGAGGGTGGGAGGGCACAGTCACAAGCCTCACTTTCTCCTCCAGAATCATCTGGGTCCAGTGGCCAAATATAGATGAGGACAACTGGAGATGGCCCTGACGCAGTGGGAGACCTTGGCATTTTTAAGCTAATTTCTTTTAACAGATCTCAGTTTGACTGAAGCAATGTCCATTCTGTAACTGAGGCTAGATAAGAAAGGAGGTAAAGAGTGACCTCTTTTACCTAGTAAAAAAAAAATCAATCTGGGAGGGGACCTTTGGGGCTTTCGGTCAAAACAGAAAAAAAATTGCTATTTACATTCACTCTGAGCCAATCACTCTGGCTCTCAGAGGTTAAATATAGTCCCAAGGTCATATATCTAGGAAGTCCATGAGGCTCAGATCTTTCTGACTCCAAGTCCAAAGCTTTATTCTCTAGACGATGTCAAACCCAAATCGAAATAGGGGCCATTGAACTGTATGTAAGGATGTTGGGACAGTATATTGACTTAGAAAAAATGCAAATTAACATTATCTATATTTTTTTTTATTTCATTAGCCCTGGTAGGTTCTATTGAAACAGAAAGGATTTGATACACACCTGGTATTGGACTAGCTACATAGAACAGCTAGATGGGCAGGCCTACAGGCAGGAAGACTTAAGTTCCAATCTGGCCTCAGATACTTACTAGCTATGTGACCCTAAGCAAGTCATTTAACTATGTTTATCTCGGTTTCCTCATCTACAAAATGAGCTAGAAAAGGAAATGTCAAACTACTCCAATATCTCTGATAAGAAAACTCCAAATGGGGTCACAAAGGGTCAGACATGATTGAAAAAACTGAACAATCACAACAGTTGGACTAGCCATATGCCTGCTATTCCAAGGCCCCATAAATTCAAAAGGACTCATCTCTGGTAAGATGACCAGCAAGTGATGAATTTTTATTTTTATTTTTAAATAAACAAAGATGTAGTGAATGGAGTGCTGGACTTTAATTCAAGAATACCTAGTTCAAATCCTGCCTCAGACACTTATGAGCCATGTGACTTGAAGTAAATCACCTAACTTCTGTCTGCCTCAGGTTCCTCTTCTGTAAAAAAGGGAACATATGTTAAGCGTTCTACAAATATGAAAGTGCTTTATAAACTCTAACTGTTCATTTCATCAGCAGCAACTCCTGAAGACTGTCTTAAGGTGTGGCGTGTGCATGTGTTGGTTCCTCGTTGCCGAACTGGTTATGAGAAATAATGACATGACTTGCCCTTGACTTTGTTTTGAGTGCAGGTCACCAGCCTCACTTCTCTTCCAGAGCCATCTGAATTCAGTGACCAGATATTCATCGGGATGACTAGAGATGACCCAGGATGAGGCAACTGGGGTTAAGTGACTTGCCCAAGGTCACACACCTAGTGAGTATCAAGTGTCTGAGGTGAGATTTGAACTCAAGTCCTCCTAACTCCTGCTCTGGTGCTCTATCCACTGCACCACCTAGCTGCCAAAGGTGTGGAAAGGCTATGTGCAGAGCCAGAATATGAAATTGTGAATGACTGAAGTAAATACAAATACTCAGTAGCAGACAAAGGTAAAATCATACTATGATTACTCAAGGGGAAGTCAGGGCCAGAGTCAGACATTGCCTTGTATTTACTTCACATGCACTTTGTATATACTTATGTGGCTGGTGAAAGACAAAATGACTAGGGAAACAAAGAATCAAGCTTCTGATCCTATTGATTTATTAAGCAATGTATATCAATTGCTCAGCAAATTGGGAACAAGCTCCTCAGCTTTGAGACTGGACTCCGAATATAGAGGGAGACAGATTTTTATGCATTAAAAACAGTCAATCAAATGAGACCAATTAATTGAAAGAAAACAATTAACTAGTATATAAAATTAGGTAATCTGATTTCTAATTGGAGGAAAGATTAGGGACTTTACAATTTGTTAGGGGGCAAGTAAACAGGTACAACACATTGAAATCAGAAAAAAGAATGTCCCACTCCCCCCAACTGTCTGTATACAATCAAAAGAATATGGAAACAATAACTGATTGACCAGTATGGGACCAGTTTTCAGATAAGATATATAGGTTGCTTGAGACTGTAAGACAGCTCCTGGCATTACTATTCAGATCTGACTCAATTTCTGGTCAGCATAACATAGATCCTTATTTTAAGGGTCTCTAAGCAATAGGGAGAAATGGTCCAGCTTCACAGGCATGCAGGGCTAAGTTCAAACAATGCAACAAAATTCTTTCATGGTTACTACAATTGAATAACATTTTCTCACAGGAGAGAAATTGGACTAGACCCATAATTGAACAGAAAGATAACTGAGCTAGCTCTAGAGTTGAGTCACCAAACAGTGTCAGTGTGGTTCACTCAATTCTCACAATTAACCACTTGCTGCTCCCATCCCCCCAGTTCCTTCAATTTCCCACATTTGATCAACAGGGGAGTGGTGATTGGCTCATTCCCCCCACCCTTGACTGTGCACATAGATGTTTAATAAATAAATAACTGGAGAAAATTAATAAAGAGAAGGCACTAACATTAAGGGAGGGTAGAGAAAAGCTTCTTGTAGAAGGCACTGGGTTCATCTAGACCCATCATAGCCCTTGGCACATATCTGTTCCACTTGGATGAACTGTGCCACTGTGGGTTGTGAACAGTTGATTTCTACCCTAAGTGCTAACTGAGCAGCCTTAGTTAGGAAATTTTAAAACAGCCCAAGTACTTGATAAACACAACCTGCTCATAACCCTGTAGGTTCATAAAGCATCTTTGTTCTCTCTGTGCTGTTCACATCTGTTATTTCCATTTATAACCACAGAAACTTTGTGAGCTAAGTCAGGCAGGCTATTATTCCCACTGGACAATTGAGATCTTCTAAAGAAATTATGCAATGGATGTTCGGTTTTATAGAAGATATGGCAGGCACTTGGGCAAGTGCAGACATTAAATTGTTGGGTTTTATTTCAGTTTGGAAAATTATACCTTTGAAGGCTACTTCACATTAGACTTCAATTCATAGGAGCACAGATTTCGAACCAGAAGGAATTTTAGATGTCTAGCAATGATAACGATATTCAACATCTACATAGCTTGGCCATTACTCAGATCCCACTTCCTGACTGCAGGTGTCCCCGAGATCTCTTTCCTGGACCCTTTTCTCTCCTCTCTCTGCTCTCTTAGTGATGTGATCAGCTCCCAAGGATTCATCGTGTCTCTGTGCATAGGACTCCAAGACTGACAGATTCAGGCAAGTTTTCTCTTCTCAGCTCTGCCAACATTTCCAAATAGAGATATATCTGTGTTTGTACATATGTGTGCATGTGTATGTATATATGTATAATGTAAATATAATGTATATGTATGTATATATGTGTTCACATACATGTGAGTATAGATATATAGATATCCAGTGTGTATATATATAGTATATTACACATTAATATATAACATATATTACACATATATACAGTATTATATATGTATATATAATATTCAAAATGTCCAAAATGGAACTCATTCTCTGTTTCCAAAAACCTACCTCTTCCTAAATCCCTTACTTCTGTCAAGGGTGCTGTCTTGACTCAGGCCCAATTGCATCTAAGTGCAACTAAGTGGCCAGGCTTGGAGTCAGGAAGACCTACTGTTTATCAGCTGTGTGACCTGGGGTAAGCCACTTAACCATGTTTTCCTCAGTTTCTTCATCTGTAAAATGATCTGAAGAAGGAAATTTCAAACCTCTCTAGTATCTTTGTCAAGAGAATCCCAAATGAGGTCATGAAGTGTTGAACATAACTGGAATGACTGAGCGATAAACAAGAATTGTACAAAGTTAGCAGCCTCACTCTCTTCCAGAGTCATTGAAGTCCAGTGCCAAGATAAAAGTCAGGACAACTGGTCAGATGACCTGAGATGCTCTGTATGACCTTGGCATCTTCAATGGCAATCTTCAAGCTCTAAGCGCTCCACAGAGCCTGCTTCAGCCACTTTCATGGCCATTGGAACAAATTTTCTCATCTGCCCATTCCTCTAAGGGAAGTCTTCACATGCTTGGGATAGACATCCCCCTGACTCACTGACAGGGTTATCCACAACCTGGTTAAGTCCATCTGCTGAGATGATTTTATTAAGGAGTAGCCACTGAACATACTACAGCTTCTTGGAGTGACAGGTGAGAGTTGAGTGCCACATGCATGGACACCAAAGGTAGATGACCAGCCCTGAAAAGGGCTCAGCAAGCCCTCACAACAGAGCTGCTAGTTATACTTGGGCACTTTATATAACCCAAGTGTGAGGCCTTCTTTCCATAGAAATTTCCTGGCAGCTCTCAGGGTGCCGGAGATAAGGTTAAGGAACTAACAACTAAGTAACCTTTCTGTTGTTAATGGTCCTTTCATATACTGATCAGTCATTTTACAAATACTTGGAATTCCTTGGAAAAATAGCTCTGTCAAGATCTATTCCATTCTTTGGTACCCCATCACCTCCCAAAATGTAGAAGATGATTTCCATAATTTCATATGCAAGTACTCAGAACTTCAAAACTTCAATCTATTCACAAAGACTATGTTACTTTTATTGAATATAGCAGTTAATATACTAAAATCTATTATCCTTCATTCCTGGAATTCTTTTCTTCAGATAATCCATATTTACAGAATCGAAGACCTTTATTGCTGGAAGAGACCTTCTCTAACCTGCTACTCAATGTCTAAAACCTTTCTACAACATTCCCAATACGTGGCCAGATTCTACTTAAATGCTTCCATTGGTGCATAGTTTATTACTTTTTAAAGTAGTCAGTTCCACTGAGGAGCAATTCAGTTGTTAAAAAATCCTTTCTTATATTGAGCAAGAATCTGTCTCTCTATTTCCCTTAGCACTAGTCTAAATCTTCATTTCCCCAACTTAAACATTCATAGTTCCTTCAATGAATGCTCACGATACATGATTTCAAGTCTCTCTGCTATATACCATTCCCACTCCTCTAGATTTTTTTCTAGTTTGTCAATGACCCTCTTAAATTATGGTACTCAGAGTTACAACAATAATCCAAATAAAATCTGACCATGGCAGAATATAATGGAACTGCTATTTTCCTTGCTCTACCCATGTTTCTATTAATATAGCCTAAATTTACCTTAGCTTTTCTGGTAGTCACATCATGTTATTAACTCATTTTTAGCTGTTAGGTCAGTCCAAATTTTCCCATATCATACTTAGATAATTTATTTTTTTTAAAAATTGATTGCTTTTGTTGCTATTAATTCATTCCAGTCTGTATAGGTTTTTGTATGCTCATTCTGTCATTTGACATACTGCTAAACATATTGTATAAGCACGTAGCACCAAAGCATCTTTTTATGCTATTAATAAAAATTAAGGATATATGTTATATATGTCATTAATTTGGCATGCTTAACCTCCCTGGACTCCTTTGAATCAGTGATCATATCAAGATGGGGTATATGGGTATTCAAGGAGGATTAGCTCATCCATTGTGATGAATTACTGGGTCCTTTTCAGGGTTGCTCATGCATCTTTGGGGTCCACCTGATGCTCCACTTTCCCCTGTGGTTCCATGATGCTGCAGCATGCTCATTGACCACACTTTATCAAGAGACAGACTAAACCAAGTTGATGGTAACTGATGAACCACAAACCCATTGGTGAATTGTAGGGAGGGAGGTGTGTCTACCTCGAGCATGTGAGGACTTTTTCTACTGAAATGAGCAAATGAGAAAAATTTGTTCCCACAGCTGTGAAGATGGCTGCAGCAGGTCTTGTGGAGTTTGGTCAGATATCAAAGATGCAAAGGTCATCCAGTGCCTCCTGGGTAATGTCCAGTTGTCTTATTTTTGTCTTATCTCTGGACTTTGATGACTTTCGAAGAGAGAGTGAATCTGATGACTTTGTCCAACTCTTGTTTTTCAGTCTTTCTAGTTGTGTCTAACCTTTTCATAACCACATTTGGGTTCTGTATTTTTTTGTCAAAGATTAAGGAGTAGCTTGCCATTCCCTTCTCCAGTTCATTTTACAGATGAGGAAACTGAGGCAAACAGGGTAAGTAGCTTGCTCAGGGTCATACACTGAGTAAATCTCTGAGGCCAGATTTGAACTCAGATCCACCTAACTCCAAGGCTTAGCACTCTGTGTACTACACCAACTAGCCATACTTTAACTTAATTTGAGCATGAGTCACTGGTCCTCTTCAAAAATGAAGGAAGGACAACAACAACATATTAAGATGAGTGTACTCAATTCCCTGAAGAAGTTGGAATCTCACAATAGTGGAAATGCCTATTAGTAAAAAAAAAAGTGATGTTCATCAAAGACCAAATACAGAGAGGAGGTGAATCTTAGCACCAAAAGGCTAATTCTCTTAATTTTCTGGGAAGAAAGTTCTTTTCTCATGACCTATGCCAACATTTGTATTCATCTCTTTGTTCAATAATTCTAAAACCTCAAATGAAATTCAGTACTTTTATTTTATCTTGCTATAAAATTCAACTTTTTTTGCAATTACTACAGAATAAGCTGGAAACTGCTTGAGGAGGGAGAACTTTTCTGATTTACATGAAATCTATGGGTCAGAAATCTCTCTCAAAGCAGACTGCTTATACATAAATAAAAAATATGTCTGGCAGATCTGACTAAAACACAAGGTATAGAGCATTTTTCTTCCACACTATTAGCTGTCTCTCCAAACTTAGTGCCACTTGCAGATTTGATAAGTCTATAGATGGGGAGGCTATAGGGTTCAATGAATGCTTGATTCACTCATTTATATAGCTATCCATCATTTTGATAAATATTCAGAGGGGTAATGGCTCCAGAGCCAGGAACTATCTTTGTTTTCTTCTCAATTGTTGATAAAAATGCTGAGCAGTATATAGCCAAGGATAGTACTCTGTGGCAAAAATAAAGCATGTTAAATGGCCAAACTAAACAATGAATTTCAACTTGCCATCTTAAGGTTAGTATGGTGTGGTATATAAAGTGATAGAATTGGACTCAAAAAGACTTGGATCAAATTCTTCCTCAGATATTTATTAATAATCACAAGTCATAATTTCTGTGAATCTCAGCTTCCTTTTCTATAAATGAGGATAATGACATCTGTTGCTTTTAACTTACAAAAGTTGTTATGAGGATGAAATATGAGGAGATTAGGTATGCCCTTTGACCTGCCTATAATACTGCTAGGCTTCTCTCCAAAAGAGATCAAAGAAAGACTAAGTAATGTTCATCAGAGTTAAAGATCTTCCTCATTCATTAATAGGACTCATCTGGAGCCCATTAAGGGAAGCTTGATTAGGGGAGGCTTGTTCTGTAGGAAGACCCACACCTTTTGTTAATTAATGAGGCACTGGGTTACAAGGGCCAAATGTCAAAAAGTGTGTGTGTGTGTGTGTGTGTGTGTGTGTGTGTGTATTTCATATATTTTCTGAGGTGCAGTTTTGCTTTTAGGGCTTACTCTTTAGAGGAAGGTTCATGGGCCAGATGAGACTCTGAGTAGCCATAGAGAAGTCTCCCAACTTTGAAAACCTAGATGTTGGTGCTTCTCTCTCTGATAACTATGTATATATGCAATGGTCAGACAGTTGGATATGTCCATTGATCTGTGATGTAGGTATTGCTTATGGTCAGACAGTTAGAAGCCTTGTCTGTTGGTCTTCATTTCTCTACCTGTATTTTCTCTGTTGGTGAATGTAATTAAAGTAGATTGATGACCCCTCAACAATTGCTTTCCTTTTTAGAAAAGCAGATCTAAGAATCTGTGCAGCAGGCCCTCCTGTGTATGTTGGGGTGCTTGCTACCACTGGCTTTACAAGTAGAATCAAATGCCACCTCCTCTATGCAGTCTTCCTGGATCTCCTAGTATCTATTTCTTCTGTGTTGCCAAACCAACTATGGAAAATGTTTTTTCCTTCTTACCCCCTCAAGCTACACTGAGACTGACTTAAAGCAAACATAAATCAAAAGATGTATTAGAACAGCAAGAAATTAGTGATTTTTCTCTCTCGCTCACTAGCTGAGATCCTTGGAGGGAGGATGGAAAGCAGAGGTAGTGATAGATTTCCACCATCTGAAGAAAAAGTGTTTGCAACCCAGGCTCCAATTAGATTTGTGATTCTTTCCATTCAGTCATATATTTTAAAGCTATGAGGAACCCCAGAAAGTCATCTAGTCCAAATCTCTCATTTTACAGATGAGGAAACAAAGGTTCACAATGGTAAGTGATTTGCCCAAAGTTACAGAGCTTTTAAGACTGGAGGTGACCCAAGGCTGAGGTAACACATCCTATCCCTGCACTGATATGGCTCCTACCCTTGATTTTTGGTTTCCTAAACTCTCTAAGGCTGGGAGTTCTAGAAGGATTGCTTCTAAAAGGAGCAACAAGATTTAGTGTGAGAAATATGGAGAGGAAAGTAGGAAATGTAGAAAAAAATGGACTTCAAGTTTCTGACTACAGTCTGAGTGACCTTGAGTGAGTCCTTTAACTTAATCTGAACCTCACTTTCTTCAGCTATAAAATTATAAGGGTTGAACTAGATTGGCTCAGTGCTATCTTCCAGGTCTATGATCCTATTTAACACTTTTTGGAAATCTCAGCCAAATATCTACAAACTCTCAACTAATTGTTGGTTGTTTATTTTTTTATTCTTTTACTTGAGCTATGATTTCACAGATTTAGAGAATACTCTATGAAGAACTCCCCCTAAACATGGAGATCTGTACCTATTATGCAATTTATGATGTTAGAGAGGTGAAGTCACTTGTCCTAGACCCTAAAGTCAGCATCTGTCAGAGGTAGGACACAGCTCTCTATTTGACCTCTCTCTAGAGGTAAAAGAAACTTTTGCAAGTTACCCCATTATTTAGGGACATGTTCATCTATGCCATTAGAAACATGAGGTCCTGGGGCAGAGCACTGGCTCTGGAGTCAGGAGGACCTGAATTTAAATCCAGCCTCAGATATTTTACTAGTTGTGTGACCCTGGGCACACAATCAAAATCAAGCAAGTAAAAAGCACAAGGTCCTAAAGTCTTTAGACAAAAATTACAAAATATTACTAGATTACAGGCCTTCCCAATGATCACCATCTTTTTGAACACTATTTTTTCTGGTTCTATCTTCAACCGAAGTAGAGACTTTCTAAGTTTTGATAAACTTTCTCCCTTGGAAAACATTGAAGGAATTTTTTATGTGTTCTACATTTGGCACAACAAGATACCACCTTTTCACCTTATTTCTCTGTTCCAGTGTAAAACTGTTATAAATTTCAGGTATTTGATCTATATAATGTTTCTCCCTTTTCTGTTTATCCCTTTCATTATAGACCAGAAAATCCCAGGCCTCCTCTCTCCATCTAACTAGCTGTCCAAACCCCAGCCTGGGCCCCTTCTTCCTGTCAAGCCCTTTCTCTATGACTGGAAACTTCACAGGTAAAAAATTCCTTGCTAATTGATACCATCCCTACCTCTGACACTGAAGGTGGGAAAAATCAACTAAACCAAATCCTTCCTATAAAACAGCTAGGCCAGTAAGATCTCCTGGTATGAAATAATGCGTTTGCTTTTGATGTTTTTGACATATTGATCAGCTGTGCAAACTGCTCTTTTCTTTTTTTTCTACCTTTGTCTTTTTAGTTTTAAAAACATGTTCTTTGTTATAAGGAATGGCTCCCTAGGAAGCAAAAGGGGAAACTAGATGGGGAAAATTATATGATATAAAAATGGAAGATATTGGTTAAAATTATTAAAAGGGAAAAAATATCTGGACCTTAGCCCCTTTTCTGAGCTGCCCTAATGTAAGTGGTGAAGATGGACTTCGGAGTACTGGGGAGAGTACAGTATGGTAAAATAGCATGTCCTGGGGGCATCAGCATCTCTTAAGCTGTCATGGACAACTGCCTACTAAAGCTTAAAGGTCATGCTGCCCAAGGTTCTAAGGAAACATTCCAGGTTTTATCCCTTCCCTATCCTTCCCTAGGAAGTTTTGTGGGTGTCAGCCTCAGCCTCAGGTGTGCGTGTGTGTGTTTGCGTGTATGGGCACACCCTGCGTGCATGGACACTGGGGAAAGTGGAGCCGTCAGCAGTCTGCTTTGGTTTGAAGGTGTCACCTATTACTGCATGTGGAGGGAGGGAGAGATGCTGCCACAATCCCCTTCTTTTAATTCACATCTTCTTCCTCCAAAGAGACCATTCTTTCTACAATGCTCCACATTTTACAAATGAGGAACTTGAGTCCCAGAGAGATTAATCACACAGCTTGTAAGTACTAGTAAGTAGCAAAGGTGAGGTTTTAAGTCCAGGTTCTCTAATTTCCTCTGGCTCCAAATATAGTGAGTTTTCTATTGGTCTATACTGCCCTGAAATAGGGGTAGATCCATGGTGAAGTCTGAAGACAATACAGACCAGAAACGTTGTGGTCACTCCAAATGTCCTTCTAGGTTCAAGGGTCCTCACACTAGACATCCATGAAACTGTGCTAAAGAATCTTAGGAGTCCTAGTGAATCAAATTGAATCTCTTCCACTGTCCCTCAGTACCTACTCCCTGCTTATCAAGGCTAAGTCAGAGAATTTCTTCCCAGTTCTACCTTGGGAACATATAATAGGTTTTCTGATAAGTAGGAGGTCATTAGAAATGGGTTCCTTCTCTGAAGAGGGCTGAGCATTCACATAAAGAGGACAAGGAGACTTTAGGTGAAAGCCTCCTACGGTTGCTGCCCCAAAGAGGTTCTATCATCTCCGGCTCAGGCTCTATGGCCAAGAAGTGCTAGGAAGCATAGTTGTAGAGATAGAAGGGACCTTAGAAGCCACCTAGTCCAAACCTCTTTCCCCATTTTACAAATGAGATCTTGGATCTTGGAAACTTAATTAACTTTCCCAAGGTTACAGGGAGTAAGCATCACAGGTGAGGTTTGAATCCAATTGCTCTGATCATTAGAGACACAACTTTAGGCAAATCACTGAAATTCTTGGGAAAATAAAGGTGTTGGGCTATATGGTTTCAAAAGTCTATTCCAATTTTAGTTTCTGCTAAAAAACAATAATAAAATATTGAAATTATTAATCATTCATAATTCTAAAAATAAATTTCACAGCTTAAAAAAACAAAACAGCAAGTTCAGGAACAAGTTAATAAAATGTTCTCACAGTTAATTAGACCTAATCCAATTTTTATTTCTCTTTTCAAAATTACTAACAATAGTAAATGTGGTGGGAATTGATTTGATTGTTTTTGATTGCCTTGTTTTGGAGCCAATGTTTTCTTTTATTGAATTCCTTGTTTTAGAATGTCAAAGCTAGCCTTTCAGTAGCTTCCATCTGCAGATGGAGCATTCCATTCACAAGCAACCCATATTCTTTGGGCAAGAATTCACATGCATGATGGAGGTGGAGGCTAATTTCTTTCTGAGGGGGTAGAGAGGTTAGTGAGCAACCTTTCTAGCTGAGCTCTTATCCTATACAGAAATTAGGTTTTCAGGAAGGTAAAACAAGCTGCTTTGGGGCTGTTGTTTTTTGTTTGATTTTTGAAGCATGGAGAAAGGATGAAACTGTGCATAGATCTTTCTTCTATAGGCCAAAAGAAACCCAAAGACATATAACTCTCTATTTGATTAGGTTCATGGAGGTTAGTAGAGCTATAAAGCTAGAGTAGTTACTCTGGTTTATATCTTCTTCAGTATATTTGAGTCCCATATATATCAATCTGTCCCCATCTGATTATGAAACGCTTTAATCTACTGCAGTCTTCCATTCTAAAAAAAATCAAGATTTGTTCTTTTTATGCTTCCCTTGAGTCTCATATTTGAAGACCCAATTTTCCATTCAGCTCTGCTCTTTTCATCAGGAAAGTTTGAAAATCCCCTATTCCACTGAATGTCCATCTTTTCCCTGAACGACAATGCCAAATTTTTCTGGGTAGTCGATTCTTGGTTGTAATCCAAGCTCCTTTGCTTTCCAGTATATCATATTCCAAGATTTCACATCTTTTAATGTAGGAGCTGCTAAGTTCTATGTGATCCTGACTGTGACTCCTTGATATTTGAATTGTTTTTTTTTTCTGGCTGCTTGCAGTATTTTCTCCAAGATCTGATAATTCTGGAATTTGGCTACTTGGCTAATTTCTTGGAGTTTTCATTTTGGGATCTCTTTCAGGATGTGATCAGTGGATTCTTTCAATGACTATTTTACACTCTAAGATATCAGGGGAGTTGTCCTTGATAATTTCTTGAAAGATGCTGTCCAGGTTCTTAGTTTGATCATGACTTTTAGTTAGTCCAATAATTCTTAAATTATCTCTCTTGGATCATTTTTCAGGTTCAGTACCTTTTAAATGAGGTATCTTTTCTATTTTTTTTTAAATCTATTGGGGTGTTTTTTGACTGATTCTTGATGTCTCATAGAGTCATTAGCTTCCACTTAACCAATTCTAATTTTCAAGGAATTATTGTCTTCATTTAGCTTTTGTATATCCCTTTCCATTTAACCAGTTCTACTTTTGAAGGAGATGTTTTCTTCAGTGGATTTTTCCCCACTGATGGATTCTATTTTTTTTAAAACTTTTTAATATAAATTTATTTATTTAATTTTTTACATTCATTTTCACAAAATTTGGGGTTCCAAATTTTCTCCCCATTTATCCCCTCCACCCACCCCAATACACTGAGCATTCTAATTTCCCCTATCACCAATCTGCCATCTCTTCTATCATCCCTCCCTTCCCTTGTCCCCCTCTTCTCTTTTGTCCTAGAGGGCCAGATAACTTTCTATTCCTCATTACCTATATTTCTTATTTCCTAGTATCAAGAACAATAGTCAACAGTTCTTCCTAAAACTTTGAGTTCCAACTTCTCCCCATCCCTCCCTCCCCAGCCATTCCCTTTGAGAAGGCAGGCAATTCAATATAGGCCATATCTGTGTAGTTTTGCAAATGACTTCAATAATAGTCATGTTGTGTACGACTAACTATATTTCCCTCCATC
>CM053769.1:658848700-658895568 GCA_028658325.1 Potorous gilbertii | reverse complement strand
GAGAAAATATTGCAAGCAGCTAGAAAGAAACAATTCCAGTACTGTGGAAATACAATCAGGATAACACAAGCAGCTTCTATATTAAGGGATCAAAGGGTATGGAATAGGATATTCCAGAAGTCAAAGGAACTAGAACTAAAACCAAAAATCACCTACCCAGAAAAACTGAGTATAATACTTCAGGGGAATTCTATTTTTTAAGGAGTTATTTTCTTCAGTCAATTTTTGTGCTTCCTCTTCCAAGCCTTTGACTCTTTTTCCGTAATTCTCCTTCATGACTCTCATTTCTTTTCCCAATTTTTCTTCTACCTCTCTTACTTGATTTTTAAGATTCATTTTGAGCTCTTCCAAGAGGACTTTTTGGGTTTGAGACCCTTTCAGACTTCACTTGTGGATATTTTGACATTGTCTTCTCCTGAGTTTATATTTATATTTTGATCTTCCCTGTTGCCATAGCAGCTTTTCATGGTCATGGCTATTTTACATTTCTTTTTCATTTTTCAGCCCATTTCATGACTTTCAGAGTTGAGCTCTGCTCCTGGGGCACAGGGAGCAGGCACTATCCTAAGGTTCTTATTCTGGAGGCCAGGGACTAGTCACTGGCTTTCCATGCTGGGGCCTCAGGTGATTGCAGCTTGCCTACTGTGCTGAGAGTGGTCCAGGTTAGTCACATCTCTTGGGCTGGGGTTTCAGGGCTCACAAATTGTCTTGGTTGCAGGCTTCATTGCTGGCCTGCGGAGCCACGACCAAGGGGCCTTGGTTGCTCATCCCAGCCATGGCTAAGAGTGTCTGACTGACTTGCCTGGATACTGCCTATACTGGGCTGGGCTCCCCTTTTACCCAAGTGAGACAGAACTCTTCTAAAATCCTTCTAAGTTATCTTAAGCTGTAAATTTGTTTCACTCTGTCCTTTTATAGGTTTGGCCATTCCATAATCCATTTAGATGCTGATTTAATGTTGTTTCTGAGGAAAACTGAGGAGAACTCAGACCACTTACTGGCTTCTCTGTAATCTTGGCTCCACAAGGACATACTTTTTATTACTAATCTGTGCACATGCTTATCCAACTGCCCCAACAGAGGCAGGATCTATTTCATTTTTGTCTTTGTAGCCCAGCTCCTAACACACACTACTGGTCCTTAATAAATGATGAATAAGTAAAATTACATATGCAGCTTAAAGCACTATACAAATATCAACTGCTGCTGCTATAAAAGACAGCAGCCCAATATTTACAAGGATTGCTTAGGCATAGAAATAAAATTTGATAATTAAAGACTTTTCTTATGTTCTTCATAGCACCCAGTGCAATGGTACACATACAGTAGATGCACTGTAGTGTACAGAGAGCTGTCCCCAGAGACAGGAGGACCCAAGTTCAAGTCTTGCCTCTGATAAATACTGACTTTGTGACCCAGAACAAGTCACTTAGCCTCTCAGTTCTGTAGGAAGCTTTCTAAGACTGTAAGTTTCAGAGAAAAGATTAACTTGTGGGGAATTTCTTCACCCTGTGTGTTCGGTATACTGATATAATCACAGTTTCAGTCTCTATCTGCATTAATAATTTAATGAATAAATAGAACTTATAAATTGAAAGTTCAGTATGAGGTCACAGTATAATATGGCATCTAATGCCACCTTAGGCTGTGGTAAGAGAGGGAGAATGTCTAGAAAATTACACTCTCTGCCTAGTTAGATGATGTCTAGAGTACTGTATTCAGTTCCAAGAGTCACATTTCAGTAAGGATGTTAAGCTAAAAACATACAGATGACCAGGATGGTGAAAAGCCCAAAGCACAGACTGTGTGACAATGAGCTGAAATAACAAAGAAATTTAGCTTGGAAGAGAGAGGACTCACAAAGGGGCCATGAGAGCTATGTCTTCAAGTCTTCAGAATCAAGAGCTAGAGGGAATAGCAAATCCAACCTATATCTAAGGGGGAAAACAGTCACTTCTACAATGTGTGCAAGATGGCTCTGTTCATTCTTTGTTTTGAAGAGGACCAATGACACCGTGAGCATAATGTCTGCACTCATAAGTGAATTATTTTTAAGTGAGGCAGAGTTGCACAGTTATCAGCGTCACCCTCTTTTCCAGGGTCACTGAAGTTCATTGCCAAGACAAAAGTCAGGACAGCTGGCAATGGCTCTTTGTATCTTCTAATTCTGATCAAGCCCCAAGTGCTCCATGGGACCTGCTTCAGTCACCTTGATGGCCTTTGGAACAAATTGTTCTCATTTGCCTATTCCCACTGGGGGAATTCTTCATGTGCTTAGGGTAGACATCCTCCTAACTCATCAATGAGTTTAAGTCTGTCAATTACAAGTAATCATCAAGCCTTTGAAGACCTTCCCAGAGAAGCTCATTTCATTTTTGTGGATAGTGCTAGACACTAATTATTTTTCCTAGCATCCTATCCTTTATCCCTAGTTCTGCCCTCTGGTGCCAAGAAATATGAGTCTAATTTCTCTTCCACATGACATCCCTTCAACTACATGAAGACACTTGTCTTCTGTTTCTTCCCATCTCAGTCTTTTCTCCTCCAGGCTAAATAAACATCAACAATTCCCAGAAGCATGCTGGCAAAATGTTTAATAAATAATTTTATGAAAAAATATTTAAGCATGACAAACTTTTAAGGTTAATCTGCATTATTAATGTTTTCTTTATTAAGTCTAGACAATCAACAAAACAATAAATCAAGCCCTGATATATATCATTTGTAGATTTCAGAAGTGTGAGTGCTCATGCTGAAAATTTAACAGTTGGCTCTCTCGGAAGTCACCTCTAGCACTTCCTAGTCCTAGAATCTGTCTTCTTATAGTAGGGTCATTCCCCTTCCTGAGGGCCCATCTCTAGGTGACCTCCGGTTTGTCAATTTCCTTCCCAAACTATGGTATCTAGAATGAAATACAGTACTCCAAGACAGAATTGTGTGTGTCTATCACCACCTGATTCCAGGATTCAAGCCTCTTCTCATTGCACCCCAACATTACATTAAATTTCCCAGCTTCCATGTCACATTACTAATTCACATGGACTTTCCAGGCCACTAAAACTTCCACATTTTTTCAGACAAACTGATGTCTAGCCATGTAATCCTCATCTTGAGCTTGTGAAGTTCATTTTTAACTTAAATATATCTTTTCATTTGTTCTTATGAAATTTCATGTTATTGAATTTGATCTGACTCAATTTAATACTGCAAGCATTTCTTGATCACTTGTGCCAGACTGTGTATAAAAACACAAAAAATCAACAATCCCTGTACTTGAATGGTTACAATCCAGTAGAGGGATATACTCTCCACATCTATATAGATATATATAACATATATATGTTAATACAATATATACACACAGAATAAATGCCAAACAATTTCATCATTCAAGAACACTAAAAAATGGGTGAATTTGCGCAGGACTCTTGCAACCAAAGATTCTTGAGCTACACCTTGAAGTGAGTTGGGAGTTCCTAAAGACAGACGTAATTGAAGAGAGAGAGAGCATAAAAGACATGAAGACAAAGGCATTGAGTCTGGAGATGACCTGTTCTGAATGAAGAACATCAAGCCTGCCAGTTGGGATGGCACTGAAATGAATGATAAGGTTGTTATTCAATTGTGTCCAACTCATGACCCTATTTTGAGTTTTCTTGGCAGAAATACTGGAGGGGTTTGCCATTTCCTTCTCCAGCTCCTTTTACAGATGAAGAAACTGAGGCAAATAGGCTTAAGTGATTTGCCCATGGTCACATAACTAGTCAGTCTCTGAGACCAGATTTGATGAGTTTTCCTGACTCCAGGCCTGGCACTCTATCTGTCATCTAACTGCCCATAGAGCAGATGAGTATGCTTTAGGAATTGACAGTTATGCAGAGGATGAATGAAGAAGAGGGAAACAAAGGGAAAAGCGGTAGTGACATTAAGAAGGAGCCTCTTAGAGTAGTCCAGGAAGTATATGTAAAAAGCATGTATAAGTTAGTCAATGAAGAAAAGGGAAGACCCCCAATTGATGCAAGGAAGGCAGAATTTACAAGATATGACAACTAATTGCATGTACAGATGAGAGGGAGAATGGGAAGGTCAAAATCAAGTATGGCTCTGGGGTTAAGAACCTCCATTCCTGGGAAATGATGATATGCCAACAACAAAAAAAAGAAATTTGGAAGAGGTGTGAATTTAAGGAGAAAGATAATGAGTTTTGTTTTGGATGTGTTGAACTTGGGGTGCCTGTAGAATATCCTAATGGAAGTGTGCAGTAGAACATGGAAAGGGATAAGAATGAGCATATAGGAGGGGTGGTCTTTGGGACTGAGGAGACACTCCATCTCTCAGCTCTGGACATTTCCCTGACTCTCTCCCACACCTGGAATGTTCAGTCTTCACCTCCTGCCTTCCATAGCTCCCTTCACATCCCATCTTAAAAATCTCACCTTTTACAGGATGCCTTTCCTGATCTCTCCATTCTAATGCTATTGGTCTACTGATTATTTCCTGTTTATCCTGCATATGGCTTATTAGTTCATAGCTGTTTACATATTGTCTCCTCCATTAGTCTGGGAGCTCCTTGAGGGTAGGGACTGTCTTTTTCCTTTCTTTTTATCTCCAACACTTCACATAGTGCCTAGAAGATAGTAGGTACATAATAAATTCTTAATGACTGACTGATTACAGAGACTGGAGAAGAGTAAAAGAGAATGAGGAAGATGTTAATGGGGTTTCAGAAATGAGAAAAGAGAGCTCCAAATAAATTATTCCATTTTTTTTTCAGTAAAGGATGACATGGAGTTTTTAGCTATGAAAGAGAGAGGAATGATGATCTGGGTGGTTTGAGATGGGAGGGGAAGGTTTGGAATAGATGTCATGGGAAGTATGGGAGAGAAATGAGACATAAGGAGAGATGAAAGCATGATAATTATAGTCAAAGAAATTTCAGAGCTTTTGATCACAAAAGTGGAATATTTACAGCTGAAGTAAAAAATACAAGTCATGGGAGTTGATAAGATCAGGATGTTTGAAGGGACTTCAAGGTGTATATCAAAGTCCCCAAGTACAAAGGCAAGCATTAGGACAGAAAGACTGAACTCAAGAAAGGAGGGAGAATCACCTTGAGGCCTAGAGATAACTACCATTCAAAATTGGAGAATTCAATGGGTAAAGTATGGATAGAAAGACTCACAAATGGATAAAGGGAGGCAGAAGTTGTGGTGAGAAGCAAAATGCACTCCTGGCCCATTGTGTTGGAGATCATGAGAGAAGATATATCCAGTACTGGAGAGAGTGACCAAGGACAGACTCTTTTTAGGGAAAACTATGTTTCTATGACTGCAAGAAGATAAGAAGAAGTGAGAAGCTGAGGTCTAGTCCAAAGAGCAGTATACAACAAGGTTCTAAAAGGCACAAGAGAAAGGGAGGGTAGTGCAGGGACATGGTCAGGCAGCTTCATGGGGAAGTCTGTAAGCACTTTGAGTACATGGGCATGGTCTTCTATTTCTTAGTGTCTTTGGGTAATACTAAGGCTTGCTCATATTCATATTGGGAGCTTAGTAAGTGCTGACTGAGGAGCTAAGGCTCTGAATTCCTCATGCCTAAACAAACAGCTAAAAACTGAAGAACTTTGTAAGTCAGCCTGTGTTTGGTCTCTGAATCCATCAGTTGTCATTCTCCTTCCTTTCTCAAGGAGTTCAGTATTCAGTCCTTTGTTCCTGTTACAGTGATCACAGGATCGTAGCTTTAGAGCTTGCTCTAACAACCCCATTTTACATTCCACAGACTGAGACCTGAAGACCTTAAGTGACTTGCTCAAGGGCAGTTAGTGACAGGTCCAGAATTCAATCTGAATCTTCTGACTTCAAATCCAGTGGGCTTTTCCCCATAATAGTATGACACAAAATAACATCGAAATAACATTGAAAGAATTCAAAACTCTGGTCATTGCAATGAACAACTGTGATTTTAGAAGAGGGGAAAGTAAAACAACATCACTTTTATTTGGATGAGAGATTGTAGACTCTTGGTGTGGAATGAAACATACAGCAAGAACAATGCCCAATGTGTTGATTGGTTTTAATAAACTAGGTTTCCTTGTTTTAAGGAAGGATTCTAGCTGAATAGTAAAGTCAGTGGGAAGTTACAGTAATGTAAAACAAAAAAAAATTATCAATAGAACGTTTGTATGTAAAAAAAAAAAAAGTTTTCCAAATGCTAGTTTCTCATCATGGCAACCGGAAAAACACAAAATCCTTTAGGCTGCTGCTCTCATTTTCATCTTGCGGTCCAGACAGGATGCTGTTGCTGTCATTTTCTTCTCTTTCTTTTGTCCCTTCCCATGCTTTCCATCTCCCTGTGTCTCATCAGTCCTACCCGAGTCTTTTTCTCTTTTGATTCAATATAAGTTTAAATGCTGGATGACATCTACAGACTGCAGAACTCACATACAATTGCTAGGAGGTGTTTTTTTGCCAAAAATTATCCTAGACACAAGTATTATGTGAATATGAAGTCTGTTTATGAACAAAGCACCCTACTACAAGCATGCCCTAAGTCATACTGGGACTCAGAAGCTGTTAACTCCTTCTTAGAAGAAACCTTCTCAAGTTGCTCATTCAATTTGTTCTGGTCAAATGGATTTAAGAACCCTTAATAAGAACCTTGCTTCATAGATACCCATGACACAAAAAGGAAAGCACAAGAAATAGAAAGGAGATAGAAACCAGAAACTATCCTATGCTGAGGTCAATTTTTAATACCTGATGTTACTATGCAGTGGCAATGTTTTGAAGAGCAGACTTTTATATCTATGTGCACTTCCTGGACAGGGATAGTTCACCAAGTTCTTTCTGCTTCCAAGACATAATAGTTATATAATATGGAAGGATTTTTTTTTTAAATAAAGGCTGAATGTATTGAATGGACTTAATTAGCCCTTCAGTGAATAAAAGTTACTACTGCTACAGACATCCAAATGTGAAAGAAAGGGATCCCATCTGTCCCCTTTTTCTAAGAACATGGTTATGTTTTGGTTATGTTTGACTAAAAGGTAAATTCTAAACCTTCAAAAATTCACTTAAGAATGAAACCTACATCTTATGATTTCAAACACTCTCCTTAGAGCCTGTTAGCATACAATTGTAAGCAAAATGGAATCTATATGTGTGTTAGATGTGTCCCTGAGCTTGTGTAAATTCAGTTTTTATAACTTGACATGATCTAGATGCACTGAAGCACTTTAAAAGAATCCTGAACTAAAACTTCTTGCAAAATGACAATTTCTTTCATAATATAATCATGCCTCAGTTATCTCAATTGTAAAGTGAGGAAATCAAACTAGATAATCTTCCAAGGTCCCTTCTAGTCTCTAAATTTATGAATCTATGTCCTAAATGATTTTTTGTTTAGCCAGTTTAGCTTTGGGAAATATCCAATTTTTTTTAAAGTGAAGCACATTTTATAGTACTTCTATTGCCTTAAGTTCTTGAAATTATGGGAAGGAAGTTGAGACAGGGGGTTAGAGTTTTTCTATGCCTGTTAAATTTTTGGAGGAAAAGGGTTAAGACTCAAAGCTACTTAGTTTACCACTTTCTAAATTTAAATGCTACATTAGGGTTTTATTTCTTCCTAAACTTAGTTTTTAAATGGAAGCTGTGACCTTGAGATCATGGTTGAAGTTCTCCTTGCTCACACACAAAGGATAAATCAGGGCAATTTTAATCATGCTGAGATGTACTCTTAGAATTTTCTGCAACCTGCTCCTCTCCATCGACAGTGATAAATGAAAGAGGTCTCCACATCCTGGTGATAGTGGTACATCCAAGCTGAGAGCATTTAGTGCTAACAAAAGAAGGAAACTAACTGTCCCTGTTATTCAGTGAATTTCTTTACTACCAAGGCCTCTCCCTCTCACCCTTCGAAACTACAAAGGATTTTTTTAAAGAACTAGATTTTACACCTCTGGTTATCTAAATGAGAGTACCATTTGTCTTCCAATCGTTTCTCTCCTACAACTGGGTTCCATGCTCATATTAAAGACAACTAGATCTTGCTGCTCAAAGAGAGTTTTTATGTTGCTAGGACAGAATAGTTCCAAGGGAGGAATCTATTAACTGATGCCCAACTGGAATTTCTACAAAATTGAAAAACAGTAGTGAGGAAAACACAGACACACATCCTTCCCCAGGAGTCATTTGGAGCTGATATAATTTCTAAGAGAAGTAAAAGCCAGCAAAAAAGTATGTTAAATGAACTGAATGCTGCTCAGATTGTATTTACAAGCTCAGATCCTGACCAACATGAGGTTCGCTGTTTGAGATGGTTGTCATGATTGCAATGAAGGAACGGCCAACATTTCTCATGATATGTCTGTGGTCAGTATGATGACTCTGAACACTCTTACTGTTAGGAAATGGTAATTAACTCATTTGACATACTAGGGGAATAGAGATTTATTCATATGATAAACAGATAATATAAGTAAAGTGCTTTGCCATCTTTGATTTTCTTTATAAATGTTGGTTAGTAGTAACAAAGTAATAGCAGCAGTAGCAACAGCAGCAACAGTGCTAGTAGAAGGAGTAGTACTAGTCCTATTACTAGTAGAAGTTAGTAGTAGTAGCGGTATATTATGAAAGGAAGCTTGGTAAAGTAGGGTCTCCTTTTACAATTCTCCTTGGGACAGTTACATACAGTTAAACTAGACAGCTTTGAAATTACTACTGCCTCTCTTAGGGTCCTTTGGGTAGTTCCAGTATTATTTCTAGAGGTATTCTAGAGGCAGAATGACGGCTTCCAAAACAACTAATGGAGTAATCCTTTATTTCTGTGCAGCCTCATTATTTCATTGGCATGGAGAACTTCTAGTGAGGAAATTCCATGAAGGTAGGCAACTGTTCTGCAACTCCTGGTGTTAAAGAAGCATCTAGAACACTGAGCAATTAAATAACGTACCCAGGATCACATAACTAGTATTTGTCATAAATGGCAAGGCTAGAACCCAGATCTTCCTGGTTCTGATGCTGGCTCTCTACTTAATGTGCCACACTGCCTCTGTATATAAACATTTGACTGATCCTCACAAAAAACCCCAAAAATATCCAAATGGTTTACTAAGCAAACTCTTATTATCATTTTAGAAGAAAGCAAGGAACTCTTCAATTTTTTTTTTTGGCAACCATGATTTTCTTGGTACTTTTACTCTGAAGTCATTCCTGACTTCTCTGAACCAGACTTCCATTAAGAATAGGCATGGATTGGAGCCATCCAAGAAACATGCCACCACTGAACAATAAAATGCTTAGCTGGCACCATATTTTAAACTAGTATCCAAGACATCATGTCCTATTTGGTGACCTTATTTATTCCAACTTGAAAAGGGTATTTTAAGGGACCAAAGCCATTTTTCTTTTCCCTTCTCACTCATGGTTAAATAAGGTCTAAAGGTAAGCTGGGTATGTCTGGGGGTTATCAATCAACAACACATTTATAATGGATAGTCTTCCCTTCGTGCTCTGTCTTGTTCTGGTCTCTTCACAATAGCTGCTAAGTACTGGGAATCAGAGCCATCACTAGCATGGGAAAAAATGTGGCCTTGTCTTAGGACACTGATATCCAGTGAAAATTGGGCTGGCTTCCTCACAGGGAATTCACTTCCCCATTGGAAGGGCATATTTCTTCCCAATGTCAACTGCCATCCTTATGATGCCATCTTCAAGGTCCTCTCACACTGTGCAGTGATCACCTTCTACTGTCAAAGGGTACAAAAATACTACCCTATTTCCTGGCATAACTAAAATAACAATACCACTCCTCCACCTCTTCTATGAAGGAATCACAATTCTTGGGTCAGAAACTGCAAAGGAATAACAGCCAAATTATATGTGACATCCTCCAAGCTATCAATCAGGAGGGCAGGGTTAATTGTTTGGGAGTGTTTCAAAGCTCCATTCTCAGCCTAATTCTTTCTAGGAACCTCACCAAATGTTTACCAATTAATTCTGTTACTTCATTTATCCAATATCTGTAATAGAATAATCCAATCATCATGAATAATTCTGTCATTTGTCACTTTATATGACAAAAATCCTACAGACCACCAACTCCACAAACTCATGCTTCATCGTGAGAGAAAGCATTTCCCATCTTGTTGATAAGATGGATATTGTCCTTTGATGAGATACAGCTCATTCTGTATCTTTTAAATTAAATATAGTATTCATGTAGTACATGTTCTGAGGCTGTCATCCCAACCCTCTCTAATCCTGACAAATCAAGTCCCTAAAATGTAGTTGCTACATCTTTTCTAGGTTCTAGGGGTATTCCCTAAAGTGTTAGATAGAAATGTCTTTTTCTAGCACTATGAAATCAAGTCTCATTACAGTGTGCTTTCCACCAAGATTATTAGTTGAAAAGAATTGTAATCTTTCAGCCTTCAGAGACTTTTAGAAAAAAGTATTGATTAAGGTACCTTATGGTTGGTATAAAACATCCCCCGAAGGTTTGTGACACAGTCCGGGAGTACTAAGTACTATGCTCAGGCTTAGAGGACACTTTGGAGCAAAGGTAACTAACTCACAGCTCCTGATTACAGGAAGTCCTTTTCTCTCATTTGTGTCATGTTCAAGAAATCCGTATTAGGTACTGTGTAGTTTTAGAGCTGCAGATCTTTATGCAGTCTGTCCTTAAGTCTGAATGCAGACACTGTTTTCGCTTATTCCAGGGAAAGTGATGGGAAGATGAGAAATCCCATATCCTCCAGACCCTCAGAAGCTTGTAAGTTTTCCTCTGGCCAAAGATGGGGAAGAGGGCAGGGGAGGGAATAAGGCCATGGTCTCTTCTTCCCTCCCAACTAGTTCCTTCTCAGTGGTCTTGCTAGAACAGCACTCTTAAGTTTGTCTGTGGCATAACTTCAGAGATGCTCAATAAATCAGAGACGCATCAGCTAGCTTGATATTTTATAGATGACTTCGGAAGCATGATCAAGTTTCCTCAATCTAAACACAATTTTGTGCGATGTGACTCAAGCTGCAAAGACTTAGTCTAAAGTGTATGACTGATGGATTGATAGAACTAAAACCTATAGCTGAGATTGATTGTTTTCACTTGGCTGAAATATCAACAATCCTTAATCATTTAATTCAAGTGGGGCGGTATGACTTGATTACTTAATTCAATCAACACCTCACATATACATATAGACCCTCTGATTTAATATACCAATTTTCTGTGACACTTAAGAAAACACTAATGAAGAAAGGTGAGTTGTATTGTCAATTTTTGTTATTTTTGTCTTTCCTTGTGTTATATATCTATATTAGATCTGGAATTGAAAGCCTCTGACTTGAGTTGTCTTCTCTTCTCCCTTGCTACTATTTCATTTGATGACCTCATTAACTCGCATGATTTCAATTATCATCTCTCTGCTTTATTGAAAGATACCATAGAGACAGGGAGAAAAACTGGTCCTTTGTGTGAGGAGCCACAATAATCTAGCCTATTTATATCTGCACGGGTAGATTCATATTTTCACCATTCACAGCATTCCGTTCAAGGCTCAGCTCTGGAAGCATCTCCTGGGTAAATGCCTTCCCTAGGCCCCTGCTTGGGGTTGGGGGACTCTCTTCCCCCTCAAAAGATCTTGTACTTATTTAGTGTTAAATCTTGTAAGCTCCCCTCCCCCAGCCCCAGGATGATTTTCATGTTAGGGATAGGCCTTGAAAAGAATTTAGAGAAGTAAACAACAATTTTCATTTTATACCTATATCACTAAATGGAAAAAAGTAAATACCTTGAGAAACCTTATTTATTTCCCTATTCATTCAAACTTTTTTAAAAAATATATCATTTACTTTTTGATGCCTGAGGGAGGGACACACCCATTGTTCCTTTACCCTATATTTTGTGCTTCTAAAGAGAAACTTATTGTAGTAGGTTGGTATTGGGCTTAGAGTCAAGGAAACCTGGCCTCACATCTCGTAGACTAATTACCTGCCTAAACTCAAGTAATTTTCCCTCTCTGAGATTCAGTTTCCTCAACTATAAAGAGAGAGATTTGCATTCAATGGACTCTAAATTCCCTTCCACCTCCAGAACTATAATTTTGGCAATGCTCCAAAACCCACTCCCAGATGCCCTACAGAGGACTGTCTTCCATTGTCAATCAGGGAGATGAGGAGAGAGAAGTAGGGAATTCAGTCCAGGCTGCAAAGACCTTACTTCCTAATTGGGGACAGAAAAGAACATAACACAAACTCTAAAACTTGGCATTTAAGGCCCTCCACAATCTGGGCGATTCTACCATTCCAGACTATTTCACATAATTCACCCTTCTCACATTCTATATCCTAGTCAAATGTTATTTCATGTACCCCTAAAACCTACCTTTCAGGTTTCTTCATCTATATGCTTTTTCCATAATGAATGAATAAATAAATGATCATTTATTAAATGTTTACTATGTGTCAAACTCAGGGAATGGGGAGAAGAAAAGGTTGCTTTGATGTGGCAAAGGCTACTAAAGAGGTGGAGATGACCAAAGTTCTTAACAAATGTTTATAGAAATTATGTTAAGAGTGACTGACCCTTCATCCCTTCATACCCAGAAAATATTCCTTCTACCTTTTTTCCCATTGAAATCCTTCTCTTTTCCTAAAGCCTAGCTCCCATACCACTTTCCCATGAATGAGTATCACCTTCCTGATCTGCTAAGCTAAAAGGGACCATCTCCCCTCAAATATCTTGAGTCACTCTTAGACTTCTCTTGTGCACTTACCAAATCTTACTGTGTATTCTACTTATACTTAATTTCTATACCTACTTATATATGCTCCTCTTCAAGACCAGACTGTGAACTCCTCAGTGGCATGGGTTATATTATTTTTTAAAAATATTTTTAAGCCCAAAGCTGAGCACTGTACTTTGTAAATAGATGGTACTACTACACTACTATGCTAAAAGAGTGTCTGTCAAATTGAATTAAATATTGCCATCAAAAACAACCTATGTGCAAAGCACTTTATCAGCCTTTAAGCATGTGAGGAAGTCAACCAATTAAAGGATTTAGAGCTAGATGAGACCTTAGAGACAATCTGGTCCAACTACCTCATTTTATAGGAGAGGTTCTTGAGGTCCAAATAGATGAAGTGACCTCCAAAATCACTCAGTAGAGACAAAACAGCATTGTGGAAAGAGTACTTAGATTTAGAATTAAAGGACCCGAATTCTAGTCTTAACTCTGTTACCTCCTGACTGTATAACCTCAAGATGATGTCTAAGGTTCTGTCCAGCCCTGAATCTATGCTCCTATTGAATCCTGATGACTCCAAGGAATCTGGTTGGGAAGACAAAATGTAGATCATGAAGCTGTTTCATGGCTATGGAACCAGAAAGGACGTATCTATAAAAGATAGGTAATACAAAGTTGTAAAATGTTATACAATATTAGGATTGGAAGGCATCATCAAGATTATTTAATCTAATACCATCATTTAACAGAAGAAGAAATTCTGGTTCAGAGGAGAATAGCATGCCTCTGGAGTTCCCCATCATTGGAGACCTGAGGACTGCTTCTAGGAGATATTTTAAAGGGAAATTTGGTTCAGGTATGGGTTAGTAATGTTAAACTCAGATAGAAACAGGGACCATCAAGGATCCAAGTTTTAAATGTAGTTAGCTATGCTTTATTGTATTTGTGTTTTTGTTAAATATTTCCCAATTATATTTTAATCTGGTTCAGGGTGCACTCAAGAGTGTTGTGGGCTGCACAGGTTGTATGTTTGGCAGTCCTGGGTTAAATGATCTCTGACATGAAGCTGAATGATATACCTGGTATCATATAACTAGTAAGTGGTAGGCTTTATTGTTGTTTGACTTTCCAAGAGGACTAGTGACATTACAAGGGTGATATCTTGACTTGCATGTGAATTGGATTTAAGTGAGGAAGTTTTGCACAAATTTGCCAGCCTCATTATCTCTTCCAGAATCCTTGAAGTCCCATGGTAAGACAAAAATCAAGAAGACCGGCAATGATCTGAGATGCAATGGATGGTCTTGGCATTTTCAATGTCTGACCAAGTTCTAAACACTCCACAATTTCCGCTTCCAGTGCTTCATAGAACAAATGTTCTCATCTGCCCATTCCACTAGGGGAAGTCTTCATACGCTTTGGGTTGACACCCCCCCTAACTCCCCAATGGGTTTGAGGTCTGGCAATTACCTCCAGCTTTGTTTAGCCAACTGCCAAGTCAATTTTACCAGGGTATGGCTGCTGTGCATGCTTCTTGGAGTCACAGGTGAGAGTTGGGTGAAGGTGGATGGGTAGTCCTGAAAATGGCTCAGCATCCCTCAGACTAGAGGTACTAATCCTCCCTAAGCACTTCATGTACCCCTAAAACCTACCTTTCAGGTATCTTCATCTATATGCTTTTTCCATAATGAATGAATAAATAAACGATCATTTATTAAGTGTTTACTATGTGTCAAACTCAGGGAATGGAGAGAAGAAAATGTTGCTTTGATGTGGCAAAGGCTACTAAAGAGGTGGAGATGGCCAAAGACTCAGGTATAAAGTGAAGCATTTCTCCAGATAGAGGGAACCTCAGGACTGTAGGAGATCAGGAAGGGAAGTGATGGCTGTAGATTGGGATGCTAAGAAGCACCACCAAAAAGAAGGTGGGATTGAGTTGGATTTGAAAGGATCAATAGAACTTTGCTAAGAAAAGAAACATCACCTTTGCTTCACCCCCACATTCCTTTCAAGATGATCTACTATTTCCAGTGTCTCTACCACCATCACTCTTCGCCACTCCAATCCACCCCCCACTCAGCTCCCAAAGCAATAGTCAGGAAAACACCATCTGTATCCCAAGAAAGAATTGACAAATACAAGTATGGATAGAATGATTTTATACATATATATTCATATATATATATATATGTGTATATGTGTAATAGTAGTCATATTATATGTTTTAAAAATAGCAAGGTATACATAACAGATTTATAGTTTCATGTGAAATCATCGTTTCCTTATACTGTGTTATATTTACATTATCCTATAAATTAAAAATACAATAAACAAAAATTTTAAAATAATAATAACAGCCAAGTGATATTGGCCCCTAAGTTCCCGTTCAGCTTTAAAATTTTGTCCTCTGGTCTCTAACACTGATTCTCCCTTCCTTCTTTTCAGCAGTTTCTGAAACTGTTTTGCGTCAATGCCTGACCCTTTAAAGAAATGGGGATCATTTTGGCTGATTCTGTTCTATCAAAATGCAAAACTTCATGTCTGAAGTTCATAATTCAAACCCAGCTAGAGCTAGGCGACTTAGATGATCAGCACGACTCAACTGTCTAAACAAATCCATAGTACTCCCAGAACTTCCTCATTAAATTCCTGAGCATGTGAAACAATACATGAACTTTGTAATAAATACTGGGCAGATCTGCAAATGACAACATCATTATTCTCTCAAGAGATTCTGAAAAGGCTACAGGGGAAGGAGGTTAACCAGCAGATAACAACAGAAGACTCACAAAGGCGAAGGAAAAGCTTACAGGGATTATGCTGTTAAGAGAAACTAGGAAACAAGATAGGCATCCAGTTTTGAAAGCTTAGTGGTATCTCATCAGATGCAAAATCCAGAGTTTATTATGTTTTTTCTTCTCATCTTTTCCTGCTACACAGAGCTTTCTAGCCTGCCTCCTCACCTGCCAGAGATCCCTGACACCCCCTATTCTCTTTAATTTTCTTTCCTATCCACTTTCCCCAATGCAATCTTGTAGTTTCAGCTCAAAATTTCCTTCAGAGCAATTCACTTCAAAGCCACTTGGATGTAGTAACTAGGTAGCTATGGTTACCACTCTCCAGGGTTGTCCATAAACAGGGGGAGATATGAAGACTAGATGTTTCTAATTTACTTAGGTTGTACACTTTAGGGAAACACCAGCAAAGAATCTTAATACTCAGAGGGACAGAAAAATAAATGTCCACAGTCAGGATTTCCTCTTGCGGAGAAAATCACAGGCAAAGAAACATTCTGGAAGAGATGAGGTCATTTTCAACAACCAGAGGATGGCATACTCTTAGGTCCTTTGCACTCTATTTTATCTGTGTAGTGAGTTCAGTGAGAAGTTACTTGCTCTGAGGATGGGGATAGGGGAAGAATGAATAGAAAGTATATGTTATGAGTGCTGAAGCCAAGTCAAACCCACTCCCAAGAGCCAATGGTTAAATTTTCAGAGTAAACATTTACACCTTGGCAATCCGCAAGTGCCGCAAAATCCACATATGATTTATTTGATTAACTGGATTTAAAAATGTGATTAAGAAAAAGTTGATAATGCAAACTTAAAAGTATGTCAAGTATCCTTTTTTTTTTCCTGAGAGCCAGTAGTTAAACAGTTACTAGCACAGATGGATTTTCGGAGGGGAGAATATGAAAATAGGGAATCTAGATAGGAGCCTATTACAATAGTTCAGGCAAGAACTAATGAGGGTCTTAACTAGAGTTGTTATGGGCTAAATGGAAAAATAAAAAGAACAGGCCCAAGACATATGGAGTGAGTAAAATCAACAAATCTTAGCAACTGATTTCACATGGAGAGGTGGGCTACTGAATGAGAATAAAATGTAGTAGATGATTCTAATGTTGCAAATCTGGATGCTGGAAGATGGGTATTGTCCTTAACAAAAATAGGAGAGTTAGGAGGAAGGTTGGGTTTAGGGGAAAAGATACTGTTCCATCTGTCTCTCCTGCAATGTCATCATGCACATCTCACCCTAGAGCTGAGTAGAATGTTCCCTTGAATTCTGTCTTTGGATCTCTTCTCTCTCAACACTCTCTCTTTGTGATATTTTCCTCTCCCAACTTCTACTCTCACACTAACATATTGACTCTTCTCCAACCCCTTACCCACTCAATTCCTCAATTTGCTTCCACTGCATGCAAAGATACCCTTGAATTTATCATTATCCACACAAATGTACTGTATCCATGTTCAAGAATTCTTCAATCACCTTGTCTGACCATAATTTGTTGGTTTTCCAGCTCTCTCTCTGCCTTTCCTTATCAAATCCAATTATTCTTCATCCATACCATGACCTTCCATCCCGTGACCCTTCAATTTTCTCCCAGGGTATTTTCCCTGAAATAGCCTCTCCTCTTTTCCTTATCTTGACCCTTTGATAAATCAATTTAACTCTACATTATCCTCTTCTTGAGTATTTAGTTCCCCTGTCATTTTATGCCTTGCCAATCCTCAGCCTTGGATCACTGACACCATCTGTTGCTTCACTCCTACATGCTGCTAGGCAAAGGTGGAGAAAATCACACAACCATTCTGATTGGATCCACAACAAATGTGTGATATACAGCCTCAACTAGGCCCTCACTACTGCAAAGTAATCCTACTAGACCCCCATCATCAATTCACTAACCGACTTTTCATGGTGGTTCTTCCAAATTTTAACAAATGTATTATTGGTTCATTTTAGAAAGCAATTTAGAACTATGAAAAGAAAGTTGCTAACATAGCCATACCTTTGAAATAAAGATCTCCTTGTTAGACATATACCCCAGGGCTCTACAATAAGAAGAAGAAAGGCTCCATAGACATCAAAATATTTGTAGCAGAAAGTCTTGTAAAAGCAAAGAACTGGAAACAAAGCCCATCCATGAAGAAATGACTAAACAGACTGTGTCACATGAACGTAATGGAATATTGTTGTTTTTCAGTCATTTTTCAGTCTTGTTTAACTCTCCATGATCCCTTTTGGGGTTTTCTTAGCAAAGACACTGGTATGGTTTACCATTTCTTTCTCCAACCTATGAATGAGGAAACTGAGGCAAATAGGGTTAAGTGACTTGCTCAGGATCATGCAGATCTGAACTCAGGAGAGATTTGAACTCAGAAAGATGAGTTTTCCTGACTCCAGTCCTGGCACTCTATCCCTTATGCCAACTAGCTGCCCCAATGGTGCATTACTGCACTGTGTTCATTGTTTCTTAATGGAATATTGCTGTACTTTAAGAACCAACGAATATGATGACAGAAAAGAAGGTGGAGACTAAAATGAATTGATGTAAAGTGAAGTAGCAGGATGATAAGAACAATATTGCTAGTGACGAAAATATTGTAAGTGGAAATAATAATATGAAAAAATTAAATTACTCTAAAAATATAATGAATAAACCTGACCCTAAAGAAAAATAAATGAATGAATGAAAAAGTTTCTAAACGTTTATTACGCACAAACATCATGTTGAGCACTGGGAATACAATACTTTAAAACTAAAGAGAAAACAGTCCCTATGCTCAAGAAGCTTACATACTAACACTGGGAGACAAAAAATGGGCAAGAAAGTGGTAAAAGAAAATGAAAATGAAACTCCTCTATTTGCAAAAGTGAAATACTACCGATGTGGAACACTTGGATATCATGGTAATATAAAAATTTTAAAGTATTAATAAATATTTTAAAATAATTATTCAAAGTTTTTTTCTTAAATCACTAAACTCCAGTGACTCTTTTTTGCCTCTAGAAAAAGAAGGGGGGGGCAAGCCAAGTAGGTATAATGAGAGCACAGATTCACCTTAGTTCTACCATAAATTCCTTCAGAATCTGAACAGGAGAATCTGAACAAATTTTAGAATGACAGAATCCACTAGGAGACAGAGTGTGGCAGATTTCGAGCCCAGAACAGCCTGGAAGGTCTACAGGAAGGATATGTTACATGATGCTGGGAGAGCACAGAGCACACAGACTGCACCACTGCAGACCCTACCATAGCTAAGCCAAGGAGGAATCATTGGCCAGACTGAAGCAGAAGCAGCAGTGCAGATTCTGAAACAAATTAGCACAGGACCAGTGTTCAGAGGAACTTAGAGAGAAGCACATGCCCCAGTAACAGCAGCAGCCACTCCTGAGACTATCGGCCCACAAATTAAAGGTTTGAAAGTCACCTGCTTGAACTTCAGGGAGCCAAGATGATGGAGTAAACTGTTAGTGCTCTCAGCTTCTGCAAAGGCACCCAGAGTGAAATCTTCTGCTGTTTTTGTTTTAGTATAGTCAAATGCCTCTGATTGAATCTTCCCTTTATCAACCAAGAGTCTTTACCAGGGGTAAAGTACAGAAACAAGAGTTTCTTTAACTAGAAACAATATATGTATTTGTATTGTGAATGTGATTAAAGATCTTCCCCAACCATTCACAGGCCTGCCCATTAAAGGGAGTTTGATTAGAGAAGATTTGTAGGAAAGCCCACAACTTTGTTAATGAGGCACTGTACAGGTGTAAATACTCAGAGGGTAAGGTTTTACTTTGGGGTTTATGAAATGGAAGTGCTTGTTTGGCCACATGAGGACTCTGGGAAGCTACTAAGGAGCTCCCAACTTGGAAAATTCAAATATCTGGTAACTATGGTCAACAGTTGGACCTGTCTGTTGATGGTCAGACAGAGGAAGACATGCCTGTTGATATTTGATTTTTCTGTATTTTCTTTGAAGTTCAGGATGCTAACTCCACTGAACTAGGAGAATGATATATGTGCTTGGTTAAAAGAATAATACATGCACTTGATTAAAATGATTGTTGACCTCATAAAAGTGGCCTTTCCTTTTATGAATGCATATCTAAGAACCTGTGATAGCAGGCTCCCCTGTATATTGGGGTGCTTGCTGGTTGACATTAAAAACCCAGAGAATCCTGCCCCAGAAAAAATCCTGGAATAGTGGAATCAGCCAAAGGGGTAAACAGTCTCTCAGCTTGGGAGGCTAGGGAGATCATCAAGGACAGTACCTCTTGCTGTGCCTGAAGGAGACAACTACAAACCTCAGCAAACCAGGAGAAGCCCCTGAGCCCCAGAGGTTTTCAGTTCATATGTGCCAATACCAGGACCCCAGGCATACTTTAACATAGCCAGGGGAACTGGGCAGACACCGGCATAGAAAGGGTTTTGCCAGCCACTGAGTCAGCCTGTGCTCTAGTTCAGGGGAGGAGGAGAACTCCTGTGACCAGACCACCCCTCTCCCACACCTCACATAGTGAGCTTCCAAGTAATCTGGGAAAACTCAGAAAGACTTCACCTGGCCCCTGCTCTGGCACACTAGCTCTCAGCATCTGAGAAACTGCAGCATTTTAGCTTCTAGCTAAAAGAACCAAAGGTCACAAGACATAAAACCTTATGTTCTCAGCACAAGAAACATGAAACAAAGCCCCCTGTGCCCCAGAAGCAGAGATCCATTTTAAAAGTCAGGAAAAAGCTGATCATCATGAGCAAAAAGTGAATCAGAAAAGCAAAGACCATAGAATCTTACTATGGGGAAAACATCAAAATATAAATATAGAAGAAGTCAGCATTTAGACTAAACTTGCATCTGAGACATCAGAAGGGAATATAAACTGGTCTCAAGCCCAAGAGCATTCTTGGAAGAGCTCATGAAGGATTTTAAAAGCCAAATTAGAGAGCAGAAGAAAAATTGGTCAATGATTTTAAAAATATGAGAAAAGAATTCACTGAAGAATTAAAAGGGAAAACTGGGCAAATGGATAAGAAATACAAAACCTAACTGGAACAGTTGGGCAAATGGAAAAAGGGATGCAAAACTTAACTGAATAAAGCAATCTATTAAAAACTAAAATTGGGCAAGTAGAAACTAATAACTCTATGAGACAACAAGAATCAGTCAAATAGAATCTAAAGAATGGAAAGAAAAAAGAAAATGTAAAATATCTCATTAGAAAAACAATTGACCTGGAAAATAGATTCAGGAGAGAAAATCTAAGAATTACTAGTCTACTGGAAAACCATGATGAAAAAAGAACCTCGACAAAATCTTCCAAGAAATCAACAAGGAAAACTGACCTGTGGTCCTAAATCTAGAGGGCAAAATAGTCATTGAAAGAACCCACTGATCACCTCCTGAAAGAGATCCCAAACTGAAAATGTCAAGGAATATTACTGCCAAATTCCAGAACTATCAAGTAAAGGAGAAAATATTGCAAGAAGCCAGAAAGAAACACTTCAAGTATTGAGGAACTACAGTCAGGATCACACAGGACCTTGCAACTTCTACATTAAAAAAAAGGAGGGATTGGAATATGATATTCTGTAAGGCAAAAGAGCTTGGACTACAACCAAGGATGAATTAGACAGCAAAACTGAGCAAACTATTTCAGTCAAGGAGATGGATATTCAGTGAAATTAAGGACTTCCAGGCCTTCCTGATGAAAAGGCCAGAGCTCAATTGAAAATTTGATCTTCAAATCAAGACTTGAGAGGCATAAAAAGGTAAATAGGGGAAAGAAAAAAAACTTGTTATTTAAGGTATTAAATATGGGAAAATTGTTTATATCCCTGCAAGGGAGGATAATACTTATTAATCTTGAGAACTGTATATTGATTATGACATTCAAAAGGGATATACATAGATAGAGGGAGTGGATAAAACTGATGTAATGATGAGAAATGTGATTTAAGGTTTCAAATGGATTGTAATGAGAAAAGAGAAAAGGAGGAAGCAGAGAAAGGTAAATTAAATCACAGAAAGAGGCACAAAATCATATTATAGTAATGAAAAGAGGGGAGGGAGATGAACCCTGTTTGAGATTTACTCTCATCTGATTTGGTTCAAGGAGGGAAAAACATACTCAGTTAAGTATAAAAATCTAACTTGCCCAATAGGCAGTTGAAGGGGAAAGGGGAAAGAAAAGGGAGAGAAAGTTAAAAGAGAGGGGAAAAGTAGTAAGGGAAAAGGAGAACAAAAGGAAAGGGGCCTGATAAAAGGGATAGAAGACTGAGGGAGGCATGGGTCAAAAATGTGGAGGGGAAGAGAGAAGGGAGAACTAAAAGCATAAATGAGGGGAAATAGGATGGAGAGAAAGACACAGATAGTGATCATAACTGTGAATGTGAATGATATGAATTCTCCCATAAAATGAAGGCAGATTGCAGAGTGGATTAAAAAACATAATTCAACAACATATTTTTTACAAGAAACACATTTAAAACAGGGGGATATACCCAGGGTAAAGGCAAAAAGTTGGAGCAGAATAGATTATGCTTCAGTTGATGTAAAAAAATAAAAAGCAGCGGTAGCAATCCTAATCTCAGACAAAGCAAAAGCAGAAATAGATATAATCAAAAGAGATAAGGAAGGAAACTGTAGCCTGCTAAAAGGCACCATAGACAAAGAAGCAATAGCATTACTAAACGTATATTTACCAAGAGATATAACATCCAGATTCTTAGAGGACCAGTTAAGGGATTTACAGGAAGAAACAGACAGCAAAACTATACTTTTGGGGAACCTCAACATCACCCTTTCTAACTTTGATAAATTTAGCCTCAAAGTAAACAAGAAAGAAGTTAAGGAGGTGAACAGAACTCTGGATAAGGTAGATATGATAGATCTCTGGAGAAAACTGAATGGGGATAGAAAGGAATATACCTTTTTCTCAGTGGCACATGGCACATATACAAAAAATTGACCATGTGCTAGGTCATAAAAACCTCACAATCCAGTGCGGAAAGGCAGAGGTGGTCAATGCACTCTTTTCAGATAATAATGCAGTAAAAATTACATGTAATAAAAGGTCATGAAAAGATAGACCAAAAATTAATTTGAAACTAAATAATTCAATCCTAAAGAATGAGAGTCAAACAAGAAATCATAAAAACAATCAATAACTCCATTCAAGAGAATGGCAATAAGGAGACAATCATCAAATCTTGTGGGATACTGCAAAAGCAGTTCTTGGGGAAGTTTTATATCTTTGAATGCCTACATGAATAAAATAGAGAAAGAAGAGATCAATGAATTGAGCATGCAACTGAAAAAGCTGGAAAAAGAACAAATTGAAAATCCCCAAGTAAATACCAAATTAGAAATACTAAACACCAAAGGAGAGATTAATAAAATTGAAATGAAAAAACTACTGAACTAATAAATAAAACTAAGAGTTGGTTTATAAAAAAAATAGAATTGATGAAAATTTATCAATATGATTAAAAAAAAAAAGAAAACCAAATTACTAACATCAAAAATAAAAGGGTAAACTCACCTCCAATGAGGAGGAAATTAAAACAACAATTAGAAATTACTTTACCCAACTGTATACTCATAAATTTAACAATCTAAGTGAGATGGATGAATACTTAAGAAAATATAAATTGCCTAGGTTAATAGAAGAGGAATTTAAATACTTAAATAAACCCATCTCAGAAAAAGAAATTGAAAAAACTGTCAATGAGCTCTCTAGGAAAAAATATCCAGGGCCAGATAGACTTATAAGTGAACTCCATCAAATATTTAAAGAACAGTTAATTCCAATACAATACAGACTATTCGGAAAAACTGGTAAAGAAGGAGGCTTACCAAATTATTTTTATGATACCAATATGGTTCTGATGCCTAAGTCAGGAAGAGTCAAAACAGAGAAAGAAAATTATAGAGCAATTTCCTAATGAATATAGAAGCAAAATTTTTAAGTAAGATATTGGCAAAAAGATTATAGCAACTTATCACAAGAATGATATACCATGATCAGATAGGATTTATACCAGGAATGCAGGGCTGGCTCAATATTAGGAAAACTATCAGCATTATTGATCACATTAACAAAACTAACTGAAACCATGTGGTTTTGATGGTCAAAGGATACGAACAGGCGGTTTTCAGAGGAAGAAATTGAAGCTATCTACAGTCACAAGAAAAATTCTCTAAATCACTATCGATTAGAGAGATGCAAATCAAAGCAAATATGAAGCACCACATCACACCTATCAGATTGACTATCATGACAAAACAGGAATTTGATAAATGTTGGAGAAGATGTGGGAGAGTTGGAACAATAATTCATTGTTGGTGGAGCTGTGAGTTGATCCAACAATTCTGGAGAGCAAAATGCCCAAAAGGCTACAAAAATGTGCATACACTTTGACCCAGCAATATCACTTCTAGGACTGTATCCCCAAAAGATCATAAAAAAGTGAAAAATATTTATAGCAACTTTCTTTGTGGTGGCCAAGAACTGGAAATCAAGGGGATGTCCATCAACTAAGCAATGGCTGAAGAAGTTGTGGTATGTGAATGTAATGGAACACTATTGTGCTATAAGAAATAATGAACAGGAAGACTTCAGAGAGGCCTGAAAAGACTTATTTGAACTGATGCTGAATGAGCAGAACCAGGAAAACACAGTACGCGGGAACAGCCATAGTGTGCAAAGACTGTTTCTGATAGACTCAGCCCTTCACAGCAATGCAAGGACCTGAAACATTTCCAAAGGACTCGAGGCAAAATGCCATCCACATTTCCAAGAACTATGGAACTGGAACTCAGAATGAAGCAAACTATTTTCTCTTGTGCTATGTTTTGTTTTGTTTTGGGTTTTCTCATGGTTTCTCCCATTTGTTTTAATTCTTCTATTCAATATGACTAACATGGAAATGTGTTTAATAAGAATGTATGTGTAGAACCCATGTAAGATTGCATGCTGTCTCAGAGAGGGAGAAGGAGAGAGGAGGAGAAAAATTAAGACTTATGGAAGGGATCATTGAAAATTAATAAATTTAATTAATATTATTTAATTAATTAATATTAATAAATTTTAATAAATTAATTAGAAAAGGAAGAGAAGGGGAAGGGGATGAGGGGAAAAAAAGGGAAAGGAAAAAGAAAAGCAAAAGTCTTCTTTTTTGACTTTTAAGCTCTTTACAAACTGGTCTCTTCCTTCTTTTTCAGTTTCCTTAGACATCACTCCCCTTCATGTACTCTTGGTACATATTGGTCCTATTGCCATCTTTCACTCACTCTATCTCCCATCTCCTTGCCTTACCACTAGCTTTCCCCAGAACTTAGCACAATACCTAGCAAATAGTAGTTGTTTAATAAATGTTTGTTGTTTTCTTCATCTGTCTGAAAATGTGCTCTCCTCACTACTGCCTCTTGAAATTCGTGTTTTCTTTCCAACTCAACTCAGTTGGTACTTTTCATGCGAGACTCTTCCTAATTACTGTGTGCCCAGGAACAATGCAAAGAGTAGGCACTCGATAAATGCTTGATAAATAAAAGTGGTTAATTACTTTTTCATAGTGATGGAAATCATGACAGATCTTTGTGCAAATTGAATCTTGACCAACTGAAAGCACTTCAGTCCTAGCCAGAATACAGCGCAATCCTGTGTACCAAAATGGTCATACAAAAGTCAACCTGTGTGACTTATTAGACAAGGTAGTCTAGTGAATAAATCAGCACCTTGTGTTTGGTTACTAATTCCATGATCCATTGGCACAACCTTGAAGCCAATCAATTCTTATTTCCATTGATGCTTCTAAACAGACTTTTAGCTTCATGGAAACAGGAAGCCAGTTCTCTTTGGGGGTCTGTCATGACAAAGGAATATTGTATGAATTTGAGAAAATTCCCTTAGGGGATATGAAGAAGTTTTGAGGGAATCTCAGTGGCTACTTGACTTTTTCTCTATCTCAGTCCTTACCCAAATATCTTTCTTGGGGTATATTTATCATGTAAGGCAGGAGAGACAGTATAGTCTTAGAGTCAGGAGAGACCTAGATTCTTATCCCATCTCTGACATTTCCTAGTTGTGTCACTGAGAGCAAGACATTTAAACTTTCTGAGCTTCAGTTCACTCATCTGTGAAATTGGGGGAGTAAAATCTGTAGAATTTACCTGACAGTCATACTCTGAGATGTTTGCCTAAAGCACATTGTACACTTTGAAGTGCTAAGTTATTATTAATGGAAAGCACATAGGACTTGGAGTTAGGAAACGAAAGTCTGAGTCCCATATCTTCCACTTTCTAACCTGGAACAAGTCAATAAAAATCTCCATGCCTCAGTTTCCTCATCTGAAAAACAGGAAACTCACACTTGCCCTACTTTCCTCCCAGAAGGCACTTGTGAACAATATTCTCTTTGCAAGTCTCAGCACATAAATACACATGAATTTTGTGGCTGCTATTGTTGATGAATGAATTAATATAGATTTATTAAGCACCCCCTATGTGTCAAGTAGGGAGAAGTTATGTGATGCAGTGGATAGACCACTGGTCCTGGAGTTAGGAAGATCTGAGTTCAAGTCTATCCTCAGACACTTGCTGGCTATGTGACCTTGGATAAGTGACTTAATCCTTATTTGCCTCAGTTCTGACCAGCACTCCCCAAAGAGGTTCAGAAAGGAACACACATTTATTAAGCATCTATAATGTGCCAATATACTATGCTAAACACTATCAATATTATCTCATTTTATTTTGACAACAACTCTGAGAGGTAGGTGATATTCTGGTCTCCTATTAATGATTGAAGCAACCGAGGCAGACAAAAGTCAAGTGACTTGCTCAGGGTCACACAGCTAGTAAGTGTAAAGTCAGAATTGAATTTGGGTGTTCCTAACTCCAGGCCTAGGGCTCTAAACACTGTACCACCTGGCTGTCTCACAGGTTAACTGTTGGTTATCTAGTCCAGGGATGGGGAACCTGTGACCTCAAGGCCAAGTCTGGCCTTCTAGGTCTTTGGGAGCAGCTTTTTAACTGAGTCCAACTTTTATAGAACAAATCCTTTTATTAAGAGGATCTGCTCTGTGAAGTTGGATTCAGTCACAGGGCTGCACTTGAGGACCTAGAGGTAGCCTTCCTTGAGGCTGCACATTCCCCACTCCTAATCTAGTCTAAGCTGTTCTTTGCATGGATGTGACAACTAAGACCCACCCCTCAAGGGGTTAAGAGATTTGCCCAAGATCATGTAGATATTGATTGTGTCGGAGCCAAGATTCAAACTCAGGTCATGAGGCTAACTCCAAGTTCCCTACTCTCAAACTCATGATGCCTTGGACTCGCTGTTACTCATATATTTGTAGCATTCAGTATAGTACCTGGCACATTACAGATGCTTAATAAATGCTCATTTCTTTTTGTGAATTTCCTCTCACCCCCTCTTCTATTATCCTACAATCAACTACATACTGATGTAAACCTCCCTGCTATTGCTTGATAGGAGTTAACTTTCCTTTACACAAAGTAGCACAGAACCTCTTTTGGGGAGTGCTAGTCAGAGGATGGAAAGATGGAAAGCCTTTGGTTGTCACTAAAAGTTAATAATTTCTTTCCACCATTCATTCTTTGGAAATACACTTCACTGAGTAATAATATACTATTACTGAAATAAATTAAGACCACTAGAAAAGGATCTAGTCACATGATAATCACTTAATGAAGGCTGCCCTTTCAAGTTAATAGGTAGAGGGTCTTCCTCAGAACCTGGGCTACAACATCAATCACAAAGACCTTTTGAATTACCTTGGTTTGGGATTCCCTCACTACTCCGATAGTCCTCTCCCTGCAATTCCAGCTCAGGAGATGCGCAATTTATCACAGCACAAGATGTTAGAACAAAGCCATTGGAGAACTAGTAGCAAAGGAACCTATTTAGAGGAGTAAAAGTGGAAAAAGACATTAGCTGTTCATACTTGGGGCCTGGTAACATCATCCTGTGTGAAATGGGCAGGCCCAGTCCTGCCCTTAGCATAGAGGGTAAGGTACCTGTGGGAATCCCCAGATAGCAGCAAGCCCCAAAACATAAACTAGAGCAGGCTATGAAAAAAATCTTGTTTTGCCATAATGAGCAACACTGTAAAGACAGGGCAAGGGGCTTTGATCTCCAAGGTAAGGGCAGCTCTTGGCATCTCTCACCCATGTCAGTAATGGTATGGGCAAATTCAAAATGCCTAAGGTCTTTTACAAGCTTCCAACGCTCCTCTGGGCACTAAGGTCATGAAGCTGTAGCATCCATACATTTCTTGACTCAGGAAGCTCTAAAAATATCCCAAGCTGAGGTGAAGCGAGTCCCAGCTGGTATCCAACTCATCTGCTCTAGGGTAACCTCATAACTGAGGAAACTAGAGGACTCGACATCATCATGTGAGGTTATGAGTATTTTCCATCATCTAATATGTATAAAATGGAAACCACAACATACCCACTTGGAACTGATGCTACTTATGAAATAAGGCAGAATAACAGTGTGCCATCCATGAAAGTTATTCAGCAAGGTATTTTTAATGTTCTTGTCTACCTTCCCTGAGCTTGGTCTACGTGCCTCTGCATCTATAAAACTCCCAAATGCACGGCATTTCAAAAATAATAATTTTCTCATTGTAATAGAGCTCTCTCCATTGGAGTATCCCATGAAAAATGGAAAATAACAGAATAGCATCTGATTGGTCAATAAAGTCAGTGCAAGATTCTGGCTGCACTTTGTGATATGTAATATGAAATTCGAGATATCCTCAAGTGAAGAATCTTCTGAACCACCCAGACAGTGTACTGTAGTGGGAAGAGTGTCTTGGTTTCAAATCTTGCTCCTGAGAGTCATTAGTTATTTGAGTGTGGGCAAGTCACTTAGCCCCTCTGAGTCTCAGTTTCCCCTTCTGTCAATTGAAAATAATAATGCCTATAAAATCTACTTCGCCTGGTTGATTCAAAGTTCCAAAGATAATGTAACGTACTTTGTAAACCTATATGAAAGTCCTGGTCAGGGATATATGATATATGGCGTATTCTTGTACCAGCTAATAACAGATAAACAAATTTTAAATGTACAGTCCATGCTTATAACAAGAAAAACAGGATAATCCAAGCAATAAATAGTGAGCCTCTTGACATAATAGAGTAAAGGCAGCATCATTTTGGTTCAAAGAATGTGCCCTTTACAACTAACTCATCAGGAGGAAGGACTAGTGCAGAAGGAAAGAAACTACTAGGTTTGGTGTCAGTAATTTAGGTATACATTATTCCTCTCTTTTTACGTCTTATGTCATTCCTCCATATGAGCACTACACTACCCACATTGAATAAGCAAATGGAATCTATTCTGGAATACTCCTTCTCCTTTGGAGTTCCCTGGGGTAAGTCACTTTATCTATCTGAATGATGGATGGATGACATCACCAACTCTTCTTTCATCTTGCTCTCCCCCAGACGCTAGAATCCAGTGTTACTGGCCCCGTTTCTGTTCTTCACAGAAAATATTCCATGTTCCATGACTTTGCATGTTTTCTCTGGCTCTTCCCCATGTCTGGAGTTCTCTCTCCCTCCTCCTCTCCCTCTTATGTCTTCCCTAACTTCCTTCAAGTGACAGCTAAAACCCCATCTTTGGCAATCATACTTAATGTTAGTGCCTTCCCTCTCTAAGATTATCTACAATTTATCCTCTCCCTCTCCCTTCCTCCCTCCCTCTCTCTCCTCTCCTCTCCTCTCCTCTCCTCTCCTCTCCTCTCCTCTTCTCTCTCTCTCTGTCTCTCCCTCTCCCTCTCTGTCCGCCTCTCTCTCTCCCTTCCCCTCTCGATGTACACATATAATATATACCTATATATATTCATAGAATTTGTATATGGTTCTTTGTTTGTTGTCTTCCCCTTTAAATTTCTTGGATTATTTTAGGACAAGGACTATTTGTATTTCCAATGTTTAGCACAGTACCTGCATATAATAAGTACCTAATAAATGCTGTTGATTTGACTTGGCCTGCCCAGCATGGAGACTGAAGATATTAAAGTATAAAGGCTACAAATTGCTTTTGAAGTAAATATTGCTAAGTAGACACAAATAATATTAGTAATAAAAGAATTAGCTATTTGGCTTTTAGAATTTAAAATAAATCCCCTGGCTCTGCCAAGACCTGCCAGGAAGCAAAGAGGCTCTCCATCACTTTGAGAAGGGCCAAAAGCTTTCAGAACACAGAATCTGTTTCTTTCATAATAAAAGTTCCTGCTGCTTGAATGATATTTTTTCCCTTGGAATGTGAAAAGAAACTATAAAAACCAAAAACAAGAAAAGGATAGAGAGGAGAAAAGTAAATTAGGGATGTAATTAAATCATTGCTAGAATGAAAAATTTCTTCTGGAATAATGTGATAAGGGGAAAAAATAAATGAAGCATCCTTCCGCATTCCAATGATACTTCCAAGGCTGATAAGCAAAAAAATTAGACCTAGTAGTTTACTTTGGTTCTGGGGTTTGCAAATGCCATCTGTCCCATAGTCCCCTTCTTTGGGTTCTTCTTTCACCTTCCAGAATTCACATGAATCTGAGAACTGCAATGTCAGTGTACCTCTCTACTTAAACCTCTTCATGGAGTGTGGAGAGAGAGGTGGGCAAGGAAGGACCCTTCAATCAGCCTAAAGAAAAAAGGAACCATTGTCTAATGGGCCATTCAGTAAAGAATTTTCAATAATGAAGGCACTTTTTGTTGAGACCCTTAAACAAGTAGGAGGAAGGATTCCTCTGGACTTGTGTTTTAGTTTGGTTTTTTTGGTTTTTTCCCTCAGAGCTCCAATCTTACCCAGAAAGAAAATTCCCCCAATGATTTCTACTCACAGGAAGACCTCAAATGGAGTTCTTGAGTGAAAATTTCTCCAAGGGATCCCCACAGTAAATAGGGCAATCCAAATGGAGAGCATGAATAAAATTTCTCTTTATTTTTAATTTTATTTTCAGTTTATGTTAATTTATATATATATATTTAATTTAATTCTCTCCTCTCCATTCGTAGAGATGGGTACCATTATTCACAAATATATGTATGTATGTAAAATTATTCTATATATACTTCTTTTCTATATATATACTTCTATATATATATATATATACATATATATATATATACTTCTTCTTATCTCTGTTACAAATAGTATCTTTCTTCATATGTCCTTTATAATTAATCTGGGTATTTATAATAGACAAAATAACACATTCACTTAAAATAATATTGCTGTTACCGTTTACAATGTTTTCTCGGTTCTGCTCATTTCACTATTCATTATTTAATGCACATTTTCCATGTTTTTCTAAAATCATTGAGTTCATCATTCTTTATGGCACAGTAGCATTTCATTATGGTCATATACCAGTTGTTTAGAGATTCCCCAACTGATGGGCATCCCTGCAGTTTCCAATTGTCTGCCACCACAAAAAGAGCTGCTATAAACAATCTAGAACATATAAGTTGTTTCCCCTTTTTCCCTAGTCCTCTTTGGATATAGATCAAGTTAAGGTATTGCAGGTCAAAGGCAGTTTAATCACTCTTTGGGCATAATTCCAGGTTGTTCTCCAACATGTCTGGATCATTTTACAATTTCATCAACAATGAACTAGTTTTCCCAGTTTTTCTGCATCTTCGTCAATATTTGTCACTTTCCCCTCCTATCATTTTGGCCAATCTAGTAGGTATAAAATGATACCTCAAGGTTGTTTTAATCTACATTTCTGTAACCGATAATTATTTAGAGCATTTAAAATGAAAAGCATCAGGCTACCTGTTTCTTGTGGATCTGTTATCTAGAAGGATACTGGGTTTACATTCTAAGGGGAAAGATAAGTGCATATATTAATATATATACATGTATAGCACACATGTAAAGTGAAAAATGTAAATATATACAAAGTAGCTAAATACAAATTTTTTGTTGTTTGGAGAGCAAGACAAATGTTTGGAAGAATTAGGAAAGGCTTCATGCAGAAGTTGATGCTTGAGCTACACATTAGAAAATAAGAGAGACTTTATAAGGAAAGGGACGAGTGCGATACAAGGATAGGGGATGATCAGTAAGAACAAAGGCATGCCATACAGGAGATGGAATTTTATGTGTGAGGAACAGAGAGAGAAGGCCAGTTTGGCTGGATAGTAAAGAGTAGGAGGGGAAAAATCAAATGCCCCATGAGACTAGAGACATAAGTTTGGAACCAGATTATGAAGAACTTTAAATGCTAAAAGTAGGAGTTGACACAATGGAGTTGATTGAATAGAGAAGTCACATTGTCAAATCATCTCTTAATAAATATTATTTTGGTAGCTGTGTATACAATGGACTGGAGAAGAGAGAGACTTGAGACAGGGAGACCAGTTAGGAGGTTATTGAAATAATCTGGGTGAGATGTGATGAGGGAATTAACTAGGATGATGACTGCATGAGGAGACAGAGAGACAGATAGAAATGTGGTAGAGGCAAGATCTAGCAAACTGGATATGTGGGGTGAGAGAAGGTAAGGCTTCCAGGATAAAGCTGATATAACAAATTTGGGAGATTAGATGGTGGTGTTTGCAACAAAAATACGTAAGTTTGGAAGACAGTAAGACTTAGGGGAAAAGCTAGTAAGTTCAATTTGGGATATGTTAGGTTTAAGATGTGTCTGAGATATCCTTACAGTTTGAAATGTCCAACAGGCAATTGGTGATACAATATTGAAGCTCAAGAAGGAAGTGGAACTGGACATAGACATCTGAAAGCCATTTCAATAGAGATGACACTTAAATCCATGGAAGCTAATGATGTTTTTAAGAAAGAGTATGTGGAGGAAGAAGGGAAGAAAGTCTAGCACAGAACCTTGAGTAACACTCAGAGGAGTAACAAAAGGGACTGAGAAGAGCAGTCTAGGAGGTAGAAAAATACCCAAGAGGAAGTGTTATCATGAGAGTGCAGAAAAGAGACTGCCTGACTCTCAGCCACCAATATCTTGAAGGTAGTCCTAATCACTGAGAACTAATCAGAGGAGTTTTCATTGTACTCTCAGCAAGATGCCGATACAAAGATCCACAAATTGTAATCTCAACAAGTTGATTTGGGGATTCATCAAACTGATCAGGGGCTCCTTTAGTCAACTTCTCCTAAGAACAGCAGAGAAGAATTTGGAGAAGCATAGATGTTTCTAGTGTTATGGCTTGGAATCTGAAGAATTTCCATATAGACTGCTTCCCCTTCTAAGGCCATCTCCAGTCATCCTAGTGAATATCAGGCCACTGGACCCAGATGGCTCAGGAGAAGAAAGTGAGGTTGGTGACCTTGCACAGCCCTCCCTCACTCAAATCAAAGTCAACTGCAAGTCATGTCATCAACTTGATGTCATGGTCCTCTTCAAGAATGGACAAACACAACAACTCTAGGAATAGGGACTTATTCATCTCTATATCTATCCCCATTGGGGGAGTTGCCTAGTGCCTATGCTGTGGAAAGAGGAGGCCACTAATAAATGTTTTCTTGTTTGTTTAAATTGAGAGAAGTTGATTTCAATTGATTGCTTTAGGAGGCTGTTGTATGTGTGTTATATGTATGTATATATTAATTTTAATGTACCTAATTTTTCCATACTCTATCCCTCATTAGTATGTGAGCTCCTACAGGTAAGGCAATGTTTTAGACTGATTAGATATAAAAATATACAAATCTTCTAATCAATTAATTGGGCGGATCATTTACAACACAAAATAATCCTTCAGTTTGCAAAAAGACCCAGGGAGAGATCTTTAAATAACTACATTTCTCCCTGGGTCTTTAAAATATACTGATTAACAAAAACTGAGTTTACATATAATTTCCTTCAATACATGTTGCTTAAGATCTACCTGAAATCTATTTTTCCAGAAACAACTTCCTTTCAAAATCAGAAACATATAGATTTATATATATATATGTACACACACATATATATACATATATATATATATACATACATAGACATATATGTGTGTGTATTACTGACATTTGTCCAAGCAGGTAATTATGAGGGAGTCAATGTTCCTCAGTGTGACAAAATCCACCACCAAATTCATTTCTGAAAAAGCAAATTTTTCCTGAGCTCCTTGAATAAAAATAAAAGTGCGAAACTATTTTCTCTCTCCCCTCCCCATTTTTGCACATCCTTGATTTAGTTCACAGGAAGGCTATTTCTGTCTTGGCTATTACTGAAGGTATTATATTACTATAGGATTGTCATTTTAGGGGGAAAGAATGACATTTTCTCTTCCATTTTCGCTTTAAATTTGGCTTAAATCCTGTCCCTGGAACTAAATGAAAATTCTTACTTGTTTTCTGGCTTTGTGTTACCATGATTGGATACTTACTTTGACCTCTAAATTTTTATTTAAAATAATAATATTTAAATTTTAAGGCATCTAGGTGGCACAGTAGATGCAGCACTGGGCCTATAATCAGGAATGTCTGAAAGCAAATCCAGTCCCAGACACATACTAGCGGTGTGACTTTGAGTAAGTCACTTAACTTCTGTTTGCCTCAGTTTCCTTATCTGTAAAAAGGGAATAATCATAGCACCTACCTTACCAAGGTGTTGTGAAGATAAAATGAGATAACATTTATAAAGTATTTAGCCCAGTACTTGGCACATACAAGGTTAATGCCCTCCCCCTTTTCCTTTTCTTCCCCTTCCCTTCCCTTCCCTTCATAATATCACATATCTTGCAAAGTACTTTCAAGTACAGTAGCTCATAATTATCACGACAGCCCTGGAAAGCAGACAAGGCAAGAATAATTACCTCTATTCTGCATACAAGGAAGCCAAGACTTAGGTTACATGTTTCACCCAAACAAAGTACAGCTAGTAAGTCACCAATCTTCTTAAACGTTTCTTTCAATTTGAAAAAGGAGAAAGAAATACAGGATGATGAAAATTAATAAACGAGGGCATCAAAAGGAAAAATTGGTTCAAATGACAAAAAAGCAATGGTGCCCTTTGAAATCTGACAAGAAGGGGCTAGTGAAGTCCAGCCATCAGTGTAAGTAGAGAAGAAAATGGAAAGCAGAGGGAAAATGAATGACTAGGAGATGTCCAAAATGTGGCAGTTCCAGACAGAAGAATTAGAATGAAATGCTACGAGAATGACCTCAAAACTTGTGTCGGTTTGAAAGATAATGTTAGGTAGGCTATGATGGGTGGGAAGCCTGATAATACAAAGGACCTGGATACAGCCTCTGGCGTACTGTGTCCTGGGGTAGTAAATAAATGGTGTTTAATTTGTTTCCATGGAGGCAGGATATCTGCAAGTGTAGATCCTGGTCCTGGGCAATATTAGCAGAGATCACAAGATAAACTCAGGACCTTCCTGCTTCTGAGATCCTAGGCAGAAATAGACAATGGATGATGAGTGATTTAGAGGGTCATGTGACACTGTGAGCTACCCACAGACTAGAGGAAAAGAGCTAGAAAATTATTCCCACAGGAGGAAAAAGAGTTCCATTCTGTATATTGAGACCTAAGCTGTCTTATCATTTCTCATTAATGTTAGAACCCATTTCTATGCATGTTTTTTGGGATATCATGGTGGAAAGTAGAGATTTTCCTCCCATTGAATATCTAAGAGGTTTTTTCTTATGTGTTTGCTTCATTTTGTTTTCTTCTTATATTGTATTTTTCCTATATAGTATTTTAAAATTATTTTTAATTAACAGAGATTATTTTCTATCCTTCCCATACCCCTTTTCTCATCTCAGTAGAGGAGGAAGAAGAAGGAAAAATTCCTTTTAACAGATATGCATGTTTAAAAACAAGAAATTCACTTGTTGACTGTGTTCAAAAATATGTCTTACTCTGCACCCTGAATCCATCCGTTGTCCATCAGGAGGCTGATAGTATGCTCTTCGTTGGTCATCTATCATTGCATTGATCCTCAAAGGTTCTTATACCTTTCAAAATGATTTATGTTTTATGTTTTATTATTGTTTAAATTGCTTTACTGGTTTTGCTCAGTTAACTCTTTATCACTTTAAATAAAATTGGACATTTTCTATACCATGGTATTAATTTGTCATCTGGTCCTGCTTGTTTCACTCTACATCAGTTCATTTGTCTTTCCATATCTCTTGAAATCATGTTTTTTCATTTCTTACCGCACAATAATATTCTGTCATGTTCATAAACCACAATTTGTTCAGCTATACCCCAATTAATGGGCATCTCCTTAGTTTCCCGTCTTTCACCACCATAAAAAAGAGCTGTTGTAAATATTTTTTATATAGAGAGAACCTTTTCCCCAGTGGTTTCTAGAGTCTTGGAGCAATCAGAGTAAATCAAGGTAAAAGGCTACTCCTCTCTTGCCTATTTTCTAACATCTATCATAAGCACCCATTCTGGTAATAAGATAAGATCTTGTGAAAGCTGGAAAATCGCTGGCAACATAACTATACTAATTCTTGAGTATTTTAGTAAGCAGTGAAATGTGGCTTCTTTCCTGTAACCTAAATAGAACCTGGATTTAAAATGAGTGATTTCTCTGTAGCATTTAGAATAGGTTCCCAGTCCACAAGCTTTCTGATATCATTATGTAGCAAGAAATTCATTCTGTCTTGAAGCAAACAAGGTATTTGAACAAAACTGTCCTGTGCTTTCAATAGTCTATGAATCCCAAACGTATGTCCCCATAAAATCTCCTACAATTCCCAATTCATCTAAAAATAAGACATTTTTTTTAAATTTAGGGATTATTAAAAGCATATTTCTCACCAGCACCATAAAGAATCGTTGGAGATTTACCAAAAAGAATCATCAGTCTGATGAGGGAACTTCTACTTGTCTTGAAGAATTACATCATTAATTTCAAAGTTGTAATTCGGAAATTTCTTAGATGACATTACATGGTTGCCATTATATGATTGTGGAATTCAAAATGAATAAAGATTTCCAATAGCCCTTTCAGTGTCATAAATTTAAACTAAAAGGGACCTTTGATGAGGATGAGGAGAATAGTGCTACGAAACTCGCATTTATAGATCACTTTAAGATTTGCCGAGAAATTCGTATAAACTCACTTATTCCACATGAAAATTCTGTGAGGGTACATGTTATTAGAGGAAACTGAGGTACATATAGGTTAAATGTCTTGCCTAGGGTCACACAGCTAGCAAGTGTCTGAGGTGGGATTTGTCCTCAGGTCTTCCTGACTCCAATCTGCTCTCAATCCACTTTGCCATCTACCTACATCTTTGTGACTCCATTTGAGGCTTTCATGGCAAAGAAACTAGAGTAGTTTGCCATTTCCTATTCTAACTCATTTTACAGATGAGGCAAACAAGGACAACAGACTTGTCCACGGTCACATAGTTAGTAAGTGTTTGTGGCCATATTTGAACTCAGGAAGATTACATCTTCCTGACTCCAGGTCTGGTGCTCTATACTCTGCACCATCTAGGTCCCCCTCACCAGTTATTAGAAGTGTACAAATTGCCAGACACTATGGTTTCTGATAATGTAGCTTCATTTAGTGTTGAGTTTAATGAATTTGTAGACAATTATTTTACCCAAGTTATCTCTATTTTTGACTCGTTACTCTGAAGTAAATAAATTGGAAGGATGATGCAAAATACCGAAGGAACTTGGAGCAGATTGGTCAAGGAGACATACAGGGTTTTTTACCTCTCAGCTTGTTGTTTCAAATTCATTAACAAGAATGAGTCTTTCTAAATTTCTAAGGAAATGCTGTGTCTGTGCTTGACCATCTCTGTTCACATTTACCTGAGGACTTGGAAAGCAACATTCCTAAATGCTCCTATGTTTGCTTTTGACCCTTCACTCAATTGTACCTACAGTTGTCAGGGATTTTTTAGGAAATCTGGAGTGGGACCAAGGCAACTGGACTAGTACCTTGCGCATAGTAAGCACTTACTTGATTTGTATCAAATAAAATTCAATTTAATTGTGCTAGCTCCTTCCACTATCATTGAAGTCTTGGAGATTATGTAAGTGATCAAGATATATGGGCCTGATTGATGCTGCTATGCTAATCAGCTTCTAAAGTATTCTTCCAAAGATTATTTCACAAAAACAGAACTACTAGAAGATTCCCCATTAGAATTTTCTGGCATTTATCTTTCACTTGAAGCAACTAGGCAAAGCAGAGAGCAAAGAGAGCTTCAGCTCACCTCTACCTGCCTCAATTTCCTCATCTTTAATGCGAAAATAATTGCACCTACTTCCCAAAGTTGTTGTGAGGATAAAATGAAGTAATATTTATAAAATGCTTTGCAAACTTTAAAGCACTAAGTATAATTATTACATACAATTCCTGAGAATTTGTCAGATGTACAAACTACAGGAAGTTTTAATTCTTCTCTGACTGCCTGACGACTAAAATGGAATCATCTGGCATGTGTAATACAGAGAGATACTTGTAAATATATACTTCCTTGTTCATTAAGCAATTATCTTATTGAGTAGGAAGGGGTGTTATGTATGTAGATCAGAGGGTGTTCATGTTCAGTCCTTTCAGCTGTGTTTGACTTTTCATGATCCCATTTGAAGTTATCTTGGCAAAGATGCTTTAGTAATTTGCCATTTCCTTCTTCATCTCATTTTACAAACAAGGAAATGGAGGCAAACAGGATTAAGTGACTTGCCCAAGGTCATGTAGCTAGGAAGTATCTAAGGGCAGATTTGAACTCAGGTCTTTTTGACTCCAGGCCCAGTGCTTTTTCTACCAGGTCACTCAGCTTCCTCAGATCAGAGGGTGCTGTGGTGAATTATAGTGATTATTTTCTATTGGTATTTCTTAGTGCTTTATAATGTAAATAATATAAGAGGCAGTGTCATATGGTAGATGGAAAACTGGTCTCAGAGCCAGGAAAATTAAACTTATAACACACTGACTATGTGACCCTAGGCAAGTCACTTTACTTCTCAGTTCTCTTAGCATTTCTTTTAAACTATAAATTTAAGAAAAGTACATTTGGTGTCATCTGGTTGTTTCCTATACCAAGGAAATCACATGTCCAATCTCTATTCTTATCCCTTGTAACTGTAAACTTAAAGTCCCTATTGTTGTAAGCTACAATGATTTCTAGAGCAGTCTTACAGTAATAAAATTTAGTTACGTTGAAGATTTGCAATCACTTGCCTATTTACTGATGCACAATTCACTTGTTTAGATCGAGGATTGGTAACATGTATGGGATGGACCCCTTTGGCAATTTGGTGAAGCCTATGGGTCCCTTCTCTGAATAATGTTAGAAACGCATACAATAAAATACATAGGAGTACAAAGGAAACCAATTATATTGAAAGTTATCAATTTTTAAAAATAATTCATAGACCCCAGATTAAGAAGCCCAAGTTTAGATAAGAACCTGGTATAAAAGTGTCTACCACCCAAGTTAAGTGAGACTTCTGGCTATTTATTATTTCAGGTTAATCCTTCCTGACTCTCAACGGTAAAGGAGTGGCCAGGTCAGCAAGTATTCTGGTAAATTACAGAGCAGGAGTGAATAGGAATTTAGCCCCTAAGGGTATAGAGTACCCAGTGTAGAGACCAGACTGTAAATGACAGAGTAGAGTCAGTGATAAATGGTATCAGAAAGTGATTAGAAAACAATGCCACCATGTGGAAACTGAGGGTATGAGCTAGTGTGTATATGTGTGTCCTGGTGCCAATTACTGACAACTTTGTGGGTGTGTCCAGGTGGATTAAGTTCATTCCTAGGAGTGGGTGCTTTGTGAAAATTCAAAGAGATTTTCACATGGAAGTGAGTCATGGAGGCAAGTATCCCAAAATGGTGGGACTGGCTGTCAGAATTGAGGGCATACCGAATCTTAGTGGCATCCCAACAAGAGCCTTGCTAGATGCTTTAACTGGATGGTAAAACTCTCAATCCCCTCTAAAATCTGTATAGGGAAAAAGTGCCTGAGATGGTAAGAGGAAAGGTCAGGAGAAGACTCAGTGTCAGGGCATCAGAATATAAATGTGATAGTTATTCCACTTCATTCACCTATCCCTGCTTTTGTTTTTACACCTTAACAGACCCTACTTTGTGAGTAGGAACCATTAAAGGACAGAGATTTTTCTGTTTTCAACTCATTTGTTTTTCAAATAAGGGAGGGAGGAAACCTTTAGGAAAATGTTTACTCTAAGTCCTAGAAGAATTTACACTGATGCTCCTACTTCTGTTCATTCTCTTCCTACTCCATCCCAGTCTACCTCTAGAGAGGTCTCCAGGTCTCTCCTTGGCATGGGCTGCTTTCCCTGATGCCAGCTTTCTGCTCAGCTGATAGATGATCTGGCAGCCTGGAGGCAGCAGCCCCCACAACCAGCAGTGTCCAAAGACAGATAAACACAAATTCCCTTGTAACTCATTTTTCTTCTTCTTGTTCAAGACAGCAAAGATAAAGAAGACTTGAAAAAAATTTTTGTGTTTTTACTTGATAGTTGTACTTTGTAAGCTCCTGAGGGTCAGGTCCATAAAAGTGAGACTTAGGGTCAAAAGGTTTGTGTTTTAGGCCTGGCTGCTGCACTTACTGAATCTTTGCCTTGGATTATATGTAGATCTGTATTTGTTCACTATTTCCTAGAGAGAAGAATGTTAGTTCCTTGAAGGCAAAGACTATTTTTTCCTCTTTATATCATAAGGACAAATACTGAAACTGAAGCTTAAATATTTTGACTATATAATAAGAAGACAAGACCCGAAAAGACCTGATTTTGGGAAAAATTGAAGTGAAAAAGAGAAGTGGATATAGAAGATGAGATGTTTGGATAGTGTCATGGAAGCAACAAGCATGAGCCTTGTATGGACTTCAGGGTTTGGTGTGTGATGGTCCATGGAATGGAGAAGAGTAAGACATGACTGAGCAATCCCCAGTGCCTAGCCTGGTGTCTACAGATCCTATGAGCTTCATAAATGTTCTGTTGACTACAATCACACTGAAATGGATTTGAGTGAATAATTGTATGACCTTGGTTGTCAACTCCCCTATGACTTGATTTCTTCATCTATAAAATGAGAATACTCACCGTATATCCCTCCAAAAGCTGTTATGTGAAAGGCATTGGGCAAACTAGGGCTTAATAAATGTTTATTGATTTCAGTTGAGTTGCTCAGAAGAGGCAGCATATTATAAAAGTGCTTTGTAAACCATTAAGTATTATGTATTGAATTCAAACATATATTTTGGTACTTTTCTTCCCTATCGTCCTTCACTTCTGTGTATTTGCATTCCCAGGCACTTCTCTCATTTGGTTTTTTAGAGATTTGCCATCATAGTTTCTAGTCTTTGTATCCCATCAATTATTCTACTGTGCAGTCTATAAATTTTGCTTTCACAATTCTGACATTTCTCTGTAACCATTAGGGAATATCCTGCTGTATTTCGATGCCATCTTGGGAAGCCATGGGGTCACCTGTCTCATCAGGTGTTGATTCATTTTCCTTTGTCTTGCAGTATTTATTCAGAAATGTCTGCACTTGTTTGGATGATCTGGAGGCCTCTTCTCTTCTGTTGTTAAAATCTCCCCTATTGATTTATCTGCTTCTGCTGAAGGACTTTTCACTGAGCTTTCCTCCTCTGAAGATCTTTATTAATCTCTGTCCTTTGCATTCATTTTCATATCACTCACTTTCTCCCTCCATCCCTTTAGAATGTAAATCTCCCCAGGACTGAAATCAAAGCTGTCTCAGTCTCCTACCATTCTAGGAGATTCACTTATTTACTTTTCTCTAGGCTGTCTCTGCCACAAATGACTTCTGAGGGGTCAGAACTGACCTCAGCAGGATGCCATTCTCTTTTCCTTCAAGGCTGGTGGAGCCATATCTTCCTCCTCTTGCTCCTCTCTCTCTCACTCTCTCTCTCTCTCTCTCTCTCTCTCTCTCTCTCTCTCTCTCTCACTCTTTCACACACACACACACACACACACACACACACACCTTGCCCCCTGCTCCAGTTCCCTCTACTCCTTAGTTCTCTGACTGAGCATTACACTGCCAGAGAAAATTCCCTTTTTTCTTAAACCTCTACCTGCTCTGCACAGGGTGGTGGAAGGGACAGAGTTGAATTCTGTTGCTTGTTGTCTCAGAATGGTGGAGTTAGCTGGGCTGGGAGAGAAGTGTATTATGGGATAGCTGGCAAAGGAATTGTTGAGTAGGTCCCAGAGCATAAGCCCAAGGGTACCATTGTTTAGCCCTGGGAGAATATGGGGGCTGATGAGAGAGGAGATAGCAAGTGAACAAGTTCAGAATTAGAGATCAGCCTTCTCAGCAGTTAGCTCATCGGGTTGTTTCTTCCTTAGGGTGCCCAGTGTCTTCACCTGTGGCGACAGGGACAATTGCTTTATGTCTAACACATAATTTTTATTTGGGAGAGCTATAAGAGATCATGAGGATGAGAGAAAGTGTCTAGTCTTCCATCTCACTGGTCATATTGTCTGCAGATCAGGAAAGATCAAAGCAGAGTCACTGCAGAATGGGGAGACTCACACTGCTTCCTCAAAGAAGCCTTGTTTTTTCAGGTGACTAAAATGAAATTGGGGGAGGGCAGAAGAGGAAGAAGAGGGGAAGAAGCTTTGAAATTACTTTAGAAGTCTTCATTTGTTTACCCCTTTCTTTTCCTTCACCTCTCTCCTATCTCCTTCCAAAATCCAACTGGCTGATGAGGAGGGTGGAGGACAGGGAGAGGAAAAAAATACATCTCATAGATTTTTCTTCTAGTCCATAAGGCTCAAGTTTCTAAGACTACCAAGCTAATACCTTTTACAAATTGATTTAGAAAATCAAAGGTGGAATAAAAAATAATTATATTTGGGACAATTAATTCAAACCCAGAATGGAATACTCTATATATTATGATTTTTTTTCTGCAAATCTTGGAGAGTGTCTCAGTTGGACCTCCAGCCAGAACCACACAGAAATACTTCCACAGGCCCATAATAGTGAAGAGCAAGTGTTTTTAGTAGTAAAGGATATTTTCTCATCAGCCAGGCACAGTAAAAATTGGCTCTCCTAGAGCAATTGATTAAGGAAAGAAATATTTGTATTAAATATCACTGCAAAGAGTCTGATATCCTAACTACATAATGTATTAAATATCACTGCAAAGAGTCTGATATCCTAACTACATAAGCAACTAGTAGAAGTGTCGATGAAAGTCATTCTCCAATCCTTAGGAGCTCAAAGAATGTAAAAGAGTTCTCAAAAGAATTGCAAACCATTAGCAACCATAAAAAAGAATTCTCCAAAGTACAAAGTAATAAGAGAGAAATATATATCAAAACAAGCCTGAGGTTTCACCCCACACTCAGCAAATTGATAGAGAGGACAAAAGTTCAGAGTACTTGGTGTTGAAATGCGCTATTGTTGGAATTATAGTTAGTTCAACCATTTGGGGGAAATTTTCTTGAATCATGCTAAGAAAGCAGCTAAAATGTCCATACCCTTTGAAAGAGAAATGCTACAGCTAGGTATGTACCTCAAGGATATAAATGATAAAAAGAAAGGCTCTACATAACACAAAAATATTTATAGCAGAACTTCTGGTAGCAGCAAAGAACTACAAACAAAAAATGTTGCTTGACCCAACTCAAGCAACTTTTACGCAAGTCTAAATACATGAAATACAATTTTACTCAAGTCTAAATACTTGAATGCAATTGACCATTTCTTTGCCCTAAGAATTAATGAATATGAAGAAATATGTGAAAAGTTATGTGAACTGATACAAATCAAAACAAGTAGCACCAAATAAATGATATATGCAATGTCTACAAGGATGTAAGTTGGGAAAATAACAAAACAGTTTGAACAACATTCTGTAACATTTCAATGATCAAGCTTGGTTCCAAATACAAGATACAAAAAGGCACCTCCTTTCCTTCTTTCAGAGTTGTGAAATTATAGATATGAAACACTCCAGAAAATGTCAGATTTTTATGATATGCTAGCTAGTTTAACTGAACTGCTTTCTCCCCATCTCATTTTTAAATTCATTGTTATAAGGAATGAATGGAGAGGGAGAGAAAAAGAGAAATATGCCAGGAAGCATTGATGATGTAAAAGCAAACCATATCAGTAAAAACTTACAAGAAGAAAAAGCGTGGCCTTCCTTTAAAACAAGTAAACAATGACATGCATTAGAAAATACTGCTTCAACTGTATTTTCTTATCATTATGAAGTCTGCAACAGTAGATAGAGATGTTTTAAAGAAAAACCTTCCATGTATCATGATTAAATTCATTTTTAACTCAGTGTGGTGCTATGGAAGTAAAACCCACAGTAATATTACCTCAGAAGAGAAAATTGATGCTAGCAAAAACCTTGATATCTTCACCTAAATGAAAAGAGGAGGAGGGGAGGTAGGAGTCTGTTACTTCTCTGGCAGGGATATACTGGAGGTAGTCAATTCTTAAATTTCCAGTTTGAGCATTTATACCTTGGAAATTGGCAAACACTACAAATCAGGGCTATATTTATTGCTTTGTTAGTTGTCTAGACAGGAGGTTGGCAAACTTTTTTCTGTAAAGGGCCACATCATAAATACTGCAGACTTTATAGTCAGTCCAAGAGGCAAAATCTAGGCTATTATACAGGTACTTATGTAACAAGAGTGAATATAAATTTCCACAAAATTTTTATTGATGAAATTCAAACTATAATAATGAGTTCAGAAAAATTTCAATCCTAGCTCTGTAATAAAAAAATTAAAATAATAAAACATTTTTCTTCTTATTTTCTTATCTAGACATGATAAGTATGGACTGATAAAACCAAAAAAAAATGTTGTGGCATGGTGATTCAAATTACGACTCAGACACTAAAATTTATTGTGTATGGAGCGGGAGTGCAAAATGACAAGATCTTCAGAAGGAGCCACAGATAATATATAAATGAGTGAAAGGCGCTATATTCCAATAAAGCTTTATATTCAAATGTCAAAACAAGAAAAAAATCATTAGATCACTGACCATAAGAGAAGCAGGTGGTAGACTGATTTTGGGCTGCCCCTAGTCTAGACTGAAGAAAGTAATGGAGAAAAATTTAATACTGAAGGCTAAACTTAAAAGTATATCTAGCAGAAAGTGGTTTATTAAACATTTACCACCACATTCCTGCCTGAGGTTATCTAAAGCTGAACATTTTTTGCAATCTCCATATAATGTATCTTGGATGCAGGTCACTCTGTTCTCAAAGGATGCTCAAAACTTTCAGTTACTGGCTATTAGAGGTATGGAGGTAGACCTAGCTGTCTATTTATTTCCCAGCTGCTACAGAGCCTGTTGAATACAGTGATCTATGAATAGGCTCTATCTTTGAAGATAGTTGTCTTAATGTTTTTGTCTTGATGGCAGGTATTACTGGGACCCTCTTGGTGTTTAAAAGTCTTTGTGGAGGATATCTATCTTCAGGAAGCAGCATGGCATGGAAGATAGAACTCTGGACTTGTAGTCACAAACACCTAGCCTTGAATCTAAACTCAAATATGCTAATTAGGCAAACCATGCTGTGAGCTTCAGTTTCTTTATCTCCAAAATGAAGTCAGATTTGAGAACCTATAAGGTCCTTGCAGCCCTAAATCTATATTCCTCTGCATGAGTAATAGTAACATTGCTTGAATGAATATGTGAAGAACCTCTATGTTGAAAATTTCTGTGCCCCTGTAGCTGCCTAGAATCCAAAATTGATTGCCCTTTGTGACAGAGACTGATCCTATACCCATGTCTTCCCACAGGTACTGCCTAAAATTGGAGAATCAGCAGGAGCTGAAAGTCTCCATTATCATATGCCTGTTTATTGTGATTATTTTCAGCCACTGGAGACCAATACACTTTTAACTGAAGGGAAAAGAAAACCATTTTTCTCAGCTTCTTTCAATTGCTTTCCTCTCTGTCTTCTCATTTGTCACTCTCACTGTTCTCTACTCTTGGTTCTAAGTAACTGGAGAATAAAATGTTCATATCTGAAAATGAAAGATTCTCTCCCCTCTATTTATTTTTTATCCTTGTGCTTGTCCTACTCAGAGGTGACCCTTTTCCTGCTTTTCTAAGTGGCAGCTTAAGATCAAACCCTCAGATTAGTCTATATACTACAAAAAAAAATTGTATATGAAACTTTTGCATCCTACCACATGTTGAAGACCATATTCAGTTTTGGGTACCACATTTTAGGACCCACTGAAATGTATTCAGAAGAAAATGATCAGGTTGGTAAGAGAAATAAACACCACAATATGATCAACTAGACAAGTATTAAGCACCTACTATGTTTTAGGTACTACTGATACAAAGAAGGAAACAATCCCTACTTGCAAGTAGTTCATGTTTTACTGAAGAAAACAACAAGATTTATAAAATATAAAGTGTATAATTATAAAATTAATAAATGCAAATATATATGAAATGAGGAAGGACACTATCAGCTGATGGGGATCAAAAAAAGACTTCACATAGAGCATAGTGTTTGAGCTGCATCTATGAGATGGAGGTAAAAAGGGAGAGCATTGCAAGCATAAAGGACTGCCAGGATCAGGACAAAAAGATGGCAAAGATGACAAAGATATGGAGTGTTCCACACATGCACACACACATGCACACACACATGTACACATGTGCATGCACACATGCACATAAACACATGCATGCACACACAGAGACAGAGAGCACAGAGTGAATTGAATAGGATGGGATCATATCTTAAAAGAAATCAAGGTAAACGGTGAGAGAGAAATGGAGTGGGAGGAGAGAGGATGAAATGGAATGGGGTAAATTATCTCTCATAGAAGAGGCAAGCAGGAGACTTCTTAGTGGAGGGAAAAAGAGGAGAGCTGAGAAAAAAAAACATGAAGTTTACTCTCATCACATTCAACTAAAGAAAGGAGTAACATGCACACTCATTTTGGTATGAAAACCTGTCTTATAATACAGGAAAGTGGAGGAGAAGGAGATAAGCAGGGTGGGGAGGGGGGTAATGGAAGGGAAGGTAACGGGAGGAGAGAGCAATTTGAAGTCAACACTCAGGGAAGGCCAGGATCAAAAGAGAGAATAGCAACAATGGGGGGCAGGATAGGATGGAGGGAAATATAGTTAGTCTTACACAACACGACTATTATGGAAGTCACTTGCAAAACTACACAGATATGGCCTATATTGAATTGCCTGCCTTCCCAAAGGGAATGGGTGGGGAGGGAGGGATGGGGAGAAGTTGGAACTCAAAGTTTTAGGACCAACTGTTGAGTATTGTTCTTGCTACTAGGAAATAAGAAATACAGGTAATGGGGAATAGAAAGTTATCTGGCCCTACAGGACAAAAGAGAAGAT
>CM053769.1:658762716-658847289 GCA_028658325.1 Potorous gilbertii | reverse complement strand
CAAATGGGGAGAAAATTTTGGAACCCAAAATCTTGTGAAAATGAATGTAAAATGTTAAATAAATAAATTTATATTTTTAAAAAAAAAGATATGAAGTATTCTACATGAGGAACAGAGAGAGGGCCAGTTAGCAGATTGGATCTGGATAACTAATTGTAGGAAAAAGTATAATGTCCACAGAGATCAGAAAAAAATGGGATATATTGTGGCCACCTTGTTAAGGGCTTTAAAAGCTACATAGAGATTATATTTGGATCAATGCCTTGTTCTGGCAGAGGGGCTTTGCATAACTCAGTCAGACTATAAGCTATGCTATGCAGGATTACCCAAGATGGACAGTCATAGTGTGTGATCCAAGAATTACCAGAAGTACAAGTTGGTTGTCAAAGAAGGAGAAGAATAAGAGACCAAATTGCCAATATTCACTGGATTAAGGAGAAAGACAATGACAGAAAAAGAAACATCTCTTTTTGGTTCATTGGCTATATACACTAAAGCCTTGGACTGTATGGATCACAACAAAATGTGGCAAGTTCTCAAAGAGATGGGAGTACCAGATCATTTTACTTGTCTCCTGAGGAAACTGTGTATGGATCAAGAAGCAGCAGTTAGGACCAAACATGGAATAACTGATTGGTTTAAGATTGGAAAAGGAGTACAAGTCATTTTATTTAACTTACATACAGAATATATCACATGATATGCCAGATTGGACAAATCAAAAGCCAGAATTAATGTTGCTAGGATAAATATGAACAGTGTCAGGTATGAAGATGATACCACTCTGATGGCAGAAAATGAAGAATTAAGAATTCTCTTAATGAGGGTGAAAGAGTATGAAGCTTAACATAAAAAACTACGATCTTGGCAACTTTTCCGATTACTTCCCGACAAATAGAAGGAGAAGAAATGAAAGTACGGTCAGATTTCATATTCTTGAACCCAAAGATCACTGCAGATGGTGACTTCAGCCATGAAATTAAAAGATGTTTGATCCTTGGAAGGAAAGCTATGAAAAATCTGAACATCATATTAAAGCAGAGACATCACCTTGCCAACAAAGGTCTATATAGTCAAAACTATAGTATTTTCTAGGATCAATGTATGACTAGACTATAAGGAAAGTTGGGTGCTACTGAAATGACATGGATTGTGATACTGAAGAAGATTTTTGAGAGTTCCTTGAACATCAAGGAGATCAAATCAGTCAATACTTAAAGAAATTATTTCAGACTATTCATTGGAAGTAATGAGCCTGAAGTTGAAGTTTAAATACTTTAGCCCTATAACGAGAAGACAGGACTCATTGGAAAAGACTCTGATATTGGGAAAGATTGAAGGTAAAAAGATAAGGGGGATAGTAGAGGATGAGATGGATAAATGGTGTCATGGATATAATTAACATGACCTTGGACAGACTTCAAGAGATATTGGAAGGTAGAAGGGCCTAGTATGCTATGGTTCATGTGGTCATGAAGAGTTGTACGCAACAAAAGAGGTTATATTTCATCCTAGTGGCAATAGGGAGCCATTAGAATTCATTGAGAAAGGGTGTCTCATGAGCAGATCTGTGCTTAAGAAAAATTACTTTGACTTAAGCATGTATTGTGGTCTGAAGCAGGGAGAGAGTAGAGGCAGGGAGAGCAATTAGGAGGTCGATGCAATAATCTAGGGGAAAGATAATAAAGGTCTGAAATAAGATGATGGCTGTGTGAATGGAGAGAAGGGGTCAGATGTAAGATATGTTGTAAAAGGAGTGACAGCAAGATTTGGCAAATGATGAAATATGTAGAGTCCAGAATAATGCTGCAATTACAAACTTGGGATACTGAAAGGGTGGTGATGTGCTCCACAGAAATAGGGAAGTTTGGAAGAGAGGATGGTTTGAGGAAAAAGAAAATGAATTCAGATTAAGACACATTGAGCTTCAGATGTCTTTGGGATTTCCATTTTGAAATATCTAATAGGGATTTGTGATATGGGAATGAAGCTCAGGGGAGATTATGGGTATGAATATGTAGATCTTGGAGTTATTGGCATAAAGATAATAGTTAAATTGATAGAATTTGATAAGATGATCAAGATAGAGATTATAGAGGGAAGAGAGAAGAGGGACCAGGACAGAACCTTGGGTGATACCCCATGACATGGCCGATGAGTCAGCAAAGGAGAAAGAATAGTTGGATGTCTAGGAGGTGAACCAGGAGAGAACAATGTCATGAAAACCCAGAGAGAAGGGAACATCTAAGGGCGAAAGGTGGCCAATAGCATCAAAAACAGGAGACAGATCAACAATGATTACAACTGGGAAAGAATGTCAGATTTGTCAATTAAAAGAGCATTGTCAACTTTGGAGAGAAAAATTTCAGTTGACTAATGAGGTCAGAATTCAGATTGCAAAGGGTTAAGGAATTTTCAAGCTTTTTCAAGGAGTTTGGCCAAGAAAGATAGGAGAGATACAGGATAACAGTTTCAGTGGTTGCTAGGGTGTAGAGAAGATTTTTTAAAAATGAATGCAACCTCAGCAAATTTGAAGGCATTTTGGAAGAAAACAGTTGATAGGGACTCATTGGAAAATCTAGGGTGAGGGAGATCTTGAGGATGCAATCCATTGGAAAAGATGGTAGGACATAGGTTAGCCCTGGCAGGGCAGACCACCACATTTTTGGAGACAAAGGGGAAAGGAGAGAGTGGGGAAATTAGATGAAGAGGTCTGGAGATAAAGATTAAGAGAAGGATTTCACATCAAAACAGTCTTAGTTTTCTCAATAAAATAAGACTCAAAGTCCTCAGTTGAGAGAGGAAATTCAAGAAAGAATAGGAGCTATTTATTCATTTGGAGAGAAGAGGATTCATAGAACACATGACAGCTGCCTTCAAATATCTGAAAGACTATTTTATTCAGTAGGCATTTCAATTTTTTTATGCTTGACTATAGAGGGGAGAAGTAGAAGTCATGGGTAAAAGGTATGGAAAGGCAGATTTAGGCTCAAAGTAATGAAAAGCTTCCTAAAAAAATAGAACCATGAAAAGTGGAAAGGGCTTCTTCAGGAGTAGTGGCTTCTATCACCCTGGGAGTTTTCATGCAAAGGCTGGATGACCAGTAGTTGTTTAAGTTGATGAAGGGGTCCCTCTTTAGGTATGAGTTGGAGAAATGACTTCTAAAATTCCTTCCAGCTCTGAGATTTTCTAAGTGAATGATTGATGAGATCTAAGATCCATCAAAATTTAATGGTCATTTGAGCCATTACATAAATGGTACAATGGCCTTTCATTACATTGCTAGTACCTTGCATTGATTCTCTTTTGCAGCATTCAGCTCAGGAGCCCTCTCCTTCATGGAACCTTCCCTGATCCCCAAAGCCTGCCCTGACCCCACTAAAAATGAACTCTTCTTCAATATTTCCTATAGCACTTTGATGTGTAATTAAATTTTATTTTTCATTAACAGAAATCTTTTTCCTCTCCCTCCCACCTATCACCCCATTTAAAGAAAAAGAAAAACAAATTCCCTTGTTTATAAATAAGCATAGTTAAGGAAAACGAATTCCCTCAGTGACTGGGACACACACAAAAAAATTCTTCACCCTGTGTCCACCATTTTTCTTTTAGAAGGTGGGTAGCATGCCTTATCATCAGGACTTTGGAATCATAGATAGTCATTGTGCTGTCAGCTTTCAAAGCCGTCTGGTTTTACAGTGTTGTTATAATATGAATTGTTTTCCTGGATCTACTTATCTCATTCATCATCAATTTCTTAATGATATTTTATATACAAGTCTTCAAAATTGTTCATTTTTATATTGATTCTACAGTACGAATTGTTTTTTTTTTCCTCTGGTTCTGTTAACTCCAAGAGCACTTTGTCTGGGTCTCTCTTTTGCCCCTCTGATCTGCAATTTTCCATCATTCTTCTACGTGAACCCACCGAACCTCCCTCCTCCCCATCGTAAGCTCTCTGAGGAAAGGGGTATTTTAACTCTCCCCCTCTGCCCATCACCTCTGCCTAGCTGAATGTTCTGGACATAGTAGATGCTTAGTGTTTGGTGAGTTGAATTGAAACTGAATCATAACCTCCCAAAAGTCTCCATACCAAGACAGACAGAGGACATACGTTTATTGTCCTGAGTGTTTCAGATCATGGCATCTAATGTGATTTACCCTCCCATCATCCTATGTAATAGAGGAAAAAAGACAAGGAAATTGCTTGAAGCTCCAACTGAAAGCTAATCCTAACCCAGACGACTGGCTGCTCGGAATCTAATACTATTGTTATTACAAACAAAGTGGCAAAATTGATTTATTTAAACATTACCTCACTGGCCATAACTAATATGCTAAGATATTGCCAACATTAACCCAAAGAATGGCAATAAATTCTCTTTGGGGGGATGTATTGTGGTCTCTTTCTCCCACCAGTAATGTACCATCCGCTGTCTAATGTAATAACATTAACCTAAGCTTACCCCCAACCCACTTAAATGACTTTGGGAGGATGTGAGAAGCTTGTCTTCCAAACAGTCAATAAAATTCTGCATAGTCCCATCAGCCTCCAAAAAAAGGAGCTGAGTCTTCCTGATTCACATGGTGGATATTTATAGACCAAGATATAAAGACTCCTCATTTATGGAGAGTGCTTTCCAGTTTCTGTCTGGTTGTGTGTGTGTGTGTGTGTGTGTGTGTGTGTGTGTGTGTGTGTGTGTGTACTCACATTTTTTTTAACTTGGTAAATGAAAAGTGGATGTCTCCTGTTCATATAAATAATGTTCTCAAATTAAAGTATCATAAAGCCAAAATGCTTTTAATGCCACTTTGTGGTCAGGCATTAGATGAGGCTAAGAAAAGCACAGCTCTCAGCAAAATGACGCAGAGACCCATCTCAGTGGCTGTGGCCCTGGAGGGTATAAAATGCAGAAACGAAGAAGATGGTTGGTTGAAGTTAGAATACCGAAAAGCCAGGATAAAAAATAGTTGAGGAAATATAAATTGATGGAAAAGTAGAGAAAAGATAAACACCAGAATGATAAATTGAAGATTAAGAATACTTTATTCTTATTATGAATAGCATACTAACAGAAATAAATATGTAACATTTGGCTAGCTTACTACACTCAAGTTCAAAGAAACAAAACTTGTACAAGTAAATAAAATAACTTCAACAAAATAAATAAAAGAACTTATTGAAATCAATAAAAATCTGAAATTGAGTGCAATTAATATTAGACTGATAAGAATCAGTAGAATTTAAGCTACCTGAAAGAGAGTGGCAGTTTTCTTTTTTTTCTTTGTACCCCCAGTTCTTTGTACATTATAGGAGCTCAATAAATGTTGGTTGAATTGAATTGAACTTAACTGAAATGAATACTGAGCTTCTAATTACTTTCACACCACACAGTTGGTGTTAAATAAATGCTTGAGTTGAAAGGAATTGAATTGAAATGAGTTCAGCAATTTAAAATTCTTTTGAAATTTAGGAACACAGCAAAAGTCTTTGGAGCTAATCATAAGGCTTTGGACCTGTCACTATAAAGTCCCATGAAAGTCTTTTGCCACTCAGCACAACTCAACCAGCAACATTGGTTTGGAGGATGTTAACACTTAAAAAATATTAACGTTTAAAAAATATACATGATCGATGAAATTCAACTCTTACGATTCCAATGTTAATAACAAATGAAATCCTTTGTGAAGAAAGGACTATATATTTCTGACTTTCAACTTTATTATGTTTCTCTTGCATGTACTTTAAAAGGAGAATCTGGTCTGGTTAAGGTGAGATTATGCAAATTCTTACCCTCTTTAATAGAAAACTACATTATAAAGAATAGACATTTTATTTTGGTGACAGGTGCTGGAAGGACAGTCACTGATAATTAAATAATGAGGAAAGAAGCTTAGAATGAGTAGGCAAAGTAATTTATGGAACTCCCTGCTGACTGGCAAAAGATCACCCAGACATTCTTCTGACTATATCCTAAAGATGTAGATTTTTTAAAAACTAGAACAATCTATATATATTCTTTATTTGTAATAGTGAAAAGCTAATGATTGCCAATTGCCTAAATTGGTATATTTTAACGTAATTAAATACCAGGGAGTGATACTTGGATGGATATATAACCTTATCAATATGGGTATCTATTCTAGCAGTGCAAATATTAACAAGTTGTGATTCTCAATTTTCATTCTTCAGAGACTAGATGTTCCATACATTTAATTGTACCATTAACATGAACAAAGTCCCTGTGACTTTCAATCAAGTGTTTATTAAGTGTCTATTATGTTCAAGGAATACAAATACAAAGAAGGAAATAAACTCTGTTTATTAGGGGTCATATTTTAATGAGAGAGACAACAAATACATATGAAAATATGTACAGAATAAAAAAACACAAATATATGAAAAGTCTTTAAATATAAGGCATTTGGGGGATAGAGGGAATTTAGTGATAGGGGGAAATCATTGAAAGGTTTCATGTAGAAGATGGTGCTTAAGTCAGATCTTAAAAGAAGAGAAAAAGTCTGTGAGGCAGAGGTTAAATGGAGAGTACATTCCAGGCAGGTACAAAGGTTTGGAGGTAGAAAATGATGTGAGAAACACAGAAAAAGCCAATTTGTTTGGACAACAGAGTCCAGGATGGAGAGCAATGTCCAGTGAAGCAGGAAAGACACACAGTTAGGACCAAGTTGTATAGGGTTTCAAAGGCTAAACAGAAAAAATTGACATTTTTTCCTAGAGGTAATAGAGAGTCATTGGAGTTGATTGAGTAGAGGAGTAACATGGTTAGATCTTTAGTAACAGAATGAACTAGTGCTCAAATCTCTGGGTTGTACCCTTTTGATTCACCAAGAACTTACTAAGCACTCTTCTTGTAAGGAGATGGGGGTCAGGAGGGACTTTTGCAATACTTTATCATCTCTTCCTTCACAGAGTTTATAATTTGTAAATAGAGATAAGATACGTATATAATATCCCTCTTTAAGGTATATGTGACTTTATTGATCATTTAGTATTCAACTTGTTGAAAAATATATTTTTTAATTATTTGAAAAGAGTAAAAACTTTACCTAGGACAAACATTTGCAATGCTAATAGCTTACTGCCCAATAACTGCCATCTTGCGGTAGCATCCCTAAATTACAGGTTCCGGTTCTTATTTAAGAAGTGATAAGTTACTTTGGAAGGGGAAGGTGCAAAACCAAAGTGAGAAAATGACTATCAAGTGATTCCCAATGTCACACCATCCATCCTAAAAATATAAGCGAGACACTTGCAAAATTTGCGCCTAAGTATGTTAGAGGTGTCCATAATGCCCTAGTTCTAGCGCGGCAGGAGCACTCAGGGTACTAGAGATGAGCTAAAGAACCCCAAATTCAATATTGTCGCCCTGATTTGGCCATAACTGTACCTGTAACCTGTTCTTTCTCCTTGCCCAAGACCCTAATAACAACAACACATGTATGAAGGACTTGAAGATTTGCAAGGTGCTTTATATACATTATCTTACTTGATCTTCATAAAAACCTTGAGAGGTAGATGCTGCTATTATCCATAACTTACAGGTGAGGAAACTGAGGCAAGAGGTTGAGTGAGTGTCCCAGAATCATATACTCAGTCAAAATCTGCAATAGGATTTGACCTCAAGTTTGCCTGACTCTACGTCCAATAGAATACCATCCATAAATCTCTAATGGTCTTCAGAAGAGTCTAAGATAACTATATCACCCACAGAATTCCACCTAGAATCAATATGCTTTCTCTCTCTCTCTCTCTCTCTCTCTCTCTCTCTCTCTCTCCCTCCCTCCCTCCCCTCTGCGTGTCTCTCTCTCTGTCTCTGTCTCTCTCCATCTCTGTCTCTCTCTGTCTCTCTCTCTCTCTCTCTGTCTCTGTCTCTCTCTCTCCCTCTCTCCCCCTTCCTGTTTCTCTCAGTCTCTGTCCTAGTGAAACTAGGGGCATTTTCTGGGAAGACAAGAGTTGAACTCTATGGTCTCACCTCAGAAAGTGAGGAATGTGCTACCAAATGTGCATCTCTTAAGAATCCACTGGTGGTCTACTATCCACAAATTTTATCTAAGCCTTCCTCAGAGCTACCTATTCTTCCAAATAGATGGTGGAGAAAATGTCCTTCTGTGATGAATTTCATTAGTTTGACACCTGCTGCAGATCATACTTTTTTCTACCTCACTTTCTTTAAAATCCCCACTATTCTCCCCTGTTCTAGTATTCTGTAATTGGGTGTTAAATCCCAGTCTTCTTTATTTATACTTTTCATGGAGTCATATCCTTTAATCATATCCTCTTTCAGGACTAAATAGTCCTAATCTGTTTACTCTCCCCTCAAAGGAGAGCTCCTATCACCTGGCTGCCCTTCTTTGGACCTTCCCTGGATCTTTTCTTTAAGAATGTCAGCCAGATCTGCATGGGATTGGATAACTCAGACCCCTGACTTCCCAAACCATAAAGACCATCCTTTGCCATAATGAGTCCCCAAAAGTTGCTGAGGATCTTCTGCCTCTCATTTTTCTAGTAATCCAATAAGATTCTCTGTGATAGGTTTCATAAACTCCCAGTTCCAAAAGAAAATGTCATAAAGAGCTTACCGCTCATATCAGAGAATAAATATAACATATTTTCAAGATAAGAGAATTTAGGTCATTGGTTTTTCTCTGTGTACATCTCTGCCTTAACTTCTCTATATCCTTTTATAAATATCTTTGAAATATTATAGCTTCCAAAGGAAACTTCTTAGAGAGGAATTGAGACCACTTTGACCTAAGATAGACCAAGAGGTGGGGAACCCACTACCTCAAAGTCATTTGTGGCCCTCTAGGTCCTCAAGTGCAACCCTTTGACTGAATCCAAACAACACAGAAGTTGTCTAGAAGGCCACATGTGGCCTCAAGGCATCAAGTTTTCCACCTCTGATCCTTTGTTCAATGAGGACCAAGTCTCTACAATGTCTTTCCCATAATTTCTGAATTAAATTCAATTCCAAACAATACAGTAAATGCTTACTAAATAGCTATTAGGTATATGTGAGGCTCTGAATATCCCAGATAGCTCTCTACCTTCTATCATCTGCCATGTCTCCAACCTTCTTTGACCAGCCCTATCCCCAATATAGCCCTATCCTGGTACAGAAACAGAAAGGAGAAAGCAGAAAGGCATCATAAACCATTATCACAGCCCACATTATCTATAGCTGAAATCCTCCATAACCATGATGCAACAAAGATAAAAGCTCCCTACAAGAAAATTCCTGACCACAGATAATAAGATGATACCAAAGTAGAAATACTATTAATTTACTGAGTAAATCTTGAAATAGACTGATCTATTGGAAAGGACATGGGAATTTTCCCCGCTCCTATTAAAACATTTTTATAAAAGTAATTTTAGGATCCCATTTAAATATTGCATATATGCCTATGTGTTCCCATACCAGCCTGTCTCTAATGACTCAAATTCCTATTAAAATCATCCCTTGGGAGAATATTTTTAATAAAAGATATTAGTTAAAATTTAGCAATTTTACTTGCATCAATACATAAATTATTTGGTACACCAGTGTATTTACAGGAATTCCCTCAATCAAGTCATTTCTCTTCCCTCATAGATGTAGTACAGAGTCACTTAACCCCATTTTACAGATAAGGCAAGTCTAAGAGGTGAAGTAATCGATCCATGATCACATGGCTTGTAAGTATATGAGGGGAGATTTGAACATAAATCTGTCTACTCCTTGCCCATCCACTAGACAGTGTTACTCCAACCACACACAGGCTAGGTTAGATTTTTTTTTTCCTAAAGCAATTAAAATTGTCTTTAAGACTTAGTTGACTCAAAGGCTTATGGCTTAATTAAGCTATTGACAAAGTTTCCTGGTGCACTAAGTAAAAAAAAAAGTCAGCACCTAAATAATCAGGGTTGAATAGTGCTACAGGATGGCCACAAATGAGGCAGGAAATCTGTGTTCAACTGGATCAGTGTTGTATCCTTGTGGAATATCCTTTCCATGTTATGTTCAAATGAACTTCCTCCTCTTAATTGCTGTATAGTCCCTGAGTGCCTCGCTAGGTTGCAAGCCTAAATATGAACCAACCAGACCTGAACCTAGCCTGCAATGTTCGATGATAATTAGTAAAATTGGACTGAAATAACATCACAGCAGTGATAGAAAGCAAAACTCAGATGATCAGAGGACCTGATATAGAAGTGATTACTGTGACATCCATGGTTCTTATGGTACTTCTGAAGGTACTGGCTGCATGCTGTGAGGGTCCCCCCTGTGGACCAATGAGAAAGTAAGCTGTCTACAGACATCCAGTAATGAATTCTGCATCCTTAGGAGCTGCACCTTAAACATGATAAATGCTAAATCTGTCATTTTGGGAGCATAAAGCATAGTATTTATTATATAGGCTTCCTTTTATGTTACCTCACTGAACTTAGCCAGCTTTTAAAATTTGTGTTCATTTTTAGTTTTTAAACATTCACTTTTATAAGATTTTGAGTTCTAATTTTTCCTTTTCCCTCCCTACCCCCCAAAATGACATGCAATCTGAAATAAGCTCTATATGTACCATCATATTAAACATATTTCCACATTAGTCATGTTGTAAAGAAGAATCAGAACCAAAAGGAAAAATCTTGATGGAGAGAGAATACAGTCTGCTTCAATCTGCATTCAGATTCCATAGTTTGTTCCCTGGATGTGGAGGCATTTTCCAACATGAGTCTTTTGAAATTGTCTCATATCATTGAACTGTCATTGAGCTAATCAAATTTACTCATCACACAAGGCTGCTATTACCGAGAATGATGTTCATTTCACTCAACATCAGTTCATATAGTCTTTCCAGGTTTTTCTGAAATTTATCATAGCACAATAGCATTCCTTTACATTCATATACCACAAGTTGTTCAGTTATTCCCAATTGATGGATATCCCTTCAATTTCCAATTCTTTGCCACCACAAAAAAAGCTGCTATAAACATTTTTGTAAAGTGGATACTTTTCCCATTTTTATGATCTCTTTGGGATACAACCCTAGAAGTGGTATTGTTGGATCAAAGGGTATACACAGTTTTATGGCCCTTTAGGCATTTATAATCTGTCGTTTTAAAAACTTTGTACAACTTATTTTGAGGATCATCTTCAAGTCCACCAGCTATAATAGGCTTGGACCCTCCTGAAGTGTCTACATTTGAGGAATGTCTGGAAACTGCACTGGGATATTCGACATAGCATTTGGAAGCTGTGCTATGTGGACTTCGTTGGGACTCTTTGGAAGGTGCTCCATAGTCATGGGCAACAAAATGGACCATGGCAAATGGGCATTGGCATGGGCAATACAGGCTGGCCCATTGTAACCTTTTCCTTACTGTAATCTGGAATCAGTAAAGTCACTTTACTTTGCTGGCAGTATAGTACACAGTGGTCAATGAACTCTCCTACTCAGGCAGGACTTGGAAGACCAAGGGTGAAACTGTTGGGGAGAAAAGTTTAATTCCCTATAAGAAGGAGGAGGTGAATCTATCTCCACATACCTTGAAGAAAGGAGCAGTTCATCATCAAAGGCCCTTAAAGGGAGAAAGAGTTGGTATTTCCTTCCAAGGTATTCTCAGGGAGGGAGAGGTCTTGGCTGGTTGTCTAGAAAACATAGAGTGGTTAGTGGTATAGGAAGATTCTCTGTACTGATCCTGGCACAAGGACAGGCAGCATGCAGGAGCATAATTACCTTTATCTACCTCACTACAGATGACTCTCACTCATAATAAGGACTAGTATCTACACCAGGAGGGTAACTGTTTAATGTGTCCTTGATGTTGCAGGTGCTATTCCTGCTCAACATCACCATTCTACTTTAGAAGAATATCTATAAACTATAACTATTTGAAATTATCTACTATATAGACTAGATTTTTTACATCGAAGACTTCATCCTCCTGAAGGGCAGAGGCAGGTCTTGATTTCTTCAGTATTGCTTGTTTTTTACCCTATATTTTGTTTTCTTTTTTTGGGTAGCTAGATAATGCAGTGGATAGAATGATAGGCCTAGATGAAGAAGACATCTTCCTGAGTTCAGATCTGTCCCTAGATACTTGCTAGCTGTGTGATCCTGGGAAAGTCCTTTAACCCTGTTTGCCTCAGTTTCCTCATCTGTAAAATGAGCTGGAGAAGGAAATGGCCAACCACTCTAGTGTCTTTGCCAAGATAGATAGCCCCAGATAGAGTCATGAAGAATCGGACATGACTGAACAACCACAAATTGTTTTAGATTTCCTCTTCCAGTGCTTCCTAGGCCATGCATCTCCTATGTCCATTGTCAGGGTTGTCCAATACTAATCCTAAATCCATTTAACTAGTAGAATGTTCTCTAAATGTCCTTTAAGCCTATCCCACCCAGGGATGGAATATGATGGGAGCAATTTACTAAGACCCTACTCTGCCTAGGCTCTGTCTCATACTGACTTCATCCTTAAAAGGTTTTAAAACCATCCTTGAACTTTAATTGATCCACGGAACTAAGTTCAAACAATTAGTAGAATTTTCAGTTTGCCTAAGTGGCAAAGTCAGCACACAAGTAGTCAGGAATTCACTCACTCAGGCACATGTGTCATATCAGCATAGGCAATCCAGAGGCAAAGAAGCCGTGTTCACCTGGATTAACACTGTCCATGCTATGTTGACTAAAATTCCTTTTGCTAACTGCTAGATGGTCCATGACTATCTTTTTATGTTCCACTCCCAAACCTGAACCACCCAACTGGCCTAATTAAGGCCTAACCTATAACCCTGCCCACCCTAAATGGTAGAAGGTCACAAGTTCCATCTCAGAGCACCTTGAGGAAATGAGCCACAGGTGGGATCCCATAAGATCATAGAATTGGCAAATAGATGGAACTTTAGGGAACAGCAAATCGGATTCCTCATTTTACAAACGAAGAAACCAGGCCAAGGTCACAAAACGAAAAAGTGATAAATCCTTATGGAGAAAAATAAAACGGAAGGATATGGAACCCAGGGTGATGTCTAAAAGGAAATGGGCAAAGAGAAAAGGGAAGGTACTGAAAGAAAAGTTGGATGACCATTTCAATCCAATTCAACTCAAAAAGTATTTATCAAGACCTCCCATGGGCCAAGCAGATGTTGACAATGCAAAGGTAAAAAAGCACTCCCTGCCCTCAAAGAGAATACCATCTACTGGGGAAAACATTTGTCATTTAGAAGAGATTCATACATCAGAGAATGATTAAAGGAGATGACAAATGTGAACCCTTCCAAATGAAATTCAAGGATCCTATAACAAGGTACCCAAGAGGGAAGGTACATGTGAAACAGAGAGATTGAGGTGCTGAAGCCACTTGACCTCTTTGTCATGATATCCTAATCTGATCTGGATACTGTGGAAATTCTGATGAGTCTCAGCCACAACCATTTGGCTATAACCCAGCCTTTCTATTTGGTTCATCCCTCCCCTTAGCAACAGCCAGCATATTTAATAGGTTTCTTATTATGCTACAAAAAAAATTTTCTTTAGTGTCATGTTTTTAGTTTATGAGACTCATTTAATGACTCCAATTTCTTTTGAACCATTTGTCATATTTATGTTTTAAAATGGCTTTTTCATTGCCAAACAAATATAGGAAGATAAAACTGCTCCAAGAGCAATAGATATTTATTTTCCCTATTAAATGACATATGGCTTGTATATTGTATATACAGGCTGTGGACTGAGCCTCTATATTAAGTCCTACTGATGTCAACTAAAGCCTCCAGTTTAAATTTCCCTTGGCATGCACAAAATTGACCATAGATGAGTAGGTTCGGAGGCCTCTGAAGTTTGCTGAGATTCAGCCTTCTTTGTTATTAGTTGAGAAATCAACAATTTAACACTACCTGAAAGCACTGTTCCTTCAAGGCACTGTTGTATCCCCCACAGTCCCAATATATTTGGATCTTGAGCCTTGTTTGCCAGTAAAGTATCAGCAAACAATTTAGCAGGTTAGTATGGAATGGCAATGGAATGGAGTGGCAAACAACCTACTCTCTGTGTATGGAAATGTTGCGACTTGCTCATTTCTTGACATCCTTCTAGATGCTTTGCCACTTGGATCCAAGAACTTAAGTTTTAATCATTTTCTCTCTAGATCTTTAACCCTGGATCTCTGATACCCTGAGTAGTGACAGTCTTACCTAACTGACTACTTTAGGAAAGCCAAAGTCATACTTCATTTCACTACCTACTCCCGTCCATCTTAGCCTCAGTAGCCACCATTCTGTGGCATTTCTAGCTTCTCCCCACCATTAGTCCCAAAGTCAAATCTACTTTACCGTTGGGTTTGGAGGGAGTGTATCAATTCATTCAGCATGCCTGTAACTTTCAGAATAAAATTATCCCTCCTAGCCACTACTCCCGTGTGTATGTGTGTGTGTGTGTGTGTGTGTGTGTGTGTGTGTGTTGTCCCCCTCTATTAGAATCTGAACTTCTTAAAGGAAGTACTATCCTTGCTTCTGTATTTGTATCCACAGAACTTAGAATCATCCTTAGAACATGTTAAACCCTTTTATAAATGTTTTCTTCTTTCAGTCATTCTCTTACCATAGAGAATAGCAGAACATATAATTCCAATTTTTTTTCTAATAATACAGATGAACTTGCCCTGAGGTTTACTTTGATCTCTCTGTACTCAACACAATTTGCTACAAGGTTTTCAGGACTAGAAACATTATGTGAGGCATCTTTCATAATTTTCTTCAAAATAATTCAAACCCCGTGTTCTATCTACTACACCATCTAGTTGTCCAGGAACTTAAAAATTAGTATTGATTGATTGATTTCTCTTCTACCTCTTTATCTCTCTTGTGTCTTGCTTTGTTCTCTAACTCTACTATATCTTATTCCTGTGCCCATTTCAGTTTTAGTCAATTGGTCTTAGCCCTTTGCCAAGGAGGTAAACTTCATAGCCTTTAGCTTCTTTCCCATCAGTCAAATGAGAAGATATTTATAAAGGACGTGACAGAGTAGGGACTTAATAAATGATTATTCCCTTCCCTTCTTTCAAACCTAACAAAAGGGTGAAAAAATGGAGGAGTAATCCACCTGCTCATACGGAATAAGGAAAGGGGCAGCTAGGTGGTCCAGTGGATAGAGCACCAGTACAGGAATCAGGAGGACCTGAATTCAAATCTCACCTCAGACACTTGAAACTCACTAGCTGTGTGACCTTGGGCAAGTCACTTAACCCCAATTGCCTCATCCTGGGTCATCTTCAGTAATCCTGAAGAATATCTGATCACTGGATTCAGATGGCTCTGGAGGACAAGTGAGGCTGGTGACCTGCACAGCCCTTCCTCACTCAAAACAAAGTCAAGTGGATGTCATGTCATTATTTCTTTGATGCCATGGTCTTCTTCAGCAACAAAAGACGAACACACACCCATAGAATAAGGAAAGTCTATACAGTGAAACTCAAACCATAGTGCTAAGGAGATAAGGTGCTCAGGGTAATTTAATACCCTATATTATTCAGTAGGGTTCTTTTTTTTTTTTTTAACATTGAGTCTGTGATTTCATTAATGCAGAGAAATCCTGATGAAGAAGTGTCTTTTACCCAAGCTGATTAGCTACTACTATGCAACTTAACATTCTTAAAAAGTCCAGGGCATTGAGGTGTTAATACAACCCTTATGCATCAGAGGTAGGACTTGGTCTCAGGTCTTTCTGACCCTGAGACCTGCTTTCTATCCATTACACCAGGATGCCTTTCCATATAGCACTTTGGTAAAACCTTCTATATTATATTAATAGTCTACACTTGTATAGAGCTTTACATGTTATCCCACTGGATCCTTGTAACAACCCATAAGGTAAGCAGTGTAAATATTATCAGCCCCATCTTACAGATAAAGAAATTGCGTTTCAGACGGGGAATAATTTGTCCAAGATCACATAGCCAGTAAGTGGCCAAGTCAGGTTTCAAACACAGGTTTTTTGACTCTAAATCTTTTCTCTACATTACCCTGCCTTGCTCTCTGTTTTGTGGGCGTATCATCTCTTCCTCATTACATTGTACGCTTCAGGACTATGAATTATACCTTTCCTTCATTTTCAAAGTACCTAGCCCAGCGTAGGATTTTGTGGTTTGATTGATTATCTAATTAACTAAGGGTTCACTAAATAAACCTTTTGGTTTTAGATCTTAGGAAAATCTTTCTAAAATCTGTCATGAGGCCCCTAACTTGGTGTTTCAGTATAATCTAATATGCAAAACAAAATTTTGATAGCCGGGGATTTTTGCAGGGTCTTAGGGTGTTGGTCATAAATTTGTATTAAAGTTCTATCAGTATTGAAACTGCGGGAGAGAAAATTGGGTACAAGAGGGACCCAAGGGAGTATCTCTCCCATTAGCTCCCCATTTCTGTTCCCACTGCTTTCACTCTAGTTTTGGCCTTCATTTTTTTCCTGTACCCTTGTAACAGCTTCATAATTGATCTTTTTTTTCCTCTTCAATCCACTCTTCATACAACTACAAAAGAATTTTTCTAAAGTACCGTTCTGATCACATGAATCACTTGTTCAAAAATGTCCCTATTATATATTGAGTGAAATACAAACTCCTTCAGCAATTTTCAAGGCCCTTCACAGTCTTAGTTAGACATCTTTCAAACTTTATTTCCCTCTAATTGCCTTCACGCATTTGACTCCACTCAAAATGAGTGGATTTCCTCAATCTCAACCTGCCTTCTCCCACCTCCAAGCATTTGTAGTCTTATGTGGGTTCATCCTCACATTGCATTGTGGTTTAGGGGAAAAAAATTAATTTTAAAAGATGAACAGTGTGTTCTAATGCATAGAGAGCTGGCCTCCATCAGAAGGACCTGAGTTCAAGTCTTACCTCTGACACATGCCAACTATGTAACTTTGCGCAGGTCATCTATCTTCATGATACCCATGACCCTGGGGAAACCTCTCACCTCAAACTACAAGCACAAGTGAGTTCCCTTCACAAATGAAATCTCAGGTCCTGGCCAAAAAAATGAATTAAATAAATATCAAGTCTTCAACACTTAATAAAGTATTTATTGACTGACTGACTGACAAAGTGACCTGGCATTACTTTATCTTCTTCTCTCTTGGGCTTAGTGCCACCAGGTGTTAATGTTTCTACTTCTTACAGGCCTCATTGCTACAAGTAGTAGGTAAGTTGCAAATATATCTATCAAACTTGCATAAGAAAGAGAAAAAGACCCCTTCCCCTCTTCAACCAACCCCTCCCCCCACACACACAGTAATACTTCATTAAACATCACTGCCCTATGCACTAATGAGTTCCTTATTGTGCTGTTAGGCACAACAGCCATCAACAACATTTGATACTGGAAAGTGTTTGACCTGAAGCATTTAGCCAGGGGAGAATAATTTATTCCTCCAATTATGGGTCCCAGTAGAGTATGCCATTTCCACAGCCCACTCATATCAAGTGGAACTGTGGGGCAGAACAGAATGTTTGCCTAGTGTCATGTATCCCCAAACAGCCAAGCTACACATCTGGAGACAAGCTGGGCAATTGTCCCTAAAGTTAACAATTACTAATGTAATTCAGTTACAGCAAAAACCCAGTCCTAATATAATCAAATCTAAGTCTGAACCTCACTTTTTTAGGTGGGCAAAGACAGAAGTTTTTTTTCATAAATCCACATGAAAATGAAACTTTATATTTTTTCCTTTTTTCACTCTGGAATCTTTTATGCTGGCTCTTTAATCTTTTGTCAATCATCACACCACATGGTGCCTTTATTGGGTGTCATAGGAGACTAAGAACACTTGCTATGCAGTGGAAAGTTCTCTTGACAGTTTATTACATCATTTGTCTTCCAGCTGACATAAAGTGTCCTCCATTTCTCTAGACTTTCGATCCAATTCTTTCATTTGAGAAGGTTAACCCAATAAAGGGGAGAATGGCAATAAGTGAGGGATGGCTCATTCATCTCCACCAGCCACCATCCATCCATCCAGTTCCTTCTTGGAAGTAGGGTCAAACTGAAAGGACTTTGACTAGGACAGAGAAGGGGGTAAAACATTCCTGAGAGATCTACTCCATGGTATATTCTCTGGAATTTCTTGTTTCTACCCCAGACTACTTTGAGTTAATGGCTCTCTTTTGGAATGCTGCTCCCAGGACTGGGTAGTGGGATTTGAAAGAGGTGGGTGCACAAAAGTATTATTCTCAACTGAGCATAAAGGTCCTCACAGATGACAAGGGTGTTGTAGGGATTGGAACCGTAGAAGGAATGTAGAATTCAATTCTGACCCAACTAATAGGTCTAGAAGAGGACAGAAGAGAAACTCCCTAGAATGACATAGATTTAAGCAAGAATGTTCTTTCTACCTCAAGACAAATGGGACCCACAGATTTAGACTGGGAAATATATAGGTGAGATGGCAAAATCACAACTGTCTTCATCATGTCAAAAGGCTCAGAAAATGGTTGCTCCATTTGCCATTTAGTGATTTCCTGTACACCTCAGAAAAGACAATGTAAATATGGTTTATTTCTTGCCTACCCTTGATTCATCACGAGCTTTCATTGCCATGATGACTTTTCCTACCACAGAAGCCACATTACCTAAGTCTGCCTTCCTGACAAATGTTCCAGGAATCATCATGAAACCCTTTATTTCCTTTTAACCATTTTGCTTCCTTCCATATTCCAAAGGGCATCACTGATGAACCACAAATAATATATGATTGGTGTTTCTCACTTAGAATGACTTCACCCTGCCTCTCACTGTCAACAAGTCATTCCTTTACCTCATTACACTAAAGAGAAAACCTTCTGCTTGGGATACTTAGAAGACTCTAATGCTCAGTTATCTCTCATCAGTGTTCAGAGGAAAAATACAAATTCACATTAATCCAGAGCTTTAAGGTTTCCAAAGTCCTTTCCTTACAATGACACTTAGCTAAGGTAGATGATGCAGTTGGTCAAATATCCCCCTTTTGCTTCGTAGGAGGAATGGCGGAATCAAGTTGCAATCCTGTGTTAGAATCTAATTGGTATAGGAATCGCCACGGAGATAATACTTTCACAGAATTCCATGGGGGCAATAACATCATGAAACCAGGGGTATCTATTTATAAAAAATTCAAAGTAGAAGGAGGAGAAGAATCCAAGTCAAGAGGTGAGAAGTCAGGCCAATCCTCCATATCCTCAATCTAGAAGAACCCTCTATATAATATGGTCACCCTCCATGGGGTATTCCTCCCAATAAAGATCATAGCAGTTAGCATTTAGAGCCACCCGCTCTAGAGAACTAACAAATAGATTCCTTGCTATGCTGAAAGCTGAAGGCTAACCAATGACTAGATGAGATAAACTTCATCCCACTGCCTCAGAGTTGGGAAGAGGGCACTCAGTTATATTTTTAATAAACTTATTCTTTATTTTCAATACTCCTTTCTTTTTAAATATTGAATTGCAAATACTCTCCCTCCCTGTCCCCTCCCCCAACTCTGCCACTCAATAAGGCAAGAAAAATGATATCAATTACATATGTGAAATCATGCAAAACATATCTTCATATTAGCCATAACACAGAAAGGAAAGAAAGAGAGAAAGGAAGGAAGGAAGGAAGGAAGAAAATTATACTTCTATTTGCACTAAAACTTCACCAGTTCTCTTTCAGGTTGTGGATAGCATTTTTTCATCTTAAGTGCTTTGGAATTGTCTTGGATCATTCCATTGATCAGAGTAGCCAAGTCTTTAACAGCTGATGATCATTTCTATTACTATACACAATGATCTCTTGGTTCTTTTCACTTGACTTCAGATAAGTTCAGTTAGGTGTTGCATGTTGTTTTTTTTCTGAAACCACCTTCTTCATCATTTCTTACAGCACATTAGATCTTATCACAATCATATGCCACAACTTCTTCATTCATTCTCCAATTGATGAGTATCGCCTCAATTTTCAATTCTTTGCCAGCACAAATAAAGAGTCACTCCAATTATTTTTGTACATTTAGGTTCTTTTCCTTTTTCTTTGATTTTTTGGAATATAGGACTCATATTTCTGGGCCAAAGGGTATGCATACTTCTATAGCCCTTGGAGACTAGATCCAAATTACTCTGCAGAATGGTTAGACCAGTTCACAACTCCACCAACAATTCATTAACGTGCCTATTTTCCCTCATCCTTTCTGTTTCTGATAAATGAGGTGGTATCTTGGAGTTGTTTTAATTTGCATTTCGCTAATGTGTAGGGAGTTAGAGCATTTTGTTTCATATGACTATAGATAACCTTGATTTCTTCTTCTGCAAACTGCCTGCTCATATCTGTTAACTATATCAATTGGGGAGTGGCTCTTATTTTTTTATAAATTTGAATCTGTTCCCAATAGATTTGAGAAAAGAAGCCTGTAAAATCTTTTGATATCACTTCATTGTCTATGATTGCTGTTGGTCAGTCATGTCTGATTTACATGACCCCATGCACTTCGTCTATGAGGATTTTTTAGCAAAGATGGTAGAGTGGTTTGCTGTTTCCTTCTCCCGTCCATCTCCATTTCACAGATGAGGAACTGAGGGAAATAGGGATTAAGTCACTTGCCCAGAATCACACAGCTAACAAGTATCTGAGGCTGGATTTCCACTCAGATCTTCCTGACTCTAAGTGCTCTATCCATCCACTGCCCCAGCTGCCCCTCATTGTCCCTAGTACCTTTTACAGAAAGATAGTTTCCCTGATTGTCTCTTTAAATTAGGTCTATTTTTGCCTTTGCATTATCACCACCCACGTCTTTCTTACTTCATCTGAATGAAGCAGAATCGATTCTACTCTGTCTCTTCATTTTAATTCTGTGTGTGTCTTTTCTGTTTCTAGGGTGTTTCTTGTAAACAACATTCTATTGGATTCTAGTTTCTAATCCATTCTGTTCTTAAGGATGAGTGTGTCACATTCACCACATTCACATTCACAGTTTTGATTTCCATGTATTCCCCTGTACCCTTTTCTCTTCTGTTTATTCTTTTCTCTCTCTCTTTATCCTGTCTCCTCAAAAGTCTTTTTTGCTTCTGACCATTGCTTTCCCCAGTCTTCTACTCCCCATATATTTTTCTATTCCCCTCCTACCTTCGTATTGGGTAAGGCAGATTTCTATACACAAATGAATGTGTATGTATGTACATATATATACACACATATATCTACATACATGCATATATACATGTGTACATATACATATTTACATATATCTGCATGTGTGTATATATATATATATTCTTCTCTCTTTGAACCAATTCCAATGTGAGTGAAGTTTAAGCATTGCCTGTTATCTCCCCATTTTCTCCTCTACTATAAAAGCTCTTCCTTGTGTTTCTTTTAATGTAAGAAAATTTTTACCTTTCTACCTCTTCCTTCCCTCTTCTCCCAGTATATCCTCTTTCTCAATCCTTTTTTTAAGATTATCCATTGATATAATTGACTCACAGTCACATCCTCTGTCTATATAGATTTCTTCTAACTTCCCTAAAAATGATAAAGTTCTTAGGAGTTTCATGTATCATTTTCCCCTGCAGAAATATAAGCAGTTAAAGTTTATGGAGTCTTCTATGATTGCTCATTTCCTTTTTTTATGCTTATATTGAGTCTTGGGTTCAAATGTCAAATTTTCTGTCTTTTCATTTTGAATACTTAAAAGTTCTCTATTTCACAAAATATTCATTCTTCCCCAGAAGGAGTCTATTCAGTTTTTCTGGATAGGTGGTTTGTGGTTTGTAATTCTAGCTCTTTTGCCTTCTAGAATACCATATTCCAAGATATCTGATCTTTTAATGTGGAAGCTGGCAAATCTTGTGTGATCCTGACTGTGGAAAGAAAACAACTTCTTACAGGATCCTTTATCAGGTATACACCTGGATTCGTTTCTTCTCAAGTCCCAAACTTACCATTAAGATAATATACACACACAAGAGGAACATGTTTCCCATACAGACTGCAAGTGGAAATCTCCCTTACAAAGTACTTTTCAAGGATCAAGTCAGTTGCTTCAGTGGGGCAGAATAAGGAAAAGAAAAATACACATGAGTTCTTTCATCTTACTCCCCCAAATCTAGCAGTCATTCCAGGGTATCCTTTTCTATAATTCCCCTTTACATTATCTTCCTACTGCTCTATCCCTTCTCATTTCCATATCTCTGCATAACCCCTGCCCCAAACCTTCTCTCCTTTTGAGAGATGAAAGTCCTACCCTCTCTGAGAGAAGGGGTAGAGTTGGTAAGAGGCAAGAGAGCTCCAGTCTTTGCCAGTCCCCCTTCAGGACTCTTCAGGGCCAGTCTCTTTTGGGGACTCATCAAGCTTTATATCTTCTTCTAGAGTCAGGTCAGGCACTTCTGGCTTCAGCTTCAAGAGGGAAGATGGAAGAGACCAAGCCCACTTCAGGATGCAGGATGCTGAATGAAATGACTGTGTGAAGACATGAGAATAGTGGGCAGTCTATATCATATCCTTGCTCCAGCTTGCTAATCTAGAGATTTTGGGTGAAGTCAAAGACACTCACATTTGGTTGAGTTAAGCTGAGCTATCTCTCTCCCAGTGGGACAGCTCCTTCACTTTGTACTATCTAATACATATTCTCCTATGTCTTCTCTGATTTCAATTTTCTTATGATTTGGATAAAGGAGTTTCTTTGCTATTCACCATGTGGTGTTTCTTGTGGTACTGATATTTGGTGGGAAAAGGGTCAAGACTTGAATATAGAGCCTGAGGTCATCCTTCCTCCAAAAATGACAAAGTGATCAAAAGTTATATGGAATCCAATCCATATATTTAAGGGATCAAATAGATTTGATTCTTGTCTATACCTCCTTGCTCTGAAGAGAACAGAGTGGCCTCTGGCTCCACCTTCCTGCTTCACCTCCTGCAAAAATGAAGGTCTCCCTTGGAGAAGGTTGGGAGAAGAAGAGGATGAAGATGTCTATTGTCCTTCCCTTTGAGCCACACAATGTCAACCCTTGCCACACATTAAGCCTTGTTACATATAAGGTTCACCACACTCCATACATCTCTCTCTAATTTTCTTTCTTCCCCTTCCCTTAGAAATAAAGGCATTTAGAGAATGGTCAGAATTAGAAAGAGGTATATGTTTGGGGAGCAAGGGAGGAGGAGAGGTAGTGATGGAATAAATCTACTGTTTTCCCTTAAATCAAACCTTTAGTACTCATTTTTCTTTTGAGCAGTTCCAGCAAAAGATGTCTACCTATCTACCTATTAGTGTGTTATGTACTAGAATACAGGAATACAAATTCTGAACAAACATATGGTTCCCAAAACAGATATGGGGTTATAAACTTCTTGAATCTTGCATCCTGGAGGCCCACTAATTATATTAATTATTAATATTGACCAGTAACTCATTAAATTTGCAGCTTATCAAAATGTTGCTTTGGCAACATGTACTAGTAGAAAAAGGACTAAATTTCCATTAGATGACCTAGATATAAATCTTGACTCTGGTATTTAACTAGCCGCATGACTTTGGGCAACCATAATAGTGGTTGATATTGATCTAGGACTTTAAGACTTGCAAAATTCTTTGCATATATGTTAGTACATGTGATGCTAATGAATGGGGGAAGGGGATGGAAATATAATGAAGGGGGAATGGGAAGGAAATAGTCATTTATTAAACACCCACTATGTGCCATATGCTTTACAAATATTACTTAATTTGATCCTCACAACCACCCTGGAAGAACCACCCCATTTTGCAGTTGAGGAAACTGAGGCATTGAGAGGTTCAAAATGACTTGGCAAGGGTTACACAGATCCTCCAATCTTTCAAAGTTTACAGGGTTATTGCTCTTGTTGCTGCATCATTCAATCATGTGCTACTTTTTGTGACCCCATAGACCTTAGCATACCAATATTGTTCAAGGAGTTTTATTGACAAAGATGCTGGAGTGGTTCACAAGATTATAGCTATTTCCACTATCCCTTCGCCTAAATATAGTAAAGAATAGAGACAGATAAAACAGCTGTCCATGTGCTCATGGGTCTGGCCCCAGTGGGAAGATAAAAACCTGAATCTTCTTTCACTGACCAGAGACTAACTGCATCTCATCCACTTCAGTTGAATGTATCCAGGAAGAAAAAAGGCTGAGAAGACCTTTTGTAAGTACATCAATTATGACTCTACAGACGACCAAAAGACTCCTTTTCACCACATAGTGCATAGATAAGAAATGGTTCTAGCATCCCTGCACTTGCTTTGAAGTAGAGATAAGGTCCATCCATTATCCATGACCAGAAGCAGGCTCACCAAACACTCATCTGAGTTCCCTAAGCATATTCTCGAAACTCATTGACCAGTCCCCTCTCACTGGTTCACTCCATAACATCCATACTGGTTGAAGGAGGTGGAAGGGTCTGAAAAGAGCACATCCAAAATGATGACAAAAAAGATGAACGGCTCAGTCACATCAGTTTTAAAGACAGAGGTAGCCAAAAACGAAGCTTCATGCTAGGCAAGCTAGTCATGATCCAAACATACCCAGAGAAGTCCAGGTTACACATATAAATGAGTGGACTGCAACTCTATCCAGCTCCAAATTATTTTAGCTCTTTGATAAAAGTAACCTGCCAGACTATATCTGAACCATAAAATTAAATGCCCACAATGCATTAAGTCTGCTGAGTAGAACTTGATACTATTAAGGTCAAAGTCATGGGATCGATTTACCTTCATAAATGATTTGGATAATTTTATTTCACCCATTCCCAAGGTCAAAGACAACACTTTTATCCCCAATAACTGTCATGAAAATGGTGAAATGGATCAATAAAAATCCAAGGTATATCAGAAGTCATCTTCCTATTTGCTTTTAATTTTTTTGTGCAAAAATTACACATTCTCCAAAAAGATGAGGTTCATTAGCTTTTATTTTCTCTTCATTATTCACAAAGGTATAAACAAATTATATAAACACAGCTTGTGGCACATACAGACTCATCAAGAGGACCCAAGCCTATCCAGTAACTAGGAACAGTTAGAGGTTTGACGGATCCTGTCTCAAACCAAATGTAGTCACTGCATCCATGACCTTTCTAGGGCTTGGTTACAACTTGTCCCCTGTTCTCTCATGCAATTGGAACTGAGATGGGACAAGAAAGAGTCTTGTCAATTTTTTATTTTTATTTTTGACCAGGACTTTGATTTCACTGGGGAATAGGAAATCCCCAGTAAGGAAATTCTCTCCACCAAAGCAAATGGACATCTGCTCTACAATTTTGTCTTACAAGTTGACTGGGACACTATGAGTTTAAATTAATTGCCCGAGGTCACTCGGCCTATATATGTCAAAAATAAGACATGAATTTGGATTTTTCCGAGTAAGAGACACTCCCTAACCATTATACCACCTTGTCTTCCATTAATTTAATTAATTACTACATGCCAAAGGAATCATTTAAGGAAAGTAAAGCTTATGTTTATCTAGTCTTTTAAGGAAAAAGGAAAATGAATATTCTCATCAGAATCTTGGTACCAAAATAAAAAAAAATTATGACTAAGTCCCCAATATTATTGCATATATGCTTGTCTTTTAGCTGTATACGGAGCACAAGTCACGTATCAGGTAAGTAGCAAAAAGTGAGAATTGGACAGGAATCTGGTATGAGCTTGGTACTATTCAAGGTTATCCTATAAAGGGAGGGAGGCAAGGTCTGAACAATATGGCAAAAAATGATACCTAACTACTGATAAAAAAAACCCAAAATCTTTGAATAGAAGAAACATTTCTCATAAAGATAACCTACCAGTCCAATGTCTCCTTGCTCTGGAGCAATCCAGCTCTATCTTCAGACAGAAAGAAAGAGACAGAGACAAAGAAACAGAAACAGAGAGACCAAAACAGAGAGAAGAGATGTTTTTTGGAAATCTAGTTCTTGGAATCCTGTGCAAATGGCACATGGTCTGGGGCTCAAAAAACTGAATAGAGAGTCTGCACTGTCTTGGGGGACCCAATCTGTATACTGTGCATCATTTCTACCATGGGAGAAAAGTGGGAGAAAATGAAGTAGTGATTTTCAGTCTGACCGAACATGGCAGTTCCCAAGAGTAAACTTTTTGCCAAGCTGCAGTGAGTTGGAACCCTGAGATAACCTCACTAGATTAGAACAGTTTTGTTTTGCGGGGTCTTGAGCCCATGATACAAATTTAATATATCTGGAGGGGGTATTTAATTTGCCATGTTTCATTAAGTATATACTTACAGTCTTAACAAATAATAATTTCCAAATCCTTTACAAAGATATTTGAAAAACAAAGCCATTCATCTCTTTCTCTCCAGGGACTTTAACAGCGCTTATCTCCATAGTACCCAAGCACTCAGACAAATATAAATATAATAACCAAGAAAGTGTCCCTGGTGTCCACTGCACAGGAACCAAGTAAATCTCAGCAAAGAGAAACGTTATCCAAGCATCCCTTCCTGCTATCAGATATAACATGGAGATATGGAAATATAATATGAACATGGGAAGCTTTATAAAGCATGTTAGTTTTTTTTCCCCTGGATGTGCACATTTGTACATGAACTCTCCTTGTTTTATTGGTAACACTTTCCAATTAAACCATACTGTGGATCCAGCTGCTGTTACCTTACAAAGTGGAAACTCAAGTTTAGGCAAAGATAGAGACTTTGTCTTTCTACCAAAGTCACTTACTGCCCACTTATAGGATCCTGATAAAATTCTTCTAAATAGATTCCTTTTTTCCTTTACTATTTCTAGAAGAAGTTTGGAATCATTAAAAGAAATGTGCAACTTCCTAAAGACAATTGTTCCTCGTATCCTTATACTGTTTAATTCTGGCCCACACACAATGTCCATTTATGGTGTCTGTCCAAGGTATAGACAGACTTTTCTCTATAGAAGTATATCTGTGTATATAGACATATATCTAAAAAGAAGTGTGTGTGTGTATACACATATACACACACATATATATATTTTATATATATATATATATACATATATATATACATCTTAGACAGACACTAGAGATGGACAATGAATCCATCTATGAATACAAATATAGATAAATATGTGTATATATACATATATCTATTTTACATATATATCCAAAAATACATACTGGTGTACAAACACTATAGATTGTCCATGTAAATGCTGGTCATAATCTGGACAGAAGTTAATCTTTTTACAATGAAGAGGTTGGCCAGTTTCTTACAGAATGCACAAATATTCTCTACTTGCTATTTATATAGTATACTGAAATTTGGAAGCTGTTTTCAGTCATGATAATGTAGGGTTTCTACTGTGTGTTGCTGAAAAGTCTCCCATGGCCTTCAGAACTAGAAGGATTGTTAACTCAGAAGAGAATGAGCCTTAAAGGAGCATACAATACAAGAAATTTGAGCAAATATATTCTCTCGCTCTGTGTTCATTTCTGTCTCAGTCTATCTCTGTCTCTCTCTCTCTCTCCTTTCCTCTCTCATTTTGATTACATGAAGCTAAATAGTTTCTATGCAGATCAAATTAATGCGCTTAGGACAAGATGGAAAATGTTTGAATGGGGAAAAGTTTTGTATTAAATTTCTCTGGCAAGCATTTGACATCCTAAATATATAAATAATATGTTCATGTTTGTGTTTGTGTATAAAACTAATAGACAATAGATAAGTGGTCAAAGGATATGACCAAATAGCTCTCAAAAGAAGAATTATAAAATATTCACAGCCATGTGAAAGAATGCTCCAAATCACTAATAATAAGGAAAATGCAAATCAAAACAACCTTGTGGTTTTACCTCACATTCTGAAAACTGGCAAAGATGACAAAAAATGTCAATAGTCAATCCTGGAGGACTTGTGGTATGATAGGGACTTTCATACATTTTTGATGGAACTGTGAAAGGAAATGGTACAAATATTTTGAAATGCAATTTGGAATCATGCAAATAAAGTAGTGAAAATGACTACACCTTTGAACCCAGATACTTCATCACTGAGTTTATACCCTAAGGAAGCCATTAATATGAAGAAAGTCCTAGTATGCACCAAAACATTCATAGTAGCACTTTTTGTGACATGAAAGAAATGGAAACAAAACATGTCCATCAGTAGGGGAATGGTCAAGCAAACAGTGGTACATGAATATAATGGAGTGTTACTATGTTGCAAGAAATGATGAATGTGATGAATATAGAGAATCATGATAAAATCTACATGAACTGATGCAGAGTGAAATAGGCAGTCAAAAAATATACCATACCCAGTGACTCCAATAATGCAAATGGAAAGAACAGTCACATACATGTAAGTCAAAAGTGAATGTAGCAAAATGATAAATATCTGATATAACTTGAATGATGATATATGAGAGAGCAACCCCCAACCCACCCAGCTGTAAAATTGAGAAGTCTTTGAGTGTTGCACATTGTACAGGATTTCAAACTTTTTCAATTCATTGATCAGTTGGCTGATTTTTTCCTCTTTTCTTTTTTTGTCTTTAAAAAGTACTATTTGTTACATGGGGTGTCTTGCTTGGAGAGGCAGAGAGAAGGATACTGGGGAAAATTGTGATGGTGCAAAAAGCAAAAGATATCCATAAAACTTATTTTTGAAAAAAAAGAATGTAAGTTCCTTGAGGACAGGAACTGGCTTTCTTTTTACTTTATTTGTATTTCCAGAGCTTAGCATAATGTCTAGAACATAGTAAGTATTTAATAAATGCTTATTGTCTAACCAATTGACTTCATGAGAACTCCATGAAAGAAGAAAATTACTCCTGGGGCCAGAAGTTTGAGTTCTTATATTCCCTATACATGTGATTCATTTACCTTGTACTTTAAAGTTTAATCTTACTCTCTCCAAGGAAACATGTGCAAATAAGGAGAAACTATGACTCAGAGTTGGGAAAGGCATATTAATAATTATTTTTCTTGCTATACCTCCCCAGTAAATACTCTTTTTAATTAGCTAATTGATTTCTACTGGTTGATTGATATTGGAGTCACAAAATATGAGGGATCTTGAGTGATAATATTAGAAGTCACAGCCCCTCAGGGTCACCCTTAGACACCTGAAGGGAGTAGCCCTCATTGTCCTCAGGGAACCTACCTTGCTAGCGTGGTCCAAGTTGAACAACTGGCGACAGCGAGGACGTTATACTTTGCTTGATTTTTCCTTTATGGATGATTAGACCAAATTCTTTTAAATGATTACTAATCTCCAAAAATTCCGACAATGTTCTAGATATAACTAGCACAATGTCATTTCCACAAAGACCATTGTAAAGGACCTCCATATCCATAAGGAATCCTTTTACAAGTTGTTCTCTTAGACCTCCTCTATAACAGTGTCAAACACCTTTCAGCACATTTCACTTGGTATTTATAATCACAAGGTCACTGAACAAGTTTATTTAAGGAATATTGACTGATTTTGATGCATGTATGAGATATAACTTATTGGAAGCCTTTAAGTTGATACTTTTTGTACAGAATTAAAAAATCAACAAAGAGTAAGCATAGTGGTAGGTACTAATATTCTCCAGGCATTGTGATCAGCAGTCAAGAAATGTTGCATTATCTGAAGAAGTGAAAATGAGATGTGCCCAAAGAACCGGCAAAATAAGTGTGAACAAGCTATTGTTATTGTGTTGTTTCAGATGTGTCCAACTCTCTGTAACCTCATTTGGGGTTTTCTTGGTGAAGATACTGGAGTGGCTTGCCATTTCCTTCTTTAGCTCATTTTACAGATGAGGAAACTGAGGTAAATAGGGCTAAGTGATTTGCCCAGGGTCACACAGCTAGTAAGTGCCTGAGTCTGGATTTGAACTCAGGATGATGAATCTTTCTTGCTTTCACCCCCTACGGCTCTTCCCACTGCCTCACCTAACTGCTCAAAACTGTAGCATAAAACAAGTTTAGAAGAGCACAGATAAAGGAGGTCATTGAGGAAATGTACAGTTGAAAAAGGTGTGCTGGTCATTTTACAAGACTAAAGAATAACAGGTGAACAGCCTGAGTGCTTCACTAGGGATGTCAGGGAAAAAAAAGTAAGGGAAGGCCCCAACACAGTAAGTAGATCTGTAATTACTCAGTGAAGGACATGAACAACAGACATGCTTGTGGAAAGACCAGGCTGAGTTCCATTATCATTGGAAAAAGTATTCACAATGCAGAAATCACAAATCCATCTGAGTATCTGAGACCCCTCTTTATTTGAAAGAAAAAAACACATACTTATATGTATTGTTAGGTTTATTCTAAGGCAGAAATAGTAACATGCCACTGTAGTTTCTCAAGATGACCTTAGGGTCTTGAAAGCTACCCAAGTGAAGCACAAGCTTTGGCAAATCCTACCATATTGGAAAGGCCTTGAGTATGACCTGCCAACCAGCATGTATCTAGCTGTAGGAGTTAACCAAGCTAAGAGCAGCTAGGCTCATCATTAGAATACTGGGTAAGTTTTCTCAGCTCTAGCAACCCAAGAACACTTTCCCCTAAGATGAATGAATATTGTGATCCATGGAAGGAGTCTCTAACAGATGAAATCATAAATTCTAAATAGCTCAGATTTAAATGAGATTTTAAGACATAAAATATTGTGCATAGGTCTATGAAATAAGTGGTACAAGTATTATTCTTTCGATTCTATAAATGAGAAAATGGAGGATCACAACATTGAAAGCCAGTTATAATACTCTTCCTGTTATTGGAGATCCCAAACTGCTGATTCCCGCACCTACCACATCCTCAGTCTCATCCTCCACATATTGACCCACAATGACTGCTCCCCCACCTCCAGACAATCACATTAAATAAACACGCCACTTTATCCTTCTTCACAAACACCAGTGGTTATAAGTAGCACCCGCTGAATCAAATGCACTCCAACAACTGCATCATGGCCCTCTTTAAATAAATGGCTAAATTTTAGACATACCTACTAGGTGCAGACAGCTGTCTGCTTCTGTCATTTTCTTCATGCAGTGTCTACCTTATGTTTTTTATTGTATTTTTTTTTACTTCAGATAACCCTAAAGTCTAATATTATAGTTGCCACCATCCAATGTTGACCAAGCCCCCAAATTAGAGAGAAGAAGCTGATTTAAAGGTTATTATTGTGTTAAAATTTCTGATACATCTGGTTAGATAGGAGACTCCTCTATCAAAATCTGATTCCACTGGAAACTAGAAATTATGGTTTCTGAATATGGTCATAATTGGTGGTCATAATGATGGTGTGGAAGAGGAATAGCAAGAAGAGAAGTGACCTAACCACAGCTTTCCCATTGTATTTAAATACTTGGTTGCATTCATCCCAAAGGATGCCGCACTATTTCTTAGCTCATTTGTTTATCTTCACCTAACTCTTGGTGGGACCCCAAATCCAAAGGGTAAGAACTAAGGTAATACTTTCTAACATGTTAAGGCAGAACCTAGACATGCTAGCGGCTCCTCACAGATGTGCCACTTGGATAGTCTGAATAAACATCTGAACCCTATTTCCAATTCTTTCCCAACTACACACATTTAGTTCAGTTGTTTCTATTGTCTGACCCTGAGTTTCTGTCCTTGCATATTTCTATAAATCAGAAACAAATTGATGTTCTAAAGAGGGTTGGGTTAGATCAGAGTCGAACAGCTTATCTTTATGATATGGCTGGATAAATATAATGTATTCCCTTTAATGACATATTTATTTTCTATCCTTGAGTCTGAAAAAGGAGACAGACGTTAAAGAATGTCTATGCTACACCAAGGGAGGGATTGCCTTTGAAGATTAATAGTTATTTCCCATATTGCCTCTGAGTCACCTTAATCACATTTATTTTGACTTAGCAAGTTCATAATTTTCTTTACTATTGGTGTGCCTTTGCTCATGACTCACCTTGCCTGGGATTTTCTCCCTTTCCCCTTTCACTAAGTCCTAATCATATTTTAAGGCTCAACTTCAATCTAATCTCCTCTGTAAAGCCTTACTTGGTCATCTTTTCTGAAGGTGATCTCTTCTGCCTTTGACCTCTTACAGCAGGTATTGTCTGTCCCATGGATTTGACAAGACATCTTCTCAACCCTGCTCTGTTTCTTATTTTTTTATGCTTACGCATCTTATCTCCTCATCTAGACTGGGAGTGTCATTGAAATTGTCAATAATAGCAGCTATTATTGATATGGCTCTTTAAATTTTAGAAAGCACTTTGCACATAATATCACATTCAATCATCCAGATAACCCTATGAGGAAGGTGTTGTTGTTATCCCTGTTTTGTAGATGGGGAAACTGAGGCTGAGAGAATGACTTAACTGTGACTTGCCCAGGGTCATACAGCTAGGAAATGACTAAAGTAGGATTTGAAACTGTGTCTTTTTGACTCCTTTCTAGCTACCCACAGTGCCACACTGACTCTTCAATACAGGGGCTACCAAAACCTACATTCTTTGAAAGTGGCAGGGACCGCTTCTAAACTACTGTGTTTACACTGTGTAAAAACCATTCATCTTTGGGATGATAATGGTCCTTAGGACATAGATGCCAAAGACATTAATGGAAAATGTGTGCCAGAGACAAACAAATGACAACTCAGCCTCCAGGATGCTGAATGACTGACAGTCACAGGGGCTATCATTTGTCTAATGAACATTGGGACAGACATGGGGCAGTGGCTCACGCTCACCTGCCTTAGGTTTGTTTTGCATTCTCTGCACTGCTTTGTCCTTCCAACGAGCTCTTCAGGGCAGAAACGCCGGGCTTTGTTTCAACTAATTCCATCTACTGTCAAGCATCACATATAGGAAGTCTGTCAAAAATAAAGAAACCATGTTTTTTATCATCAATATGATATATTAATGATGTGCAGAGCAGAGTGTCCTACCTAATCCGCTCCAAAAGAACATCCCTTTCAACATGCCCTGCACTTGTATAAACAAGGGGATTTTAATTTAATTCAGTGAGCATTTATTAAACACCTGCTGTTTGCGAACCACTATTCAGGCACTGGGGATACAAGGACAAAATGAGAAAGAAAATTCTTGCTCTTAAGTTCCTGGCAATCTATTAGAGTTCCAGAAATTAAGCAGAAATTTCTTACCTAATTTGTATTGGCTATTATATACATATACATATACATATATATATATGTATCGCAGAATTTTCAAGGCTAACATGAGGTTGACTCTTTTCACAGCCTCTCAGGTGTGAGTTCTTTATTTTATCATTATCATTGCCTTTCTTGGGCTCTGTACTTAGGGGACAGAGAACTGGAGTTAGCATCAAGAAAAAATCATTTCAAATCCGCACCTCAGATGCTTTCTAGCTAGGTGCCACCAGACAAGTCAGCCTCTCTGGGATTCATTTTCCCCATCTGTAAAAAAGGAGGGACTCAATGGCTTCAAATAGCTCTTTCTAGCTCTAATCTATGATCTTTTTATTGAGGATCTCTTGTCTGTCACACATACATGGTTGTACCATACACAATCCCTACGTTATGGACCATTCTCCTAAATCTGAGCATTTTCTCTGGCTGTCTCCAGTGCCTGGGATTTTCTCCTTTCTCTCTACCTCCTGGCTTCCCTGGTTTCTTTCAGGTCTCAGCTAATGTCTCACTTCTTCAAAAAGTCTTTTCCAAACCTCTGTAATGGTAGTGCCTTCTTTCTGAGAATCATCCAAACTGTTTAGTCTATGTCTTTTTGTACATAGTTATTTTTCTTTTTCTTTCTTCCTTCCTTCCTTCTTTCCTTCCTTCCTTCTTTCTTTCCTTCCTTTCTTTTTCACCTGAAGAATGAGGAAGGTGGACTGGATGTCCTCTAAATACCCATTTAACTATAAAGCTAATGTTTTGGGTCAGCACCACAGAACTCCAAGAAAGAAGACAGAAGAGACTTCCAAGTAGGAAGAAGAGATAGAGAAAAGGTATATTTAGAAATTGGAGTGGATTGTAATGAAATGCTCCTATTACACAGACCAGTGAGGCTAGAGTAGGGAACTCATGATCATAAGGAAACATAGAGATGTGCAGTTACAGAGGTAGATTAGGGAGATGGGGGAGTATCATGAATTCTAGGCTACAAAGCTTAGGCATTATTCTATAAGCAATTAAGAACTATAAATTTGTGTGTGTGTGTGTGTGTGTATTTGTGTGTGTGTCACACACAGGACATAATGTGCCAAGAAGTGTTTCAGTATGCTCAATTTGGCAGCACTGCATAGGATGTAATGGAAAAGAATGAGGGGAGAGAAAGGGGACAATTGACAAGGAATATGCCAGGATTCACAAGGGCTGAAGAAGGGGCAAGCCATAGCTTCATTTTTAAGTCCTGAATCTTTTACCACTCTGAATCACTCTAACATTCAAAGTAAGTTTAGTATGGAAATATTAAAGATAAAACTTTCTCTTTTCCCATTTGTCTGGCAGCTATTTGAAGCTGTGGGAAGCCCAGCAGAGATGGAAAATTAGATTCAGAAATGCCGTATTTATCCATCCTTTGGAAAAGGACAGGTTATCCTCAAACTTCCTTCTGAACTAGGTTTTCCATAAAGTCCTTTTGCTTCCTCCCTCAAACCTGCTAAAGACCTTTGACTATCTTTTTAAAGATTCTACCATAACCTCCTTCCCTTTCTCCTCCCTTTAATAATCTATGTCTCTTCACACAAACACACTTGAATGATTTCTAGAAAAAATGTAAGAATGTTCTCTCTTCTGATCTCCATCTCTTATAATCTCTAGCCCCTGTTAAGTCTCAGCCCAGATGCCTTTTTCTATAGCTCCATCCTAATTTCCACTCCCCCCATCAGTTAATACCTCCCTCCTGTCCCGCAAAAAACCTTGGTATCTTCTTTGTTCTTCTAATAAAGGCCATTCCATGGAGTATGTTCAGAGTTGCCTTTCCTGGTTCTGATCAACCACATGGAAACTTTGGGGCCTGTTCTTGGTCAAGACTTAGACCTAAAAGGATTTGGTTGATTAGAACTTTGGAAAACTGCAAGTAGGTCCTTGGCCCTCTTCCTGCCCTCCCACTCCCTAGCCCTAATTACTAACACATCAACAACTCAGGAGTAGGAAGCTGCCTGAGTACAAATAGCTTCCAGATCTATCACTTGCATTGACTCTCCCATTTGGTAATTGGTAAATTCAGTCTCCAGAGATCCCATAAGAGGTATGGGAGAATACATTGTACTCTTTTACCCACCCCATCACTGCTGCTGCTCTCTGAGTCCCTCTCTGTCTCTCCCAAGAAGGGGATCAAACATCAATCTCCAAGACATTGAGGATTAAAAAGACCCCATGAGTTAGAGAGCTCTTCAGTAAGAAGAGTGATTAACAGGGACCATTGGGAATAGGTGACTCCGAAAACATTAGAAGGTTAAGTCCAAGGGAGGTTCAGATTTGGAGTCAAAGGGCAATGTGAAATGCCTAAGCATAATCCCACAAACTGTTTTATCTTACCTTATCATTCTCCCAGCTGACCATAATAGTATTTGGAAACCAGGCTGTCCTAGGATTGAACCTGGCCTGTATTTCTGAGTTCTGGGTCTCAAAGTGGCCCAACCCCACTGGACTCAAAATGTTAGATCTGTATATATTTTAGATTTCTTTATTGATGTACCTACCTCCCCCCTATAGAACATAAGCTCTTGGAAGGCTGAGCCTCCCTCAATCATAAACTGGTAGCCCAGATAATGTTGAATTATGGAGTCTGGAGGGAGAACTGGAAGCTAAATGAGTTATTGTCATGACCCTTCTCAAGATGGGTTCTAGGAACCATTGACCTGTCCAGTTGCCACATTGACCTTCCAACTATAGGTCCTCTGTACCCTTCAGCATGAATCTAATCAGCACACAGAATGACAAGTTCTATCCTTTTATTACAGAGCTAGCTTTTGTACTCCTAATATGCCTAAGTGTGGGGGAAAAAACCTCCATCCAAGACCTAATGCCCCCTACCAATGGTCTCCTTTTCAAGGGCTCTCGACTTAGTCTACTTTTTAGTGGGTAATCAATTTTTTAATTATTAGAGAAGGAAAAAAAATCATAATTTGAAATATACATAGAAGTTATTTCAGAACTTAGAGATAAGACCACCATTCTTTTTCTACCATATCCTAGGAAAGCACTCTGTATAGTCACTGTTCCCATTTGTGGGATGTGAAACAAGGAAAAAGCAAAGTCAAATGTTTGTCTTCAGGTCCCCAAAGCTAGGAAAGGAGTCTAATCTGATAAAATCAAAATACATCATGGAGGTTTACAGAAGTCATCCCTCTTCTGGACCCAGAGGAGTTTCAAAAAGGTAGACTTTCTTTCCATTCATTATTGAATTTGTCCCACATAGAGGGCAATGGGACTACTGTTATCTATTGTCGAAGGAACTTATGACAAATGGTTGTTTTAATGAAGCAAAATAGCTCCATGCTCTAGCCCACTCCATCCCCGTACCACTATAAGAAATATTGTAGCTATGTTGAATATAACAGATTTGTTGTGAATTTCCTATTTCAGCCAGTATTACACTGTTTTGTATTATACTGATGTATTACATTGTTACCTGGTATATACTTACTCACAAGCATACCCATAAAATTTTAAAGATACAAGTCTTTTGTTAGCTGCATCAAGTTTTCTACTTTCTGAAAATTCACAAGGCCTTCTCTTCAGGCTGGTGGAATGTGATTCATTTACACAGAAGATAATTAGAAAGTGGGCAAAATTCCAGCTATTTGCTGAGGGGAGAAATGTTATCATACATATATACTAATGATAAAAAGTGAATATTTGATGACAGTCATTGGATATGTGTTTGCATGTATGTATATGCATACACAATTAAAACCTTTAGAGAGATATATATATATAATATATTTATAAATCTTGAAGAAATATATCTTCGATATATATATATATATATATATATATACATATATATATATATATATATATATATACACTCACTAGATGACCTCTTTAAATTAGTTTCCAATAGCTAGCTGATACCAGGTTGTTTTAACATGAATAAATTATGCCATGACCTCCAGAATTCAGAAACTCAATCAGTTATCCTGCATCTGGCTTTGCCACACTACCTGTATATTTTGGGAACAGAAGACAGGCAAATCCTGAAGGCCTCCTCATTATAGGATATAATGCAAACTGTCACATGTGTGCCATCTGTAACTCCTGGTACATCTGGGGAAGTGTCCAGATGCCTACAGCATGTCTGCCATGAATTGTTCTGGATTATTCCCCACCTCTGGGCTTTTAAAGAGGAGAAACACTGCAAAGGTAATTACAGAGAAAAAGCAACAAAAATTCCATGATATTCATATGGCAATGGAATAATTAAAAAGGGCAGGGAGAGAGAAAGAGAAGATATCAAAGCCTCATACAACAGGGATGCCTTGAATTATACCTGGACTAACCCTCCCATTTTATAGATTTGAATACCAAATGCTCAAGAGTCTAAGAGGCTTCTCCAAGGTAACACTACTAATCTGGGTAGATAGGTGGCATAATGGATTGAATATGAGAATTGGAGTCAGGAAGATCTGAATTTAAATATTCTCAGACAGATACTATCTCTAGGACCCTGAGCAAGTTACTTCTTTAATCTTTCTCAGTCTCAGTTTTCTCATTTGTAAAATGAGGATGATATAGCACCTACATAAAGGTTATTATGAGATAATAAACATAAAGCACCATATAAATGTTTATTTATTATTAGAAGGTAGGAGATTAAAACACTAAAACCAAAGCGCTTTATCTATCTATCTATCTATATATATATTTTTTTTTTATTTATTTTTACTTACATAAGATTTTCAGTTTTAAATTTTCCCCCCTTCCCTCTCCTCCCCATTCCTTAAGACACCATGCAGTCTGATATAGGCTCTACTTATAAATATTAAATTATTATTAAATATATTAAACATTATTAAATATGTTACTATATTAAATATTAATTTAATTGACAATTTGTAATTAAATTAGTTAAATATATTAAATTAATATATTAGGCATTAAATATATTAAGCATATTATATATATTTTCACATTAGTCATGATGTAGAGACGAATTAGAACTAATAGGAGGAACCATGAAACAGAAGAAACAAAAGAAAACAACAAAAGAAAGGAGAGCAAATAGTCTGCTTCGATCTGCATTCAGACTCCAAAGTTCTTTCTCTGCATGTGAGAGCATTTTCCATCATGAGTCTTTTGGAGTTGTCTTAGGTCCTTGCATTGCTGAGAAGAGCTAAGTCTCTCAAAGCCAGTTCTCACAAAATGTGCCTGTTACTGTGTACAATGTTTTCCTGTTCTGTTCACTTCACTCAGCATCAGTTCACATGTCTTTCCAGATTTTTCTGCAGTCCTCCTGTTCATCATTTTTTATAGCACATTAGTATTCCATTACATTCATATACCACAACTTGTTCAGCTATTTCCCCAATTGGTGGACATCCCCTCAATTTCCAATTCTTTATCACCACAATAAGAGCTGCTATAAATATTTTTGTACATGTGGGTCCTTTTTGCATTTTTATGCTCTCTTTGGGATACAGACCTAGAAGTGGTTATTGCTGGGTCAAAGGGTATGCACAATTTTATAGCCCTTTGTGCATAGTTCCAAATTGCTCTCCAGAATGGGTTGGATCATTTCACAACTCCACCAATAATGCATGAGTGTTCCAATTTTCCCACATCTTCTCCAACATTTATCATTTTCCAGCTTTTTCCTGTTAGTCAAACTGATAAGAATGATATAGCACCTGAGAGTCATTTTGATTTGCCTTTTTCTAATCAATAGTGATTTAGAGTATTTTTTCATATAACTAGATAGCTTTAATTTCTTCCTCTGAAAATTACCTATTCATATCCTTTGACCATTTATTAATTGGTGAATGATTTGTAGTCTTATAAATTTGACTCAGTTCTTCATATATTTTAGAAATGAGGGCTTTATCAGGGACACTGGCTATAAAAATTGTTTCCGGGCTTTCTGCTTCCCTTCTAATCTTGGTTGCATTTGGCTTTTTTTGTGCAAAAACTTTGCAATTTACTGTAGTCAAAATCATCCATTTTGTGTTTCATAATATCCTCTGTCTCTTATTTTGTCATAAATTCTTCCCTTCTCCATAGATCTGACAGATAAACTATTCCTTGCTCTCCTAGTTTGCTTATAGTATCAGTCTTTACATCTAAATCATCTATCCTTTTGACTTTGTTTTGGTAAGGGTATAAGATGTTGATCTATACCTAGTTTCCACCATACTATTTTAAAGTTTTCTCAGCAGAATGGTTAATTTGGAAGTTCTTATCCCAGAAATTGGAGTCTTTCAATTTATCAAATAGTAGATTATTGTGGTCATTGACTGTTGTGTTTTGTGCACTTAATCTGTTCCACTGATCCACCACTCCATTTCTCAGCCAGTACCAAGTAGTTTTGATGATTGCTGCTATATAATACAATTTAAGATCTGGTATAGCTAGGCCACCTTCCCTTGCATTTCTTTTCATTAATTCCTTTTATATTCTGGACCTTTTGTTCTTCCAGATGAATTTTGCTATTGTTTTTTCTACCTCTAAAAAAATTTTTGGTTGTTTAACTGGTATGGAACTGAATAAGTAATTTAATTTAGGCAGAATTGTCATGTTTATTATATTAGCTCAGCCTACCCGTGAGCAACTGATATTTTTCCAATTATTTATATCTGACTTTATTTGTGTGAAAAACTGAAACCTTAACTTTTTTAAAGGATTTCAAAAAAAAGGACATTTGTATTATCACCTTCATTATTCTAATAATAATTGTGTAAAAATACATTCGTCTCTCAAATCAAATTAGTTTCTTTTTAAGTTGACTTTTTTTAAACTTTCTAAATGATGCCAGATTGTAAAGAGCCTTGGATATTAGTAGCATGCAACCAAGCGAATTGTTAACATTAGACTACTAAACTGGAGAAAGACTAGCTAAAAATTGTTCAAAGTTTCAAGTGAGCAGTGGAAGAAAGAACATTCTCTGTTCAACTTCCTGCTCCATAGTGAGTGGGAGGAATACAGAAACTCCAGGACCTATTTTTTGGGTTGTTTTTTTTTTCTTTTTTTTTTTTTTTGGTGAGGCAATCAGGGTTAAGTGACTTGCCCCAGGTCACACAGCTGCAAGATCTGTGACTGGATTTGAACTCAAGTCCTCCTGACTCCAAGGCTGGTTCTCTATCCACTGTACCACCTAGCTGTTTCAAGCTCCAGAATTATTAAGCACTTGATCTATTGTTTAAATAAAGATAGATGACTCAGGTCTGTGTTTCAAAGAAGACAAGATCATCATTAAATTGTCCATAACTTTTATTGAAGCATTTACATACTTTCTGTTATCTCAGCAACAGCATATTTGCTTTTCTGAGGCCACTAGAAACCAGTACCCAGGTGGAGTGGTCCTTCTAACTTGCATTAATAAGGAATGCACAGGACCTTAGAGACCTTCCAGTCTACCCTTATAATTTTGAAAATGAAAAAAATAGACTGAGGTAAATGATTTGTTCAAGGTCTCTCTCATAGGTACTAAGCATCAGAGTCAGAATATGAACCCAGGTCAATCAAATAATTGATAAACATGAAGACAAAAATGAAATAATAATTGATTTGGAGACCCAAGACAAATTATATTTTTTATTTTTTTCCTCCTCCATCATTTTTATCCACATTTAGTTGTAGAAATGAGTGATTGTAAATAGGAGGTTAGATTTGATGAATTATAAGAGGTCCTTTTCATGTCTGAATCTTACAATTCTCTTTTTGTTAAAAGTATTTTTTTTCCAATTACATGTACAGACAGTTTTCAGCATTTATTTTTTATAAGATTGAGCTCTAGGTTTTTCTCCATCCCTCTCTTCTCTCATCCCTCCCTCTTTCCTCTCCTCCTTCCCACCTCCCTAATAGGGCAATCATGTTAGACATATTTCCACATTAATATTATTGTGAAATAACAAACAGAACAAAAAGGAAACACCTCCTCCCCTCAAAAATGAAAATAGTATGGTTCCATCTGCATTCAGACTCCATAGTTCTTTCTCTGGATGTGAAGAGCATTTTCCATCATAAGTCTTTGGGAACTGTGTTGGATCAATGCATTGCTGAGAAGCATTGCTGAGAAATGCTGCTGTTACTGTGTACAATGTTCTTCTGGTTCTGCTTCCTTCACTCAGCATCAGTTCATAGCAGTCTTTCCAGGTTTTTCTGAAGTCCACCTGCTCATCATTTCTTGGAGCACAATGGTATTCCATTACATTCCCATACCACAACTTGTTCAGCCATTCCCCAATTGACAGGCATTCCCTTAATTGCCACCTCTAAAAAGAGCTGCTATAAATATTTTTTTACATGTGGGTCCTTTTCCCTTTTTGGTGACCTCTTTGGGATACAGACTTAGTAGTGGTATTGCTGGGTCAAAGGGTATGCACCTTTTTATAATCCTTTGGGCATAGTTCCAAATTATTCTCCAATATCGTTGAATCATTTCACAACTACCAACAATGCAATAGTGTCCCAATTTTCCCACATCTTCTCCAACTATATCTTACAGTTTTCAAGACAATGTGATACACTTGAAATAGATGTAGAATCAGACAATCTAGGTTCAAATTCAGGCTTTGTTACTTTGTAAATGATCTTGGATAAGTCACTTAACTTTTTTTGTACTTTAGTGTTCTCATCTGTTTAAAAAAAGGAGGAGGTTGGACTCCAAAATAATTTCTTAGATCCCTTCTAGATCTGAATCTATAGTCTTATTTTGTCTTGGTGAGGAGATAAGGGAAAATGCTTAAGAGTTTTATACAAGCATGTAAGAATAACATCTTTTTAGCACCATTTGGGAGAAACACTTCCTTCTCCCATATTGGTAGACTCTCTGAATCATTCCTTAGTCATCGCCAAAACTTGGAAATTGGAAAAATTATAATAAGTGTAAGGGGGTGAGGAAGAGAGATCATTAGTTCTAGTGGCTAGAGCCCCTGCCAGGAAGTTCAAATTTCATGAGCTAAAGATACTTCTCTGCACCAGATTTGACATAGATGATTCTTGAATGATCATTAACTTGCAAAAAAATAGTATTAAACAATTTCCCTAAGGTGTTGTGAATAATATTTTGGAAGCAGAATGATATTTTATGATATAGAGCTAAGTAGTCAATAATAAAAAAAAATTGTCCAGATGATAGTATATAAATTCAAAACAACCTCTGTCTTAGAAGAGCATATCAGTAGTGCTAAGCCAATCAAATTACCAAAGGGATATATCAAGTTCAATAATGTCAAGGAATATAAGGGGTGAGGGGAGTAAGGAAAAGGGGAACTTAGTGCAGTTGGATATTAAACTATATTACAAAGCAAATAATTGTCAAAACTGACACTGGAGGAAAAATAGAAAAGCAGACCAGTGGAATAAATTAGATAAAGAAGACCTAGAAAAAATAATTCCTGTAGCTGTTTGCAATAGCTACCACATTCCTAATCTGTAAAACTGTCTTTTCAATTAATAAATCAATCAATAGGCATTTATTAACACCCACTATGGGTCATACAGTGCTAGATGCTATGGATATAAATCACAAAAGGGGAGCGGTCTCTGCCTCAACTGTCTCTCAACATGCTTACATTTTATTGATGTAACCTGCAAGCTGAGACTAGTATATGCCTCTTTTGAGGTCACGTGACTCAGGGTCTTGTTCTAGATATCATACTCCCTTCCTTTGTCTGAGACCGTCTATACTGCCTCTAGTCACTGGAATCTTCCTTCTGAACTTTTTGTTTAAGACCAAGGCTACCCTACTAAAATCCAAATTCGGCAGTTTCTGGATATCTCCAGCTTCCAGCTTATTAGGCAGAGGAAACATAAGAGAAAGACTCTGGGCTTGGTCAACAATGGACAACTTTTCTTACATCTTTTGCTCAGATCTATTCTATCCTCTAAGTTTTAGGTCTTTAAGTTATGGCTTTGGCCACCACCTTGGAGAAACAGTGCTTCTGTATCTCAGGTTTCACAGGGCACCTACAGGAATCATCAACCAAACCTTTCCCCAGCACCAATTAGGGTTGGGCATCTGTACTGAAGGGATTTATGATCCCGGTATCTTTTATGGACTCTTGCGTCCATTCATAGGATTCTAGCTAACCCTCAATGGAACACAAATATTGCTCTCTAGAAATCAGGAGGCCTCCTAGAGCAATATTTTATGAGGAAATGACCTCATATGTTAATGAAGACAAAGGATCTTAAGCTCTATGACTAACCTCTAGAAACAATAAGTAACTTTTCTCTCATTAACTGACAGTCTTGTCCATGATCATCAGTATCAGAGCTGAGTAGAATTTTGTTTCCTCAGTATAGTTCAGTTGTACATATTTTTAAAAAATCTATCATGTGACTAATGCTGAAGAAGAAAAGGCACTAAGAACTATAATGCAGCCTTCTTTTATATTCTGGAAACTATTATTGTAGAACTTCAAAGAAGCTCAAAGATCCCCAAGAAGTAGAATAGTAGAGGCAATGATTTCAGAAATCTCATTGCAGACAGAACATTTATTACGGGAGCCTTGGGTGGTTGTCATTTTTCTGGAGCTGAGGACTATATTATAGCCCATGAAAAGTTTCCAATATAATAGATTTTTGAGCCAAAGGGAGCACTGGAGACCATCTAGTCCAAATCTCTCATTTTACAAGTGAGGAATCTGAAGTTTAAGTAAGTTTGTTATTAGGATTGTTCAAGATTATTGCCAACAAGCCAGCAAGTCAGAATTTGAACTCAAGTCTCCTGACCCTAAATCCAGAACTCTTTCCACTGCAAGGACATGTAGGTCTTCCCAAGCAAATATCTTCTTGCCTTCTTTAGTTCCTTTCTCAGCGACAGTTTGTCCAAACTATATTTTCATTACATCAACACATTTTAATGCTGCAGATTGTATTCAAATTTGTCTAGTATGTCCTTTTGGAGATAGTTCCATTTTCTAATTATAATTTTTTCAATCACTGGCACTTGGTGACACATGCCTTGATTGCAGTGCCTAAATAAATATCAGTGAACCAAGACAAAACCTTCACAGGGCTGAGACATATGTTCATTTTCTCCTAACACCTGATGTTTGTGCACTAGCTGATGAACCACAAATTATGGAATTAGAGTTTTCAATTTGTCAATTCTATTTCTCCCTATGTCATTTATATGAGAAGTCCTAGTCCCAGCCTTGCTACATAAGTAGGAGGAAATAAGTAACTCACATAAGTAGGAATATTATTAACATTGTTGTTCTGGCTGCTATGGTTGTTGTTACAATAGAAATTGATATTTCTCTAGAGTCAACTCCATATTTCAAATGGAGACTACCACACTTATTATGATCCCCATAGCAACCTTCCTTTAGCTTAATTTTTTTTAGTATTGTCTTTGTGAGAAATGTAAATTATCTGGTTGTTTGGTTGCAAAAATCACAGGCCAAAAAAAATGAGATTCATTAAAATGTGTATAACATTTTGGTCTGAATTTACTGGAAATCAGAGAATATTCAGTAAAAGAGCAGGTTTCATTGTCATATAGCATATTCTGTCTTACAGTTTTAACCTTGTCCCCAGAAGGAACCAGAACATAGAAAATGCTTTAAAAGCTAACTCCATCATCCAGATACTTAGTTTCTATGCCTTTTATCTTACCTTACTGTGTCAAAAGAAATGGGCTCTAAAGAGCTTTCTATTTCCCATTCTGTTCTTTAATAGGTTTAAGGAGAGGCAAAGGGTTACATGGAAGATCCTTGATAGATTTCAATGAGAGAGCAAAAATATTCCATCAACTCAGAAGCAAGAGGCTTCCATCTGGGCTTTGCTGCATCCAGCTTTAGCTTCTGGTCGTTTTATGGTCCTTTAATATGGAAGCCTGATTTTCATAAAGATATTTTTCATTTACACCTATTTTTTAAAATAAAAGTTAGAAGCTCTCAGCAAGAGACCTCCTCTACCAATGTCTGTGTTCATCTTTCATTTTCTAAGAAGACCATGACATTAGAGAAATGATGACATGACTTACACTTGACTTTGTTTTGGGTGAAGGAGGACCTCACTTTCTCCTGTTGAGCCATCGGGGTTTATTGACCAGATATTCATCATGATGACTGGAGAAGGTCCAAGATGCAGTGGGAGACCTTGGTTTATTCAGGTACTCAGAGCGAGACAACGCCCATTCAGTGAATAGGCCTCTTTAAGAAGTAATCAGGGAATATCTCTTTAATGAGCAAAGAAAAAACAGTAAATCAAGCTGGAAAGGAAAGAGACACAGTTACTATTGATAACCACTCTGAAGTCAGGAGGGTCCTAAAAGAACCATTAAGTGGAGTTTGGGCAGGAACCTATTGTTGTGCGATGTATGGGTTTCAGAGAGTACTGAGTTTAAGGTTTTGGGAAAGGAAAGGAAGGAAGGAAGGAAATCTGGCTGGTAAAGCCCAAGTTAACTGGGGGGTCCGCTGGTCATCCAAATTTACCTTCCTTTGGAAAGGAGAAGGAAGCGGGGAACAGAAGGGAGCAGATGAACTGGGTTACCCAGCTAGCTAGGTCCCCATTCAGGCAGCTCAGTCTATTCACAGGTCTGTGTTTGTCCTTTGTTTTGGAAGAAGACCATCAGAGAAATGATGACATGACTTGTACTTGATTTTGTTTTTAGTGCAAGGTCACCAGAGTCACTTTCTCCTCCTGAGCCATCTGGATCCAGTGACCAGATATTCATCATGATGACTGAAGAAAGCCCAGGATGCAATGGATTTAATGAGCAAAAGAAAAAAATAAATAAATCAAGCTGGGAGAGAAAGACCAACAGTTACTATTGATTGGTACATCTCTGCGACTTACAGTCTAAAAGAACTGATAGGTCAATATTTCGGAGGTGGGATTTGAACCTAAATAATCCTAACTCATCCAGCATTTCAGAGATGGGATTTGAACCCAAGAGACCAACTTGGCCTAACTCAGAGGCCAACTCAATATCAATTAGAGCATTTATTACATTCTGAGAAAAGACTCATTGTATCTAATCCTTAGAGCAATGATGTTATTATATGACCCCCTAGTTATCAGATTTTAGCATCCCCAAAAGTCAAGTTACACTAGAGTCTGTCTTTTAGAAAATGAAACCTTCCTCAGGTAAACTCTTTCTTCTCCATAAGTCTCCCCTACCCCTCCCCCGAAAGTCACACAAGAAAGGTCTCTCCAAATCGTTTTTCCTCCTCTTATATATCCTTTCATGTATGAGTAAAATGAGGCTGAAAAATGTTCAGAAAATTCCCAAGGTCACATCAGTCAAGCCAAAATTTGGACTCAGGTCTTGAGAATGCAAATCTAGTACTCCTTCCACAACACCTTTTTTGAATAATCTTTAGTAACATAATCCTCAGGATTTAAAAAAAAATACACTAACAACAAAAACAAAGGACCTACTATGCATCAGCATCACCTTCAACCTTGTTCTAAGCCAATACCAAGATACAACTAGATGGATAGGCAGATAATCTCGGGTTCCCTCTTACCCCACAAAGTGGAATGTAGGTGGCAATAATCTCTTGACTGACAAAAGCCGCTGCTCAGAATTGGGTATGATGACAGTAGCAATAGTAAATGATGAATATAGTATTTGTGTTGTGTTTTAAGGTTTGCAAAGTGTCTTACAAATATTATCTCATTTTATCCTCACAACAATCTGGTAATAAAAAATATTGCTATCACCACTTAATAGATGAAGAAACTGAGAGATTAAATGACTTAGCCACAGTCACACAGCTAGTAAGTGTCTGAAGTCATTCTTGATCTCAGATCTTTCTGGCTTCAGGTCCAGTGCTCAAGCTACTTCATCATCTGACCGAATTTGGGAGAAGGGATAACTATGTCACCTTTTCAACTCCTGACTCATCCAGGACTATGCGCATTAGCAGTAACGGTCACCTAACTCCATGCTGACCCCATCCAGAACGACATCAATGAGGAAAGAAATAGAAGTTCTTAACAGCCAGACTTTTTCTTTGTATGGCTCTATCAATTCTATACTCCGCTCTATCAATTCTATACTCTGATCCCGTGCTCAAGAAATTGGCATGGTGGTAACTATTGCCATTGAAGACCTAAGATTCAAATGAAATAGCAAAGAAACCAGATACCCCTAGAGGAAAGACTAAAGATATAAGCAAAAATAATGACACCAAATGCAATGAAGATACACTAACCAATTAGTGGAAGGCCAGAAGAAAACTCCAGAAGAAATCACAATTCTGAAATCGTTACAAGTACAAGAGAAAAACTGGAAAGGAGAGAATGAACAGTGTCAAACAAAATCTGAAACTTTTTCTTGAATTAGTGGACACTCCAAAAAAATAAAACAGAGAAAATGGAACTCAAAAATTCAATGATAATAGCAAAATCAAAAGCAGATAATTTAGAAAATTTCATGTAATATCTATTACTAAAAACAATTGATGAAGAAAATAGAACGAGGAGAGATAATTTGTAGAGTCACTGCATTTCCCTCCCCCCCAAAAAAGGATGAGAAAAAAATATTTCAAGAAACCTGTCAAGAACTTTGAATCAAGGGGCAAATTAAAAATAAATGGAATTCTCAGGTCACCACCTGAAATTTCTAATTTAGCATGCCCAGAAATATGATTGTCAAATTTCAGTTTCTATATCTAAGAAAAAAATGAACTAGTATCTTAATAAACAGCCTAAAGGAAACAAATTAGATCTATTATATTATTGAATGCGAGCTCCTCAATAGAAAGGATTGCCTTACTTTTCTACTTGTATTCCCAATTCTTAGCAAGATGCTTTGAGTGTAGTAAGCAATTAATAAATGATTTATTCATTCATTCATATGACCTAAGAAGGAACTCCAGGAATAATGACACAGGATTACATAGGAAATACAAGAAAAAAAGAGAGGAGACTACAATGTCCCAAGAGACAAAAGAAAAAGGATGACACGTTGGAATTAGTATCAGATCCATTTGAGGCATGATTTTAGTTATCATATAAAATCACATCATGTAACTGCAAGGAGAGTAGTCTCTCAGACTGACAGAGAAACACCATAGAGATAGAGACACAGAGACAGATAGACAGAGAAAGACCAAGAGAGAGACAGAGATAGAGACATAACAAGTTGAATTTGGGTTGAGGGAAGAAGAGGTAAAATGACAAGGATTGGGCTGTTCCAATGGGCTTGCTTCATAAAACTACACACAAGTAATGAAATTCATCTGAGGGAACAGAAGACCATAAGTGTCAAGGAAATAACTGAAAAAAGTAGAAATGAAAGGAGTCTGAAGTATAAAGGGAAACTACTGGTACTAATCAAAAAGTTCAAAAGTTGAAGAACAACTTAGAAGTAATCAAACAAAGTAGTCTGGTGTGTGAAAATCCAAGAATACAAACTTCTGGATTGAGGACTCCCTAAGAACTGCTGTGAAAACTGGAAAGCAGTTTGGCAGAATTTAAGTTGCAATTAGTATCTTATACCATATAACATGATAAGCTCCAAAAGGATATACAACTTAAATATAAAATATTACATCACTAAAAACTTGAGGATGGAAGGCACAGAAGATGAATTCTTAAGTAGATATGGGACAAACTCTATCATAATTGTTAAATAGACAATTTCAATTACATAAATTGAATATATATTCATATATAAAAATTCAATTATATAAACTGAAAAACTTTTGTGCAAGTAAAGTCTATTACAGCTAAGATAAGGGAAAATATCTTTATTTACAGCAAATATCTCTGATAAAGGACTGCGAGTCAAGATAAATTATCCATAAAAAAGAAGAATTGACAAAAAGATTTTGTAAGACATTTTATAATAAATACTAATCAAAATGAAAAAAGATAACTTTTGAAAGAAAAGAAATGCTAACTGTTCGCAGTCATAGGAAAGATTGCTCCAAATAACTTAAAACAATAAAAATTCAAATAAAGATCTCTCACTCTGAGAATTTACATCAGATTATGAAAGATGACAATAACTAAAATAATTCATCTTGGGGGGCTATATAAGAAAACAGGTGAAGTAAGGGATCAATAGAGTGTTGGATTTGGAGTCAATTTAACCTCACACTTACTGGTTGTGTGACCCTGAATAAGTCATAACCTCTCTCCCTCATCTGTACAATATAGCACCTACCTCACAGAGTTGTTATGGGGATTAAAGAAGATAATATGCATGAAATACTTTGCACACCTTAAAGTATTATATAATTGTTAGCTATTATTATTGGTGGACTTATTATTAATGGTTATTATATATTATAATCTGTCCAACCATTCAATAAAGGCTTTGGAATTATATTAGAAAAATCAATAAATTATATACACTCACTAATCTAGGAATACAACTACAAGTCCTATAACCCTGAAGGAAACCAAAGACAGCAGGAAAGGTCCCCTATATATGAAAACATTCATCATAAGGCTTTTTTGTGATAGCAAAGAACTGAAAACAACTGCCCCTAGTTGGAGAACAAATTATTATACTGTGGTGTATGAATGTGATAAAACATTACTGCACCAAAAGAAATGACAACTATAAAAAATTAAGAGAAACATGAACTGATGCAGAATAAGGCATAACTAGGAGGCAGGCTAATACAATGACCACTATAATATAAAGAAAAACTGTGAGATGTGATAAACAAGATGGAGAACTAGTCATTTTCTCTGATTCCCATCAGATCTCTCCAAAACAGAAATCATGCACTAAAAATAAAGAAACTCCAGCTGTCTCCCCTGATTTAAGAAACCTGAAATCTAAAAAAAGGCAAAACAAATAAACCTTTTAAGTGACTTCTATACTGAGCTCACTAAGTACCCCTCCCCTGCATGCCACACTATCTGTAGCATGCTCAGCTTACAACAAAACCCAACTCCATACCCCAGCCTCCCTCCCTCCTTTCCACAATGAAGAGATCCCAGTTCTGGGCTGCAGAAGTCAACTCGGGACAGGACAGATAGCCAGTCTACCTCTGCAGAGATCCAGGCTATGGAAGCCTGCTGGGGACCATATAACCTGTGCTGCAGGGCCAAAGTTCTGTGCTGTAAAAAGATCTCTGCAGGAAAGCCAGGCACAGAGGCAATAGGATAGGACACAGAAGGCAATGTGTGAGGACACAGCCATTAAGTCAGAGAAAAAAGTATTCAGTACCCAGCTGGGGCAGTTCTGTCCACTCAAAAGTCACTTAGGGCAGCAACCAAAGCTGGTATATCATGATTTTGCAGGGTGGGAGGAGGATTTAAGATTTAGCCCCCTCAGAGGGGAGTAAATTAGAGACTCAAAAATTGATTAACAGGGGAAAACAAGGGGGGAAAATATTGAAATTACCAAAGATTACAGGAAGAAGAAAACTCAAAGACCTTGAACACTTGCAGATAAATCAATACGAAAGTCATTAACAGCAGAAAGAAATGTGGCTTCCAGATCTAGTAAATGAGTTCAGAAATCTATGAATACATACTGCAAAACAAAGAAAAATAGTCCAACACTTGATGAGCAGGAAGAGCCTGTGGAATCTGAGAACACAGAATCACAATATACTTTTCCTGAGAGATTTGAAAGAGAAATGAGGATTATGAGAACATAATTTATGGCCTTCACAGCAAAATAAATGGGCAGAAAAGAAAATGTGAGATGACAAATCTTACCAAAGAAGCAGAAGAGAACAAGGAATTTGGAATGCAAATATATAAGAGAAACAAAAAACAATAACATTAAAAGAAAATATATTCCCTATGCAATCAATCAACATTTATTATATGCCTACTTTTTGCCAGGCATTGTGCTAAGGATACAAAAAGAGACAAAAGATAGTCCCTGCCCTGAAAGAGCTTACAGTCTAATGGAGGAGACAACATTCAAACAAATACATACAAAGAAAGCTATATACAGGATAAAAAGTAGATAATTAACAGAGGGGTAGCCCTGGAATTAAGAGGGTTGAGGAAGCTTTCCTGTAAAGGAGAGAATTTTAGTTGGGATTAAAGGAAGCCAGGGAGGTCAATAGTGGAACTGAAGAGAGAAAGAGAATTCCAAACCTGAGAGACAGCCAGAGAAAATGTTTGGAGTCCAGAGATAAGTGTCTCATTCTTGGAAAGACCAGGAAGGTCACTGGATCAAAGAATACATGTAGAGGGTAAGGTATAAGAAGGCTAGAAAGTTAGGAGGAGGCAAGGTTACGAATAACTTTGAATGGCAAATAGAGCATTTTTTATTTGTGCCTGGAGGTGACAGGGAACTACTGGAGTAGGATGGTGAGATGACCAGACCTGAATTTTATGAAAATCACTTTAGTAGCTAAATAGGGAATGGATTGGAGTGGGGAGAAACCTGAGACAGGCAGACCCATCCACAGACTACTGCAATTATCAAAGTTTGAGGTGATGACAGCCTGCACTAGAATTGTGGCAGTATCAGGAGAAAGGGGACTGTGTTTCCAGAGATGTTGCAAAGGTGAAATCAAGAAGACTTGGCAAGATCTTGGTGGGGGAGAGGGAAGAATTAGCAAGGATATCGGAATTCAATAGTGAGGAATCCAGGATGACTCCTAGGTTGTAAATCTGAGGGAGTAGGATAGTGTTATAAGAAATAGGAAAAGTAGAAGGGGTAGGGTTTAGGGGGGAATATACTAAGTTCTGTTTTGTAAATACTGAGTTTGAGAGGTCTACATGGCATCTAATTCAAGATGTTTAAAAGACAGTTGGAGATGTGAGATTGAAAGTCATCAGAACAATTGAGGCAGGAAAAATAGATTTCAGAATCTTCTACATAGAGGTGGTAACCAAATCCATCAGGGTTGATCATCAAGTAAAAAGGCATAGAGGGAGAAGAAGGCTCAGTACAAAACCCCTTGGGACACCTATGGTTAGAAGGCATCCACCTGTGCTTGAGGAGGATCCAGCAAAGGAGTCAAAGGAGTGGTCGGATAGGTAGAAGGAAACCCAAGAGAGAGTAGTATCCTTTAAGTCTAGAGAGAAGAGATAAGGATCAACGGTGTTAATGGCTGTAGAGAGGTGAAGGAGAATGAGTATATAAAAAGGGAAAAGTTAATAATTATTATTAATTTTGGAGAGAATGGATTTGGGGGAGTAATAAGGTCACATATAAGGAATTAAGAAGAGAGTGAGAAGAACACCTATTGTAGAGAGTCCTTTCAGGTTGTTTAGCTACAAAGAAGAGAAGAGATATACAGTAGGACCTCTGTTTATGAGTAATCTGGTTTATATATGCTTCGCTGGATGAGGAAATTTGTCTTGCAGGATGAACAAAATTCACAGTACAAACATCATGTTTGGACTTGAATGGCTTGAGAAGGGATGATGCGTTCATCTAGGGGAATGGTTGGTTTTTTTTTTTTTTTTTGAACCCAAATGAGATTGCATGCCATCTGGAGAGGAAGCGGGGAAGGACAAGGAGAAAATTTAAAACTTATGGAAATGATTATTGAAAACTGAAAACAAATAAATAATTTTTTTTTAAAAAGTCAAAACAAGTGTCCTTAGATTCCTATTCAGAGGTGGACATAAAGAAAAAAATCAGCGAGTCAAAACATGGAAGTGATTTTTAAAAATGAAAAATTAGTCAAGACAATAGTGTCAGTCTTATTTTAGTGAAAGTATCAAAAGAGAGAATACTCCTGAAGTTGAAATCTCTGATGTTCTCATAGAAGGAGATTGTCCTTCCAAGGAAAAACCCTTCCTCCTCCTTCTCCTCCTCTCTCTCATCTCCCTCGCACCAGCCACAACTCTTCTCAAAGGTAAAGTGCAGGTAAATTTATTTTATTTTGGTTTATATTGTGTACTAATCATTGCTATTGTATTTCAGGTGCATTAGGGACAAAAAACTTACTTAAAATAACAAATAATTATTTTTATATAAATATTTTTGGGGATATGGTACTGATCATCTGACTTTACATTATTTCCTATGGGAAAATTTGCTTTGCAATGTGAACAAATGGTAAGACAAACAGAATCTCAGAAGCAATAAAATTTGTAAACTGAGGTTCTACTGTAGTTGCATAGCAATAATGGAAAGATCATTCATTCAAGGAATGAAAGATTTTTCTAGAGATGTGGGTACATTTGTGGGCAGTAGGGAATGAGCCAGTAGAGAGGAAAAAACCGAAAATAAATGAGAGTGGGGATGACAGAGGGGGCAGTGTATTGGAAGAGACAAGATGGAATGAGATCATTTGAGCAAATAAAGGGGATAGTCTTGGTAAGGAGTAAGACTACTTCATCAGGTGAAACAGAGATGAAAGAGGAGAAAGTAGCAGAAGGTGCCTTAGTAATAGGAAATAAGGAAGAGAAGAGGAGAGGGAGTTCATGATGAATGGCCTTAATTTTTTCGGTAAAGTCCAAGGCAAGGTTCTCAGCTTAGACAGGGGGAGAAGGAAGCCATAGAAGATTCAAGAAAAGATGAAAAGTTTGGAAAAACCAATGTGGAAAATGGGAGTTGATAAGGGAGGTATAGTGGGATTGCCTAGCAGCAGTGAGGGTCCAGTTGAGGTTATAGAATATAAATTTATAGTGAATCCAGTCAGAACAATTGTGTGATTTTTCTCCACTTTCACTCAGTTTCACATGTGTATACATAAAAGACAAATGGAAGAGATCCAAGGCTAAGGGTTGGCAAGGGGTAATCAGTAACATAAGGACATAGGAATTCAGAAAAGGAGGACAGTGTAGAGTTGAATTGGTTCATCAAGGAATCAAGATGGGGAGAAGAGAAAGTCAGGGGAGATGACCTAGGAGAGAATTAAGGGGTCAAGAGATTAGAGCTAAACTAAATCCAAACTTCACAGAACAAATCACTTTAATAAGAAGATTTGTTCTGTAAAACTTGGACCCAATCAAAAGGTCATACCCAAGGACCTAGAAAGTCATATGTGGCCTTGAGATCTCCTGTTCCCCACCCCTGGATTAGAAGTTGCAGTGTGGATGAAGAGTAGTGTTATATAAGGGAAGGCAAAGGGAGAGGTGAAAAGCAAATAGATTAAGGTCATAGAAAGAGATTTCAGAATTCTTGAACACAGAGATGGAACGTTTTGTGTGTAAGCAAGATCAAAGGGTATGATGATTTTGTGTGTGACTGAGGTGGAATGGAGGGAGGGTCCTGGGAAGTGAGTAAGCAAAACATACTGATCTCAAAAACAGGATGGGTAGAGACAACTTAAGGATCATAGATCTCCTGGAACCACGATAGGATGAAATACTTTGATGTCACAATGAAAGAAATATAGAAGAGAACTGCCTAGAGCTTCAGAACATGGGAAATGAAATACTAATGAAAAGAATTCATAGATCATATCTGGAAAATAGTCCAAGGCAGCAAATTTCAAGACAAATAGCAATCAATTAAAAATTCAATTAAAAAACAAGTTCTGCAAATGATCAGGAGAAAGATCTTCAAATACAATAGAAAAAACATTGAATAATATGACTACTCTTTACTCACAAGTAAAGGGAATGGAAAAATATGTTCCAAACGAGCAACAGACTTAAGGATGCAGCCCAGAGTGACCTACCCTGCAAATCTGAGCTTGACTATAAATGAGGAGAAGATGGACATTTGATAACAGAGATATTTGAAACATATTTAGAAATAAAACCAAGACCAAAGAAGTTATTTTCTTCTTAAATATTCCAAGCAACAGAAATATATCAAGAATGAGTAAATGCAAAAGCTATGGACAGTAATAGTTAACAGACAACAGAGAAACCAGTAAGAGGCTTGTTTCTAAATTTTTACAAAGGAACTAGGGTGAAGATGGAAGCAAGGCAGAGGTAACAGTGAAGAAGCAGTCCTGGGACTTTATTAATGGAATCTAGTAACATCCTACCTATATGTGATTCCAGAGATTTTTGTGGGGGATTATATTATATCATGGGAGTGTACATGAGAAGGGACAGGTGAAAATGGTGATCCAAAGGAATACATGTTGTGCCCAGATCAAATTGGGGGCTAGAAATTAGAGAGAGGTAACCCCTGTGGCTTCTCAGGAAAAAAAGAACCTATGGGGATTGGATGAAGTGGAGAGCAAGGACTGAAATGAGAGAGAAAGGGAGGAATCTTTGCTTTGCTGATGGGAGGGGGTATCACTGATGAATTCTCTTACAAGTGAAGAGAGATAGTCTATGAAAGGAGATGGGGACCTTGCATTAGGGAAAGAATTTGTTGCTTGAAAAGTCTACTCATCTTATCTTAGGAGGGAGGGATTTGCCACTCCTGAGGGTAATGGACACCGTGGTGGAGGTGGGGAGGAGAGGCAGGAGGGCATGGAACCAGAGAAGACATTTTTTGGTAAATGAGGAGGGACAAGGTAGGGGAGGAGCCCCACCCTGGGCCAGTATCCTGACACCTATAACTATCATCATTGTTCTTGGAATGGGACACAATGGAAAAGATGAATCTGTGGGCCAAGCTCTACAAAGAAAGTGACAAAAACTGCCTAGAGCAGAGATCCTACAATGATTCTATGGAATTTTTAATTGATGAGGAAAGAAACAATAGAGAGACTAAATAATTACAGAATTCACAAATCAGAATGAGGGCCTTGAGTAGACAGAAAGAAGGAATGTATAATGAAGAGAGGGAGAGAAATTCTTCTTGAAAAGGGTGCGAAATGATTTTTAAAAAACTAATGAGTTGAACTAGTTGAAAGGGGTAGAAGAAGGAGGAATCTACTTGACTGGAAAGAAAAATGGGGGAAATAATTATATGACTATAAACAGGAGAAAAAAAGGAACTAATAAGCAAAACCTTGAAGGGTTAATTCCATAAGATATATAGTATTGTGTTGATAAGAAGGAAAGGAAAAAAATCATAATTTGAAAAGAATTCAAATACTTGATGAAGAAAAATATAAACCTACCTCTCAACTTTAAATATGAATGAATTAAACAATCCAATAAAATGAAAAAGTGTCAGAATGGATAAAAAAACAAAGCCTTACAATCTATTGCTTACAAGAAATGCATTTTTTTATAAAACCTCAAAGACATGCACAGAATAAAACCGAAGGGATTGGAAGAATTTACTATGCATCAAGTGAATCCAAAAAAAGTACTAGTTGCAGTCATACTTTCTAACAAAGCAAAAGCAACAAGGATAGATAAACAAGGAAATTATATTATACTGAAGAGAACCACAGACAACTAATCAATATCAGTAATAAACCTATATACTCCAAATGTCTTAGCATCTAAATTCATAAAGGAAACATTATCTGAACTATAAGAAGACATAGTAACATGTAGTGACAGGAGACTTCAATACCCCTCTCTCAGTTTTGGATAAGTATAACAGATAAACAAAAGGAAAAATATGGAACTGAATAAATTTCCAGAGAAATTAGAGTAAAAAACTTATGTCTTCTAAATGGGAATGCAGAAGAATATATGCATTTTTCAGGACTACATAGAATGTTACCAAAAAAAAATGACTATATACAAGGCCAAAGAAATATTGGAAGCAAATATATAAAGGCAGAAATAGTTAATGCATAATTTACTGAGCATAACACAATAAAAACTGAAATTCATTCAAGGACCACAAACAAAAGATATAGATATAAAAAGAGATTTTTGCAATGAAATCCTAAATAATGAGTGAGTAAAGGAATAAATGTAGAAATAATTAGTAACCATGTAACAAATTATAATAATGAAAAACATATAAAAATTTCTGGGATGCACCTACAATAGTACTCGGGGGAAATCATAATCCCTACAAACATACATTAACAAAATAAGAAAAGATAAAATTTATAAACTGAATATGCATTTAGACAATTGACAAGTAAACAAATCTCAAAAAAACACTGAAGAGAAATATTAAAAATTGTTGGGAAATAGATAAATAAAGAAATAAAGAAAAAACAAAGAAATGATAAATCAAACAAAAAGTTGGTTCTTTGAAAAGACTAATAAAATTGGTAAGTCCTTAAATAATCTGATTAGAAAGAGAGCAGAAAATAAAATCAATAAACTAGCAAATGAGCTGGGTGTACATACTAATAAAACAGAGAACAAAATGGGAAATTGAGAATATCTTCAACAATATAAAATACCCAAACTCTGAAAAGACCATATAGAGATTTTAAATAACACCAAAATGGAAAAGTAGGAAAAGGCTCCTTGTAGTGGATAATTCATAGGAGAATTCCATCAAAATTTTGAAAAACAGTACCCATCCTTTCCAAAGTTTTCTCAAAAACTGAGAAAGAGAGCACCAACCAGAATCCTTCTATGAGACAAATATAGTCCTAATACCTACATCAGGGAAAGATGAAACCAAGGGGGATAAAACTATAAGCCAATATCATTAATGAATATTGACTCAAACAATTTTGACAAAATTCTGTGATCTATCAAAAAACGGGCATTATGATCCAGTGAGATTTGTACCAGGGATTCAAAGATAGTTTGAAATAGGAAAATAACCAACATAATTAGCCATATATAAAAGAAAACATCTAAAACCCTATAATCATCTCAGTAGATGCTGAAAAGGCCTTTGACAAAGTGCAGAATACTTTTGTGCTAAACAAACATACATGAAGTATAGGCATAGAGGGAGTGTTTTAAAATATTTTAAAATGTTATCAAATGCAAGTGTTTTTATAATACAATGAAAATTTTGGTTTTAGATAAAACCAAAAGCAAACCTCATATAAAATGTGGATACACTAGATGGTTTTCTAATAAATACAAGAATGCAGTAAGAATGCCCACTATCTCCACTATTATTTGATATTACTGTGGAAATGCTAACACAAATAATAAAACACAAGAAATAATATAAAGGCATAAAGACAGGCAAAGAGAAGATAAAATTATCTCTATTTGCCGAGTATATGATGCCATACTTGGAAAGTCATAGGGAATCAGGAAAGATCCTAACTGAGAAAATTAATAGCTTCAGCAAAGTTTTCAGGCTACAAAATAAATCCTCAACAATCAATATTTCTCTATAATAATATCAAAACAATATCAACAGTAGCAATATCAATAACATCCAAAGCAATAATAGAAATGGAATTCTTATTCCAAATAATTGCACTTGCATAAAATATCTAGAGATGAGACTCCCAAGACACACAAAAGACTCTATAAATTCAATTACAAGGTGATGCTTAAAGAAATAAAAACAACTTATTCAGTGCTCATGATTAGGTTATACAATATAATAGAAATGACAATCTACCTAAATTAATTTAATTTAGTTTCCAAGGAGTTGCTTTACAGAACTTGAAAAAATAACAGTATCTATTTGAAAAATCAAAATATCAAAGGAAATCATCCAAAGAAGTAAGCATAAAGGAGAAATAGCACTCCTAGAACTCAAACTATGTTGTAAAACAGCAGTCATCAAAATCATCTGGTTTTAGTCAAAAAAATAAAAAGGATAGAATAATGGAACAGACTAGTCAAGGGAAAATCAGAAATATATCAATGATCTTCTGTGTGATAAAGGGAAAAACAACATTTACCTATGGGAAAAAAAAACTCCTTATTTGATAAAAAGTGATGGGAAAATTAGAAAGTAGTGTAGCAGAAATTAGGCTTAAATAAACACTTTACATTATATTCCACAATGTATTCTAAATGAATATGTAACCTTAATATTGACGATCACACTATTAAAAAATTGGAAGAGAAAAAGATCACATACCTCTCATAGCTGTGGGTAGAAGATGTGTGTGTGTGTGTGTGTGTGTGTGTGTTCATCCTTCTCTGCCAAAGAAGACCATGCCATCAGAGAAATGATGACATGACTTGCACTTGACTTTGTTTTGAGTGAGGGAGGGCTGTGCAGGTCACTAGCCTGACTTCTCCAGAACCATATGAATCCAGTGACCAGATCATTCATCAGGATGACTGGAGATGACCCCAGGATGAGGCAATTGGGGATAAGTGACTTGCCCAATGTCACACAGCTAGTGAGTGTCAAGTGTCTGAGGTGAGATTTGAATTCAGGTCCTCCTGACGCCTGCACTGGTGCTCTCTCCGCTGCACCACTGAGCTGCCCCGATTAGAAGATGTATTCTTAATTCAACAAGAGATAAAGACAATTACAGAAGGCAAAATAGATCATTTTAATTACTTGAGATTGAAAAGTTTATGCACATTAATATTAACAATTAATAATAATATACATATTAATACACCTATGATAAGAAGGGAAGGGATTGAATGGGGGGAAAATCTTTTTGCTGATTATTTCTGATAACAGTGTGGTATCCTAGAAAGATATTTTTCAAACAGCAAATCAAAATCTCTTGGGAATTTATTCACAATAGACACAAATTGCTCCATAACTGACCAAAACACATCCTTCCAATAAGTATAATTTTATCAAAAAGAACAAAAAACATGCAAGAGCCATAATTAGAAAAGTTTCATGAATATTCCTTTTGATGTCCTTTAACCCAAATTTAGATCTTTGCTTTGGGGTCTAACTATGAAGAACAGATGTTATTTCCTCTGGATTTTCTTTTTCTGTGCATTCATATTTGGGATGTTCTTTGGAGAATGACCAAACTTTACACGGTGGAAAGGAAGAAAATGTTATTCTACAAGTCCGGTCTATAGTATCTAAAAGGATCTGTCTTTTAAGATGTCATCTTCAGATGCACATGTCATCTGATATTAATGATGATCTGTCTTGATTGGGAGAGGATTACTAGGTAGTCTTTTGACTGTCATGTTGTTACTTAAATGAGAACTGTCAGGATAATTATATCTTACTCTGAAATGTCTCCATCAATTAAGTTAAATTTATGGCAAGAATATTTATCCTGGTCTGTCTTTATGACACTCTATGTTCTACTGCTTAAAGTTTTTAACTATACTTTCTAAATAATAGTTTTCGGGAATATATGTCTAAAACATGAAGAAAAAGTTCTCTTCTGGAAGTGAAAATAATTAACCAATTCGTCACATGAGACAGAAGTATCATGTCAGGTACAGGTCAGGTCTTGGTTTATCATTTGTTCACAGGAATTCTTTCTGCCCACATACAGCCATAAAAAATCATCCTAAAAGCCATGGCCCACATCTTGAGCTATAGCCAAGACAATCCTTAACACCAAAAGACCTAATGAGTTGCATCAGCGAAGGCCTGGAGTATAGACAGTCAGCCTCCTGACCTTGATTGAATACTTGCAGTTGAAATGGATATAATGGAAGGGAAAGCAACATGGTACAACAAAAAATATATTGGACTTTCCAGAGGAAATGAGTTCAAATACCAGCTCTGGAATTTACTCTCTGTAAGAACCTAAGCACTTATTTCATACCTCTGTCATCTTTCTCTGTAAAATGAATGAGTTTCACTAGATGAGGTCTAAGTTCCTTTCCATCTCTAAACATAAATATATGATGTGATTTTATGTGCAAAGGCTGATGCCAAGCTGTCCTAGCATTTGCTTTATTACATAGCCAAATGCAGTGATGATAAACAAAGGTAGGGTAACCAGGAGGTCCCACTACAAAACTGCAATAATACAGCTCCATCCTACAAGGTTAGAACACCACAAGAACAAGCCGTCTTGTTACTAAGTAACTGAGTAACTTAGTAACTAAGTAACTAAGGTTACTAAGCACCTACTATGGGCTAGGCATTGTATTAGGCACTGAGGACACAAAGACTTCAATAAAGCACACCCTGTCTTCAAAGAGCTTACACATATTTGGCAATGGAGGGAATAAGTTGGACTAGACTTGTGACTTCAATGTATAGGGAACTCCCAGTAAGGAAACTCCCTCTACCAGCACAGATCAGCATTTTCTCTCCAACTTACAATCTTAGAGAATTGCACAGAGCACTGAAAGTGACTTCATCCAGAGTCACACAATTAGTATGCGTCAGAGGCAGGATTTGAATCAAGGCTTTCAGGCTTCAAGGCTGACTTTTTATCCACTATGCCTCACTGCCTCTCGTATTCAACATTCATGCAGTCATTTAGAGGGGAGGGCACTAGAACCAGAGGTTGAGAGTTCAGCACGCAGTTTCAGTTCACATGTTTGGAAAAGTTGGTCGAAGTACAATTCACTTGATATCAACTAATATTGATCTTGTCTTACTTTATTTTTTTTATTTTTAACACAGTTTATAACAGATAAAGCAATTCAAACTTTTGATCATGTAATACACCTTTTTAAAGCATTTCCAATATGGACCACAAAAGAATTTTTTTTTAAACATTAACCAACTGAGACACAGGTAATATTTATGTTGCTAATTTCACAAGCTCTTGACCCAATTGTCTCCACAGAATTAATAAGAATTAAAGGCCCCTAACAATGTTGTTGGTCTAACGTCTTATGCCTAATAGCTTAATTTTAGACACCCTCAGATGTTCCCCTACCTATAATCTATAATTGAATAGATCTGGTATTAAGCTTACAAACCTTTTGAATATAGGAAATTGCCACCAAGAGTAGGGACATTGCAGGGACACAATATCTCCCCAACTTCATGTCAACTCCAGGCAGGATTAGATTCTCCACTTGCATTCAGTCAGGCTTAAAGTCTGCCAGGTGTCAGTGGGAAATTGAGTCAGGAGAATCCTACCTCAGCCCACACTGAACAGCCACTCTCCCACCCTTCCCTTGAGATCACCTATGCAGTTCACACCAGGACTTATCAGCTTACTGGCATCATGGATTGGAGGCTCAGATTGCCTTTCTTGCTTCCCATACCTGGAGTTAGACTCAGAAGAACAGTCACTTAATAATCCTATAGCATCTAAAAATGGCAAGTTCCAATAACCAGATTTCAAATATGATTATAGTTTCACTTTGGCTAAGGAACATCTTTTGAGGCAAATCTTAAGTGACTTACATGTCTTTCTATACATGTTCTAGTTCCTGATTAAATGGAAATCATAAAATCAAATTTACCATTAAAACCTTGGCTTGTCCAACAATGCCAAATTTTACCTGAGGTTACCTTCCTCTAGGAAATTTGGACTGAAATTCTTTTGTTCAAACTAAAGATGTCATTGCTTTATTCTCAGTAATTAATGCAGTCTATTGTTTTAATACTAATTGCTTTTACCTAACTTTGTAACATGTCCAATTTTTCTCCCCATCACTCCCCTCCCTCCACTTCCTAATACCTTGCATTCTGATTACTCCTTCTCTCACTATACCCTCCCCTCCATCATATTCCACCCCTCTCCTATCCCCATCTTCTCTCTTTTCTTGCAGGGCAAGATGAATTTCCATACTCCTATCCCTGTAGTTCTTATTTCCCAATTATATGCAATAAAAATTCTCAACATTCATTTCTAATACTTTGAATTCCAACTTCTCTCCTTCCCCCACTCCCTCCCAAGCCCCACTGAGAAGGGAAGCAATTCAATACAGACTAAATATGTGTTGTTTTGCAAAAGTCTTCCATAAGTTGTGTAATACTAATTATATTGCCCTCTGACCTACCCTATCCCCTCTTATATTCCCCCCTACAATTGACCTTGTCCCTTCTTGATATTGTTTATTTCTAGTGACTCCCTTCTCCCATTTGCCCTCCCTTCTAACATTCTCCTCACTCCACTTGTCACCTTCTCTCCTACTTTCCTGTGGAGTATATAAATTTTCATATCAAATTTAGTGAGCATGTTATTCTCTCCTTCAGTCACACATGGGGAGAGTAACTTTATTTCTCCTCCCCTTCTCCCTTATCTCCTCCATTGAATAAGATTTTTCTTATCTCTTTTATGAGTTATAGCCTGCCCCATTCTATTATTCCCTTTCTCTTTCCAGAATTTTCCTTCTTCACCTCTTAATTTTTATTTTATTTCATTTTATTTTTGTGTGTGTATGTGGATATCATCTCTTCTGATATAACACACCCTGTAGTCTCTATGTATGTGTATATGTGTGAATATATGTACAATCTCTCCAACTACCCAAATAGCGAGAAAAGATTCAAGAGTTAAAAATATTTTCTTTCCATGTAGTAATGTAAACAATTCAACTTTAGAGAGTCTTTTATGATTTTTCTTTTCTGTTAACCTTTTTATGCTTCTCTTGATTTTTGTCTTGGGAAGCCAAATTTTTAAATACAAATCTGCTTTTCCTCAGCATGAAATCTTGGAAGTCGTCTATATCATTGAATGACCATTTTTTCCCTTGAAGTATTATATTCATATTTGCTGGGTAGGTGATTCTTGGTTTCAACCTCAGTTCCTTTGACTTCTGAAATATCCCACTCCAAGCCCTTTGATCTCTTAATGTTGAAGTTGCCAGATCCTGTGTTATCCTGATTGTATTTCCACAATACTCAAATTGTTCCTTTCTAGCTGCTTGCAGTATTTTCTCCTTGATATGGGAACTCTGAAATTTGGCCACAATATTCCTAGGAGTTTCTCTCTTCAGATCTCTTTCAGGAGGTGATCAATGAATTCTTTCAATATCCATTTTGCCCTCTGATTCTATAACATCAGGGCAGTTTTCCTTGAAAATTTCATGGAAGATAATGTCTAGGCTATATTTTTGATCATGACTTTCAGGTAGTCCAATAATTTTTAAATTAATTCTCCTGGATCTGTTTTCCAGGTCAGTTGTTTTTCCAATGAGTTGTTTCACATTATCTTCTATTTTTTTCAAATTTTTGGTTTTATTTACTAACTTCTTGGCTTAACTCATAGTCATTTGTTTCCCTGGACTCAATTCTCTCTTCCAACAAATTATTTTGTTCAGTGAGCTTTTTGAACCTTCTCCTCCATTTGGCTAATTCTGCTTTTTAAAACCTCCTTCCCCTAGTTGACTTTTTGGATCTTTTCCCAATTGAGTTAGCGTCTTTTTAAAACTGATATTTTCCTCAGCATTTTTTTGGTTCTCTTTTAGTAAGCTAAATTGTTTTTTAAGGTCTTCTATTGCCTGAGCCCATTTTAAGTTCCCTTTGGAAGCAGAGGCCTTGACTTCTTCTGACAGTATGCCTTGTTCTTCATCATCTGAAAGGATAGGGGGCGACACCTGTTCCCCAAGAAAGTAACCTTCTATGGTCTTATTTTTTTCCCTTTTATGGGCATTTTTCCCAGTCAGTTACTTGACTTCCAAGTTTTCTCTTCACTACCACCTCACCTCCAGTTCTGTCCAGTCAGCACTTGGGGGCTGAGATTCAAATGCTACTCCCAAGCCTCTGGGGCTTTCCTCAGGGGTGGGGCTGCTATTCTGTGTGAGATTAAGTTCAGCTGCTCAGGTAAGGGCAGAGCCACCACAAGGGGCTTGGTTCCCTCAGGGGGTTTACGATGAGACCTTCAACAATAGATCTGAGCTCCTGCCTGCTTTGGGAGCCCCTGTCCACTGCTGCCTCTGCTGCTGCCTCCCTAGGGGGCCTGAGTTAAGGGGACTCCCTGCTCCCCTCTTGGCCAGCCAAAAAGACCCTCTCACTGACCTTTGGTGCCTGTGGGTTGAGGGACCTGTGCTGCTGCTGGAGATTCTGTCCCTGAAGCCTGCACAGATCTGCTCCTCTTGACAACACATGGCCAAGGCAGGGCTGGGCTCTGCTCTGTGTTGAGTGAGTGGCAGAACTTTCCCGTGGGTTTTTCAGGTCTCTCTGGAACAGAAATCTCCTCCACTCTGTTGTTCTGTGGTTTCTGCAGCTCCAGAATTTGTTGAGAGTTCTTCTTTACAGGTATTTTATGGGCTGTGGGGTAAGAACTAAGCGTATGTGTATCTTTCTACTCTGTCGTCTTGATTTCTCCCCCTGATCTTGTCTTACATTAAAGAGCAGAATTTATTCTTTTAAAATCCAACTAGTTATTGTGGAACAACTTAATAAATTCATTAGCACTTTAAATTAATCAGTAATTTTTTTTTTGTAAAAACTGTTCATTTTAAAACCTTGATAAAGGTTTGGGGTGGGGCTGGAGAGGTGGAATGCCTTAAAAAAAACCAATCAACACTGCATAGTATGATTCACATACTAAGAGTCTCCTGTCATCCATCTGCTGCACATGTCAGGAGAGGGAGACTGAAATGGTAGTATCCATCATTACATGATCAGTGGAGAGTTCTACTCCCTAAACCTAACTTCTGCCTCAGTATCAGTCTGATCAATACTGACTTGAGGAGTATAAGAGAGGAAGGACTGCTTCTCTTAGTCTAGGAGGACTTGAGGTAGAATCAAGTCCATTTTTTGTTAATTTATTTTCACAACCCACTTTTGAGACAGGCAAGTCATAGATACCATCAATGTCTCAATTGTGTAGATAATGAAAGGGACTGTCAAAGTTCAGAGTGGAACACAGAATTCCTGAGTCCATAGCTGCACAGCATTCTTTTCACTGTACCACTGCTCTCCATTGGAAATCTAAGCTTATTTGAGAACTTTCTTAAAAACATTTGATATCTTATTCCTTGTCCCAACATTCAGTTCTATCTCTTGGTGGAAAAAGTGATAGATTTGGAATCAGAAGTCCTGTCACCTACTATTTCTTAGACCTTGAGCAATTCTCTTCCCCTCTTTGCCTCAGTTACTTCATCTCTGAAATTAGGGGGTGGGACTAGATGGTTCCTAAGGTCCCTTTCAGTCTCAGTTGGTGAGAATATCTTATAATTTATATATAACATATAATTTATTTTTATTTATATTATATATACATATATATAAAATTTAAGGTCTCAATGTACAAGGAAGACTTTACAATTTTATCTTTCATTTTCATTTCTTCTCCTACTCAAAGGGCTCTTCATGGTTTGAAATAGCTTCCTATGGAGCCCTAGTGATTTTAATAAATGAAGTTACCACAAACAGTGCTTACTTCACTTGCTAGAAAAAAAAAATTCCCCTTATTGTCAGCCATGGCTTATTCTCTCATTCTCTCTCACTGTCTCTGTCCCTGTTGCTACCTCTTTGTGTCTCTGTCTTTGTCTATCCCCTTTCCTTCTCTTTCCTTCTCTCTCTCTCTCTCAAATTCGTGTGCCCCACATGAGTGACAATTTTCTCTTCACCTACTGCAAAAAGCAGTTCACATATTAACAGACTTTGCTTGATCTGGGATGACATTAAGGGAAACTGAAGGTCTGAGGGGATTGAAATCAATTCCTGAAAGCCCTGCATCAGGTCTGACCCCAGCAAGCCAATTTAGTTTCGGTTGGTCATAGTATGGCTATTGTGGTCATGGGAGGGAATATGAATGGACTGATTACCTCTCAAACAAGCTGTCTCAAACAAGATCTTCAGGATTCCCCAGAGTAACCCATACTCCTAACCTCTACCCCACTCTGACTCTACTTGCCTTCAGAGAAGCCCCAAAGATAGGAATTAGAAAACAGGTTCAAGTTCCATTTCTTCTTCTTTCTACTTATATGACTTTTGGAAAGTCTCAACTTCTCTGTACTCAATTTCTCCACCCACAAGATAAGTGCTAAGAGCTAGATGACCTCCAAGGTCCTCTCCATTTCTAGATCTATGATCAATCAAGAAATATTTATGAATTTCCTACTATGTGCAAAGTACTGGGGCTACAAATACAATAAATGAAACAAGCCATATGTGTAAGCAGCTGACATTCTAAAGGCGGAAAACAGCAAATGTCTATTTTGTTTGTGTGTGTGTGTGTGTGTGTGTGTGTGTGTGTGTGTGTGTGTGTGTGAAAGAGAGAGAGAGAGAGAGAGACAAAGACAGAGAAGAAACAGAGAAGCAAAGAGATAAAGAATAGAAACACAGAGAATAAATATAAATAATACAAAATAGTTGTGCAAGGTGGTTCGGGAGGGAGAGCTACAGCAATTGGAGATGTCAGTAAATGATTCATGTGCAAGTCTTAAAAAGGTGAATTCTGTGAGGCAGAGGTGAGGAGGAATTCATTTCAAATATGGTGGACAGTCAATGAGAAGGCCTAGAGACGGAAAATGGAGTATCATGTGAAGAACACAGAGAAGGCCAGTCTGACTGGGATTGGGAGTGAACTTCAATGCGACTGGACAGCTAGGAAAGCTAAGCAGAGGAAGGTATATATTAAACTAAAGGTAGTAGGAAGCAACTAGAGTTTACTCAGTAAGGGAGTAAATGGATGGTCAGATTCATACTTAAGGAAAAATCACCTTGACAGCAGTATAGGTAACGGAGAGATGAGACAGGAACACCAATTAGGAAATTGCTGCAATAATCTAGGCAGTAAGTTATAAGGGCCTGAACTAAAGTGATGGGTGTGTAAGGGCAGAGAAAGGACTAGATGAGCTATGTTGATGAACTATGTAGGGTGTGTGAGAGTGAAGAGTCCAGGATAAGGCTGACATTATAAACCTGGAAGACTGGAAAGAAAGAAAAACAGGGTACTGTGGAAGAAGCTGGGATTGGGGCTGGGGGCAGTAGGGGGGGAGGGCAGGTAAAGATAATGAATTGCTTTGTTTTGTTTAATCTTATGATATAGTCCCAAATAAATAAATTTTACTCTCTTTGACCTGAGAAGTTCAGGCCCTATGTTGACATTTTATTATTGTTAAACTCTGGGGGTTCCCTACCACTCTGGCCATCCAGGGGATTGATGCTTAATCCTTAATTCCTCCTCTGCTTCCAAGGCTTTCTAGACTGGTACACATCAGCATATGAGGAGAACATTACTCCATCTAATCAACAAAAACGAAGTGAGATCTCCAAAGTTTAAGAGGCATAGTATTTTTGCTCCAGCCCCATAACTACCCATCAGGCAGTCATAAAAGCCTTGCTTTCCAGAAAAGTTTTATTTCCCATAGATTTACTTAATTCATCTAAATCTTAACACATTAGGAGGTAATCACATTAAACAAGATCACAAATGCCTTCATCACTGCCAAGGATTAAATGAAAAGCTTTTCCATCTTGTTGATTGTACCAGGGAATGGCTCCTTCCTCCCCCTCCTCCCCACATCCCCTCCTCATTTGTGTTAAAGCCTTCCCAATGGAGTGGAAAGAAAGAAAGTTTGATAGGGAACAGACTGGCTTCCTATTTGATTTTTTTTTTTTTTACCCCATCCCTTTATCCGTCAACGCTAAGAGGAGGGTGAATCTCCAGAGCCAAAGGATAAAGTTGTTGTATTCACACAACTGGCCCTTCAAGCAGCTATAATGATTGTAATAGCACCCACCAAGGAGAAGGCACTGGGGGAAGGGGCAAAGGGGAGCAGCATTCCCGGGGTCAGAGGCGGACTGAGCAAAAATAAAGTTGGGGCTTGGAAGTTAAGTTTAGGGAAGAATTTACAAGACAGTTGAGCTGAAATGGAGCATATGTAAAAGAAAAAGGGGCAGGAATGGGACCTGTGATGTACACAGCTTCTAGATAAAAATGGTGCTGGTGTTTCACCAAGCACTGGTGGTGACTATGTATGTGCCTGCATCGTTGTCAATCTCAAAGTATAACAGACTCTCCTTGTAGAAGGAAGAAGAAAAACATATATTTAGACACAAACCAGAAAGCCAAATCTGTCATAGCAACCAAAAAGTCAAGACAGGTTATCCCCTCAGGAGGCAAAGCCATTTCTAAGCCTCCCTGTTCCCTGCTGGGACCTTCCCACAAACAGCCTAAGCTGTGCCTGCCTGCCTGTGTCCTTCCTAACTCTGACTAGACTGACCAACTTCTTCCCAGCTCTACTTCACACTTCTTGTTCCACCTGTTCAGCAAGCTTCTCTCATCGCATGTGACTTAGGCTTCCATGTGGTCTAAGCAGGTCACATGGGCTTATTAATGAATGGGAAAGATTTTCCCATTTACATTACCATTACACCTGCCTCTCTCTCTCTTTCTCTCTCTCTCTCTCTCTCTCTCTCTCTCTCTCTCTCTCTCTCTTTCCCTCTCTCTTTCTCTCTCTCTCACCAAAGAGTCATACCTTCTCTACAATTTACAAAGTTAAGGAGTTTCCTGAGGCACTAAGTTAAATGACTTGCTGAATTTATTCAGATCATAGTCAGTATGTGTCACATTTGGAATTTGAACCTAAGTCTTCCTGACTTTAGAGCTCAGCACTCACTATGCTTCTCATGTGAAGGAGACTATTAAGATATAATAACCTCATGTGCAGAAGAGTAGAAATAAGAAACATACCCTTTATTAGCCACAACACAATAAAAATTACAGTCTAAAAGGCGCAGTTGAAGAAAGGATTCAAACTTAAATGGAGATTAAATAAAATCCTTAAGAATATCAAAGAACAAATTATGAAAACAATGCATAATTTTATTAAAGAAAATGACAATGAAATAACAAACCAAAACATTAAGGATGTAGCCAACATAATCCTTAGAAAGTGCTTATATCTGTGCTAGTTGATGTTATATCTCTAAATACTTCCATTAACAAAAAAAGAGAAAGAATAAATCAATGAATTGAATATATAAAAAACTTGAAAAGCAACAAATAAAAAACCTCAGCTACACACAAAAGTAAGAATTCTGAAATTAAAGAAGATAAATTTGAAAAATATCACATTTAATTAATAAATAAAACTAGAAGATTTTCTTAAAGAAAACAATAATAAAATAGACAAACTATCAGCAAATTTTTATTTTTTTGTAAACCAGGAAAACCAAATTAACAAAATAAAAAGTAAAACAAAATAATTCACAATGGACAGAAGAGGCAATAAAGGAAATTTCCAGAAATAATGTTGTCCAATTATATGCCAAAAATGATATCAAATGAAATAGATGCATATTTATAAAATATAAAATATCAAAATTAACAGCATAAGAAATAGAGGATTTAATCCAAACTCAGAAAAAGAAATTGAACAAGGCATAAATGAACTCCTAAAATAATACCAAAGCCTAAATGGATTTATAAGTGAATTCTATCAAAAATTCAACCTTCTGATTGGGTATTTCTTCAGCTGAGCATATACCTTAAACAAACTGACCAGATCACAATGAAGTGCCATGATATCCAATGAGTCTGGAAAAATAAGTTGGGTCAAGATTGTAGAGGACTTTACAAGATAAACAGAGGAATTTATGTAAAGATAATAGGAATCCACTAATGTTTATTGAGTATGGAAATGACAAGGCCAGATCTGTAGTTAAGGAGTATGAGAGAGTAACTGAGAATGTCAATGGGGCTACAGCAAGTGACCAAACAGGACTTCTCAAGTAACCATTATTTGGCCCAATTACATGCCAGTAAAACTGATAATCTAAGTGAAATGGATAAACATTTACAAAAATATAAAACACCCATATTGACAGAAGAGGAAGTAGAATAACTTCAAAAGCCCTACCTTAGAAAAAGAAATCAAATCAGACATCAGTGAGATCCCTAAGAAATAATCCACAGAACTAAATGGATTTACAAGTGAATTCTACCAACTACTCAAGAAACTATTCCAACACTATATAAACTATTTGAAAAAAATAGGTAAATAAATCCCAAATTCCTTTTACGACACAAATACAGCTTTTATACCTAAAACAAGGAGCAAATACAGAGAAAGAAAACTATAGACCAATTTCCTTAATGAATATAAATACAAAGATTTTAAATAAAATACTAGAAAAGAGATGACAGAAATATATTGTAAAGATCTTACACTATCACCAAATGGGATTTATACTAAAAATTCAGTTGGTTCAATATTCAAAAAACTATCAGCATAATTGACCATATCAATAACAAAACCAACAAAAATCACATAATTCTATCAATAGATGCAGAAAAAGACTTTGAGAAAATGCAACACCGACTGCTATTAAAAACATTTGAAAGCATAGAAATCAATAGTCTTTCTTAAAATGATAAATTATCTCTAATGGGGATAAACTTGAAGCCATCCCATCAGAAACAAGTTTGAAGCAAAGATGTCCATTATCACCACTCTTATTCAATATTGTATTAAAATGCTAACCATAGCCATAAAACAAGAAAAAGAAACAGAAGGAATAGAAATAGGTAATGAGGAAATAAAACTATCATTCTTTGCAGCTGATATGATAGCATACTTAGAGAACCCTAGAGAATCAACTAAAAATATTCATTGAAATAATTAAACAACTTTAGCAAAATTGTAGGATATAAAATAAATCCACATAAATCATCAGCATTTCTATATAACCCAACAAGAAGAGATAGATAGAGAAAATACATTTGAAATAACTTCAGACAATATAAAGTACTTTGGAATCTACCTGCCAAGACAAATCCAGGGACTTATGAATATAATTACAAAACACCATTCACACAGATAAAGACAACTCTAAACAACTGCAAAAATATTAATTGCTCATGGGTATGCCAAGTCAATATAATAAAAATTGCATTTCTACCTAAGTTTACTTATTCAGCATCATGACTACTAAACTATCAAAGAATTATTTTATAGCGCTAGAAAGAAATGATAACAAAATTCATTGGAAGGAGAAAAGATCAAGCATATCAAAGGAATCACAAAACAAAAATGTGCAGGAAGGTGACCTAACAGTCCCAAATTTCAAACTATTTTACAAAGCAGCAATCATCAAAACAATCTTGTACTGGCTAAGAAATAGAACAGTGGATCAGTGGAATAGATTAAGTACACAATACATACTAATAAATGACCATAACAATCTGGTGTTTGAGAAACCTAAAGAGCCAAGTTTGTGGGGTAAGAACTCACAGTTTGACAAAAATATATGATTGTGATGGAATTCTATTGTGCTCTAAGAAATGATGAGCAGCATCTTATCAAGAGAATAATACATTATTATCAGGTAGGTTTCATACCAGGAATGCAGGGCTGGTTCAATATTAGGAAATTTTAGGAAATTAGGAAATTTTTTTTAGGAAATTTAGGAAATTTTAGGAAACTTTTTAGGAAATTAGGAAATTAGGAAAAATTAGGAAATAGCATTATTGATCATATCAGAAATGATGAGCAGGATGGTTTCCAAAAAACCTGGGAATACGTATATGAACTCATGCAAAGTGAAATGAGCAGAACCAGGACAATGTAATATCATAGTGATGATCAACTGTGAAAGACTAAGCTACTTTGACCAATACAAATCTTCCAAGATAATTCCAAAGGCCTTACGATGAAAACATAGTATCTACCTCCAGAGAAAGAACTGATGAACTGTAAATGCAGAATGAAGCATATTTTTCCCCTAGTTTTCTTTTCTTTGTGTTTTCTTTTGCAACATGACTAATATGGACATCTGTTTTCTGTGATCTCACATGCATAGTTGATATAAAATTGTTTACCTACTCAAGGAAGAGGGAGAAAAATTATTTGGAATTTTTAATTCTAAAATTTTTTTTAAGTTTAAGCGGTTTTTTTTACATCTAACTGAGAAATAAATAAATAATAAATAAATAAATAAATAAAAATATATTTTAAAAAGAAAATAAATGGTGGTTCAGGCTAGGGCGTTAGAGCAAGTTACAAGGAAGAGGTTAATCCAGGGTAGCTAATAAACTGAAATTTCATATAGGAAAGAAATAAGCATTTAAGTACCTCCTGTTTGCAAGGGAATACACTAAATGTTTCATATATATTTGTATATAATATATATGTGTGTGTATGTATGTATGTATTTATGTATATATGTATGTATACACACACACACACACATATAATCTCACTTGATATGAGTAAAGGTAAAAATCCTACACTAGGGTTCAAAAAGCAATTTATCAAATACAGGATAAACAACTTTTGTGTGACTAGATAACAATGCATATTAAAAGGGCCTGAAGTTTTTAGTGGACAGTAAGTTCAGAGTAAGTCAGTACCATGACAAAATTGCTAAAGGTGATGACATCTTCTTTGATTCTTTAATAGAACTACCTATGAATAGATTGCTCTGCAATCTCACTGTACCACAGTCAGGTCCCATCCCATCTGGAGCATTCTACTTCCATGTCACATTTAAGGAAGAACATTGACAAATTAGAATGTATCCAAAGAAGGGCCAGAGGATCCTGAGGAAACATGGAATCACATCACATTCATTAAACAGCTAGGGATGATCAGTCTAGAGATGAGAAGCATATATTCAAATATTTGGAAGACAAGGATTGTGGGATAATTAGATTGCTGTGAATGGCCTCTTAAAAACAATGGATCAAAGATGATTAGAAACTCATTTCAGATTGATTAAAAAAAAAGCTTCCTTATCATTAGAAATGTCCAAAAGTAGAATGAACTGCTTCTAGAAGTTCTCTATTAATAGAAATCTTCAAATAAAGGTTGGATTTGTCAATTTGTTAAGAATGTTAGAAAAGTGCCAGTTAGATTAGATAATTTTGAGGTCCTTTCTAACTTTGAGAGATACTCTGCTTCTAAATTTGTGATGTGACTTCACAGTAGACAAGATAATGTAGAAATATTACATATTACATATTCTACATATAATAATGTAGAAACATTACATTTGAAGAATCCAAGAAACTTGGGTTTTCTTATAGCTCTTGTACTGCCTTTCTTGACTTTAGACAAGTCATTTCATACTCAACCCCCATGCCCCAGACTCAATTTCCTCAAATTGGTAAAAGAGAGATTAAGGTCCCTTAAGACTCTCCATGATTCTCCCCTTTTTTTTCACTCAGATACCCTTTTGGCCACTGTTTTAAAGATATAATTTTGTTCATTATACCTTTGGAAATACCTATTGTCTGCTGCTACTGCAGAAGGAGGTGTACCCGAATATGCTTACAATTACTAGAAGATAAAATGCTACTTTCTTACAATTTCTTGTTACAAGGTCAGAACAAAACCTCTCTTCTTTCTTTTACCCTTTCTGATCATCAGAGATATATGATGGGGGAAAATAAGTGGATGCATTTATTCCACATAAATTTATTCTATTTTTCAAGTGTTTAAATTGGAGATACTTCAAATTGCTCTTAGCAACAACTCTTATTTGACAATACGCAATAAAGGAGTCTGGGAAGAGAAATTGACAATTACCAATAATTCAATGCCTGTGCTCTCTAATATATTTTTCCTCAGAACTTTTACCCTGTTTTCCATTCCAATACCAGCAAACCACATGCAGAAAGTCACTACTTGGGACAAAGAGGAATGTTTAAAATTCAGTGGAAGTGATGCCGGAAAGAAATAACTACAAAGCTTTGGTCCGGTACTGATATCTGAGCGTGTGTGTGTGTGATAGGGATAGATATCTCATTTCTCCCCCATTTTCCCTAGACTTGAATGCTTGAACCTTATACTTCTCTGCAGACTCATGACCCCTACAAGGGTTGGAAAAGAAAATTTAGATCCAAGAAAAAGCAAGGAAATTGGGTTGTGAGAAGTGATAGGCTGTTTGTTGGAAGAGAGGAGCAAACCAGTCCTGGGAGAGGATAAGAAAATAGAATTGTCAGTCAATAAGTATTTATTAATTGCCTACTTTATGCTAGGCACTATGCTAATCATCAAAGATTCAAAGAAAGGCAAAGAAGGTCCCTGCTCTCAAAGAACTCATAGTCTAAAGGGGGAGACCACAAGAAAACTTGTACAATAAGATGCAGGCTGAATGAGTCCAAGAAAGAAGGAAGGAAGGGCTTCCCTTTTCCCAGTAGGATTCCACCCCCTGGCAAACTCCTTCTCCTAGGGTCGACCTGTGCCCCTGACTCTTAATTATATTAGTTCAAGATTTCTGGATTCCTCATTACATCTCTGCGTAGCAAGGTCACTCCTGGTGAGCTGTGTTGTACCCAAGGTCTTATTACAAAATGAGGTTTAAGGTGTGATTTGAAATGATAAAAGAGATACAGTCTTTTGGACCAAAAAGGAAATCTACCTTTCTCCCCCTACCTTGATTCCTCATCCCTTAGAGGACTTGATCATTTTGTCTACTTCTTTTAATTTTCCTCACTCCCACTCCAAGCATGACGAGGCTCATCAGCGTGGCCTTTCTCTGCCACTGAGCTCTTAGACAGATTTCTGTTCTGCAGATGGAAAAAAAGACAAATTGATCATTTTTCAAAAGATCATTCTTTTTTTTCTTTCTCCCTACTGAGATAACTAATAACTCTTGACTAAAAGATTGCTATCTCGGTGTCATACACACTTCATTACTGATCCTGAATCTTAGAGGCCTTAGCTGATTTACCTTATTAAGAATTGAATTTCCTATAAAAGTATTATAAAGTCACTTTGAATTACTATCCTTCCTAAGAAGATGAGTTTGCCACATAATCCACTGTATAAACTGCCTTGGATATGTTTAAATCAGAAGGATGTGAGCGAAGGTTCAAGATGCATTACTCTCACTAAAAGATGTAGCTTTCAATACATTAAGGAAAGTACCAGTCTCAGAGGTCCCAGTAATTGATAGCAGACTTCAACTAAATACTGCCTGAGTGACAGTCAATTTGCTTTGCTTCTGTGGGCCTCAGTTTCCTCTTCTGTAAAATTAAGGGGTCACACTAAGTAGTTCTGCTAGAGCCCATGTTTATTTCTTGAGCCTAATTAGATATTTTGATCTTTCAGGAAAGAGATCTTCTTAAGAAAGTTTCATTATATTTCCATCAAGTTGGAAAAAAACTCTTTTCTGAAATAACTTATACACGTTTTTCATTAACTACTTAATCTTTTTGGCTTCATTCTCCCTTCCTTTTATGCTATTATTTGCAGATGCTCCCATATTAATAATTTTCCTGGTGCATGGAATCTGCTCATGTCACTAACCTGCTCAAAATCCTTCAATGACTCCATGTTTCCTATGAAAAAGAAAAGGTCACATTCCTTAGCCTGATATTTTCTCAGTGCCCGCAGAGGACATTCAAGATTCTAAGTCATTGATGAAGGGCCAAGTAGCATTGGAGGAGAAAGCTTATAGAGGAGGAGTTTATCCACTCCAGATCCTATAACCATCCATTTTCCCAAAATATATGTGTACAGGCATACATCATTTTATTGCCCTTTGCTTATTGAACTATTGTATGTTTTTATTTGTTTTTTTTTTTACAAATTGGAGGTTTTTGGCAACTCTGTTTCGAGCAAGTATATTGATGCCATTTTTCCATCAGCATGTGCTCACATCATGACTCTATGTCGCATTTTGGTAATTCTCCGAATATTTCAAACCTTTTCATTATGATTATGTCTGTTACCGTGATCAGAGATCTTTGATGTTATGGTTGTAATTGTTTTGGAGAATCACAAACTGCCCCCTGTAAAACGGCAAATTTAACAAGTGTGTGTGTTCTAATTGCTCTACTGACCAGCAGTTCCCATCTCTCGCCTTTTCCTCAGACCTCCCTATTCTCTGAGACACAACAACATTGAAATTAGGCCAGTTTGTAACCCTATAATGGCCTCTAAGTGTTCAAGTAAAAGTAAGAGTCAATCAATGCAACAAAATTCATTGTTGTCTTATTTTAAGAAGCCAACACAAACATACCAGCCTTCAACAACCATCACTCTAATTAATTAGTCAGCAGCCATCAACATCCAGGCAAGACCCTCCAAGAGCAAAAAGAAATGATGAATTGCTGAAGTCTCAGTTGATATTTAACATTTTTTAGAAATGAAGTATTTTTTAATTGACACGTGCTGTTTTTTAGACATACTACTATTGCACACAATATTAATAGACTGTAGTATAGTGTAAACATAACTTTTACATGCACTGGGAATCCAAAAAAATTAATGACTTGCTATATTGCAATATTCCCTTTCTTATAGTGGTCTGGGGCCAAACTCCCGATGTCTCCAAGGTGTGTCTACATGTAATAATTATTACACAGAAGCATTTTGTAGAGAATAGAAACCTAGCCTCATCCCAAAGAAAAAATGGGAAAGGGTGCCACATGTACAAAAATATTTATAACAGCCCTCTTTGTGGTGGCCAAGAACTGGAAAGTAACAGGATGCCCATCAACTGGGGAATGTCTGAACAAGTTGTGGTATATGAATGTAATGGAATACTATTGTACTATAAGAAATGATGAACATGAAGACTTCAGAGAGACCTGGAAAGGCTTATATGAACTGATGGTGAGTGAAAAGAGCAGAACCAGGAGAACTTTGTACACAGTAACAACCACGGTATGTGAGGAATTTTTCTGGTAGACTTAATCCTTCACAGCAATGCAAGGACCTAAAACATTCCCAAAGGATTCCTAAGACAAAATGCCATCCACATCCAGAGAAAGAACTATGGAATTGGAAAGCAGAATGAAGCAGAATATTTTCTCTTGTGTTATGTTTTGTTTTGTTTGTGTTTTTCTCATGTTTTCTCTCATTCATTTTAATTCTTCCAGGCAACATGACTAATGTGAAAATGTATTTAATAAGAATGTATATGGAGAACCCATATAAGATTGCATGCCATCTTGGGAAGGGAGTGAGTGATAGAAAGGAAGAGAAAATCTAACACTTATGGAAGTGATTGTAGAAACATCAAAACAAATAAAATTAAAAAATTAAAAATAAAATAAATTAAAAAAGAAAGCTAGCCTCAAAGTCAGGAAGATGTGGGTTCAAGTTCTGACTGATACATACTAGTCACTTAACCTCTTCAGGCACTGGGCATCTCTCTAAAATAAGGCATTTGATTCTCTCTTCTAACACAGCTACCACCCTGGTTCAGGCCCTCATCACCTCATGTATGGACTATTGCAACAGATTGCTGGCTGGTTTGCCAGCCACAAGTGTGACCTCACTTCATTCCATCATCCATTCAGCTGCCAAAGTGATCTTCCTAAAACACTGATCTGTTCATGTTTGCTGGTCTGTTCTACTGCCCCTGATTCAATAAATGCCAGTGGCCTCCAGCTATCCCAAGGATCAAAGACAAAAACCTCTGTTTGATGTGCAAAGTCCTTGAAACTATGCTCTCCCTTCTAGTCTTCTCAGTATCTTCAAGTCCCTATGTTACCTTTGATCTGGTGATCCTGACCTCCTTGCTGTTCCCTACACAAGACACTCCATCTGTCAGCTCTGGGCATTTTCACTGTCTGCCCCCTATATTTGGAATTTTCTCTCCTCACCTTCACTTCTAGGTTTCCCTAGCTTCCTTCAAGTTGCAGCTATAATCTTATCTTCCACAGAAAATCTTTTCCAATCCCCCATAATTCTAGTGCTTCCGTTCTGTTGATAATCTCTTACTGATACTATATATAACTTGTTCGTACATTAGTTATTTTTATACCATTTCTCCCATTGTGAGCCCCTTGAGGACAGGCACTTTCTTTTGCCTTTCTTTACATCCCCAGGGCTTAGCACAATGTTTGGCACATATAGGTGCCTAATAAATGTTCATTCATTAACAGAATAAGGCATTGAACCCAGAATCAGAAAGATCTGAGTATAGTCTCAGGTACTTGCTAGCCATATGATGGGGCAAAAGTTCAAACCTCTGCCTGCCTCAGTTTCCTCATCTCTAAAATGGAAATAAAAATAGTATCTACATCCCAGGGCTGGATAAATGTTTTCTGAATAACTGACTGAGTGTAAGTTGCAGAGCAGGTGCTGATCTGAATTGACAGAGTTTCTTAATAACAATGAAATCAGAGACCCAATCCCTATCCCTAGTAAATCTTTCCTCAATAAGACAGGACTTTACCATATTAATCAGAAAACAATTTGAAGGAAAACAACAGTTTAGTTGTTTCAGCAGTTTGATTTTTCTTTTCAATGCAACTGTCATAAATAAATAGCTTTTAAGATTTAGCCTAAGCTAATGTCAGTAAACTTACCCAGTTCTTCTAGTAGATCTATGTCCTTGAAAATCTCTCTCCCTCCCTCCCTCCCTCCCTCCCTCCCTCCCTCTCTCTCTCTCCCTCCTTCCCTCTCTCTCTCTCTCTCTCTCTCTCTCTCTCTCTCTCTCTCTCTCTCTCTCTCTCTCTCCCCTTTCAAGTACTCAAGTGGTTTCTTTCCTAAATAACTAAATAACAATAAAGACCAAACCAGATTCTCAGTCTCGGAAGTCTGACTTCATTTTGACACTGACTCAATCTTAGTAGCATAGCAAGACTTCCTCAAGGGCAGTACAGCTTTGGAGGGGTGGAGCCCTCTGTGTTGGTCAGATCCCTTCCTTTTACTTCACTTTTGTAACTCTACTCTGTATCTGAGATTTTGTGTTGACTTTTCACTTACTTCTAAACATAGTTATTAATCATTTTGTTGTTCTGTCTTTGGGTTGTTTTTGTTTGTTGGTTAAATTTTTGTTGTTTCTTTTTTTTTGCAAAATTCTGTTTTTGTTAAATCATAGAATTGACATATAAACAAAATGAGCATTGCCACACATAAAGAAGATTTATGTAAAAAATGAATATGTAGGAAACCATGAATCTCTATTATGTATATACTTTAAGTACATACTGTAATAGCATCACCCTGACACATCCAGGATGGCCTGCGAGCAGGTTCTTAGATCTGCTTTTCTAAAAGGAAAGCAGCTTTCGAGGGGTCAACAATCTTGTTTAATCACATATATCAACAGAGAAAATAAAAGCAGAGAAATGAAGACCCACAGACAGGGCTTCTACATCACAGATCGACAGAGAGATTCAACTGTGTGGTCATTACATACATAGTCACCAACGACAGAAGCACCAATACATGGGTTTTCAGAGTGGGAGAGAAAGGGAGAGAAGGGAGGAGACTCCTTAATGGTTACCCAGAGCGTCATCTGACAGGCAGACCTTCTTCCAAAGAGTAAGCCCCCAAACGAAACCTCGCTTTCAGAGCTGGAGGTCATCACAACCCTGTGACCCAGTGCCTCACGAAAAATTAATAAAAAACAAGTCTCCCCAATCAAGCTTCCCTTAATGGGCTCCACCTGAGGCCTATTAATGGTCCAGGAAGATCTTTAACTCTCATTAACATTACACACATTAAGTTGAATACTGTAACACTAAGGACCCCATGATTGCCTGTGTTCCATTCTGAGCTTCTTTATTCTCTCTGAATTTTTAAAGTGTTTTACTGGAAAAAAAAAACTATGCTTCATTTTTTACATCAGTCCTATTACCTCCCCAATTTCTACTACATCCCCCTTCACTCCCAAAATAAAAGCCCCTGCTTTTAATAAAAGACCATAGCTATGATCTTTGAGAAGATGCTAAAGACATAAGGAAAAACATCTCAAATTTTACTACTGCCAAAAAGGGAAAACCAAATTTCAGTAACTAGCAACCTTTATTCCTAAATTTCCATTAACACTAAAATTTTATGAGAAAAATCCATAGAATAATAAAGGACTCCCTTAATCAAGGTATTAAAAAGGAACCAACAACTGTCTAGTTCTCACCAGAAGCATGGTGCAGAAGAAAAAGCACTTGGTTTGGAATCTGAGATTATAGATTTGCATCTGAAAGGGAACTTGAAGATCACTAATCCATTCTTCTCATTTTGCAGATGAGGATATTCAGTCTCAGAGAGGTTAAGTAACTTGGCCAAAGTCACAAAGTAAGTGGCTGAGGGGAGATTTGAACTCAGGGCCTCCCAGCTCTACAATCTAGAATCTGTGCTTTCTTGGGCACAACATTTCACCATTTTGAGATTAAGTTTCTTCAGCTATTAAATCAGGGAGTTAGATTACGTGATCACCAAGGTCCCTCCTTGCTCTAAATCTATAATCCCATGATATTTCACAGGAGATAATTTTACTCATATATAATTAACTGAAATGTATAGAGAATATAAAATTTTATTGTATTTATTGTTTTTTAACTTTGGAAAAAGTCATAGATTTGACAGATAAAAATATCTTCTCAAGGACTTTCTTCCAACAAGGTGTCTTCATGCGTATGTCAAAATCATCCAAGATTCCTTGAAAGACATAACAGAAAGAATCTTATTCAATAATCCTCTGCTCACTAATATCAAGGGAGATTTAATGCAAGGAAACAGATACTTTCCCATGGTTTTTCACTATTGCCATGGGAGAGATTCACTGCAGAATTCAAGTTGATAGGGGATTCCCTACAGTTAGGAATGTCTTTAAGATGCTCCTATTTGTGAATGGTGTTGTGCTGATAATATGAAGATCCAAAAGTTGAGCTTCCTAAATCGGCCATGATGCAAGCTAAAGACCTCATACTACAATTGTTCTAAATGGTCTCTGGCCTATTGTTCAAGCAATTATATGAAGTTGAACATATACCTAGAGAATTTGTCCATTAGTGTACCTGTCTTGGATCAAAACTTGGATAGAAAATTATAAGTTGAGTCAAGAATTGAACAGGAAAAGAGAATATTGGGTTGCCTTAGGGAAAGAGCAGTGTTTTTTTTTTCATTTGTTTTCTTAATGACTCTATCCTTTTCCCTAAAATTAAAGCCATTTTGGGGGGGAACAGTTTCCAACAAAGTGCTGACTGGCTACAAAGACCCTGGGATTGTACTTTGTTTCCAGTTTGGAAAAAAAGGAAACTAACCCATACTTAGCCTTCAAGTACAGATGAGGGAATAGCGCCCAGGTTGTTTCAGGTAGAGCAGACAATGGGAGACTGGGGGGAAACAGAAGTGAGGATGAGGAGAGAAGAGAAGGGAGATGTAGAAGTGGTCCAACCCTAGCAGTACTGTGACCATTGCAGTTGTTGTCTGCCACAACTCAAGTGCCCTTCTTTGAGACCATGACAGATGATTTCTCTCATGGATGTTGCTGCCAGCCCAGTAAGGAAGCCCAAAAAGCCAGAGTGTAGGAATGCAAATCCAACAGGGATTTATACTTGGAGTTGGGTGGAATCATGCTATAAAAACTGAGTGAACTTGATTCCCCCTACCTTCCCCAGTGACTGAGGTGGTAATGGGGGAAATATCCTTCTACCTTACCTATTGAGGAGGGTGATGTTTGTATGTTTTGTTTTGGGTTTGGTTTTTTTTATTTCTTTGCTACATTTCTAAAAGTAAATATTCCTTTGTAAAAGGTAATTCAAATGTTAAGTGGGCAAGTGGAATTGGGTGCAGAGGACTCTCCTAAAATTGAAGAAACATTATGAGTGGGAACTCGAGTCTATGGTAAAGAGACTAGACACCCCCAAATCCTTTGTGGTACCAGAGGATATTGGAAGAGGAGTAAAATGTAACATGGGAAGCTAGGTAGCATAAAAATGGATAAAGCACTGGACCAGGAGTCAGGAAGACCTGAGTTCAAATCCAGCCCCTAGCTATGTGACCCTGGCCAAGTCACTAAAACTATGTTGACTCATTTTCCTCAATTGTAAAGTGGTGGTAATAGCAATAGTCCTTGTAAGGTTGTTAAGAGGATCAAACCCGATATTTGTTTTAAAAAAAAAAAGCATTTAATTTAGTATCAGGTACATAGTAAGCATTATATAAATAAATGTTCATTGCCTCCTCTACCCCACTCCCCATATCTGGCCTTCAGGAAGTGGCCTAAATAGTCACTATTCTAGCAACAATAGCAGTGTGAAAACAAATGACTTTAAATGCTTCAAAATTCTAACCAACACAACTAGCATTCCAGAGGACCTGTAATGAAACAAGCATGCTTCCTACTTCCTTCCAGGTGACAGATTCAGGGTATAGAAAGAGACATCTGCTTGGATTCTCTCCAGGTGGCACCAGAGACTTCTCCTACCATGCCCCTGTTGATGAGGTTCAGACTCTGGGAGCCTCCTTGAGCTGCCCTTGAATCTTCCCACTTAATCTGGCCTTTCTTACTCAAATCTAATCTTCCCATTGTTCTGGCAATCTCAGGAAGCCCAAGCGCTTTTCATTATCATTTCAGGTTTCTGTTGCACTCCCCACCCTTGATCCCATCAAAACCCCATTCCTTAGGCTCCCATCAAGATCTGTATCCCTTCCAATACTGCCCCTATCAAGATCTCTGGATTGCCCCTCCTGCTTCCCACCCAAACCCTCCATTGTCTGATATCTCCCGATAGCCTCTAGCTGTTTCCAACCTTTGACCCTCCTTGGATCCCTCCTTGCACTTCTCCTCAAGACCCTTCTGAAACCCCTTCTCCCATCACCCTGGACTACCAGACCACCCCCCAGATCCCTCCTATACTCTTTTTTGTATTTGCCTCCATGAAGGGGTTCAGATGCAATCCAGCCCAGATTCTGTCTAGCTGAGATTCTATCTGGCCCGCTTGTAAATACAAGTGTCACAAATGCTTTGGCTCCTTAAGAGGCAACCCAGTTTGGTGAACCTTTAATAAACTTTGTTTTCTTTGGCTTTAAGAAGGCTTGAGTCAAATTCATTCGAGTGACCCGGACTGTCGGTATTTTGAGGTCCCATTCACCCCTGAACCTCTTCACTTCTCATCTCACAATCTCACTGAAGCCCTATAATTCAGTATTGGAAGTACCCACCTCTCCAGCCTTTCCCTATCTCTCTCTGATTGAATGACTCCTCCCAGAACTTCCACTTAAGGAGGGTACCCAAACCAACACGTCTCATTCCTCTCCATTTTAACCTCACAATAACACTGTAAATTTGGTACTATTATCATTTCTATTTTACATATGAGAAAAGTGACTCTCAGTTGGAGTTAACAAATGTCTGAGGCAAGATTCAACCCCAGGTCTTGATGATTCCAACTCCTGTCTACTATGCCACATGCTGCACCATTTCCCAGATTTGATCCAGCCCTAATTCCTCCCAGTTCATTATTCATTAGGTTAGCTAGATATCATCCACTTGATTTTCCTGTGTGAATTGCTCCCCCAGTCCCTTTTGAAGATGTATGGATCTCATTGACAAGGCAATGAGTAACATTCACTGACAAGTTTTGCTATGATCAATGCAGTCACTATGCTTTCAGAATTCTACCACCTATTGAGAACTCCTCTTCATGATGGACTCTGTAGAGCATCCTCCATACAGGACAATCTCCAGACATGACCTCTATTAATGTAACCTAAAAAAGCATTAGGGCAGTTAGGTGGTACAGTAGATAAAGTGCCTGGGACCTTGGGTCAGGAGAATTCATCTTCCTGAGTTCAAATCTGGCCTCAGACACTTATTAGCTGTGTGGTCCTGGGCAAGTTACTTAACCCTATTTGCCTCAGTTTCCTCATCTGCAAAATGAACTGGAGAAGAAAATGGCAAACCATTCCAGTATCTTTGTCAAGAAAATCCCAAATGGGGTCATGAAGAGTCAGACATAACTGAACAACAAGAAAGCATTAGCTTTTCTGAGTGGATATACAAGTACTACAGTCAAACAAAATGTTGTCTTTTTTTATTGCAAGAATTATTTTCTATCTGCTGAGAATCTCTCCCATCCTTTATTCAAGAAACTAACATCATTAATTTTAAGAATCCCAGGTGCTCTTTTTAAAATGTGCTTGCAAATTACGTTAGTCACCATATGGCATATGTGCTGATGTGCTCTGATGTGACCAGCATCCTGTCTGAATGTAGTCCTGTGCTTCTGATTCCTTTCTTTTCGAAGGTATGAGGTCACTTTAGTTGGTGAAAGAGGGATTCAGAAAAGAACAAATAGAATCTGCAACCACGTGCCGGGAGCTAAGTCTCAGGAGGAACCGCCCTTACCTCCCCCACCCCAACCTCCCTGTATGCACAGACCATTGTGAAACCTGTTTTTCACCTCCCCCTCCTTCTTTCCTAACTGAGCTAT
>CM053769.1:658723820-658762216 GCA_028658325.1 Potorous gilbertii | reverse complement strand
CCTTCCACCTACCCAAATACTGAGAAAAATCTCAAGAGTTACAAATATCTTTCCATGTAGGAATGTAAACAGTTCAGCTTTAGAAAGTCCTTTATGATTTCTCTTTCCTGTTTACCGTTTCATGCTTTTCTTGATTCTTGTGTTTGAAAGTCAAATTTTCTATTCAGTTCTAGTCTTTTCATCATGAATGCTTGAAAGTCCTCTATATCATTGAATGACCATTTTTTGAAGTATTGTGCTCAGTTTTGCTGGGTAGGTGATTCTTGATTTTAATCCCAGTTCCTTTGACTTCTGGAATATCCCATTCCAAGCCCTTTAATCTCTTAATGTAGAAGCTGCCAGATCCTGTGTTATCCTAATTGTATTTCCACAATATTTGAATTGTTTCTTTCTAGCTGCTTGCAATAATTTCTCCTTGACCTGGGAACTTTGAAATTTTGCCACAGTATTCCTAGGAGTTTCTTTTCAGGTCTCTTTCAGGAGGTGATTGGTGGATTCTTTCAATATTTATTTTGCCCTCTGATTCTAGAATGTCAGGGCAGTTTTCCTTGGTAATTTCATGAAAGATAACATCTAGGCCCCTTTTTTGATCATGGCTTTCAGGTCGTCCCATAATTTTTAAATTGTCTGTCCTGAATCTACTTTCTAGGCCAGTTGTTTTTCCGGTGAGATGTTTCACATTATCTTCTATTTTTTCAATATTTTGGTTTTGTTTTGTAACTTCGTGGTTTGGAATTCCTTCCTCCTTTCCAACCCCTTCCTCACCCACTGGAAAGGAAAGAAAACAATGTCAATTATACATATGAAGTGAGGCAAAACATATTTCCAACTTAGCCATGTTGAGAAAGAAAAGAAAAATAAGAAAGGATCACCATTATTTTGGAGAGAACTTTTTCTTTCACAAAATGATCCAAAGAAAAACAATTAAGCAAAACTACCATATCCAATGTATGTAATATCCTATAGTTCCCTATTTCTCTCCCCAAAGGAGAAACATTCAAGAAAGCATTTTTTTCCTCTAGAAAATTGCTAATTAGTAATTTTTGATATCTAAGAATGGAATCATGGAGGATATGTGAAATTCAATTTTTTCAATTAACAAATATCTATTTTCTTTCCTTTATCTTCTCTCTACCCCATTGTGTGGAAACAAACAAACAAACCCTTATGTCATATGCATAATAAGGCAAAATCAATCACCTCATTGGTCATGGTCAAAAAAATTTGAGTCCAATGCCTCTCTGATAGGAAGTGGGTAGCATGTTTTATCATATGTTCCCTGGAAATCATAATCTGTCCTCATCTCTGCACCCAGGTTTCCCTGACTGCCCTCAAGTCTCTGCTAAAAGATACCATGGTTTGCCAAAGTCTCTCCTAGTACCCCATAATCTTATTTCCTTCCCTCTATGATGATTTTATGCTGTCTTGTTTGTGATTATGTTCATCCTTCATTGCTGAAAAAGACCATGCCATCAGAGAAATGATGACATGACTTGCATATGACTTTGTTTTTTTTGAGTGAGGGAGGGCTGTGCAGGTCACCAGCCTCACTTCTCCTCCAGACCATCTGAATACAGTGACCAGATATTCATCAGGATGCCTGGAAATGACCTGGATGAGGGAATTGGGGTTAAGTGCCTTGTCCAAGGTCCCACAGCTAGTGAGTGTCAAGTGTCTGAGGTGAGATTTGAACTCAGGTCCTCCTGACTCCTGCACTGGTACTCTATCCACTGCATCACCTAGCTGCCCATCTTGTTTGTACATAGTCCTTAATGAGTTTTCACTCCCCATTAGATTTTGTGGCCTCCTTGAGGACAGGGATTATGTTTGCCTTTTTAACATCCCCAGTGCCTGGCACATAGCTAGCCCTTATAAAATAGTTGTTGACTGATCCACTGTTTGTTGCATTGATCAAATTTCTTAAGTATTTAAAAGTTGTTTGTTTTTCCAATGTTACTGTTATTTTAGAAGACATTCTCCTGGTTCTGCTTACTTCTCTCTGTGTCAGTTTTTACAGATATCTCCACTCTCTCTTCCAAACTTATTGCAACAGCTGGTATTGCACTACAGTCATATACTTTCACTTATTTAGCTTAGTTGATGCTCATCTCCGTAGGTTTCAGTTCTTTTCCACCTCAAAAAACATTGTCATAAATATTTTAGTACATGTGGATCCTTTTCCTCTTCCTTTTATCTCTTTGGGGTGTAGATCTAGTTGTGGGTCAAAGGGTAGGTAGGATTTTAGGCACAATTCCAAGTGACTTTGCAGAATGGCTGGAGCAATACATAATTCCACCAACAATGCATTAGTGTACCTTGTTTCCTGCCACCTTGAGGGATAGATAGGAAGATTCAGAAGAGGATCATAAAATCTTTCTTCCCTTGGAGTTTTTCTACACTAAATGATCCAGTGATATCTCCTTTTTCTAATCCTAGTTTTCCTTGCACTGAAAACGTACTGCTTTTTGTCAATTATTTACACATTTTGGTTCCTTGCACTGGTGTATCCATTAAGCCTAAAGTAGGTAGAGTACAGCATTAATTAGTTGTCATGGCTTCATCGACTACTTTAGTTGTATCTTAAAGTTGTTGGATTCCTTAGCTTTTCCTGTACCTCTTTTTTCTTTCGATTCTTATGTATTTACAATTTTTTGTGCTTGTATTGTACTTCAGTGGTGCCTTTTTATTACATTATTCTATTTGAAAAGAATATACATAAAACCAATTTTCCATGGATTACCTGCTAAATCAGAAGTATTGTTTACCCCAGCATTTGTATTGTGACCTATTATTCAATTCATTTCACTAGTTTTGGAGATTCTATGTCAAGGCTATTTTCTGCAGGAGTTGGTGTTTTTAGTCTTGACAAAAGACCTCATGTACTTCCAAAGGTATGCCTTATTCATTGCAGAAATGTTAAATACAACATCCTACATAATTCTTAGCTGTATTAGAGACAAAGACAGTGAAGGAATTCAGCTAGATGGATCACAATTTGAAAGTTAACACTGTCGTTGAAATTCATTATTTCTCTTAAAACTCGTTTTCCAACTGATGCTGAGTGAAGTGAACATGACCAGGAGAACATTTTACATAACAACAACAACATTGTGTGATGATCAACTATGATAGACTTAGTTCTTCTCAGCAATATATATATATATATAATATATATATACACACATATATATGTGTATATACATACATACACAAATACACATATATATTGCCAAAGACATCTCCAAAAGACTCATGATGAAAAATGCTATTCATATCCAGAGAAAGAACTATGGAGTCTGAATACAGATTAAGCATACAGTTTTCTTTTTTTTTTGCTTTTTGTTTTTTTTTCTTTCTTGTGGTTTTCCCCATTTGTTCCGATTGTTCTTTTACAACATGACATGAAAATAATTTAATGTGATTGCACATGTGTAGCCTATGTCAGATTGTATACTATCTTGGGGAGGGATTATGGGAATGAGAGGGAGAAAAATTTGGAACTCAAAAATCTTATAAAAATGAATATTGAAAACTATCTCTACATGTAATTGGAAAAAATAAAATACTATTAATTGGAGAAAAATCCTCATTTTCCGTTAAAGTCAAGTGGTTTCCTTCCAACCATATATAGAGCTTGTTCACATAATGGGAACAGAAACCTGTTCTTTCCTACAAAAATGTTCTTGAGAGGCACATAGATTGTACCTGATGTTGGCATCTGGAAACTGAACTCATCGTGACATGTCTGTTTGAGTTATATTAGATATAAGTTGGCCAACTTGAAACTGTAGAAGATGGATTAACTTGCCGCACATTTCAGCTGATTAATTTAGTAACAGCACATGCAGACTTGCTTTGAAAGATGAAAATGAAAAATTGGTCATCAAAAGAATAGTTAACATTAAAACAAAGTAGCAGTGCAATGAGGCAGCTGGGGATGCTGCAGTGCACAGGGTGCTGGGCCTGGAATCAGGAAGACCTGAGTTAAAATTCAGCCTCAGTCACTTAATAATTGTGTGATCCTGGGCAAGTCTCTTAACCCTCCGCTACCTCCATTCTCAACTGTACCATGGGGGTAATAGCATGTACTCCCCTGGATTGTGAGGATAGCTGACATAGTATGTGTAAATCACTTTGCCAACCTTCCAGGACATTTCTTCTATTATCTCTATTAGTGTTAATGAAAGAAAAAACATTTATGAAACACTTAATTGCCAAGCACTGGAAGTATAAATTACAAAAGTGAAGATAGACCCCATAGTGAAAGAACTTACAATGGGTGTCCAAGGAAGGATGTGGTTACCGGGGCCATGTGCCAATAGACTGACCGATTCTTTTCATTGATTGAATTGATTCTAGTTCCAGAATTGCAAATGGAGTGGGAAGGAAGGACAGTGGAGGGTGACAGTCATATGGGACGATATGTGACAATCAGGCGTCCACCACAGAAGTGGTTGGGGAATAAAAAGATATGTAGCTAGAGTAAGTACTGCACTTACTACAGTATGTTTTCTGATAGTCTGTCAGAACCTATGTCTAACTTGTAATTAGTTTAGCCCTAGTTATGGCTAAACTTTATACACACACACACACACATATAATGTATGTACATGTGTTAGTGTGTACAAATATAAATGTGTTTATACATGTATATCTTTGACCTATACATGGCTGCCACCTTTACTACTACAGATATGGATATTTGTTGCCTGTGGATTCCTAATTTGTTAATGTCTTGCAATATTACTTTACGTTTGAATGGGTGCTTCATCCTTACCAAACACTTTTCCGTATATGTTTTCTCTTTCAGTCTCCGTAGTGCTCCTCTGAGAATATCAGATTAATTACAATACTGATGAGGAATGTAAGATTCCCCAAGATTAGGGGTTACCCAAGGTCACCCACCTTATAGGTAAGGAGTCTAGGAGTGAGTCAGGAGTTGAATCCAGGACTTTGTGGTTCCTAATAAAGGTTGATTTTCTACTGTGTCACACTGCTTCTGATGAAAATAGAATCCTCTAAATTAAGAACAGTCTCTGAAAACTCACTTTTTTTCTTTTAAGACCTGTAAAGTGATGCCATCTTTTATTGTACATTCATTTCAGTCATGTCTCATTCCTCGAGACCCCATTTGGGGTTTTCTTGGCAAAGATACTACAGCGTGGTGCTATTTCCTTCTCAAGCTCATTTCACAGATGAGGAAACTGAGGTAAATAGGGTTAAGTGATTTGTCCAGGGTCACAGATAAATTTGAACTCATATAGGTGAGTCTTCTGACTCCAGGACTGGCCCTCTATCCAATGCACCACCTAGCTGATGGGTACCATCTTTAAAGAATGAATCAAACAGGTCTCATAGCATCCATATGGAATTTATAGTCACCGCAGGTTATCATTCCTAGAACAGGTGAAGGAAGACAAAAGTAACATTGTGACTGAACCTTGTAAGTTTCTCCCAAGAAAAGACTTATTAATTCAAATGTACATTAAGTTTCATGAAGGAATAGAGTTTTGGGTTCAAATTACCCCAAAGTGAGATATTTGATATTGTAGTTGACATTCAGAAATATACTTTCCCAGACTAAAGAATAAAAGTGACCTCCAAGAGCTGTTATCTACATTTTTAATTTTGATTTTTAAATTTTAGGTTCGTTTTAAGGCTGAATGTAGGTTGCGGTAAGGAAAATAGGTGGACACATTTCAGAGAGAGGATGTGGTTTCTCAGTTGCCATCGTTGGGTATTTTTCCTCAAATTATTTCATCGTAGCCATCATCCACAGAAAGAAAGACATCGCACAAGGTCTTAGAACGATATGTACTTAGGGGAGAACCTAAACACATTTCTCTGATCTTTTCATTTTGTCTTATAGCTATATAAATTCTAATAAGTTGTCCTTCTGAAGACTGTTTCTTATGTCTCTCATTTTATGCAGGGAAACACACACAAAATTCTGGATAAATGCACATTACCGCTGACTGGGAAGCAGTGTGTGAACCGTATCATTACTGAAAAGGTAAAGTGCTTTCCTTTTTTTCTTTTCCTTTGCCTGATAGCATCTATCACCCTGTCATTTTTTATTTGAAAGGATTATTTCAGTTGTACATAGCCTCCCTGAAAATGTAAATTACACACATAGATTCAGCTTGATGCTGGGAATAGGTTAAGTAGAATGGACTAATTATTTTGCTGTTTCAGAGTGTGGCTTCCATGAAGTGAGACACCTAGACACACATGCCTCTGAAATGCTGTCATATTTAATTTTGACAAAGTAACTTCGTCAAGGAAAAATGACCCTGAATAATGTTGGAGTTAAAGATTTCTTGTTACATGTATCACCCCTTCTGATTATCTTTGCTTTCCTAAAATATAAAATGAGCTTTTCCCCTTATTTTAGAAAACTGACCAAAAGCTGGTTTTCGTTTCATGCCATTGTCATGGGAAGGTCCATCCTCCATGTCCTCCTAACTTCTTGAATGCTCTTATAACCCATCAAGACTTAACCTGTCCTTTGACATGATTATAGAACTCAACATTCAAGATGGACATTTCTATCTAAATCTGAAAACTAAGGGCTATCATGAGAGAGAGAAATATCCCTGGAGCTATCCAGTCATCTTTATCATCCATATTTGATTCTAGAAAGTGGCCTAGCGATTAGTGTTTGACTTAAAACCTGGAAGAACTGTGTTCAAATCCTTCCTCTAACACTTACTAGTTGGGTAACTCTGACCATATCACTTAATTTCTCTGAATCTCAGTGTTTTTAATCTATAAAATGAATAGGTTGGACTAGACTTCCATGAGCATTTTCAACTTCAAATCTATGATCATGTAATTTTCAAACTCTTATACTTGAGAGATTAAGTGAGTCTGATCACAGTAGCTCAACTTCTTCATAAATGGATGAATAAAACATTTAATGAAGCCATACAAGTGGAAGCAGGAAGTCTTGAGAGTTGCCGTCAACTAAGAGGACCTTTGTTTATGGGCTCAGGCCCAGTTGATTATCCTTTCCTATATCACAATTTTCTAAGAGGTACATAAAGGGAATTTGGTGAAATGAGCTTTCTAGACATCATCACTCTCAAATAGTATTTTGTTCTAAGATGTGTACATAAAACAACTCAATCAACTCCCATAGGACTGTTTATGTGGGTTTTGTAAGTGTCTCGTAGGAAATCTCCAGTATGTACAAAATGGCACACACTTTATCTCATTTTTCATCCATCCATCTTACCTTTTATAAGAACACCAGATAACTTTACTTCCAGAGTGGCTTGGAAAAAGCAGCACCTTGAAAATAAATCCGTATATACCTTTCCCCTCTTTTTTAGCTTAGAGAAGTCTGGAGTTGGGGTTTTGGGTTATGAGAGTTGTCTTCTAGTGGTTGAAAGTCTACGTAAGTTACCTGGAAGAGGAATTAGACTAGTTCTTGTTGGCCCCAATGGGGCAAAACTTGTAACAAGGGGTAGGAAGTGGAGAAAAAGAAGAATTATTGTTACTCAGCCCAGGCAAATGAAATACAGCTGGTGTGTGTGGGTGTGTGTGTGTGGTGAGTTGCCCACTTGTAGAAGGTCTTTAACAGAGAGGGTGGATATAAGGGACTTTGTAGAGGGGAATTCCTTCCCTCAGGTATGGGTTGGAGTAACTTCTGATATCCTTTCCAATTAAGAAAACATAATTCAAAGTACATTATGATTTATTTTACAGAAAATTCTATTACATAGGGCAGATGGGAGGACCAGTAGATGGAGCACAGTACTTGGAGTCAGGAAAACATGAATTCAACTCTAATGGCCTCAGACACTTATTAGCAGTGTGACTCTGGGCAGGCCACTTAATCTGTTTGCCTCAGTTTCCTCATCTGTAAAATGGGGAATAACATATATTAACAAGAAATAGATAGTGGGTCTATCTTCAAACCACTTTCTAACCTGATAGCCCACATCTGCACAGTCGAATTCTTTATTCCAAACAAACAGGGCTGGTTGTCCCCCTGAAGGAGATATATAGATCTGATCCGCTACCCTCCACCTACACAGTGAAATTCTTTATTCTAAACAAATAGGGCTGGTTGTCCCCCTGAAGGAGATAAATAGATTCAATCCATTCCCCATCATCTCCTTATTTTTGCTTATATTATTTCATTTCATTTGGAATATCCTTCTTTTTTCTACTTATCAATGTTACCCATTTCAAGGTCAAATTCCAGGCTCCCTCTTCTTTCTGAGGCCTCCTGAGGCCACTGTGACTCATAATAATCCCTTTCCTCTGAAGTTGGAGGTCATATTATCTACATTACTCATTTAGCTCTTATAAACTGCCCTGGGAGGTCTTTAATATTGTTGTGTTTTGTTATTCAACCCATTTTATTTAATGTGCCCATATTTTATCTTCCCAACCGTGTTGTAAGTTATATAAGAACAAAAGATCCCATCTTCATATTTTGTATACCTTCCTTCCCTCGCACTCCTCAATAAAAGGCCGACCCTGGACTATGGACATAAGAGGTATTCATTGCATAAGTATGTATTGAATGAGGGCCAAAGGACCCTGCACTACTAGGAGTGAGAAGGATGCCCCAGATGGTCTCACACATGTGTGTGTGTGTGTGTGGGGGGAAGGTAGGAAGAGAAGGAAAGATATAAAACTGCAAAAATTCCATTAGTGGCCCTTTGAAAGAGGAGGATGCTGGGATTCTTGGAGCCATTACTCCTTTTATTAATGCAGCCAGAGTATGAGCAATAGCTTCCCATGTGGAAACCTAAGCCACCATCACTGGCTTTATCTCTGTGAAAATCTCTCCGTAGTATAATCCTACTGTGATAGGGAGAGTATAATGAACAAACCTTTCTAGGGAAAAGTGGCTCCTCTTTTCTCTTTTTCAGATGTAATAGTGAAAAGTGTTTTCTCCTGGTGGATACTTCACTGTTACTTGGTCTTTGTTTACTTTCTCTGCTACCAGCTGAAATACCTCATGGGGTTACAGAGAAGTTAGTTTCCCCCATCTAATAACAGACACCGGACTTTCCAGCAGATGTTCTCTAGACTCAATTGCAGCATGAGGCATGTGTAAATCAAAGCCACAAGCCAAGTTGTCCTAGTTTTTATTTTCCTTATACTTAGGTCTTACCTTAATGCCAACAGCACCTTATTTATTATTTTAGAAAATTCCCTGTCCTACATTATTTTAATGATTTCATCCAGAACACTTGACTTTTCTTCTTGTCAGTTCTCTTTTTGTATGTGTGCATTTACTCTTAATTCAAACTAGAAGAGAACAGAATGAATTGTGCCCCAGACACATTCTGCAAAAGAAAAGATTTCCATTTTCTGTCATTTTGAAATTAAACAAGTGATCCAAAGCAGTATAAAGAAACATTTTCATAAGGATCATTTTATTATCTAAACAAATATTTGTTCTAGAGTACTTTTAAAAAAACTTTGTTTTAATGTGCAGAAACAGATTGGTAAAAACATTGTGGTTTTTTCACTTTAGTATCTTTTTCCTGTAGAATCAACTTGGTTTAGCAAATAAAGAAGAATACCTACTCCTTTCTATTTCCTTAGTCATTCTGCTCTGCAGTTCCCTAAAGGGGATCATCTTTGGGGAAAAGTTAGTGTTCCAGAAATTCTCTCAGTGTTGTCACATTAAAGCCCATGTAAGGTAATTATCTCAAAAAAAGGAAACAAAAGTCGTTACCAATCAAGCTGCCACAAACTCTTCAAAATAAGAGCATGTCTACGAAGGGCATATGCAAATATAAGTTCTGAACCTAAGTGATAGCTAGATTGTATACAGAGGATTCATCAGATTTATCAGAACAGAATTTAACTATTCTCAGAACAAAGGCCTTTTAAAAAGTTATCACATGAGGAATAATTGAACTGGGGTTGTTTAGCCTGAAAGTTAAAGGAACAACTTGTCTCTTAACTTAAAATATTTGGAGGGCTGACATGTGGAAGGGAGATTAGAAGGAGAGAGGTACTTTGTGGCTCTGGAAGAAAGAATTAGGGCCAGCAGATAAAAGCCACAAGGGAGACATTTCAGTTCAACATAAACATAAAAAAACTGCTTTTATTATTTAGAGCTATCTAATAATGTAGACTGGCATTCCAGGTAGTGTTTCCTAGCCCTAGGGATATTCAAGGAAAGAATGAATAGCCATCCATAGCAGCAAGCACCCTGACACATCTAGGATGGCCTGCTAGCACAGGTTCTTAGATCTGCTTTTCTGAAAGAAAAGCAACTTTTGAGAGGTCAATAATCTTCTTTAATCACATATACCAACCGACAAAGTGCAAGCAGAGACTAACAGACAGGGCTTCTAACTGACCATAAACAATACACACATCACAGATCAACAGACAAATCCAACTGTCTGACGATTGATTACGTACCAGAGAGAGAAGACCAATATCTGGGTTTTCAAAACTGGGGGGCTCCTTCACAGCTACCCAGAGTGTCATCTGGCTCACAAAACTTCTTTCAAAGAGTAAGCCCTCAAGCAAAACCTCACCTCAGAGTGTGTACATACACTTTTCAGAGCTGGAGGGTATGACACTCATGACCCAGTGCCTCGTTAGAATTTAACAAAAAGTGTAGGTCTTCCTTACAAAACAAGCCTCCCCTAATCAAGCTTCCTTTAATGGGCTCCACCTAAGGCCTATTAATGGATAGGGAAAATCTTTAACTCTCATTATTCTTACTTATACCATCTGATGTGAGCCCTATGAAAGAGACTTTTTGATTCAGTAAGGAATTAGCCTAAAGACACTCCAACTCTTGATTTTAAATGTACAAGTGTTATATTTTTTTTTTTTAGAATTGGAAACATGGTCCCTTCAAGTGTACCTGTTGGTCCTAACTTACCCTAACCAGCACCATTTCCACATGACATCAGAAAGGAGAAATATGCACAGAACATCTAGAAAGAAATATCTGTCCAGACACTATGCCTTGTAATTCCCACTTATTTAAGTGAAAATGAACACCATAATGTAGATATAAAAAGATTAGATTCCTTCTCTTGGATGCCTCTATTCCTTTTTGATATGGAGGAGTATCTCTTTAAAGGCTTCCATCTAGTACCAGAGGAAATGTCACTGAATAGAATCCCTCCAGGACCACAGGACTTTGTGAATAAACTCCCTTAGATACTCTCCCCTTTAACCTTCCTAGGCAGCTAGGTTGCACAATGGTTCGAGTGTTGAACTTGGGGTCCTAGATTCAATTATCTTCTTAAATTCAAATACCTTCTTGGTCACATTCTTGGACAAGTCACTTGATGCTTCAGCTTCTTCTGTAAAATGGGAAAGGACAAGGAGCAAGCCTTCTATGTATCAGGCACTGAGCTAATTTGCCTTACAAATATTTTATCAGTGGAAAGTGGGGGATAGTAACCTACTTCACATGGTTGTCAGAATCAAATACATAATATAAAATCTTAAAGTTATATATAAATGCTAGCTGTTCAAAGCTATTTTTATTAATCAGACTCCTTCCTCTCTCTCTTTTAACTTTTTATCCCTAGCAACACATAATACTTTCCTGGGCCTTCCCCTTCCAGAAATTTTTATTTGTTATTTTATCCATTTTGTTAGAAATTTTCTAAAATGGAGAATATATTTTCCTACCTTAACAACATTCTTTGATAGGTGAAAGTCATAGATGCTGATGTAGTCCTTCCGACACTGGTTATGGTCTCCGTAGAACATAAAACTGCACCTCTGTCAAGGCCATAGGGTGTACTGGGAAGAGCTTAGGACTTAGGAGGAGACTTGGATTCCGCTCTCCACTCCTATCTTTTCTACCTTTGCGACCCCTTCCAACTTGCGTTTTTAAATTTTATTCTATTTTTTATTTTTATCTTTTGGTACCAATCTGTGATTTCTATTGGTGTCAGGGGATGCTGATACCTCCTAATGAGGAGTTCCCTGTATTAGTGATGAGGCCCTCAACCAATGAGGGTCAGAGCCTTTCCTTCCAAATTATAGTTTTATTTGCCCAGGACACAGGACGCTAAGAAATTGACACCCAGCAAGCATTAAAAGGCAAAAATTGAAGCCAGGCCTTTTTGACTGTGGTTGCCTACACTTGACTGTCCATTACACTATGCTGTTTTTCCTCTTTAGTTTTTTTTCTTTTTAACAAATCCCTGTATTAATTTATTGTCCCTTGTTTGACTAGTGTCAAAAAATTTTTCCTTTTAATATTACTTAAGCTGTTATAGATAATAGTTTCACACTGCAAATTTTTGGGTTCCTTTTGGTCTCCATGCTTGTTTTCTCCTTTAAGAACATGAATTGTCATTTCCAGTTTCTTTGCTTCGTTATAAAATTTTTATTAGAAAATTTATAAAATTTTATAAAAATATTATATAAATATATAAAAATTATTATATAAATAAAATTATATATTATAAAATTACTACCATGCTAAAAATTATTGCTGTCACTTGCTTGAATCTGACAGGCTGTGTTTGATGTGGACAAGGAAAAAGGGTTGACTTTGGTTGAAATCTGGGAAGGACTGTCAGTGGATGACATAAAGAAGAGCACTGGGTGTGATTTTGCTGTAAGTATTCGTATGAGTAAATGTAACCATTTGTCCTTTATAATGAGCCTGATTAATGGGTAAGTACAGGACGTAAACCGTTAATTTGTTATCATTTTTAGATTTGACCTTTGAGATACATAGAAGTGGAAGGAAGAGATGGTCACAGATTAGATCAGGTGGCAACAGAGAATCATGCACTGACTCACTGGGGAGTAGTAAAAGGCGGGGTGAGGAGCACATGAATGGGAGGATGGTGGGGTGTAGATCAGGAATTAATTGGAAACACAAGAAAAAAAGCAATTAGGTAGTTGCAAACAGAAGCCAAGGCTGGGGTGTTTATTCTCTGAAAATTCTTCAGAAATCTTCCAAAGTGACAGACTGGACATACTACAATCTAACTATGTGATCTTCCCATGAGGAAGCAAATGCTCCTGACTTTTTTCAGGGCTTGATATCAAACCAATTAAAGAATTTCAACCTAGTGAAGGTTTGTGGATTTCATTACTGTAAACTTGTAAGACCATTTAAGTTCCAGGGAGGGTTCTAACACTACTGGAATTACACTACCATGTTTCGTATTAAGAAAATGTAATGTATTGGGATTCATACTAACAGCAGGTAAATTAGGAAGGGGAAGATATTTAACATTATAAAAGAATTTCCTTTGCTTCAGAAAAAAAGTTTTAAATTGGAACCCAGGGAGTGATTTGGGAGAACAGTTAATCCACTAAATAGGGGAATGTGAAATAAGATTTGGATGAAGTACTCAAGACCACTAATCATCTCTCAGTTTGAGAGAGGAAAGGAGAGAAGGGGGAAAGGAAGGCCTGAGCACAGGTCAAAATAAGATTCTGAATTAGGAGGACTTGCTGATCAAAGATAATCAGAAATGAGGACAAAAGCATCTCTCAAGTCAGGGGTAAAAAGATTTCATTTGCATACAACTTTTCAGGAAGACATCTCCTGTATATGGTGAGGTGTATCTCTCAAGAAAATAGAAAAACGCAGTTTCTACAGGACTCCCTAACCTTCAGAAAATCATTCACAAAGGGGATTTGGTAAATCATGAATATATTTATTGCTTAGGTCCTGAAGGGCTTGCACCTATCAGAGTATAACAAATTGCTGTGAAAACAGGTTTGCTGCATAATTCGTTACTCACATCTATAACTATTCATGGTACTCTGCCAAGGTCCTTGTCCATTAACCTTTTCTGAATTTCCCTTTGAAAATACTCTTCCAGCAATACCCTGCACAAAGAGCCCCTCTTTAATTAACTTTCCAGTAACTACAGAAGAAAAATAGAATTTGTCTGTACTGTGTTCTAGACTTTTATCCTAGCAATTGAGTAGCAAAACTTATTTAATAAGACATTCTTTCAATCAACCCATGTGAATTAGCCAACCTCCTCTCAATATGGTAATTATATGTATTTTTAGATGAAATAGATACTTTATAGCAAAGGAAATGGGAAACAAAGACAGACGCTGGTCCCTGGATACCTCTGTTTTATTTGTGTAGGCAAATATGGAATGAAAAGAGACGGATTGTTGAACTGATGGAATTTGTACTTCTTAATTCTGACTGATGTCATTCATGCAGGTCACTCTTTCACCTGGCGTAGTTGAGAAATGAGGTCTGATCAAGTAGGTGTTTGATAAATGAATAATTGTTTTCCAAGGATTTTAAAGCAGCAAAATATGCTTAATAATAAAATTATGCTGACTGTAGGTTAATACCTTCCCATCATTACAATATGAATATAACTCCTTTCTGTGTCTTATGCCGTCATCAATATGAATACAAGTTATTAGTGTACTGTAGACATGCATAGGAATGGTAAAAATATGGAAAGGTAAAAATAAACCTATAATACTTCAGTGCGTATTAAGATTGCACTAGGACAGGAGCTAACATTGTAAATAGAGAGAAGGGGACAGATGTGAATAGGGTTGGCTTGATTGAGAGAACTTGCCACCTAATTGGATATTGGTAGGAAAGATGAGGAGAGTCAGGTTTCCAACTCAGTACCTTTAACGGAAATAGATTTGCAGAAGAGATGAGTTTTCTTGTTTACCTTTTGGATGCAGCATCTTAACAACCTACGTTTACAACTGGAAGAGACCATGGAATCCAACTCGCTCATTGTATAGATGAGTAAACTAAGTCCAAAGGGGTCACATGGTTTAGCCAAAGTTTCACGGGTTGTAATAACCAAGATTTGAATCCATGTTCTCTGACCCCAAATCGTGCACTATGACCAAAAGTATAAGCAATGCTATTACTAGACTGCAGCATCTTATCAATGACTTAGCCATAAGAAATGACTTAATATATGTCAAGTTACACATACGATAGGTAAAGGATGTGAGCTCATTGTAATGAGAGCAAGGGGTGACAGCCCAAGTATTGAATTTACTGGCATAATATTCAGAGGAAATTCAGAGAACCCAAGACATGGACAGGAATCTCACAGCATAAGAAAGCATCAAATCAAGATTGATAGAAGGAATACCTCAACTAGTGAGATCATGAACCATCAAACAAGCTTTCATTAAATATCTACTATCTGCTGGCACTATATTAGGCACTGGAGATACAAAGGAAAAAAATAAAACAGTTCTTGTCCATGAAGAAATTACAACTGGAGGAACAACATGTATTCAACTAAGTAATTTCTGTCTATCTATCTATCTAATCTAAAATATCAGATGAGTTTGAAAGTCATTGAGTCATCCAGGCAGAGATATCTGCTTAGAGTTTAGGAGAGAAGTTAGTCATGAATAAATAGATTTGGGAGTCATTGGCAGAGAGGTGATGATTGAACCCATGGGAATAGATGATATCACTCTGGGAAAGAGTGTAAAGAGAAGAAAGAAAGACGCAGGACAATGCCTTGTTATATTCCCACTGCTGATCTAGGTACAATAGGGGATACAGAGGAAGAAGAAGAAGATGCCCTTCACCTTAAAAGACCTTGGTCCTCTCTTCCTGGCAAGATTACAGCTAAACCTCGAGGGTCAAGTATATACTGCTTGTCTGTAGTGGTATCTCAAAGAAACGAGATCCAGACATGCCTTGCCAAGGGGAATGGATTTATATTCAGTCATATCTATTATGGACTGGCATTATGTCAGAAAGAGAGTACATTCTAAGGATTTCAGCGGGTTGAGGAGACAATACATTGGACGTTGGCTTAGCTCCACACTTAAATCCTCTCCTGCTCAGCTAGTAGATCACCTTGGCAGGGTAATCGGCTTGGGTGTTTATGGGCTTATGACTTTGATGAAACTGAAGGAACAGAATGAGAAATTGTACTTTTAGTAGATGTTTTTCATTATAAAAATAGACAGGCGAAGTCAGTCTACATAAAGATTCATTTTCTTCCTTTTTTGTAAAAGCCAGCCAATTTCCACATCAAGGGTACGAACAACATTAGAAGCTCAAAATAGGTCTGACATGACAAAGAAAAGAATCAGATGTTTCATTAAAAAAATTAAGCTGTCCATATTCCTTTGAGAGGAAATGTTATAAACCATCTATTTGAAATCATCTGTTTTCAACAGAAGAGTTTTATTTCATTAAGTTATTCCCACAGATGTTCCATTGCTTAAAAAAGAAAATGGATTTTTTCTGAGACTGTGTTGTTTAAATACAAAGAGCCATGTGTCTTTCCTTGTACATGGTAGAGAATTCTCATTGATAACAACTGGAGATCCATGCAAATGTAGACTTTTACTTTTTGCCGACTTTATGACAAGTCTGTCTTGAGAAAGAAATGTCTTGCAAATGACAATTCAGTATAAAAGTCTTCTTAGGCAAATAACAAGCCTTAACAGAACTTATTCTCAGAAAAAATCATTAAACTGTTCCATTTATGTAATGTATATGCTCTGAGGAGTGGGGGAAGTGATTCTGTATCAAATACACAGTCTGAATGGTAAATTCTTTGATAGTAAAATTAAAAGATAGTGTAACATTCAGCATTATGAGATGGTAATTCAGAGATGGTTTCCAAGTGAACTAAAAAAAAAGAGAAAGAAATGAATTTGTAAATAAGTGATGTGTTCTCCCACACATTAATTTAGTAATGTAATATATTCTCTAAGGGCCTGGATTTTCAGGTCAAAAGTACTACAAAAACCTTAAAACATATAGGTAAACACTGACAGGTACATTGACATACATTTCAGTCTAGTGTTGTCAACAGGATGATGCATTATTTAAAAATGGTGAGTTAGCCACAGAATCCTAAAGCCAGGGGTGGCCGTAAGAAGTAATCTGCTCTAGCTCTTCTTCTACACCTTTGGCCATGGACACTTGGTCTTGAAATAATTTGAAGAAACCAATGAGAATTGGTCTGGGAAACCTGAAAGTATAGAATAACCTTGGAATAAAGGACCAAAGGTTGCAGAAGTTTAGAAGTAAAATAGACAAAGGGGTAGGGACTGGTTCTTTCATTTCATTGATAAAGAGAACTTCCATGTGAGAAAACAAGCTCTACCATTTCAGAAGTTGCCTAGAGAATGTGTCAGAGGTGAGACTTGAACGCGTCTTTCTTGTTCTAAGTCCAGCTCTCTGTCAACTTTATGTACACATAGAAAATTTAAAAAAAAACCACTTTATTTTCTTATCAAAAACATTTCCACCAACCATGAGTATTTTGGATGAAAACATGATTTCATATTTAATATTTTCGAAGGAAATTGTTATTAGCATATACATATCACTAACTTTGGCTTTTTTTAGTGACAAAAGTCTTTAAACCTCAGCTGGTTTAGTGTACCTTTTGGCTGAATCACTTTCACAGCTTCTATTCTCTTTAGCAATAGGAACCTAGGCATTACAGCCCTTTAAATAATTAAACTTTCAGATGCTTAAAGGTAGCTACTATCACCCCTCAGATTTCTCATCTTCAGACTCAATTACCAGAATCATTTATTTAGAATTGAAAGGAGTCTCCAAGGTCATTGAATTCAATTCCCTTATTTTGCAGATGAGACTCAAAGAAAGTAAAGGACTAGTCTGTGGAAGCTAGTTAAAAAGCATCTGTAGTAAGATTGGAACCTAGACCTTTTTTGACTCCAAGCGCATCACACTACCCATATGACATCATGATTTTAAGTCACATTTGTGTGCATTGCTATAATAACAGTCATATTGGTGATGATGAAGATGACAATTACAGATAAAATTTACATAGTACTTAAAAGTTTCCAAAATCCTGTTTTCTCTTGATAACCAACACGATATAATCCATGGTATATATTTTTGTTTTAACTTATACAAATCTGCTCCCCTGAAAGTGTATGCATAACATGTGCCATTATCTACCACCGTTTCAAGAAATCCATTTTAGTAGGATTTGCCTTTTTATAAAAAAAGAAAGATTTATAACTCTACAGAAAATTATAACTATGTCCCTGCTCATTGAAGCTTCTATCCCTTATTAGAAATTTGTAACAGAAAAATTGAGTGACAGGGAAACAAGAAAATAAAGTCTAGAACTGAGGTTTGTTAATAAAAGCATAAAATTAATTTCAGATCCGAAAGAGACCTCAGAAGTCATCTATTCCAATGTATCTCTGAAACAGGAAACACTGCTTTATCATCTAATAGTCGGATTCTTGCTTGAAGACCTCTAAGAGTACATTCCAAATCTCTTTGCTCCCTTCATGGTCAAACTCCTAGAAAGTTCGCTACAATATTACCTTTGTATCCTTACTTCCCACTCACCACATGTTTGGAGATCTGGGAGGCACCTCAGCAACCATGTAGCCCAATCCACATACATGAAAGGAGTCTCCAGTAGAGCATATCTAATAAGAGGCACACACAGTGCAGATTCTGGGATTATGGAGACAAAACTGAACAATGCTGTCCTTAAGGAATTTATGGGTCTAATGCAAACTATACAAAGCTTAGTGCAATTTCGAAAGAGCATCACTCCTCAGTCTGATTTCTGGCCCCGCTGTGCACTGAAAACTACTCTCTCCCAGGTATGCCAGTCATCTTTGAATTATGAAATGAAGTGACCTTTTCTCAGTCCCACTCTCAACCCTTCTCTATTTTATGAATGCCTTGATCACCTCTTTATGGATATTCTTGCCTTGACTTAAGTCTCCTCTTGACTGTTTAATTTCCTCGGTCTCCTTTGCTGGATAATCGTTGTTTTCCCTCACATTAAATGGTCTCTGTTCTGGGTCCTCATTCTTTTCTTTTTGTTCTCTCTTGGGATCAGTGATCAGTCCCGCAGATACCCTAATCTCTGTTGTCTAGCTGTCTCTCCTGAACTCCAGAAATGTATTAGTCAAATAAGCTTTGCAAACTTAAAGTGCTCTATAAATGCTAGCTTATACTACTATTAACACTACTACTACTACTACTACTACTACTACTACTAGTGCTACTGTTACTACTGCTGCTGCTGCTGCTACCACTACTACTACTATTACCCTACCACCACCATTACTACCACTGCTACCGCAACTACTACCACTACTACTGGATTTTCCCACCCGAATATCCCAGAAATCTCAAACTCAACATGTATAGAATAGAACTCATTATGTTTTCTCCAAAATATATCTCTCCCCCAATACTGCCCATTTCCTTTGATAATACTACCTTCCTTTTACTCAGCCAAATGTGTATCTTGGAAGTTATACCAGATACCAGTTAGTTGTCAAGTCTGTTGACCTTACGTTTATAACATTTCTCTGTGACTTCTCTTTACTTACACAATCTAGACCTTAGTTTAGACTGTCACTATTAATTGGCCTCCCTCCTTTTTCCTATTCCTCCTCCATACAGCTGTCAAATGGACGTTCCCAAAATGTGTTTGTGACTGTTGCCCATTAGTCATAAACTTTAAGTTGCTCGTTGTTGCCTCTACTATTAAACGCAAGCCCCTTTAGCCAGTCTTTTAACGTCTAATCTTACTTCCTATGATGTCCCTTTATACACTCTTTGTTCTTAGTTTGTGCTCACAGATGTGTCCCTCATGCCCGGCAGTTCATCCTCTTCCTCTTTGTCTTTACACAAAGGGTTATCCATGTCTGGAATTCCTCTTCATCTCTAGCTTCCTTCATGGGCACCACCTCCTACAATCCACTTTTCCTGATCTCCCAGTCATTAGCACTCTCCTCTTTCTTCATACTGCCTTGCATTACTGTGTATTTGCTTACTTATGTATATGCTATATTCCCCCGTATATGCTATATTCCCCCTATCAACAATAGAATGTGTGGTTCTTGAGGACAGGGACTTTGTGTCTCTAGCACCGAGAAACAGTGCCTTATACCTAGGTGATTAATATGTTATGTGTTGAACTGAATTGATGAATTTGGATAGATCTAATTAATTATTATTTTGAGGCATATTATGTTTATTTCCTTTTTATTTATTTTTAGTATTTTTTTTACATTGTGAGTTCCAGATTCTCTCCCCCATCCACTGAAAAGGCAAGCAATATTATATCAATTTTACATGTGAAATCATGCAACATGTATTCCTTACTAGTCATGTCACAAAAATGCAAGAAAAATAAAGTGAGAAAACTATATTTCAATTTGTGCTCAGAGTTCATCAGTTCTTTCTCGAGAAGTAGATAGCATTTTTCATCATGAGTCCTTTCGAATTGTCTTGGATCATTGTATTGGTCAGAGTAGCTAAGTCTTTCACAGATCATTGTAACAATATTGCTCCTACCATGTACAATGATCTTCCTGGTTCGGCTCATTTCACTTTGCATCAGTTTATTTTTCTTCCCATGTTTTTCTGAAACCATCCCCTTCAACATTTCTTAGGGTGCCATAGTACTGCATCACAATCAGTTGTATCTAATCATTGGGAAATTTTTCCTTTTATCCAGCCAGTCCATAATTATACTCCTGGTCCTAAGCTCTGAAACCAAGTAGAACAAATCTAATTAATCCCTCTTACATATGATAGCTGTCTTGGAACGCAGCCATCCCTGTTTTTTCTTCAGGCTTAAATGCGCCTCTGCCCCACACCCCCCAGTTCATTCAACTGATTGTAAGATAATATAGTTTTCTTTTTGTGCATCATGTTTTACTTTTTCTATACTCATTACAGTTGGTCAAATTCCCTCTTGAAATGTGTCACCCAGAACTGAACACTGTCACAGATGTCATTTGATCAGGGTTCAAGTACAATTGGATAGTGTGAAGTCAGAGTTGGAATCAGTTTCAATTAGAGTTCTTCTTAGAACCTTTGTGACTTTGGACAATTCATGTAACCTCCATGGGCCTCAGATTATTCATTTATAAAATTAAGGTTTGGGACAACTTATTTGACTGCTGTCTTACACTTATTGGCCTAGCATCAATAAATAAATTCATATTGAGCTTGAAACACCTCCAGATGCTTTTTTAAATTCCCCTATGTTGTATTTTTGTAGTTGAATTTGATAATGCAAAAGTTTAACCGGTTTCGGTTCCATTTGGTTCTACCTTCATCCAACTGAAAACCATTCACATTATCCATAAGAATATGAGTGAGGGACTTTGTCAGATGCCTTCAGAAGGTCAGGTAGTCTGTGCTCATGGGATTCCCCTGATTTTCCCGTCTATTAACCTTGTCAAAGGAAATAAGGTTATTCTAAAATTGCTTGTGTTTAATGATTCCGTGCTGGGTGATAATGATACCATTTCCTCTTTAAAGTACAGACAAACTATGCCTTTAATGGGACCTTTAAAAATTTTGACAGAACCCCAAGTGGAGTTCAAGAAATCTGAAAATGGGAACACTACTTTTCTGTCTCTAGCTCCTTGGCTTTTCTCTCAGACTCTATGATTTTTCAGAGGTCACCAGCATTGACTCAGTTATCACCTTGGAATGTTTTTCAGGCCATCAAATCTGTAGACTTGAGTTCATTGAATTTACCCAGTCTTTTAACTTGCTTCATTTATCGTGAGTTTTAATTCCCCTTTAACCATTTTTGTTCTACTTTTCCCAGCCTAAAGGGGCAGAAAATGGAAACAAAATGAGAATTCAATAATTTTACCTTCTCATCATTGTTTATCATCATTTGTACACCTTATCCTTGACCTTAATCATCTTTTTTGCCCCTAATTTTGCTTAAAAACTTCTCTCCACTCTGAAATTCATCCTTCTTATATGTCAGAGCCTTGTTTTAATAACAGTCTTGTCCATATTCCTTATGTGAAACTACAAGAACGTGAATCCTAATTTCTGATTTCCTCCATATAGGATAAAGTTACAATGCTTTTCTTTTACAAAGTACCCGCTATAGTACTTTGTACCTCTTGGTACTCCTGAAAGGTCGAAGACTGTAGACATCAACTAAATGATATTCCCTTGGCCTGAAAGAGCTATGTATGGCTTCCCACCAGACACGGATTTAAGCACAGAAGATAATCTACTTTGTATTGCTATAATTATTGTTAATATCTCTCTAAATTTAAAAAAATGTACTGACATTTTTGAGAGGTGGGTAGATGGAGATCCATAGCCTACATGCTATAGCCTTGATAGTAGCATTTAATAATTTATTTTCAGGAAGACGTTGGTTTTCCATGATAATGGGACATATTAACTCATGTTTACATAGTGCTTTAAAATACAAAGGGCTTCCTCCTGAACTCTGTGAGGAAGTTGGGACAAATATTGTTGCAGTCATTTTATAGAAGAGAACAATTTTGGCTTAAAGAAATTAATGACTTTTGGAGAGCAGGGGGGCATAGTAGAAAGAACACAGTTGGAGAACTTGGGTAGAAGTCCTTCTCAAATCTACCGCTCTTATTAGTGTGTGGCTTGGGTCAAGCCACCGAATTTCCTTGGGCCTCAGTTTCCATATCCACAAAATGAGAGGGTTGTAGAACTCATTAGAACTCCGGTGTCCTGACTTCAGGTCCAAAGCTTTGCTTTTATTCCTAACATCTGTGAGTCAGTCTATTGCTTCCAGCTTTTCATCCTCATTAGTCATTTCACTCAAAAATGTGGACCAGATATCTAGTGACCCCAGTCCTGGTTTAGACCCTGCAACTGATTAGTTGTGAGACTTTGGGCAAGTCTCTTAACCATTTTCTTCCATTTTCTTTTTATAAAATGAAGGTATTGGACAGAATATTTCCTAAGATTCCTTTCAGCTCTAATACCCGTTACAGCCTAAGACTAAGTTTCTCATTCTGTTCCTCACCCTCCACCAGATATGATACAAGATAGGAAAATGAAAGAAAAATAGGCAGTTTGAGAAAGAAGGTACATGGAGTGAAAAATCTGGATTAGCACAAACCTTAGAACAAGCTCCTTTGTCCAGGAGTAATTAGATTTCCAAGGAGAATGACTTTGTAAATCATTTGAACCAGTGCTTCTGGGATTTATAGATGTCGAGAAAATACCTTCCCACACAACTTCTGTGCTTCCCCACCCAGTTAAAGGTAAACAAAGTCAACCCCAAGCAAAACTGTGAAGTTTACCATCTGCTTCTGCCCTTCTACATTATCTGCCTCCTCCTGTGTCCCCCAACTCCAGGAACCCCCCTTCTCCTTATTGATTGGTCAGCCATATTTTGACTGAAAATCAATCATAATGAAGTGTCATCTCAACTCAGCATTTTTATTTTCTCCTTGTGGAATGGAAGGCTACATCCCATCCTGAAGGAATTAAGAGACCTCAGCAAGGACATAGACAGATTGCTTATTTGTTTTACTAGGACAGAGATCCTTAACCTGGTACAAACTTTTGACAGTGCAAAAAAACCCTTTCAATAACTGTATTTCAATAAGTTTTATCCTGTAACATGTATTTTATTACTTTAAAAACTTTATTTTGAGAAGAGTCCGTAAGTTTCTCCAGACTTCCAGAGAGATCTGTTATACCAAAAAAGCTAACAATCTGTAGGCCAAGAAGACTTGGGAAATGATCTAATTCTGATGTTCACCAGCATAGGGACATGAGGGCATGTGCTACAATATCAATCCTCCTTTACTCTCCCATACAGCGTAAACCACTCTCTCCCTTGGCAACCTCACCCCTCAACACACTATGTCCTGGGTTTGGATAATGATCTTTCTATATAACACAACCCCCTCTCCCTTCACCAGAGCTCTCTTCCCTTGGGCCCCCAGTCAGTTCTAAAGCTGTGATCTCCTGATCACTGGTGGACCACTTACAGGTTTCCCACTTCTCAACTTAGCCTTCTCTGGGATCAGCAAATAACCTTTCTTTAATTTTTTTTAAAAGGTTTTGATTTGTTTTATTGCTGATAACTTCAGGAAGGGCAGGGTGATCTAATGGAAACTGGCTTTGAAGTTAGAATGACTTGGGTTTGAGTCTCATCTCTGCATACTCACTGGTTTTGTGATGCTGGGCTTGTCATTTAACCCCTTAACATCCCCCTCGTTAGTGCCCCCAGGCAATGCTTAGAGTGGTGGAGTAGAGGAAAGAAAAGAATGAAGACCCAGAACAGAGACCATTTAATGTGAGGGAAAACAACGATTATCCAGCAAAGGAGACCGAGGAAATTAAACAGTCAAGAGGAGACTTAAGTCAAGGCAAGAATATCCATAAAGAGGTGAAGGGAATTTTCACTTGGGAGCTTCCCTGTAACAATGAAATCACAACTGCAATCTTACCCCCCTCCCCCACTCTCTCTTCCCCAAAGCCTGAAACTGCTGAGAAGCAAGCAGGAATTTAAAATAAAAGATGTATCAAATTGTAGAGCCAAAGAAAGTCTTATAGTCCTCTTGGTTAGTAACAGTATAAAAATGGGTTTGACCTTAACCCTGGTCTACCCTTGCTGCAGACAATTGGCTGGATTGGCTACTAGATCAAGGAGCAGGTTTGAGTTGTTAATGTCACTAAGAATTCTAGGCCCTTTTAGAATATTTGTCTTTAGCGTACTATTGTTATTTATATCAATTATACTACTGGCTCTGTTCACTCTTAAAATCTTCACTTTTTTAAAAAAGATTTAATATGTAATATTTTATTTTCTCCTCAATTACATGGTAAATATTTCTTTTTAAAGTTTTGAGTTCTAAATTTGATCTCACCCTCCTCCCTCCACCCTGAGATGGTAAGGTATGTTATACATGTGCAATTATGTGAAACATTTCTATATTAGTCATTTTATATAAGAAGACTGGCGTAAAAGATAAAGAAAGTGAAAAATAGTATGCTTTAGTCTGTATTCCAATAATATTGGGGACAATCTCCAGTCATCTGATCTGTTATCTTGCCACTGGACCCAGATGGCTGCAGAGGGAGAGTAAGGTTCATGATTCTGCACAGCCCTCTCTCACTTAAATCCAGTTCATTTTCAAATCATGGCATCACCTTCCTGATGACATTGTCTTCTTCGAGAAATAACAAGTCTTCCCGAAATGTTCCTTTCCTTTATTTTCTATAGTACAATAACATTCCATTGCATTCACTGCTTGTCTTACTAGCTGTAGAAACCCTTTTGGAGAAGGGACTGTCTGGCCTAAGCTGCCCCTTTTGTATTCCCTGCAAGCATTTGAACTTTGACCCTTAGGAGTATATAATTGTTCCCCTCAATCCCCCCTCCAACTTCAGCTTCCTAAAACAAGGGAAACACTTCCCTATCTGACCTTCCAAATTCTTCCTGCAGGCTTCAGGTTCCCCTTTGTTTAACATGAAATGACCATCATCATCCCTAGAAGTCTTAGGGACTTAGGCCTAAGGGAAATCCTATTTCTCATTTGACCTTATTCCTTTCCACCCTGATTAATTTATCTGAAGTTAATTTATCTGAAGGAACTCACTAGCCCTTGTTAAGCTTGTGCTTGAGGAGAAGCTCAGTTCATGCACTATGTACCTAGGATAGCATCTGAGACTAGAGCCCTTCCTTCTAAGGCCCAAGAAGACTAGAAGGTAAGTGCCCCAGTCCTCTGGAGCCTAACTGTCTCATGGCTATTGCCTTTAAGGACTCCCAGTGGACTGCCTTCTCTTATTTGTCACGGTGATCCTGCTCACTAATTGTTGTTCTAAGTGTTTTTAGAGCCCCTTAGGTCTACCAGAAGTTTCTGTATCAAACTTTGGATTTGAGTGACAGAAGGCTGTGCAAGAATGCCAGCCTCACTCAGATCAAAGTCAATCTCAAGTCATGTCATCATTTCCCTTAAATCATGGTCCTCTTGGAAAACAAAAGACAAGTACAACCTATGAGTAGTCCAATGTCATCCTTGAGTGGGGACCCAGCACGTTGGGTAACTCAGCTTCCTCTCTTCCTCTCTTCTTCTCCAAAGGAAGGTAAATTTTGATAGCTAGAAGCTGCCCATTTAACTTGAGGTTTACTGACTAGATTCCTTCTTTATTTCCTTCCTTTCTTCCTTTTCTCTCTGTCTCTCTGTCTCTGTCACTCTCTCTCTCTGTTTCCCTCTTCTATTTTTTTCTCTTTTTTCAAAGACTAAACCTTAAATCCATTTCACTCTGGAGCTCGCAGACTGGACCATAATAGGGCCCTGCCCTAGCATCACTCTTGGCTCAGAGTAAATCTCAGTAGTAACTGTTTCTCTTTTGACAAGAAACTCTGAGAGTCTTCCCCTTCCACTTTGACTTTTTTTAAAATTAAGTTAACTCTAAATTAATTTTTTTTAAAAAATTAAGTCCTTTGACTTACTACTTTCCAAGGCTTATTCACTGAATGGGCATCTCTCAAAGTGAGAACCTGAAAAGGCCTTAGCCTCAAAGGGCCAGGGTCTCCCATTGCATCCTGGGCTATCTCCAGTTATCCTGATGAATACCTGGCCGCTGGACCCAGATGGCTCTGGAGGAGAAAGTGAGGCTGATGACCTTGCACAGCCGACCCTCACCCAAATCAAAGTCAGCTGTAAGTCATGTCATCATCTTGATGTCATGGTCCTCTTTGAAAAGAAAGGACAAACACAACATACCATAAATCCCTTAAATTCACTCCCCTTTTATTCTGCCAAAAGCACTATCATTCTCCCAGTCACCTACATTTGTAACCTCAGTGTCATCCTTGATGTTCCCCCTCCCCACTGCCCACATGTAATCATTTACTAAATGCTGTCAGTTTTACCTCCATACGGCTCTTCTGTCCACAATCTTTTCTCTGCTCAGGTGGTCACCACTGTGTGTGTCTCTCCTGTGTTCTCTGGAAGCAGGAAGTAGCCTGCTTCCCCTCTCTCTCCTTTCCAATCCATCCTCTTCATATGGCAGCCAATGTAATCTTCCTAAGGCACACGTCTGACCATGTTGTTCAAAAACTTCAGGGGCCTCTGTTGCCTCTAGGATAAGATACAAATTCCTCAGCTTGACATTTAAGACCCTTCACAGTCTATGTGTAATCTTCTCCAGCTTGTATTTTTCGTTACTCTCCTTCAAACTCTCAATTTTGCAGTGAGCTTAGATTGCTAGTGATTCCCCAAATTGGACATAGTTTCAGCTACATTTATACAAGCAGCCCCCATGCCTGGAGTGTACCCCCCAGTGATGCCTTCCCTGATCTTTCTAGTAGTTAGTGTGTTCTCCCTCCTCCAATTACCTTTTCTTTCTTTACCTTTGTATCTGTTGCATTCTTCTTATAGAATTCATGCTCCTTGAGGACAGCATCTTCTGTTTGGGGAATGAGGGAAAGGTTGATCTCCAGTGCCTTGCACATAATAGGTGCTTACTAAATGTTTGTGAAATTGAATCAAATACTTAATATGTCAATAGCTATTATTAGCACACCAATACTTAATATACTAAACTCCAGCTTATCTTGGATGAATCATCTGCAGATTTACTCTAGAGAAATGATCTTTTCCAGGTCTTTATCACAATAGATTTCCAATAGAAAAATACTTAATCATTCAATTAATAAGCACTTAAAAGTACCTACTGTATTCCAGGAAAGTATCCATGTACTACTACTAATAAACATTTCCTACCAACAACAATGTGTTGTATATGTCGCTTCATTACCAGCTACTTCCAGAACTTGGAACTTGTCCTTGCGCTTGATAAGTCTGCCAGAAGGTCCACTCCCATCAAGGCTTCCCTCCAACTTTTTCTCTGCTGCAATATATATATTTCTTCTACCACTTTCTCTAACTTTTACCTAACCTCAGTTTTCTCTTCCCTCTGCTCTAAGATTCCCAGATATCGCTTTTCTGCTTTGGATATTATCTTAGTTAATATTTAATGAATTTCTGTGCCTGGCCTCTCCATGCCTCAATAACCAACATCTTACAACCTATTTCTATGATTCATATTTCCAGTCTTGATTCTGATAAAATGTTGTTGCAATTCATTTTTTTAATTCATTCATTTCCTTATTAATTTATTCCATTTATTATTTTCTCATTTATTCCATTTAAAACTTTAATTTGTTAAGATAATTTCTAGGCTATAGAATTGGACTCCTTTAGGTTTTTTTTTAAGAGATATTATCTTTCACTCTGGGTCACTATAGAAGGGATAGTACCATAGAGTCCTTCAAGTCCAAATCTCTCATAGAGGCAGTGTACCATAGGTGGATCCCTTCAAAGAACAAGCCCTAGAGAGACCATGTTAATGAAGTGTACTTTGAGAGGATGAGAACCTGTCTTTCTTATGATAGGAAAGAGTAAGGAAATGACTCAGACTGTATAACACACCATTTGGCTGTGAGTGTTCTATAATTATCTGGATTTTGAACTAATTTTTTTTTCTTTTCTTTTTAACTAGGTTTCACCAAAGCTCATACCAATGAAGCAAATTGTAGCTTGAGATGGGAACTAAATAACACTTACTTCACTGCACTGTGGGTTCTGAATATTTTTTCTAATTACACAGGAGTTAATAAAAAAGAAAGTAAATTCTTGACCGTATCATATTTTTTTTCCTAAGGACTGTACACCTAGATTTTTTTTTGTTGCATCATAGGTTCTTTATACTCTTTAAACTTTTGTTTCACAACTTAATAAAACAATATTTAAGGATTTCTTAGAAGAATAAATGCTGCCTGAAGAATCTGTCTGACAAATGGTGCTCACAATAAATGTTGCCTTTTGGTTCTATTGTATTTATTTTCATTTATATGTGCTTGTGCTAAGAAGACAGTCATGTACCAAAAATTTTGTCAAAGTGCTTTCTTTCATAATTGAAATGAGACAGAATGTCACTATCTAGAGTAAAATTAAGGCTTGATTTTACAGAGGGTATTGGGAGAATTAAATGAAAATTTGTATAGAATATACTTAAGTTTTTAAAACATGAATGATGAAGTTTTCTTTTTCTAACTCTTCCTCCAACTGCTGTACCCCACAATTGGGTCCTTGACATGCAAGTCCAGTATCCCTGGAAAGTTGCCTCTCCTTTCCAGGAAACACATTTTTTTCTCTCTTCACTATAGCTAAACAGATGTTACCAGGCCTTTAAAAAAGGATGCAGGAAGTTTTATAAAGGAAAAAGTGAATTTATGTTGGAGAGACTGACTTATAGTGATGTCATATAAATAGGACTATTGATTAAACTATTTCTACCAATCAAAATCAATTTGTGCCTGAAAATGGGCTACAGCTGTTCCAGGAAACTAATCCACTTAGAGATCTCCTGGTCATAAATATTAAAGCATTCATACATTGTTTAAAAGAAACATTCATAGGAATGCCCCTTCTGGCTTCTTTATGGAAGCTAGCAGGCATGATGAGCCAGAGAAAAGTCCATGTTTAAATTATGATTGTTGGCTTCCATGACAGAAGGTAAAAATGAAGGGGTTTCTTTTCTTTTTTTTTTTTTCCAACATCTCTCTCACTTATACTCAGAGCAGACCTGAAACATTATATTCCTTGTTCCATTGGGAAATCCAATTTTATTGCCATGGATGCTCCCTAAAAGTACTTTTACTTCAACCCTGAAGAGACCATTCCACCTAAATAGAGAATACTGAGAATCCCGAGTAATTGGCGCCATACAGTGCATTTTAGTGTGCATCCTATGTATTTAATTTTATTCAGTACTCTGAAAGTGACCTCAATGCTAGCTTTACCCACTGATGGATCATCTTAGAATATCTGGTGGCTCAGTCAATAGAGTGCCAGGCCTGAAGTCAGGAAGATTCATTGTCCTCAGTTTAAATGAGACCTAAGACACTTGGTAGCTGTGTGACCCTGGGCAAGTCACTTAACAGGGTTAAATTTCCTCATGTCTAAAATGACTCAGCGAAGAAAATGGCAAACCACTCCAGTATCTTTGCCAAATGGAGTTTCAAAGAGTCAGAACTGGAAATGACTGGACAGCAACAAAAAAATATCTTGGCTGTTAGACTGCTTAGGAATTAGGAGGAACAGCATAAGATTCTGGAGCCTTTGGACCAAAAACTATTATAGCACATTGTGATGTTCATTAAAGTATTGGAATTGTATGTGTTTGTGCTCAGTCAACATTCTTCTGAGAGAAAACAAGAAACTTTAAGGAGTTTATGATAGAGGAAAGGATCTGGTATCTCTACATTAATCTTTGTGACTAATTAGAAGTAGAATCCTTATATAAAACTGACATACATGTACATATACATATAACCATATGTAATTCCATATATAAACTGTCTACCTACAGATGTAGAGCCATAAGTGACCTTATCTAGTATAACCCTTTTAATTCATAAGTGAAGAAACAGTCCCAGAGAAGTCATTTGCTCAAGGTTACACAAGAAGTAAATTTCGAATTGAGCTGAATTCAGGACCTCTCCAGACCTGTCTTCATATTTACACTGTACCCTGCTATCTCCCAGTTTCAATAGCAAATCTTTCTGATAACTAGTAAAAACAGATTTTTCTAAGATTGTGGAGGGCCTTTAGATGCCAAATCTATAGAGATTACTCAATATTTGAATTCACTATTTCTTCGTATAAACTTGATTTGTTTTCATCAGTTCAATCAGGTAATATAATCCTGACATTCCTTGACTGACTTGTTAGACCTAATAGTTTAAGATATTTTTATGTTATATAGCTTACATGTGGTAATAGACAGTGAAAGAGTGCTGTAAACACTGAAAGGTGATAAATAGATATTTGTGAAATAATGTATTTCCTTTCTTATATGGATATTATATGGCCAAGTCCTGGGACTAGACAAGGAAAAAATATCTTTACCCAAGTGAAAGCTACCAAGTGGGAGTGATGATTGCTTAGAAAAGAAAAATGTTCTTTGCCACATTGTGGCTTCAGATAAAGTTTTGCTTTATCTCCTTATGTAATAGACAGGTTATCCTTTGTGGGGTGAGGTTAACCTCCTATCCACATAAATCTCATAGTCTCTGTTAAAAGTCATTCCTGTAGTCTGTGTTAAGAATTAAACTTGACAAAAACCACATATGTTTATTCTATGCTTTTTTTCCTGAGAATTTTCCATTTGTATTTTATGGGAACTTGTTCAATTTTCTGGCACCATATGGAGTTAGAAGTACTTTCTTCATTTTTTAACTTTACTGCACAAAGATTGCAAGATTAGACTTCTACGTTGTAATAGCAAGGACCTCGGCATACATAGGAGGGCCTGCTGTACAGGTTCTTAGATCTGCTTTTCTAAAAGGAAAGCAACTTTTGAGGGGTCAACAATCTACTTTAATCAAGCACATAAGTCATTCGCTTAGTTCAGGGTAAAAAGTCAGCACCCTGAAGTTCAGAGAAAATACAGAGAAATAAAGACCAACAGACAGGGCTTCCAACTATCTGACCATAAGCACTTCATACATCATTACCAGAGAGAGAAGTACCAGCATTGTGGTTTTCAAAGTCAGGGGGGGTCCTTAACAGCTCCCCAGAGACTCATCTGGCCAAACAAACACTTCCAATGAGTAAGCCCCAAAACAAAACCTCACTTCAAAATATATATATATGTATGTGTGTATATATATGTACATATGTATATATACATATATACGCATATACGTAAAGTATACACACACACACACATATGTATGTGTGTGTGTCTGCTTTTCAGAGCCAGAGGGCATCACAACCCTTGAGAACCAGTACCTCATTAGAAATTAATAAAAGATGTGAACTTTCCTACAAAACAAATCTCCCCTAATCAAACTTTCCTTAATGGGCAGGTCCATTAATAGGTGGGGAAAATCTTTAACTTTTATTAGCATAATTAACATTACCTATATGCAGTGCACAAAGAACACAAGAAGGATGCTATTAACTTCTTGAAGACAAATCCTGGTTAGTTTGTCTAATAGCATATCATGGAATCTTGCTAGGCCAGGATAGTTGTGAGGACACTGGGAAAGACTCTTCCACCATTCCTCTCTCCTTCCAACCTGAGTGTATGCAGAGTAAATTTCAGGAAAGTCATTTCTATCAAAGTGGAATCTGTCATATTTCTTTCACAAGCCCGTAATGTGGCTACTAGTACAAAAGACAGGATAAATCAGCCCTAGTGTTACCTATCTTGAAAAACATGGACAGATTTGGATGTGAATGAATAATTAGGGTATTCTCAGTAGGCCAAGTTGTGGATTGACTCACTTGCAGTGTTCCTCCATATGCCCAGAGTAGTACCCTATGTTAATCTTGTCAAAATGTCTATAACAATCATAAAATCAGATAACTTAAATCTTGAGAAATGTGGTTTTGTGATTAGAGAGCTGACCTTGGAATCAGTAAGACCTTAATTCAAGTTCTGTCTGACATAAATTGACTGTGTGACCCTGAGTGAGTCACTTAATTTTTCAGAATTTTGCCAACTAAGAAGTACAGATAAGGTGCCAACTAGTAAGGAGAGGGAATTTCCTCATTGTGAGTTCCTTAAACCAACAAATTATATGTCTGTTCCCTATTTGTTAGTCCTGAGAGAGCATTTCTTTACAATCTTATCTGCTCTTACAAATACTGGGCCCGCTAGGTGGTACAGTGGATAGAATGATGGGCCTGGAATCAGGAAAACTTACTTTGCTGAGTTCAAATCTGGTCTCAGCCACTTACTAGCTGTATGACCCTGCACAAGTCACTTAATCCTATTTGCTTCAGTTTCCTCATCTGTAAAATGTACTGGGGAAGGAAATGATAAACCATTTCATTATCTTTGCCAAGAAAACACCACATGGGATCAAAAAGAGTCAGGCATGACTGAAACAACTGAATAAAAATAATTACAAATAACTCCTAAGATCACAAACTTAGAGCAAAAAGGGACCTTGAGGTCCTCTAGGTTAACCCTCTTTTATAATTAAGGAAATGGGTTGAGAGATTGCAGTTTCCCCAAAGTTACACAGGTAATAAGTAGCAGAATTAGCATTTGAGTGTAGGTCTTCTGACTCCAAATAAAGCATTCTTTCCATCTTTCCATACTGGAAGGGATCTCAGAGAACATGTAGTTCAACAACTTGTTTTCCTGATGAGGAAATGGCCCCAAAATGGGAAATGACATAGGGTCATATATTTGGAGATGGAGGGTACTTTGGCAGTTGGAGCTAGCATCCCACCCACCATGAGGACACATTACTAATGCTTGATACACCAGGAATTGGAGCCCAGGTCCTCAACCTCAAATCCATTGTTTATTAATCTGACGTGCTTCCCTTTACCTTTTCCATCTCACATCTCTTTGGACAAGTGTATCCCACACTCAGATTTCATCAGGTAGTTTTCTCTCCTTGAAGAGAGCTTTCCTAGCTGTATGAACCCTGTCTTCAACCTCAGATCCTCAGACACCATTTAATTCAATATCTGAGCAGCAACAATGCTTTGTACAGTAGCCATGAGGAGTAGTTATTCAGCCACTGCTTGAAAATCTGCAAGATAGGGAACTCACTAACACCTGAAACTCATTTCTCTCGAGGCAGTGCTAAGCAGTAAATATTTTCTTTCATATTACCAAATTTGACCTCTACTGTGTCTACTCATTTTTCCTAGTTCTGAATTTGGAGGACAAACAGCATTAGTCCAATTTCTCTTTAGTCAAAAATTGCTTTTTAAAACATACTTTCTCCCTTCCCTTTCCCCACCTCTTCTTTAGTCTAAACATCTCCTAGTTTCTTCAAGTAATTTCATTCAATCTCCACAGTTAAATCTCTCTCTTCTCCCAGCCCGATCAAACCAGGAATGTCCACAGTTCATCATCTACCTAGAATAGAGCCTTCTGCTTGAAGTAAAAAGGGATTTGAAGACCTTAAGACCCTTACCAGAAAATTAAGTTCTTCTGATAGAATTTCATTGGGGCAGTCCAAGGTAGGAAAAATTCATGGAGGATTTTCATCCTATTAACCATTTTTAGGTTAACAATGATCCATGCATGGGACAGTCCATATTGAAGAGCTGATGACTGATGTTCCAAAGTTGCTCCTATGGTCATGAAAGTATTTCTATATAGTACTTCTATAACTTCACATACAGAAAGGCCACTTAGCCTAGGAGTTGGAAAACTTGGATTTGAATCCCAGATTCAGCTCTTAATAGCAGTGTGACTCTGGACTACACAAACTAGTGGAAAGAGTCTTAAAGACATGGTTTCATGTTTTCGTCTTCCCACTCATTAACAATGTGACAAAGATCAAAATACCTTTTGGGACCTCATGTAAAATGAAGGTTGGACTAGGTGATCTCTATGGTTCCTATAATTCTCTTCACTAAGCCACTGTTCCTTCATCTATAAAATGAGAATAATCATGTTGATATTTAAGTGGGGCAGGGGATAGAGCATGGGGCCTGAGGTCAGGAAGACCTAAGTTCAAATGTGTCTGTGTGTTTGTCCTTCGTTGCCGAAGAAAACCACGCCGTCAGAGAAATGATGACATGACTTGCACTTGACTTTGCTTTGAGTGAGGGAGGGCTGTGCAGGTCATCAGCCTCACTTCTCCTCCTGAGTCATCGGAATCCAGTGACCAGATATTGATCAAGATGACTGGAGATGGCCCAGGATGCAGTGGGCTAAGGCCTTTTCAGGTACTCACTTAGAAGAAGGTAATGCCCATTCAGTGAATAGGCCTCATTAAAAAAATGAGCTGGAGAAGAAAAAAGGCAAACAACTCCAGTACCTTTGCCAAAAAAAATCCTAATTGGGGGTCATGAAGAGTCATACATGAGTGAAAAATGACGGAGCAACAGCAATGTATATATGTTTGTGTATACACATGCACATATACATATGTATGATATATATGTATAAGGGAAACATATTTTCCCATTCAATTTATATGTGTATATGTGTACACATATGTATACACACATATATACCACATATGTGTGTATATATATATTATTCATTTATATTCCTATTCAATTCCCCAGACCTCAAACTGAGAAACCCTGAACTAGTTGAATTCTAAATATGGATATATAGATATATTAAAAATGTGTATGTATTCACATTCAATTACCATAAACTCAAAGTCACAGACCTTGAGTTAAGAAACACTGAACTAGTTGATTCCTCAAGTCTCTTCCAGTTGTGAGTCCTAGGCTAATGAGGTGAACTGACTTTCTCAATGTTAATAAATATCATGATTTGAACCAAATTTCTTTAACTCCTATTCAGTGTCTTTCAGTTTCTCCATCCTTAAAACTCAACTAATTTATCCCAAAGGTTATACAAGGTAGTAATGAATGAGCTGGAATAAAAAAGAAGATGATTATATATATATATATATATATTTAAAGTGTTGTCATAATGTTCCCGCATAGAGAGGAAGGGCAGTAATGTGTCAGTGATGCTATTTTTCTGTTGAATGCACCTGTCTAGGAGATGGATTGAAAGAGTCCATTCTCTTCATTAAGGTCACAACTGATCACAAATGACATCTGGTGATGGGAAGCTAAATATGTTCCACTGCTATGATCTGCAGCCTCAGTGATACAGTAACCTTGCAGTAGTATAATAAAAACAAGATGGGAGTTCATAGGTGGTCATGACATCCAGACAAGTGACCCAACAGCAAAGATATCTTATGTGTCAGCTAGGAATAGTGGTGTGAGGAGGTCCAGGGAGATCTCAGGCCTTGGTTTAATTCAGGAAATTTTGGCAATGACAAAGTAACCTAATGGCATACTGCAAAACTTTGTCTTCTGTTGATGGGGCAGTTCCTGCCATGGGGATCCCTTTCCCTACTGAAGTCATTGTTAAATTTAGATTCTTTTATCACCTTTCTTCTTGGGTAGGTGGGTGAGGTGAGGCATTCCAGTTGGGGAGGGTCTATAGCTTGTAGGGTATGCATTGGGTGGATTAATAACTTCATCTCATTTCCATGACAGAGTAACCAATGGAGTCTGATTGGAGGAAGACAGAATGTTGGGCTAGAAGGCCTCTCAAACACAGTAGTATTTTGGGGGTAGAGTCAGAAAGAAGTGTGCCATGGGTCCAAGAAGGCTGATTTTCAGGTGAGAGTATTCAGTTGCATTCTGGCTCTGCTGTTTGTTCCCCTCTGGGCTCAATAGGTCCCTCCATCTGCTATAAAATGAAATGGTGGTCCTAGTGAGAAATTCTTAACCTGGGGTGCGTGAACTTCAAAAAGAAAGATGTTTTTGATAACTGCATTTCAATACGATTGATTTGCTTCATAATCCTACATATTTTATTTTTAGGCATTTAAAAACATTAATATGAGAAGGCAAGTTTCCAAAGGGGACCGTGACCCAAAGTAATTTCCCTAGAGATGATGTCAAAGATCTTTTCTAGCTCGAATCCCTTCTAGTTCTAAATAAGTGTGAGACAGTATCTCAGGAGAAGGGAAGGGACTAAAGGGCCCTGAAATAAAATTACCTAGATTGGTCTGAAGGAAGTAATATCTGTCTCTTCTTTGATCAGTTGAGCTTTGGAGGGCTAATGTTGAATCTAGCCAAAATAGCTAATGAGATGTGAATTCAGCCGAGGGAACGGAGATAGATTTGTGCCCACTGGCAAGCCCTCAGGCTTTACAATAAGAACTAATTTTAAATCTAATGAGCCAAACTTTTGAGATTCATTGCTTATGCCCACGCAGAGTAAGGTAAGCACATGCCTATTTTTTAAAGGAAAGAATGATTGTCAAATATAAAAGATGTGAGAGGACACATGCTGTTCCTATGCAAGTTGTCTCTCTGTCTCTGTCTCTCTCTCTCACATGTGCGCGCACACACACACACACACACACACACTGGCCAAAGTTTCTTTGCACAATACCCACTTTGCTCAAGACTTTGGAAAAACAAGGACCTATCTCAGATAGGCTAACAAGATAAATAGAAGCATTGCAAATATTCCTAAGCGTATCTAATCCTGACAACAAACGGAGATACAATCAGCAAATCATATTCTCTTTGTGATCAAAACAAGTCTGTGAGATCCTGTTTGCTCTGCATTAACATTCACATCCACATCCCATTGTGGATTGTAACCTGGATCACTTTAGGTGAACCACAGAGATGGAGTCTCTTAGACTGGCAATCAGAAGGAAAAAAATACACAAATCCACTAATGTGGAGCCCATCTTTCAGTTCCTCTTTAATGAAACCTCCTCTTCAGGATATCAGACTCTAAGGAAGAGAGGAGAAGAGAGAAATGAGACTAAAGAAAAGCAAGAAAATGATTTTTTAAAAATATACAAAACTAAACCTCCCCAATTTGGATTAATTGGGAGAAAGACCTATAAAAATCTAGGGAAATGATTCAATTGAGCATATTCTTTTTTTAAAATTCAGTTTTATTTTATTTTCAGTTCTGAATCTTATTCTACTGCCATTGAGAAAGAAAAACAAAACAGTTCAATACATGTACAGCTGAGTGAAACAAATTCTCACCTTAGCCAGGCCCCCCAAAATGCTTCAGTGTGCCCTCTGAGTTCATTAGTGGTAGGTCTGCCTGCCTCAAGTCTCTCTTTACTTCAATCCATCCTCCATTTAGCCCCTAAAGTGGAGAGTTCAAATCTGATCATGTCACCCTCCTCCTCAGAAAATTCCAGTGGTTTCCTTTTGCCTGCAAGAGCAAATAAAAAAATACTCTGGTGGCATTTTCAGCTCTTCATAACCCAGCCCCATCCTGTCTTACCAGTCTTCTTATACATTTTTCCCTAATGTGTACTCTTTCATCCAGTAACACTGGCCTTCTGGCTGCTCCAAAAACAAAATGCTCTGTCTCTTAGCTCTGGATATTTTCTCTGGCTGTTTCCCATGACTAGAATGCTCTCTCTCTTCCACTGATTTCTTCTCTGGCTTCCTTGAAATCCCAACTAAAATCCCACTTGCTACATGCCTAGGTTCCCAAATGGGTGATACCTCTTCCTGGTGGGAACTGGAATGGTAGAGAGGGTGGGGGTGATAGTAGCCTCAGGTGCAATTGTGGGGGACCATGGAAGCAAGCACAAGAAAAGAAGAGAAGAGAAAAACCATTGGTACATGTTCCATTTGTTGTTTAACAGAGTTAAACTTGGAGTGATTGCATTATTTGCCAAATAAACACATAAAATACAGGTTATAACCATTAGTGGCCAAGTCTGCTGACAGGTCTTAACAAATATGTGTTGGCTGGAAAGCATGTCACACATTGTCAGGAAGTCCAGCATGCATCAGCAGGAATATATGTGTGCAATGAATTGCTTACAATATGGTACTATATGTCATCAGAATGTCAATGCAGGAAAATAATCTACAAATTTACAACAAATTATTAAGTTTAAGAATTGTCATTTTTTTGAAATGACACAAATTTTAAAAAAAACCAGTTAAAGGGTTAAAGAAAGTAAATTTCTGGAGGGTGCTGCGTAATTTTTTTCTTTTTGAAACTCTGAGGTACCACATCACACCTATAAGATTGGCTAACGTGTCAGAACAAGAAAATGATAAATGTTGGAGAGGATGTGGGAGAGTTGGAACACTAATTCATTGTTGGTGGATCTGTGAGATCATCCAACCATTCT
>CM053769.1:658679864-658723320 GCA_028658325.1 Potorous gilbertii | reverse complement strand
AATCTTGTGAAAATGAATGTAAAAAGTTAAATAAATTTATTTAAAAAAAAAAACAAATGCTGAGAATTGTTATTGCATATAACTGGGAAATAAGAAATACAGGTAATGGGGTATAGAAATTTATCTTGCCCTACAAAAACAGGGAAGATGGGGCTAAGGGATGGGTGGGGTGTGATAAAAGGGAGAGCACATTGAGGGAAAGCCTAATCAGAATGCAAGATGTTACGGAGTTGGGGGGCGGAATTAGGGAGAAAAATTGGGACTCCAATTTTGTGGAAATGAATGTCAAAATCTAAAAATAAAAAAATAAAACTTTTTTAAAAAGAATTCCAAACAGAATTTCTAAAAATTAATTATTAAAAATGTACATACATAAAAATGTGCATACATCAAAAATGCATATATACATACATTCACATGCATACCAATAACAATGAATTAAAAGCATCAAGAAAGGTTATTATATTTAAAACAACAATAATAAAGGAAAAACATAAAAATGTTCTGCTGAACACAGAGGCTGAGGCCTTTGATTTTCCCTATTTCTTTGTTTCTACTGGTACAACTTAGACAACTTCTGCCTTCCCTATAACCTTACTGAAGATCTCAACTCATTTCTACCTTCTTTTATCATGATTTTGCTTTTTTTTTTTAAACCCGCTACTATTCACAGATAACTTAGAAATCGCAGGAGATCTTCTGGGTAGCTGTTCTTTCTGGACGATCATAGTTCAACATCATCTCTCATTGTCCTTAGTAAGATTATTTTCTATTAGGGGTTCTTTGTCTAAGGTCCTTGCACCTCACAAGGGTCTGTGGATAGATCTCAGGAGGTCCATGAACTTGGATGAGAAAAATTGTATCTCTATTAGCCTTTAATTAAATTTAGCATTTCCTTCAACTATTTTAAAAAATCTTATTCTGAGAATAGTTGTTGCTTTCAAGACACTACTAAAGGAGTATCTGACACAAACAAGGTTGGGACTCACGCTCTAGAGGCAGCTAGATGGTATAGTGGATAGAGTATTGGGCCTCAAGTCGGGAAGACTTGTTCAAATCCTGTCATAGACATGTACTAGCCACTTGGACCAAGCACAACCTTTGTCTGCCTCAGTTTCCTCCTCTGTAAAACAGGAACAATAATATTGTGAGAAATGATTAGTTCTCTTGTATTTAATGACTAATCATTGTGTTAGGACAAAGGTTTTTTCCTCTTTATTACTTCCTCATCCAGAAACCAACCAGTGTGAGAAATCTTTCTTAAAATTTATCCAGGCAAGGCATTCTAAGTTTGGGCAAGTAAGTATACTGCTGCTTGCTATGTTTGCTCAGAAAGGTCTGTGGAAGTGTTGATATTCGTTTTTGTCAGACAGGTGATATGGAAATTGTTAAGCATTTTTGACCAAGATTCGGGTGATCCAAGTCACATACCCCAAGATCCTTATAGTATTATAGAGCCCACCCTAAAATCAGAGTTGATTAAACACTTGCTCTTCCAAGGGCATATAAACCATGAGCTGCCAGCCTTTAAGTGTCTTTGGTCTAACAGACAGTCAAATGACCATCCTTGTATTAAAAATGCTGGCACGATTAATAAAATGATTAAATTTCCCAGAAACTATGTCTCTCAAAATTTTTTAAATGCCGCAATAGGATCTACCTCCTAGGTTTGTTATGAGGATCAAATGAGAGAATATTTAGAAAGTATTTAGAGCAGTGTCTGGCACACAATAGGCGCCTAATAATTGCTTATTCCTTTATTTCCACCCCCTTCTAGCTTACCTCATGAAATATCTTCATGATATACTAAGCCTAACTTCAATAACAATAAACAACTGTGGCTAAATGATCTTCCAAGAATCTCACGGCTATCTCATGGTCAATATAATAAATATTCTTTTTCAAAAAAGATTGATAGTTATCAGAGGCAGGTTTGCATTTTGCTATTTTTTTAAAAAGATGAGAATCCCATATCACTTACTTCTGTACTTTTATAAATGTTTCTTAGCTATAGATACAAAACCCATGCTCTTTTGATATATTTTGGGGTAAAATCCTCAAAGAACATATAAAATGTAGACAATATCCCTTCCAGGTCTCAAAATTTTCAGTAATTCTGTTGCTAAAAATTACAAAAGCAAGGATAGTCTCAGTGAGAGATTTCTCACTTTCAAGTGTCATTAAATAAAAGTATCTCGGGACCAAGAGTGATCGATTTCTGTGTCTGAGTTGCAAAGTTGTACATTTCCAGCCCTTTCTGGCTCACTAAAATAATAAACTTCTTGAGAAGACAGGGATTGAGACATTTTCACAGGTTCCATCCACAACACCTAGAACAGTGCCTTGCATTCAGTAGTCATTTACTGTTTGTTGAATTGAAGTAGTACAGGATTTTAATGCATAACACCAGTTATATTAACAATCTGTTATGGTGAAGGCACAACTGAAGGAGGAAATTTTGTAAGGGATGTTTAAAAATTAAGGAAGTTTAAAAGACTAAAGAAGATCAATATTTAAAAATTAACCATTTTAAAAGAATTCCACAGTAGTGAGGTAAGTTCTTTCTCATTTCTCATATTCATCGCTACTGAACAAATGTGATATGTACACAAAGCATCTTGCCAACCTTAAAGTACATCATTACATAAATGCAGTCGTTTCGGTTGTCTGAAACATTGTGACCCCATTCGGAGTTTTCCTGGCAAAGATACTGGAGTGGTCTGCCATTTCCTTCTCTGGCTCACTTTACAGATGAAAAACTAAGGCAGACAGGATTAAGACTTGCCCAGCTAGTAAATGTCTGTTGTAGTTTGTCTGTTCTTGCAAAGGACCATGGCATAAAGAAGATGGTGCCAGGACTTGCAAGTGAATTGGGCTGTGCAAACTCACTAGACTCATTTTCTCCTCTGGAGCCAGTGGCCAGATATAGATTAGGAGGACTGAGGATGCTGCACTTGAACTTACATCTTCCTAACTCCAGGCCACTGCTCCACTTAGCTGCCTGTTTTAGCTGCAGTTGTTGCAGATATTATGAAATGCATTTCTTCTTTAGACAACACATGAATGATGAGTGAGGTGAGGCATGCCTCTGTTTGTGGCTCAGTTCTAGAAATTCCAACAAGGTACGTGGAAAGGATTTAGCACCACTACCCTCCCTTCAGAGGAAGATCAACCATTCCTCTGTTCTCCTACAATGATATTAGGGTTTGGAGGGGAAAATTAGTTCCCCCACCTTGACCACCAAAAAAACCCTCAAAAAAAACAATTTGAAGACCTCATACTCCACCTAGGGAGTACAGAGTGTATGAAATATTCAGCTATCAAATCACCATTGTTACCGTCCTGGTCCATAGGATACTATGCTCTTGAAAAAAACAAGTCAGTCTAGACAGAGAAGAGAGGAGAAAAAAACCTCAGGCTTACTCATTTTGTTTATGCTTGCTAAAAGATCCAACTTATCCTCAAATGGCTTCCATTATAGCATGGATCTCTGGAGCAAAGAACATTCACATTTTAGATGAGCCTGTAACAAGCTTGGTTTATAGACAAAAAAACTGGAGAGAGAGACACACAGACAGACAGATGAAGGGATAGGGAGAGTAGGAAGGGGAAGGAGGAGGGAGAGAGAGGGAGAGGGAGAGCAGTCCAAACAGTAAATTGAAATCTAAAAGTGTATCCCCAAAGTCCAATCCTTGAAGCTTTAAGATCTGAGGAAGCAGGTCACTTATCTATAAAAGGCATATTCATTACCATGGCCTAACCTTTAATTTCTCAAAAGGTTGCTTCTACATGAGCCTTCACCCAGAGATAAATGAGTTCTGAATGTGACGGCTACTAGGCGCAGAGTTTTCTTCCTGTTCCAATGATATCTTGCAGTTTGACCTTAAAGGATTTCTTTCAGTCTCAGCATCTCAGCATCTCTTGGTGTAGAATGGGATAATTTTCTGCATTAGCTCAAAACAATACTGTCAAATAATTTGAAATCTTGGTGGGAGCTTGACCAGATTATTGCTAAATTCAGTTTTATTCCATAATGCATTATGTAGGATGTCCCATCATCACTATAAAAATGGAAAGGGCATCATTCAATTTAGTTTAATATCTATTGAGTATTCACTAGGTGCCTGGTACTATGTTAGCTTCCAGATGTACAAAGATTGATGGAACACTGGTCCTGGGGTCAGGAAAACCTGGTTCAAATCCCGCCTCAGACATTTACTAGCTATGTGACCCTGGGCAAGTCACTTGGATAAGTGTTTGTCTTAATCCACTAGAGAAGAAAATGGCAAACTGCTCCAATATTTTTGTCAAGAAAACCTCATGGGCAGTAGTAGTGTGCTATGGTCCATGGGGTTACAAAAAACTGGACATGACTGGATGACTGAACAACAACTTACAAATATTAGAGCTAGGGAAGAAGGGAACCCTGTCTTCAAAGAGTTTTCATCCCATTCATCACCAAGTGATGGCTTACAAAGTCTAAATCTTAAAGCCTCATAAAATTAGTCCCAAATAGATTCTCATCACAATAAACCTGCATTAAAAAGATCTCTCTAAGCACCTATAAATTCAAAGAAGTTGAACTTGTCTGATAATGACTTTACTATTTCAAGGTTCTGTACCCTCAGATGATGGTAGACTATAATCCCTCTGGCTTAGTTGACAATGCTTCTAGCTGCTGTGGTTGATAATTACCTACAACAATTTGCTTTATCACATTTAAAGGGATAAACTACATAATCACTATCCTGTGGCTGAAAAAAAAAAAAGAAAAAAGCATCCTTGAAAAGATTTTCTCAGATTAAATTCCACAAAGCTAAGTAGCCTGGATTGAAAGCTCATCTTTGTCACAAACTGGCTATCTGACCCTGGGCAAATCAATTCACATCTCTACTTAACCTCTCCAGGTGCTGATCTACATTGGCTCTCTATACCAAAGAAATTAAAGGCTAGAACCAAAGCAAACAACAACAGAAAAACCCCAAATAAAAATATAGCTCCAGAAGTCTAAATCTGTTCATTTTTGACAGGTTTGTACAAAAATAGTTGAGTGGTTATTTAGGTTATTTTTTTTCTATTGTTTCCTGGGGAAAAAAAACACTGACAGGACACTCAAAAGACTTCCGTATAAGCTCCTCAAGAGGTCATATATATTGGCACAGCTTATACCTAATAAACCAAATTATTCATCGATATAGATATATATTATATATATGTATACACACACACACACACATATGTGTGTGTGTGTGTGTATATAAAAACCTCAGAGCAATGCAATTATTGGCTCTTTTTTTCTCCTCAGGAACCAGACCTCCTGCTGGCCAAAAAATTGAAATATAAATAAGATCTAAGCCAGCTACAGAAATAGACCTCTCATTTGTGCTATTAAAAGAGATGCCTAGACTTTGCTTCTTCTATAGGGTAACTGACAAGTGTGACTAAATCTCTTTCCTTTCACAAGCTGAAAGCGTATACTCTTGGCAATAGGTCTTCTGTGTTTTATTTAGAGAACAAATTCACCTGCTTTGAGGTAGGTGGCAGAGTCAAGAACTTGAAACTAGGAGTCAGAAGGTGTGGGTTCTGTCCTTGGATTTGCTCTTAAGATGCTTTGGTGTTCATTCCAAGCATGCAGGAACAATAAAAGCCTTCATACTAGCTTTCCAAACTGAACTCTGTACCTCCAAGCTCTCCTACTAAGTGCTTAATAATACTGATTGACCTAACTTCTCCTTCACTGTTGCCAGATCAAATATATACAGGTGTGATCAAGCCAGTTCCAATTCTGTGCTCCAGAGTCACCAATGATATCCTAATGCTAATAAGATTACAGGATTTAGATTTTTGAGGGGACACCAGATCATTTTACAATTAAGGAAACTAAATCCTGGATAGCTTTTAATTTTCCCCATGTCATGGAAGTATTAAGTAGTGGCATTAAGATTGGAATTTCTGAATTCAAATCTAGTGTACTTTGCACATGGACAAACTCCCAAGGCATTTAAAGTACCTTACTTAAATCCTCATAGATGACTCTTTAGAGACATGGCTTTCCAGAACATCCAAAAGTATTTAATTTCATAAAAAAAAATGATTCTGAGCTTACAAAGCAAACCCACATCTCTTCTAAAGATAAGCATTTATTTGGAGAAAATTCTTTCCAAGTTTCTTTTGTTGCTGCTTTGAGGGTGATGTATATGTCAGGAAAGGTCTTTTGTCAAAACTGAAGTCAGACTCAGCCTGAATTATAAACTGAATTATAAACCACTCTCCCTTTTACCCATTTTATGCCCAAACAAAGTTATTCCTTAACCCTGCCTTAAACTCTTCTGCCTTTTTGTATTCAGAGGTCTTCTTCCATGCCTGGAATATTATCTCTACATCACCAAAGCCCAGTCAAGCCACCATTTCTTTCATGAAATATGAAGCATTCTTGGTTCTGGATCTACTCCCCTTCTTTCATTCTTTTCCCCATGAAAGTGATCTTCTCCTCCTATCCTTAAACATTCTGTATTTATCTACATGTTTAATCATCCATATTAGAGTACAGCTCCTCTTGAAAGGTAGACTATATAGGGTTTTTAGTTTTTTGTTTATTTTTTAACATAATAAGGTATTTGACAAAAGTCCACTGAATTGATTCTTTTCCCCTATTAGACTGTGATTTCCTTGAGGGTAAGGGACCACTGTTTTTTGGTTATTTTTTTTTAACCTTTCTTTATATCTCTAGTGCTTAGCATAAAGCCTGGTCACAAATTAAGCATTTAGTAACTGCTAACTGACTGACTAAACTGAGAGGAAGAAGGCAGTTATACCATCTCTTTGTCCTGGCTTAATATAGATCTTTTCATTCATGAATGTATTCAACGAACATTTATTAACGAGTTACACTATCTTTTTTGATTGTATAAAAGTACAAAGAAGTTTGGTTAATGAATGGAGTTACCTCCAAATGAAAGTAGCTTAACTAAACACACACACACACACACACACACACACACACACTACAAACACATTTTTTGTTTGTGGGTATATTTGAAAATTGTTATGCTTACACGTTGGGGAGGAATAACTAGCTGTAATCAGGATCTTACTTTTAATTCCGATTTCCCCACTGAGAGCAAAACAACATGGAAACAACATTTTCCATTTTCTGTGAGAAGCCTGGTACCGAGGGCTGCTAGCTAGATGTGTCAGGCAGCAATAGCCACCATTTGTTTTCCTTTATCAGGAATTCCAGCTGAGTGTGAAGACACAAGTCAAAGCAAAAACAAAAACAGAAACAAAGAGATAGAGAGTTGGCTAAATGCAGCCTTCATGTTTTGCAAACAAATGCACAAAAATAATTCAGTTTGAGACTGACTTCAGTTCTGATAAAAGACCTTGCCTGACGTATGCATCAGCATCGAAGCAGAAACAAAAGTTGGAAAAAATTTTCTCCAAATAAACGCTTGTCTTTAGAAGAGATGTAGGTTTGCTTTGTAAGCTCAGAATCATTTTGTTTATGAAATTAAATACTTTTGGCTGCTCTTGAAAGTCAACTCTCTAAAGAGTCACCTAGGTGGATTTAATTTCTATTGCTCCATATTTACGCACCATTGATCACTTCATAATATGTAGTAAACAAATTATAGTAATTTCATATTTGTTACAAGTTTCACTACCAGACAGATTCATGGTTCTCATTACTTTGGTTACTGAACTTACTTATAAAGAAGAAGACCTGGTCCCTGTCCTCCAAAAACTTACAATTATTAGTAGTAACTGATTTATATTTAAGGATAAGCATATCCTTATTTTAGGATAAGGCATATTTCCAAGATCCATGCAGTAAGTTATGTAACACTTACCACCACCACCAAGCTGAATCATGACTACTTACCACCTGGGCTTATAGAGGATTTAATTTTAAAACTGAGAATGAGAAATTAAGAGAAAAGATGACAAAGAAAATACCACGTAAGGCCAGCCAGGCAAATTAGCTGAAACCCAGGCTCCAGGTCTGAAAGCAATTAAACTGAAGTTCAAAAATCCGATGGTAGACAAATAAGAACGTGAATAAAAAGACAATAAAACTCAAAGTCCCGACCTCATGCTTCTTCAAAATACTGAAGATTTCTGCTACCAAAAGCGTCATTATTCTAGACGTTTAATTGAAGCATTTTTTCCAAAATGTTTTCCAAGTGACCTTTGAAATTTGCCAAATGACCCCTCTAAAAGTATCTCATATACCTATGAGGAGGCACTTGCTACCGAATAAAAACATGGATTATTACTTAATTGGAAGCAGCTTATTATTAAAAGATTCAAATATAGTTTTGTGTGTGCTAGAATTTGTTATTTTTACATGTAGAAACAGACTCTCACTTGATCTTGATCTTAAATTTCAGTTTCAATTTGAGGGTTCTGCCCATAGGCAAATTTGCAGAGAGGATCAAAATTCAAAATTCAGCTTCAAAGGTTTTCATTGACCTTTTTAAATAGGCTACAAAAATCTGCCCTAGTCATCTCCATATTTGCAACTAATAGAACAATAATTTAACAAGACCTACATCCTAGCTAGGGATAGCTACTATGCAGTAAACTTCTTCAAGAGGTTCAAGATATTTTATCCTTCACTGTCATTACCTAATTGAGCCTTGTGATAGCTTGGTGATAGTACAGCTTTAAGGTGTAAGTAAGTGTGTTCATCCTTCGTTGCCGAAGAAGACCATGCCATCAGAGAAATAATGATATGACTTACCCTTGACTTTGTTTTGAGCGAGGGACAGCTGTGCAGGTCACCACCCTCACTTCTCCAGAGCCATCTGAATCCAGTGACCAGATATTCATCAGGATGACTGGAGATGACCCAGGATGAAGCAGTTGGGGTTTAGTGACTTGCCCAAGGTCCCACAGCTAGTGGGTGTCAAGTGTCTGAGGTGAGATTTGAATGCAAGTCCTCCTGACTCCTGCACTGGTGCTCTATCCACTGCATCACCTAGCTGCTCTGATAGTATAGCTAAGGAAGTAGGTAAGGAGTTATCCACATTATCGTTCACATTTGCTGGTTAATAATTGGCAATAATTATAAAGAGCTTAGCGCCTGGCACATAGTAAGCACTATATAAACGTTAGCTATTGTTATCTACATGATCAGATAAGAGACTACAGAACAGAAAGAACTTCCTGTTATAGAAGAATTCATTTGCACGGTTGGGAACTAACCCCCCAGGTCAAAGGATCAGATGACAGATGCCACTAAACGGGACCTTAGGGACCCTTTAGTGCAACACTCTGGCTCCCACTGAGGCCAAGAGATGTTAGGTGATTTGTCCAAGATGGCACAAACAGTAAGCAGAGAGAAAATCTGACCTCAGCTCTTCTGATTCCAAAGCTAGAGCTATTTCCAGTGAATAATGGGTCTTCTCTTAATCCTTTTTAAAAGATCCCATGGCTTCCATGCAGGGGCTTCTGTTCAAGCCACCTGAAGTATCCTGATAGGGTCAAAAATTTCTGCTGCCATGAAACACTAAAGGACTAGAGCAATTTCTTACCATTGTATTCAATTTTATCATTCATCATGACAACTAAAATAACTTATATAGTCTGACTGTGTCTCTCCAGAAGTGCATAACTTACAATTCTTATCAGCAGATGATCCACAGGATCTTGCCAATAGTAGAGTGTAAATATCTAAATTTTGGTATAAAAATATTTTTACAATAATAGTAATAAAAAAAAAAATGGACCTGAATTCTAATATCTACGTGGTACACTATCCCCAAACTGACAAGAAGTATAAAATGGCAATAAGTAACAACAACGTGCACCTAGCTCTCTTCATGCTTGGGGGACAGGACCTGTACATTCATTAACATAGGAAATTTCCAATGAGGAAAACTGTCCAGCAATGCAGATTAACATCTGCTTTATAATTTAATCTTAAGCGAGTTCCCTGGGGCACCCAGAAAATTTAGTTATTTGCTTTGTGATACAAGGCTAGAAGGGGGATCTGAATCTGGCCAGCTCACTATCCACTATATACCACAGAGCTCCGCAAGAGGCAAATACTATGGCTTAATCTTCATTATTCCCATTTGACAGAGATGAAAACCAAGGATCATCAAGGTTAAGCGATTTATCCACAGGTATACAATTAGTCAAGTGGTAAAACTGATATTTGAATCCAGAACTTCAGCTTCAAGTGTTCTTGCAACTTTGCCATCATGTCTTGCATAAAGATTATCATGTGTTTTGGCTGGGTGGCAAAGATCAATATCATCTTGCTATCAAAAATCAGACCAAAGTCAAGGTCAGCAACTGACAATAGTTCACTTTAACCCAGTAGAAAGAAGAGTGGGCTTAAAATTCTGAAGACCCAGTTCCAACTCTGACACCAGCTGCATGAACATAATTCATTTAAATCTTTCCAAGTCTCAGTTTTCTCATGTGTAAGATGGGGAAAATAACTATACTACTTACTTAACGAGGATATTATAAGGGGAGCACTAGACAGGGTCAATAAAATAAAAATTTTATCTAAACTAATTTATATAGTCAATGCTATCCCAATTAAATTACTGAAAAAAATTACTGACTTAGAAAATTATAACAAAATTCATTTGGAAGAACAAAAAGTCATGAATATTAAAGGAACTAATGAAAAACGCAAAGGAAGGTGTTTTAGCAGTATTAGATCTTAAACTACATTATAAGACAGTAATTATCAAAACTGGCTAAGGAATAGAAAGTTAGATCAGTGTAACAGAGTAGACATACAATTTACAGCAGCAAATAAATACACTAACCTAGCATTTGACAAGTGTAAAGATTTAAGACGCTACTGACTATAAGGCGTAGACCTATGGGACTATTGCAGGAACCTGGCTGGTGCATCTCTGTCTCGGATCTCTTCTCACTCCAGTCAATCCTTCACCCTGCTGTCACAGTTGATACCACTGAAGCACAGGTATGGCCATGTCATCCCTCCACTCACTGAAGTCCAGGGCTGGCCTATTGCCTCCAGGATCAAATATGAAATCCTGTCTGGCTTTTAAAGCCCCTCTTCAGAAGGTGACCCTTTTCTACTCCACTTGTCTTACACTTTATTCCCCTCCAAGTGACTCTAAACCACTACCTGCTGGTCCTAACAAGGCTCTCATCTACTTACTCATTGAATTTTTCACTGTCTGTCCACCATGGCTGAAACCATATCTCTCTCTCTCTCTCTCATCAGCAATTCCTGGTTTCCTTACAGACTCAGCCAAAATCTCACCTTTTGCAAGAATTCTTTTCTTATATCCTCTAATGCTACTACCATCCCTATATATCTTATTTGTACCTAGTTGTTTACATGCTGTCTCTACCATTTGAACGCAAGGAGTTGGAGGCAGGGACTGTATTTCTGCTTTCTTTGCAACCTCAATGCTTAGCACAAAGCCTGGCATACAGTAGATACTTAATAAATGATTTGACAAGAACAATTCAAAGCTGATGCTTCCTTGTATAACTTTACCAGAGCTACCTACAACTAACATTTAGAGTTAAAAGATAAAACTAAAAACCAATGATGAAGTCTGGGCCTGGGGAAAAAACAGCTCATTGAGAGCACAATTTTAGGCAGAGGACGCATAGACTTTGAATACCTAAGTATTGTGGTAAAATGCAAGAGGACCCCAAACAGAACAGAGAAAAGAAAGGTTTTAAAAACAAAATGTGATGGCTTGTGAAACACTGGGGCCTAGCTACGGACTGATGGGCAGCAGCAATGGCTGACCAACCTGGCGTGTAGGCATCATCAGTTGGAGCTTCTTTCACAACTTCACAACACAGAAGCAAAGATATAAACAGGGCCAAGCTCTACAAATAGCAGCTGCAGCTGAACACCAGAGTTTGATCTGAATAGAGGTGTTAATGAGGAAGGGGCTGCTGCTCAAGGAAAAGTGTTTACATACACAGTTGTCACCGTTACAATACCATCACTGAATAGGAAAGACATCAAAAATAGATATTAAAGCCTGAACCAAAACATGTCATCACATCTTTTCCAATACCTTTTAAAAGGCTTTCACTTCTCATAGAAGAGATAAATATTCAAAGAAAAAGATGCCTTTTTTTGTTAAAAAAAAGTCCAACTGTTTATGACAAATAATTATGGCATATACAAAATAATTACAAGTACTTTGGAGATCATAGCGATAGGGACTGAACTTACAAATTACGAATTCTGTTGTAAAGAAACTCCTTCTACCAACATAGGTCAGCACCCTCTCTGACACTTAAAGTTTTAAGAATGACCAAGAGCACTGAGAGGTTAAATGATCTGTTCCCAGTCACTCGACCAGCAGGTGTCCCAGGCAAGCCTTGAACGCATGTCCTCCAGGCTCTGAATCCTGCCCTCTAGCTGCTAAACTAGACTACCTCTCATTTAGTGTTTAGTAGACTAAATAAAGCAAGCATATATGAAAATGTTTTTATACATCATATTCCCCTTGAAAATACATTTAAGCATCATCTTTAATTAGGCAGAACTATTTATGCTAAATACTAAATGGATTGTGTATTTTTGTCACCTAGAATATGAGCTCTAGGGAAAGAATTCATATTAGGTATACATCCTACCTTAGAGCAATATGGGCTTTCAGAAAAACAGCATTTGGGTGTCAGATCAATCCTGTAAACCTGGCTTTCTGGCTGTTCCTGGCTTTCTGTCTGTTGCACAGATAAGACACTCCCATCTCTTGGTTATAGGCATTCTCTCTCACTATGCCCCATACCTGGAGTGTTCTCCCACTAGTGGCTTCCTTTAATTTCCAACTAAACCTCAACCTTTTACAGGAAGCCTTCCCAATGCCTCTTAATTCTAGTGCTTTCTCTCATTTACTTATTTCCTATCTATTCAGTCAATAACTTGTTTGTACATAACAAACCTCTACCTCTCCAAAGGAAAGTTAATTTTGATAGCCAAAATCTGCCTAGTTAACTTGGGGTCTACTGACCAGATCTCTCTCTGAAAGACCAAGCCTTAAACTCATTTCATATTGGAGCTCATAGACAGGACAGCAATAATTCCCTGCCTAAGTACCACTTAATGGTTATTTTTTGGGCCCTTCTGGCTGAAGAGTGAATGTAAATAGTAACTGTTATTCTTTTGGAGAGCAACCCATAGGGTCTTAATCTCTGTTTCATTTTTTTTTTTAACGGGGCCATCCCTTGACTCACTTCTTAAAAAGACCTATTCCTTTAATGGGTGTGTTACCTCACTCAAAGTGAGAACCTGAAAAGACCTTAGCCTAAAAGGCCTAGGGTATCCCAGTCATCCTGGGCCATCTCCTGTCATCCTGATGAATATCTGGTCACTGTACTCAGATGGGCATGGAGGACAAAGTGAGGCTGGTAACCTTACACAGTGCTCCCTCACTTAAATTGAAGTCAACTGCAAGTCACGTCATCATTTTCCTGAAGGACACATTTAACAACCCCTTTCCTATTCATCCAGTCTATAACTGGTTTGTACATAACTGTTCACCTATTGTCTTCCCTATTAAATGGTGAGCTTGTTGGGGCAGTGACTGTATCCCTACCACTCATCACTCTGCCTGGAATATAACAAGTGATATATAAATTCTCATTCCCTTCCTCTTGTCCCCCATTATACTGCCCAGTAGACTATGAGCACCTTGAGGGTAGGTAGGGGCTTTTGCTTCCTGTTGTATCCCCATGTTCAGCACAGTGCCTGGCAGAGAGTTGTCACTATATAAATGACCAAGAGCACTCATTACCTTTGCTGAATGCTCCATGGTGATGACCACTTTGGTTTTTGAGCTGGACACTAAGTCCATGGCGCCGCCCATTCCTTTCACCATCTTTCCCTGCAAACAAGAAGCAAAGCATTAGAAGAAGCTACATTTCTCCAAATTAATTACTTGTGTGGGAGAACTAAGTCAAGCAGAAGGAATATACCACTGGAACAAAATCTAATCAACTGAGGAGAATAACCCCTCTACTTGCTTGTTTATTAGTACTGTCAAAACTCCTCTGCAGGGAAGCTTAGAACCCTGGTATTCCATTATCTCAGATTTGAAAGATAAAGTTGAGGACAATATGTGAAAAAGTCTTATTTTACTTACATTCACACACACATAGAGGAATTTAATTTCAAGTAAATAAGCAATAAGGGAATTCATAGATACATTAGGTAACTTCAGAACATCTGCAGACTCTAGACACTAATCCTGGAAGGATCGGAGAAATGTTAGTTTAAAATGTAAGAAATCTGAACATGAGTAACTTTCCACATTTATTTGTATCACAAAAATTTCAATTACAGACATTTTGTTAAATCATTCTCTCCAATTTCCTGCAATGGAAGACAATATTTAGGTCCTCCACCAAAGGTAGTAATGGCATTTTCTTGGGGTTAAGATAAAAGTTGTCTGAAAAAGAAGACCGTTTCAAAACAGGGGCTAATCATTCAAATCCCTTTCAGAAATTTCAGTCCATTCCTGAATGATGGCCACTCTGACAACCCTTCCTTTCCTCCATGTAACCTACTCTCTCCTTCTCTCTCTCCCTCCCTCCCTCCTCCCTCCCTCTCTCTCTCTCTCTCTCTGCATATATATATATATAGATAGATAGATAGATATAGATACATATATCTATAAAATTCAAAGAGAGCTTCTTTCTAAATATTAAGGTCCAAGAAATTGACAGATTTTGTTCTTGTTCAAATAAAATCAATGAAGAAAGTCAGTAGCACTTTGGCCTGAGTCTCGAATTCCTTTAATATTCTCTAAATTCTTTAATTTTTTTCAACCCAAGACTTCTTGCTGGCTAGAAGACAGAATTTTATGCTGCATTTCCTAATTTTGAGTATAAAAAGTCTTTCTCACTTGGTACAATTGAGAGCAGGCCTGCACAACTTGCAGGCTTGATCTAGAGCTTCCTGATTGGGCCTGTGTCAACAGGGCTGCTCAGGTCAGTCTGAAGTGTAGAATTCTTTCTTGGCCAATGTACAATATCCCTTTGTGTTTTAATAGTTCTACCACTTATGTGATCACCCTTAGGCTATTATTTCAACAATTCAACAATCATGTGACAAGTATGCTACTACACTGTATGTCATGCTGTGTTGTGCACTAAGGAAACCACTGAAATGAACAAGGTATGGAGAGGTAGCAAAAGGTATGTGCGTAAATGTCTATGAAACAAAAGAGACTATGATATTTTCATAATGCAACAAACAGAAGTGCCATGAGAATTGGGGAAATATTAATATTGGTTATGAGAGAAAGCTTCATAGAGGAGGTGACAAATTCAAGAAGGGCTTGAAGGCTGGGTTGGATTTCAACAGGGGAGGGATGCGTGTGTGTGTGTGTGTGTGTGTGTGCGCGCGTGTGTGTGTGTGTGTGTGTGTGTGTGTGTGTGTGTGTGTGTATGGTATGGGAAAAGGGGAGATGGAGTTTGAAGGAGGATGGGGAAAGTGTACAACCACTGATGTGGAGAATATGATAGAGAGTCCATTAGAGTTGAATTAAAGAATTGCTGGGTGAATGAGAATCCAGCTAAGACTATAACATAGGACTTTAATAGTAAATCCTTTCCATGGGGTTTCATGCCATGTCCAGAAACCCAAAAGCTGTAGTAGAAAAGGTAGAAGGGCGGGATAATCATTATTAAGAGAAGTACAGAAAAAAGGGCAAAGGGTAGAGAAAGCACAGGGTTCTACGTGTGAGAAATGAGTCTTTTTCTCTTGTATTTAATAACTAATTATTGTATTTTTCCCCTTCTCTACTTATCATCCAGAAACCAACCAGTCTGAGAAATCTCTCTTAAAGATTTGCCCAGACTAAGATTTAATCAGACAGTAAAAGAAATTCAAAGTTTGGGCCAATGGGTGCGTTCCAGCTCATTGTGCTTGTGCAGACAGGTCTGGGAAGTATAGATTCTCTGCTTTGCCAGGCAGGTGATATGGAAATTAATGTCTCTTTGATCATGATTTGGGTGATCCAAGTCACATACCCAAGACCCTCACTCTAATATATAGCCTAGCCTCTCATTGTAAATTCACTTTCTTATTATTTGTTAATCAATCAGAGTTGTTGATAGCTACCCCACGGGAACACCTACTCTTCGAAGGGCATATAAATTGTGAACCCACCGCCATGGGGTCTTTGGTCTATGAGAGACAGCCAAATGACCATCCTTTTATTAAAATGCTGGCGTTATTAATAAAATGATTAAATTACCCAGGTACTATATATCTTGAACTTTTTAATTGTCACCTAAGGTAAAGGAAAGATGTTGTTGAAGTTACCGACTATAGAAGGGAAAAGCAAGTGGAAACAGAATGGCGAAAATTAACTGGGGAGATAGAGCAAAGGTCACAATGAAGACAAGGAAGAGATCCAACAGGAAGGAGAAACTGGGGGTTAGATGAGAAACTGACAGAGAGGGAAACTTCAGAGTTGGGGCTATACACATGTGCATGTAGGCATACATGCATGATACATAGCTATACATGCTATGTATAAGTCCAATAATAACTGGGTAGGTCTAAAGTGTGGCCATACCACAATGATAGTAAGAGTGGACTAAAAATGGAAGTTATTAGCACTGAGGCTGTTAAAAAAACAGCTAAGTCAGAAGGTTAGAAAAGTATCTATATGTGTGTATAGAAAGCATACGTATGTATGATAAATAAGTAGGTAAGTGACATATGCTTATAAAGACTTTTACATGTACATAAATATATTTACATTAGGCATAACATGCTATATAATTATATGAATATACTTATGTGAGTATATATATATATATATATATATATATAAAATTAAATATAAAAATCTCTTCTACCCCTTCCTATCCATCTCCAGCAATATGTGTGTATACATCTCTCTCTATGTATGTAGATGGATAGGTAGATAGATAAGATAAAAAGATTATCACTCAATAACTCAACTAATAAAGGAAGTTAGAAAAGTATTCAGAAAGTAGGTGGATGACAGCAACAAAGATGAACAGAAAGCGATATAATCAGACAGCATCCATTTCAAAGGAAAGGAGGCTGCTAAATGAGAATGACAGAACAACTGTCCAGAAGTGGTAAGGAGAAGTAAGGAGTGTATGAAGGTCTCTCAATCCCTTCTCATGAGTAAGGTTAAGTAGGAGTTCAGGCCATGTAAGAATTGGTTTTAAAAAAACCGGAGGAAACCTTTGGTTGCCTTAATCCGTTGGAGAAGGGAAAATGGCGAACCACTTTAGCATATTGCCAAGAAAACCCCATACAGGGTCATGAAGAGTTGTACAGGACTGAACAAGGGCAACCAATGATGTCCATAAAAAGCAAGCATGTTCATCATAAACATCCAGGGATTACTGTTTCCCTCCTACTTTCACCACACAGATCATCATTATAGAAATTTTTCTTCCCAAAGATGTGTAACTATTTTAGCAGGATAGGAGTATATCATTTCTGACTTGGAGGTGTTTTAGTCATCTTATTATTCTCTGAGGAAGAAATTAGACCATCAGGTCAACAAGAAATCATAAAATACTTGGTTGTATTAGTCTTTTATCTTCTTACTTTCCAGTATATTCAGACAGGAAAATAAAAATAAGTTTTCTTTCCTTTTCAATTCCCAGATGATTTTCAAATTTAAAATGAATTAGTCCATAAAAGAGAACAGTGTTGGACAGCTGCTGAAAAAGCTAAATTTTACATTTTCTGGCTGCTGGGGAACCTGAGTTCTTAAGTAACTTAGATCAAGTCAACAGTGTTTAACAAGCACCTACTATGTACTCACATGGTGCTAAGTACCTTCTGGCAAGCAGAAGTCTGATGCCTCAGGCACCTATCTATCTTTGTCTAACCTCTTTGCTGCCCTCCAATTCTACATCTCTAGCTGCCTTTTATACATCTCAAACTCAGTAGGTCTAAAACTAAACTCATTACCTTTTTCCAAACCCTCCTCCTTTCTTAGCCTCTCAGGGCCTCAGGCTCACAACCTAAGATTCATCCTGGATTCCTCACTATCTCTCACCCCCTCGGCCCATATCCAAGCTATTGCCAAGGCTTGTAGATATCATCTTTACAACATCTCAAACATACTGCCTTCCCTAACACTGCCACCATTCTGGTTCAGGCACTCGTCACCTCATGCCTGGATTGCTGCGACAGCCCGCTGGTGGATCTGCCTGCCTCAAGTCTCTCCTCTCTTACATTTATACTCCAAACGATTTTCCTAAAAGTATAGGTCTGACCATGTCACTCCATTTACTCAGTAAATGTCAATGGCTCCCTATTGTCTCCAGGATCAAATATTAAATGCTCTGCGAGGCATTCAAAATCTGTCATAATCTAGCCCCCTCCTACCTTTTCAACATTCTTACACCTTACTTCCCACCACATACTGTTCGATCCGGTGACACTTTAGTTGAACAAGACACTCTGTCTCTCTGTTCTGAGCATTTTCTCTGTTATTCTCCATGCCTGGAATGCTTTTCCTCTTCATCTTCACCTACTGTCTCCCATGGCTTTCCCAAGTTCCAACTAAAATCTTAGCTTTATCTTTAATTCCTAATCTCTTAATTCTAGTGTTTTCCTTCTTTTTCTTATTTCCTATTTATCTTAAAGGATAATATTATACTCTTTACATCACAAACAATGCAATAGCAATAAAAAATAGGATGTATTTATCCGATATATAGCTTGTTTGTGAACATCTGTTTGCTTGTCAACTCCATTAAATTATGAGCTTCTTGAGGACAGGGACTATCTTTTGCCTCTTTTTATAACTCCAGTCCTCAGCACAGTGCCAAGCACATAGTAGGTACTTAACAAGGGTTTATTCATTGACAAGTGGCAGGCACTTGCTAGCTATGTGACCTTGGGCAAGAGTGTCTGCTTCAGTCTCCTCATCTATTAAATGAGGATAGAAATGGTACCTACCTCCCAGGGCTGTTGTGATGATAAAGTGAGATAATATTTATAAAGAGCTTTGTGAATCTTAAAGTCCTACATAAATGCTTAATATTATTAGTGTTGTGGTTACTGTTACATGTTCCCTGTCCTCAGGGAATTTATAATATAAGCTAGGAAAGAAAACATAAACATACAAAAAAATTTAATAAAAATCAAGAGAGCTTATGATTAAATACCAAAATAAGTGTCAGGTTCAAGGAATGTTAAAGGAAGTCTGAGTAGATCAAAATTCACAGTCTTAAAAAGCAGAGGAAAGTTTAACGAAATAGGTGAAAACCCATCAAGGTTTTAAGAATGATCAGGTGAAAAAGGACGTGAGTGAGGAGGTGAAAAAGCATAGAAGAACTCTGTAGATGAGAGTAGAAGCATAAACCAAGACAGATAGTTCTTGCACCAAAATCCCTCAAAGTCACACAAAAGGACTTACTGTTATAAATAAAGGCTTAAGAAATCATGAAAATTATGTAAAATTCATCAAGCAGAAGAGAAAATGTACTTATGAAAATAAGCTTATAACAGAGAAACACTGGTTATCACTTAAGGATGATGAGACCATTGTAGCTCTAGTGTGATTTTCTTTTATAATCCCACATACGTGTGCATATACACATTTAAATATTTATATAAATATATATGCATATGTATGTTTCCTGCACTATTTGCCTTTAACTTTGGAATTGACTAAAGCTGGAATAATGAAGTGATGACAAATAGTTTTCTTGTCATAGTGAACTCTTCCCTTTCAGAAGGATCACAAATATATTAAGTATTGAAAATGCTAGAAAGAAAATGAACTAGAAAGATGACCTGTTACAATCTATTTATAAAATCTTTTCAAAAAGATTAAATAAAAAAGATTTGATTTAATATCAAAAAGATATTAAATACTAAATATAGTATTTAAGATTACTTAAATACTATATGATTAGATATTATCATTCCTATCCAATACCATCAAATACTGCAATTATACCCTAAGGACCATTATCCATCTCGAAAATGACCCTTTGTCATAGGAGTTGTCTACTCCTATTAGAAAGTGAGCTCCTTGAGAGCAGGAACTGTCTTACTTTTCCATTTGTAATCCCAGAATATAATACAGTGTAGTTAAGCACTTAGTAGTTGCTTAATAAACCTTTTTTCGTTCATTCATCCTATGATGTTTAATCTCTGAACTTATATTTGCACATATCTAGATTTTAAAGAATCTTATTTAAATTTATTTTTTTTAAAAAAATTCTTATTTTAGTGAGAAAATTCAGGACATTAGACATGAACTCTTTCTTTTTCCATTCTCTTCATTTCAAAACCCTTTGACACCTCATTTCCACTCTCTTGCTTTCCTTCAGTCTGTAACAATGAGGTGGGTCTTCTTCTTGCCTAGGTCAACCCTCTAAATGTGTATTTGCTCCCAACTCCACAAGTAATCTCCAAGAGATTCTCTACTCCCAACTCAATTATCAATCCTACCCTTTCTTATCTTCAATCTCTATCTACTGGCTCCTTCCCTAATATTTTCAAATATGTCCAAGTCTCTATCTTTAAAAAAAAACAAAAAGCTTTCACTAAATCCTACTATTCCTTCAAACTCTTGTCCTACATCTCTCCTCCCTTTCTCAGTCAAACTGTCCGCAAAAACTTTCTACCCTTCCTGCATCTGCTTCCTCTCTTCTCATTCACTCACTTTTCTACCCTTCAGAATCTGGCTTCCAACCTCATCAATCCATTGAAAATTCTTATTCCAAAGTTTCCAACAATTTCTTTTTTTTTAAGCTAATATTTTATTCCCCTTCCTCAATGACATGTAAAAATGATTTTGAAATGCTTTTTTTCAAATATAGTTCCAAAGTCTTTCTCTCCTTCCCTTCTCCCCCTGCCCCCGTAATTGAGAAGGTAAGCAATTTTGATATAGGTTGTAGATGTACAGTCATGCAAAACATATTTCCATGTGAGTCAAGTTGTGAAAAAAAAACACAGGAAAAAAATCCAAGAAAAATAAAGTACAGGAAAGGTATGCTTTGATCTGCATTCTGACTCCATCTTTCTCTGGAGATAGCATTTTTCCTCATGAGACCTTCAGAATTGGCTTAGATCACAGCATTGCTGAGAACAGTCAAATTATTCAGCTGCTCATCATACAATATTGCTATTATTGTGTACAATGTTCTTCTGATTCTGCTTACCTCACTTTGCATCCGTTCATAGAAGTCTTTCTAGGTTTTTCTGAGAACATCCTGCTCATTCCAATGATTTCTAAGTTGTCAAATCTGATCACCTTCTCTCGGTCCTCGCCCTTCATCTATTTTGGTATATTTGATATTGCTGACTACCCTTCTCCTCCTGTATATTTCTCTCCTCTTTGAATTTTTCTAATGCTACCTTCTCCTGGTTCTCCCCCTACCTGCTGGACCACTTCTTTCCAGTCTCCTTTGGTTCATTATCCATAAAATGCTCCTTAACTGGTTCTGTCCCAGGTCTTTCTATTTTCTGTTTATGCTCTTTCTCTTAGTCATCAGTTCCCATAGAGATTTTACAATAAGTAAAAAAACATATAATAGATATATGTGCATGTATATGTATGCATAGATATTTAGATAGATATATGCATACAAAAACATTATATATACATATACATACATGTGTGTATACATATATGTATATATTGTATATATACATATGTGTATGTATGTGTGTGTGTATATATATATATACATATATATGTATATGTATATATATATACACACACACATACATATATCTCCAACATTTTCTGGACTATGGAAAAGGCAAGAGAGTTCCATAAAAACATCTACTTCTGCTTCACTGACTATATAAACTCTAGCTTTTGACTGTGTGGGTGACAATAAACTGTGGCAAGTCCTCAAAGAGATGGGAATACTAGATCATCTTACTTGTCTCCTGAGGAACCTGTATGCAGGTCAAGAAGCAACAGTTAGAACTGAATATGGAACAGCTGATTGACTTAAGAGTGGAAAAGGAGTATAACAAGGCTGTATATTGTCATCTTATTTATTTAGCTTATTCTAGGAGTATATTATGTGAAATACTGGACTGAATGACTCAAAAGCTGGAATGACGGATGCTGGGAGAGACAGCAACAATCTCAGATGTGTAGATGATGCTATGCTAATGGCAAAAATTAAAGAGGAATTAAGAAGCCTCTTGATGAGGGTGAACGAGGAGAATGTAAAAGGTTGCCTTGAAGTTTAACATCACAAAAATTAAGATCATGTCTATGGTCCCATCTTTTCCTGGGAAATAAAGGGAGAAAAAAGTGGAAGCATGATCAGATTTTATATTGTTTGACTCAAAAGATTACTGTGGACAGAAACTCTAAATATGAAATTAAAGGTGTTTGCTCCGTGGAAGGAAAGCTATAGCAAATCTAGACAGCATATTAAAAAGAAGATACAGTGCCTTGCTGACAAAGGTCCATATGGTCAAAGGTATGGTTTCTCCAGTAGTAATGGATGGCTGTGAGAGTTGGACTATACAGAAAGCTAAGAACCACAGAACTGATGCTTTTGAATTGTGGTGACAGAGAAGACTTTTGAGAGTGTCCCTTTGGATAGCATGAAGGTGAAATCCATCAATACTTAAAGAAGGTAATTTAGGTTATTCACTGGAAGGACAAATACTGAAGCTGAAGCTTAAATCTGGTCACATGATGAGAAGACAGGATTTATTGCGAAAGACCCTAATGTCTGAAAAGATTGAAGGCAAAAGGAGAAGGCAATGGCAAAGGATGAGACAGATATAGTGTCATGGAAGCAACAAACACAAGTCTGGCCAGACTTTGGGAGATAGTGGAAGATAGTGGGCTATGGTTCAACAGGTCACAAAGAGTCGGGTACAACTGAACAACGATCATATATACATATATACATTCACACATACATATAAATATATACTCATTATTTCCCCCAAAAAAAATTCTTTCTCTTCTTCCACATTTTCTTATTTCATTCAAGGCACTACCTTCTAAACTCCCAGGTTAATAATTTTAGGATTATCATGGACTCCTCACTCTCCCTCATGCCACATATACAATCTGTTACCAAATCCTGCCATTTCCACCTTCACAATGTATCTCTAATTGGACTCCCTATGTCTAGTCTCTCCCAACTGGAGTCCATTCTACACATGGCTTCTTAAATAACTTTCCTTAAGCGCCGAACTTGACTATGAGAATCTCCTACTCAAACAACTTTAGTGGCTTCCTATTGCTTCTATGATAAAATATAAATTCCTCCATGTAGCTTTTAAAGACCTTTACAACATGGACTTAATCTATTTTTCCAGTTTTACTGGATGTCAGTCCCACTATTGAAATATATAATCCAGATTATCTGGCTTTTTTCTTTGATGTACATATTTATTATACTCCATCTCTCATCTCCATGCCTTTGTACTGGCCACTCCCCATGCCTGGAATGCATTCCCTCATTTCCTCTACCTCACAGAGTTCTTTTTTTCCTTTAGGACATAGCCCAAGCATTGTCTTCTGCCTGAAATCTTTCTTGACCTTCATCCCAAATACTAGTGTCCTTTCCTTCTAAATCACCTTGTATTTAACTACTTCAGCTTTATTATATTATTATATTAACTTTATAGTTGTGCTATGTACATTTATCCAAATATCTGTCTCACCTATTAGACTCTTCTCTTGTGATCAGGGCATTTCATTCTTTGTCCTTGTATCCTCACTGCCCGGTAGATAGGAAGTGCTTAATAAAGGATTTTTTGGTTAACTGACTACTGATCTTGATTCAATTAATTAGCATCAGCATTATAAAAGAAATGAAAAGAAAGCAACAAGGTAAATTAATCACACTAAAAACTTCAAGTCAAAATAAAATCTTTTAATTGCTTTTTTTAAAAAACCCTTTTAAAAAAGGGTTAACTTCTCAAATTCTAAACATGGCTCCTATTAATATTTTAACAGGTTTACCAACACAGAGACTAAATACTGAGGAATATTGATGGTCTACAAATCAACTTTGGAATATAATGAATTTCTGATGACTTTATAATGAGCACAGTGATAAGGAATATCGATTTCCAAATTCTTTTACTTCCAAAAATGAATTGGCTCAAAGCTTCTAGTTTACAAAAATGTCTTTAAGACATCCTAAATGCTACTTTGCATTAAAAAAAACTTATAAGGAATCATATCATTAAAAGTGAAGAACTAGAAACAAAAGACCCATGAAGCACGACTTGTCGGTAAACGTGTAGTAAAATGGATCAGTGAGCATTTCTAAATATGAGAGGGAGAGAAATTTCCACTATAATCAGGTGTGAATTTTCTCCTGTTCCCAAGTGTTCAGTTCTCTTTCTCTCTCCCCTATCCCCTTCCTTATTTTTCTATTTGAGAAGTCTTATCTGATCCAAAAGAAACTTGCTAAGGATTCTTATTATAAACCTGTGATTTCACTGGTCTAAGGGAGCTCTTCCTTCACTGGGTGGTGACCTAATATTCAGTCTTGAAACTGAATGTGGGGGTCAAGAAAAGTCTGGCAACAGTCAAAGGTCTCTGAACGCACAATGTCCAAAAATTAATTCAAAATCAAACGAGTAATGAATCCGGGGTGCTTCTGGCAGTGCTGGCCCATGGTGCGTCATGCAACTTCACTGCAGCCTTGGTTCTGAACACAGTATTGACAATTATAAAATCAAAATATCAATTCTGAAAAATGCTGAAGATGCGCTACATCCTGAAGTATCAAATATTCTGGCAAGATTTAATTCCTTATGTAAAAGTAAGCAAGCACATCCATTTCGGGATGCAAATTTGCATTCATCTTTAATAAATTAAGAATTGTTTTAAAATAAATTTCTTTATGATTTATTATCAGTAAATGTTTGATTTGCATACTTATTATATATATATATATATATATATATATATAATAAGTATGCAAATATATATATAAGGTCATGGATAAGTTTCTTAGGAGAAAAAGGGTCGTAGGTGAAAAAAGGAACTCCCTGTCAGGAAATTCCATCAAGTCAGGTTAGCATCTACTAATTCTTAAGAGAGCTGCCTCTGGAGCACTGAGAGGCTAACTAATTTTGCTGGGTCACCTGGCCAGCAGATGCTAACTCAGAACTTAAACCCAGGTCTTCATTACTCTGAAGTCAGCTACCTATCCACTATTCCCTGCTGAAGAAAAGCCTTTTACAAATTGACATATGTAAAATTATATGACAAATCTTTCCAGTGAAAGAAAAAATGGGCAGATTTTAACCATAATTTTTTGAGAGGAGGGTGATTAGTAAAGTATAATGTAAATTATAAACTTAGAGGTTATATCAAAAGTCTTCACGATCTACTCATTCCAGAAAGCTATAAAACTGACTGCTCTGAATTTCACTTCTCCTTTGCTCACCAAATGAGCAATATAAGGGGGGAGGGGGAGAGGGGGAAATGGATATATAGCCTGAGGAATAAGGCAGTTACAAGAATTTTTCTATTTTATAAAATGAACAATAATTGCAACCTAGTGCTACCTTCCTATGTCTTGAATATGGAGCATTTTAACTTCTGGATCACAGTAAGGCTATAATTGTGGCTCAGCAGTTTATTTGGGATTTAATGACTTGGATAACAAGGTTAATGATTCCCACTTTGCCTTCCTTCCCTCCCACTCTTCTATCCTGACTGCAAACACTAAAACTAATCCATCAAAAATCATGTGTCCCATGAGAAGACAAGACTCCTCAGGTACTTCTGGCCTCAGATTCTGAGCCCTGAGGACATGTTAGAGGCCTTTGTTCATGGATGAGCAGAGAAGGCAAACAAAAAAATTCTCTTGTCATTTTTGAAAATAATGAGGAGAATAAATCACATGAAGTAATACGTTAAAATACAGAATGTACAGCCCCATGTTTTTTTGTCCTCCTTATTTGATGTGACTGAGTCTTAGTCAACAACTAAGTGGACAGAATTCCTTTACTTCTCTACTTATTTTTTTTAACTTCTTTAAACTTTTAACTTTAAAACTTTGTACAAGACACAAGGTAAAGAAGAGTCTCTAAATACTTCTATTCTAGTGACCCAACAACAGAATCACCATCATCTGTTGTGTACTTAGTGAATGTCTATTATGTATAAACTGCAATCAGAGATCATGAATAAACTGAATATAGAAATTAATAAAACCCTGAACCTCTTACTCCTAAGACTTCACAATGTTTAGAAAAAGTCCATTTTCCCTTTGTGGGGAGTCAAGATCTCCTGTGCTCTTATTATCTCCCTAACACCGTGATTTATAAGCAATTCCTATTTTTCATAATCACTTAATAGTGGCTGACATATACCAGATTGTTTGCTAAATGTGTGCATACCCTGAATCCAGGCAATTGACTTGAAAATGAATATTTACTTTCTCTGAAAACTGCCTACAATGCCTATTTTATGATTAGAAGTCCTAAGGATTAAGGATCAGCACCCAGTGTAAGTGTAAATGAGCATCACTTCTCTATACAATCTGAAATCTCACAGAGTTAGAAAAAGAATTCCAAAGGTCACCTACTCCAATCGGATCTTAATTTTGTGCCCATCAACCCATGCACTTTGTTCTGGTTGGTATACAAATGAGACCCAAGTGAAAGGTTTTGTCTGTCTCTTGATGGAACAATTAACTTCAATGGAGAGCAACTCTGGTCTATGGCCATGTATTGTACTCCTCCCTTATTCCCCATCTCTCCTTCTTTTTCCTTGGTTATTTCCACAAAATCGGATATATCACTAGTCAGGAAGAGGGTCTGGGTAAGTAGAAATGAATGGTTTACGTTTAGGACAAAGGCATAAACATGCCTGGAGGGTGCACATGAAATCCACAGCTCTATCTTCATGCATAAGTAATAGAGTCCCTAGCAGAATAAGTCCAAATATTTGTTAAATGAATCACATCAAAATCTAAAGTCATTCTGTAGTCTCTAAGCCTAAATAGCATCTCAGCTGTCAATGAGTAATTTAGGTGACATACAGAATGAGGCCCCCATGGGATGGGGCTTTTACTCTTACTGCTAGATTAATACAAAGTTCATCAGCAGAAAATCTTCTTGTATCCCGTGACTTTTGGTTGTGCTCTAAATTTGTATCAGAGAAATCTGAATGTTCCTAGATTCTACACATCATTCCACAGGAATGGAAATAAACATCCAGTAACCTGGAAGTCAGCCAGATTTTTGCTTCTGCTATTAAAACTTCCAAATGAATATCTCTCAGGAAAGAATTTAGCCCCCAACCTGGATGAAAGTGGGATTTTCTGACTTAGAATGGGGGTTGATGTTTTTAAAGCACAAATTGATTAATTAGATTTTCAGAAAGGAATGCAGTACTAGGGCAACTAGACAATACACAAATTGGATCAAGCAGCACGGTTAAAGATTCTGAGCTGAAAGTTACTTTCTGCCTAAGTGAACTCCTAGAGCTGTTAAATGACTGAAAGAAAAATATTTTAATAAGGAAGAGGCAGTTCACATTTGCTACCTATGAAAAACTTATAATTTATTGGTCTAAACTCTAGGGCAGCCTCAAAACAAAACATTACCATGATGGGTAGACTGAAAACAGAAGGTGGCAATTAATTGCTTTAGTACACATGAGTATTTACTCACATAGAGCAACTATTCACTACACAGAAAATGGAATTACTGTAAGTTTTCTAGAGGGAAAAAATAGTCCTGCTCTCCTTATTTTCTGATCCTTCAAATGAGGTAAGGGATTGAGAGGTGCAAATAGAATACATATAGCTAAAAATAAATTGGTCAGGAGTCAACACCTTTGCTAACTCTCATCCCTCTCCTTCTTTCATAACCCCTTTCCAGCCCTCTGCCTTGACTGCAGAGTTCCAAATAGTATAATTATGGAATTACCGCAATTACATCTCCATCTCTGACTGCCAGATTCAATTTTGCATGCAGAGATGGTAACTGAAAGAACATTATTAAAGAATACCACCAAATCACTGGGGTTATTTTTCTTTCCTCCACTGAGGGGGTAAAAGGGAATAATGCAGCAGCCATTAGAAAAAAAAAATGGGCTCATTTTGGGTTCCAAATGAAGTTAATATGTAACTTGGGTAAGGTATTTAAATAACTTCGACTTTATTTATATACACCTGAGGTTTGCTTTCAGACTCAATTTAACAATTTAACCAGCTTAAAGCCTCCCACGCCTCCCACAGGGAGAGACCAGTCTCCAGGGATTTTGTAGCATCCTTCCATGGCAGGTTTTATAGCCACATAAGCTAGAGCAAATGACTGTACTCACCCAACTGCTCATGTAAAAGGCACCTGATAACAACGCCAAATAAAACCAAATAAGACTGTTCCAGGCCAGCCACAACTCTTTTCTCTCTCTCTAAATATAAATACCTCTCCCCACCCAAGCACTTTTTGCTTTACTAGGAGTCTGGAGATATGTCTCTTCTGAAGTAGGGTCGTTAAAAAGTTTTTTTGTTAGGAATCTCAGAATTAGGAGCTTTGTTAATGACTGGGACTGGTCCTCACTGCTGTACCTAGAAAGGGATGGGCAGTCTTAGCTAAATCAGTGCCTGTGTGTGCGTGTGTGTTCGTCCGTCAGTGCCAAAGAAGACCACGCCATCAGAGGAAGGATGACATGACTTGCACTTGACTTTGATTTCAGTGAGGGAGGGCTGCGCAGGGCACCAGCCTCACTTCTCCTCCACAGCCATCTGGATTCAGTGACCAGATAACCCCAACTGCCTCACCCTGGATCATCTCCAGTCATCCTGAGGAGCTAAATCAGCTTGGTAGAATGGGATGAGCACTGGTTCTGGAGCAGAGGACCTGGATTCAGATCTTTACTCTTAACGCTCACTGAATGTGTGACTCTGGGGCGAGTCATTTAATTAGTTTCCTCACTGATGGCCTCAAAGGCTCCTTTTCTTCCAGATTGTCCTTCACTTCTCAATCTATTGCTCTTTTGTTTCTTTGGTGGTAGAGCCAATTTGTTTTGATATCCTGCCCCTTATTTTTGGTGTGCTGGCCATAAATTCTGTTCTCATAACTCCCATTTCTCTTTTAAACCGCTGAGGAATGATGCATTGTGGTTTCATGTTCTCACATTCCACAGGGTCCTCTGACTCATCAAGGATTGGATCATTTTCCTTTATTTTGCAGTATTTATTCACAGATACCTGAACTAGATCTGGAGGTCATATTTCCTTCTGCGGTTACTATTTTTCTTGTTGATTTATCTGCTTTATGTTCAAGGTCTCTGAGTTTTTTTTTTTTCCTGAGATCTCTGTTAGTCTCAATCCCTCTCCCCTCTCCATTATCCTAATCACTCCCTTCTTGACTCCCTCCCCTCTGATTACAGTGCCCTTGAAAGCTGGATCGCCCCTTTGACCCAGCAATATTACTTCTAGGGCTGTATCCCAAAGAGATCATAACAATGGGGAGAGGGTCCACATGTACAAAAATATTTATAACAGCTCTTTTTGTGATGGTCAAGAACTGGTATATGAATGTAATGGAATATTATTGTGCTGTAAGAAATGACGAGCAGGTGGACTTCAGAAAAACCTGGAAAGACTTATATGAACTGATACTGAGTGAAGTGAGCAGGACCAGGAGAACATCGTATACAGTGACAGCCACATCATGTGATGACTCCAAAAAACTCATGATGGAAAATGCCATCCACATCCAGAGAAAGAAATATGGAGTCTGAATGCAGATCGTAGTATGCTATTTCCTCATTTTTTGTTTTGCTTTGTCTTTTTTCTTTCTTGTGGATATCTCCATTCATTCTAATTTTTCTGTACAATATGACTATAAGTAAAAATATGTTTAATAAGAATGCATATGTAAAGCCTATATCAGATTGCATGCTGTCTTGGGGATGGGGGAGGAAGGTGGAGAAAACTTAAAACTTATGGAAGTGAATGCTGCAAACTACAAATAAATAAATTTTTATAAAAAGCATCATATGCTGGGCAGTTCAGGGTTAACCAGTTTAGGTCTCTGTTTGAACTCTGTTTAGGTGATCAGAACTAGCCCCAGTTCAGTGCTGTGCCCTTTTCCTTCGGTTTGGTGGAATGTTGCACAGACCTTGACATGTGCAGTACCCTGTGCTGATGACCCACCTCGCTCTCTCTGTTCCTCAGGTCTCTTGCCCAGCACTGGCAGTTCAGAGTTTTGCAACACTGGTGCTTCTGGATTGCAGCCCCTGGTAGACTTTTATTTCTGAACGTTATGGATTCAAGTTGGCTGTCATGGCCCAAGAAAATTTCTGCAATCTGGAGTCAGGGTTCCCATAGGATCCAAAAGAAGGAGTGGGGGGACCAGAATGTAGGGGTTGGTTTTGTTGTAAGTCTGTGTTCTGTCCTTGGGTCTGCTAATGAAGTCTTGCTGCCAGTAGCAGCATGGGAGATGAGGGAGGGGGTTCTGAGTGAGTTTAGAATCAGTATATCAGATCATGGTTTTTATTTTAAAACTTTCTTTTGAATTTTGGGTAACTAGACCACAGAGATAGCTAAACTTGCTTTATCTCTAGTACATTTCTATTTTAGAGAGAGTTTTAAGAGGTTGTAGAGATCATAAAAAATGTCTAGTCTACTATCTTATTACCCATTTGACCCATTATGATGGACTTTGCATTCAAACAGAGGAGTGTCTATTAGATCTTAGAGGTCACAGGGAGTCTTTGGAGTTTACTGAAGCTGGGAAGAGCTGGGGAGGTATGTGTGTGATACAGTCAGATCTGCACTTTAGAGAGTTTACTTTGGCAACCAAATGGAAGATAAATTGGAGTGGTGAAAGACATGTGACAGGGAGATCAATGGTAAGCTATTACAGCATTCTGTGTTTGAGATGATGAGACCCTGAATCATGGTAGTATCAGTGTCAGAGGAGAGAAAAAGCAATATAGGAAGGGTTAAAAAGGTGAGATCAACAGACCTTGTATGACAGATCTGGTACTGGGGGGTAGGGAAGGAAGAGTTAATAGAATAAGCTAAAGATAATACCCCAGTTATAAGACAGAGTGACTGGGAGGAGGACGGTGCCCTCAGATACCCTTGAGTTACTCTCAGACTTACTACAAACACAAGCATTGCTGCACATTTCTAGTTACTCAGGTACCTAGGGTTGGACTTAGATTAGTTGAGAAGAGTTGTAGACCTCATGTGTAGAATTACTTCTAGGGCACTGTAAACCTTCAGTTCAAAAGCTTACTTACAGGCAATCTCAACCTACGACCTTGGGGCAGCTAGAGGTCTACTCTCCTATTTAGAAGGTCACAGAGTCATAGATCTAGAAAGGGTCTCAGAGAAAGTCATTTGATTAAATGAAAAGAGGCAAGAGGACAAAAAAACTAGAAGGGTATGTGGCATATCGGATTAATTCCATATTCTCTGTCTTAAAAGACAGTAGACCCTCCAGACTCCTGAGTGAAATAAAGAGCCCTATTGATGTTCCTCTTTCTTCCTGTCTATTGATATACTGGCTTTATCTTAGATTTCATCTCTGCCTTTAGGAAACCATGAGTATTTGGCCTCTCCTACTTGTTGCTTACATTACATGGACATAATTAACCTTTGCCTATAACGGATGATATTTGTAGACATGCCACATCATACATTAGAATATAAGCTGAGCAAGGAGAAGGAGCCACATCTAATCAAAAGTTTTTATCTTCAGTGCCTAGCACAGAAAAATCAATTCGTGAATTCCAGTGAATGACTCACCGACCCATCTGCTCACAGGAGCTCCTTTTTGTTCCCCATGATTGCCCGTAGAATTTCCCTTCCCTTCCCTTCCCACTCCATTTTCCTTAGTGGTGCCTGACCACCACTCACTCCCACTCATCTAATTCCTTTGCTTCTCATCTAGCCTCACTTGATCTGGAGTCAGTTCTCCATGGGGTTTGCAGTAACAAAACTGGTTCTAGTGGGAGGAGGAAAAAAACAAAGAAAGGTAGGTAAGCCTCTCATGCAGCATCAGCAACATCCCCCAGACCTCCACTCGGTGTCTGAAAAACCACTCAGAACTGTATTTGTTCCCTACCCCAGAGCCTGAGATAAAATTACCCAATATTTGCATCTAGATTTCTCTTAAAATGTATATTGAAACCAGAACTAGGCAGCTGACTTGATTCCTTTGTGTATCCAAAGACACTCTTATCACCCATCTAGCCTCTGTCTTTCCCTGTGGAGTAATAGATGGAGGAAAAACACACACCATTTTGTATTGTTGTTTACTGAAAACCCTTTAAAAACCTCAAGAGGGCTATGTGCTTACTTCAAGGACAAGAAGCTAGGAGAGAAATTAGGAAACTTGATCTTTTTTCTCAGTGAGGTAGGGAAACAAGAAACACTAGTCAGAAGCAGCAGGTGATAGAAAAGGATAAAGGCGAAATCATTCCCAGGGCAGGGGTGGGGAACCTGTGGTCTTGAGGCAACATGTGACTTTCTATGTCCTGGGGTGCAGTCTTTTGACTGAGTTCAAATTTTACAGAACAAATGCTTTTATTAAGGAGATTGGTTCTGTGAAGTTTGAATTCAGTCAAAGGGCCACACTTGAGGACCTAGAGGGCCACATGTGACCCTGAGGTTGAAGGTTCCCCACCCCTGCCCTAAGGCTCAACCAGGAGAAAAAAAAGTAGCTAGCCTTTACGTTTGGTTTTAAGGTTGGCAAAGTGTTTTATATATACTATCTCATTTGATCCTCCCAGGTAGGATCAAGGTGACGTAGGTGATGTTATCATACCTGAGAAAAGGAGGAATCTGCTAGATTATTCCAGACCTCAGAAGGTCACAATGAAGGAAAAGCCAGGGAGCAACATATACTTTTGAAAGGCAGCCAGGTGTCATAGTGGATAGAGGGCTGGGTGTGAAGTTGGGAAAATCTGAGTTTAAAACTGGCTTCCGGCACTTACGGACTGTGTATAGTTGTGCAAGTCCCTTACCCTGTTTATCTCAGTTTCCTCCTCTGTAAAATGGGGATCATGGTAGCCCCTACCTCCCAGGGTTGTTGTAAGGAAGAAATAAGAAAATAATTGCAAAGAACTTAGCAGAGTGCATGGCACATAGTTAGCATCATATAAACGTTAGCTGTGTCAAAAGATGATTAGTGTTTCTAAGAGTTAAAACATAACCTATGTGACAATCCATACAACAGAGTACAAGGAAGGCCCCTAGGCATGAAACTCCTAGGGTGCATTTATGAGGGGGATACAGATAAGAATTAAAATGGATAGGCAAACAGGGATAGCTTCTGATCTGCACTGTTACAAGGAATATCCACATTTATGAGACGATATAGTCCAACAGGAATAACATCCAAGATAGTTTTTTAAACACCATAATTTGGTGCTGAAAGGGTTAAGCCCTCAGTTACCTAGAAACCTCAACTATTTAAGAACGATTTCTTTCCCCAAGGGTTCTGGATTGCCAAGGTTTCACCATACAGGCTATGAGTATGTTCTATATGTTTCCCCAAATTAAACTAATTATTTCAAATTCCAAAAGAATGCTAATTTACAATTTACACCATTTGCAAGGTAACACATATATCTTTATACAGCAGAGAAACATATCAGTCTAAAGAAAAGCCATTTTGTACCCTCTAGCTCAAGCTTTAGATTAGAAAGATTTTTTTTAATCAAAATGGTACAGCACTTGCTCCTGTAGTGTTATATCAAAAGGAAGGCAAACAGAGATTAACCTTCAGATTGCTATCAGTAAGGAGCTGGTAACTCTATAAGCCAGTTGTTCAAAAGGCTCCACAAAATGTGATTTGGCCATTACAAGCAGATTGATGGCAGCTGGGTGATTCTGCATTTCTTTTAGACATCATCAGTGATCTGTTTTTCAAGCACTGATTGGACCCTGTTCCTCTGCAGAAATGAACAAGGACAGGCAGATCAAGATGTACCAGCACAACCAATTGAGCTCCGTCAGTGAATAAACAACATCCGAGGAAAAGAGATTCTGGGGAGTTGTGTTCTTTTGGTGTTCTAATAAAGACACTTTGCCACTGAAATTACTATTAATCCAGTGAGCCCAACCTGGAGTCATAATAGCTATCCTTGTGTTTTTGGATACATACGCATGCACAGACATGCAGACTAAAAACTCCTAAGACCACAGATTAAGAGCCAGAAGACCCTGCAGAGGTTACCTAATCTGAGCCCTTCATTTTACAAAGAAGGAAACTGAGACCTTGGGCAAGTCACCTTTCTGACTTTTCTCTTTCGCAAATTTAGAAGATTGGGCAAGATAGCTCTTTCAGCTTCAAATCCACATGCCTACCTGATAGAAAAAGACATCATTTTAAAAGAGATATTATTTTATATTCACTAGATTGGCTAAAATAATTGAAGGAGAAAATGAAAAATGCTAGAGGGGATGTGGAAAAATTGGGATACTAATTAATTGTTGATGGGAATTGTGAACTGATCCAGTCATTTTGGAGAGCAATCTGGAAATATGCCTAAAGAGTTATTAAACTGCCTTTACCTTTTGACTTTAGCAATACCACCACTAGGTCTATTTCCAAAGATATTTAGGGAAAAAGAAAAAGAAACTCTATGTTCTAAAATGTTTATAGCAACTCTCTTTGTGGTGGTAAAGAACTGGAAATTGCAGGGATGTCCATCAGTTGGGGAAATGGCTGAAGAAGATGGGGTATATGACTGTGATGAAATACTACTGTGCTTTAAGCCCAATAAGCTTAGAAAAACATGGAAAGACTTAAAAAAATAATGAAGGGTGAAATGAGCAGAATCAAGAAACGTTGTATACAGTGTTGTTTTAGAAAGACTTTGAGAGAAGTTATTTTGATTATTATAAATATCAAAATTAACTATAAAGGACATGAAGAAAGACACTATATGAACCCAGAGAAAGAACTAGATTAATTTTACATATATATATGTGTATGTACAGATAGACACAAAGACACACACATACACACACCTATCTGTGTCTACTGGTGACCATCTCTAGGGCACAAGAGGAGGAAGAAAGAAAAAGGAGAAAAAAGTTACATGTTAACTTTGTTACATATTTTAAAGGAATAAGAAGTTATACATAGTAGATTTCCTGTTTCACGTGCAATAATATTTTTTAAAAATTATACTATGTTTCAGAAATTTGTTTTATTCCACAAATAAAAATAAAATAAATAGAAAAGACATTTTTATTTATAGATGAATCCTTTGTTATAAATATAACTCCTTACCTGCGCTTTCATTATATGGGTGATTTTCTAACCTATGTTCCACCTTACTTAGATCCTCAAAGGGATTCAGGGGGGGAGAAGCATCTCATTAACTACCTATTGGCAAGAATTAATATCCTGCTTTTAAAAACAGGAAACACAAAACAATAAAAAGTTAAGTAAATTGCACAGGAATAAACAGATTCTATCTCAACTTCTGATGAAGGGTAATTGAATCCCCAGGAAAGAAAACCTATTTACTCTCATTTTTAGACACAATGGCGACAAACTTGGTTATCATGCTTCCTAGTCCAGAAAAGATAAAAAGTATAAATAGAAACAGAGGAGAGGATAAAGGAGACATGTCAGCCTTAAAGACAACAATAAATAACAATTATGAAAACAAGTAAGAAGACAGAATAAGTATAAAAAGCGGACACAAGTTTAGAAAATCACAAGAATCTGGGGCCATTTAGTGCGGAGCCAAGCAGATCAGCCACCTAAACTGTCTTTGAGGACATCACTGTATTACAAAATAGCACAATAATTAATGATAATTAATAACTAAGTCATAATCCTGATTAATCAAGAAAAAGGTAGTAATTTTTATCATACTTTAATATACCAGAGAGACACAGAGGTAAGATCGCATAAAAAACTACCATAGTAACAGGGTTGCTCAAAATCCAAATCCAAAAGAAGACAATGACTGCAAGCTATCCACAAGCAAAACCACAAAGAAAAAGGGCAGTTTGGACATAAGTTCAATCAGAATTTTTGGACAAGTTAAAGCAAGACTTAAAAAAAGAGCAAAAATGATTTTTAAAACTAATTAAGAGTAGTAGAGGTGAAAAGGAAAAAGAAATGAGGGTGGGCTATGGAATAAACATATAAAAAGAAAATTAATAGCTTAGAGCAAAAAGTACCCTCCCCCCAAAAAAACCCTCAAAAACTCTTACTCAAGAAAACAACTCCCTAAAATTTAGAAGGGACCAAATAGAAGCTAATGACTTCATGAGACATCAAGAATATCACAATGAAGTCAAAAGGCTGAAAAGAAAATGGAAGAGAATGTGACGTATCTTATAGTAAAAAGAATTGACCTGGAAAATAAAGCAAAGAGAAGTAGTTAAAGAATCATTGGACTCCCTGAAAACCATGACCAAAAACAAAACAAAACATTTCAAATTTTAAGGAGGTAGAGAACATTAATAAATAAGGAGATCCTAAAGGGTCTTGTCAATTAAGAGATACTAGAGCTCTGCTTCAAACAGAAATGGGAGGCAGAAAGCAAGGAAGTCCAAGTGTGGGGGAAGAGCCAGTGTAAAGTTAGGGAAGCCATGTTCATGTACATTATAATTGTACTTCAAACATTGATTCTTCATCTGACAACACAGAAAAAGAAATGACTGTTCCCTAGCTTTTGAGATATTTAAAATACTATTTCTTCATGATCATTTCCTAGGAAAACAAAAGCTATTACCTACATATTAAAGAAGGAGCATAGCGTATGTAGTCAATATGAGTGCTAGCCTTGGGGGCAACTTGGTGGTGCAGTGAGTGCACCGACCTTGGAGTCAGGAGGATCTGAGTCCAAATCCAGTCTCAGATACTTGACACACTAGCTGTGTGATTTTGGACAAGTTATTTAACCCCAATTGCCTTGCTTTCCCCCCTCCAAAAAAAAAAAAGAAGAAGAAGAAGAATGCTAGCCTTAAAGTCAGGAAGATCTGAGTTAAAATTTTGCCTAAGATACCCCTGCTGAGTGATTACAGGCAAGTCATTTAATCTCTATTTCTTCAACTATAAAATAAGATATTTCCTGTTCTATATCACTGAGTTGTTGTAAAACTCAACAAGATAATTTATGTAAAATACTTTGCAAACTTAAAAATGGTATATACTAGTTATTCCTTGATCATCATAATTCTAAAACAATTATATAATTAATAATTATTGTTAAGAAATTAATACATGTCAGCTTTTATACAATACGTGAAAATAAGGAGTAAAGTTTTAGCCTATTGAAAGTACCAAAGTCAATAATTTTATCAAATGTTTTCCTCAAGATTCATTTGCCCTTAGCTGCAGGGAATCTTCATCATTCATCCAAATGGTTTATTTGATGCTAAACCATATCAGAAGTCTCAGTATTTATGATATTACCATTAATGAGTTTCCTGGAGGTCCCATTCATCATTGTTAATGCTTCCCCTCTCTCTAAGTAAGCTGTTTAATAGCAAGAAGTTGTTTCATCTGTACAAAAACATCATTAGGCAGAGGGATTATATTTATAGTATACATTAAAACTTCTCTCTCTCTTTTGAGGAAAGAATAAAGGAACTCATCTCCAAACTCACTCGACTGCATAGTAATATTACAAAGCACTTCAAGACAGTCCACTCTAGGGATAAATGTCTACATTGGTTTGTTGTTGCTGAGTTGTTTTTCAGTCTTGTCTGACTCTCCAAGGCAACATTTGGGATTTTCTTGGCAAAGATATTGGAGTGGTTTACTATTTCCTTGTCCAGCTCCTTTTACAGATGAGGAACTGGAGCAAACAGGGTTAAGTGACTTACCTAGGGTTACACAGCTAGTAAGTGTCTGAGGTCAGATTTGAACTCAGGAAGATGAGTCATAATAATACATAAACATACAGAATACATATAAGTGCCAGAACATACGTGTGTGTGTGATATTCTGGCACTTCTATTTGGAATATGTATTCCTGGATTTTACCTCATTTTCATGAAAGTTAACCTGACAGAATTGTTCAGAGGTTTGGCATCAGTATCCCCCAATTTTCGGTTTCCAGCCTGAGTTTAGTAAAAGGATTAGCAAGCATGTTAGTTCCCACAGTTAAGCAGGAATTCACTAGTTCATCGAAAGGAAGGAACATAGAAAAGGTAGATATAAGAATCAAGACTTCACAACACAGTGGTCCCTATGAGCTATATCAAAGGATAGACAAGTACTTGACCTATCTACAGGTTCTTACCCTCCTTCCTCTTAACACCAATGCAGAATCAAGATATGACCCAATGATGTCTAGTCCTATCTGCTCTTTCTGGATGCTTTTTCTACCTCTGTTTTCTTTTCTGTACCATCTTTTCCCTTATTCCATGGTTTCTAGTTCCAATTAGAGAGCCTAAGCTCTTCAGAAAAATGGTGCCATTGAGAGCTTATAAATAAGTAAGAAGTAAAATAGTCTACCCTTCATTCACATAGGTCAGCATGTACCATCAATATAAGTTCTTTGATTGGGAATGAATGAGATTAGAGATCCTTCAACCTCAAAGGCAGGGTTTAAAGTAGATAGGGAGATTTAGAGGAATATTTCTTTCCATCTATTTCACTGGCATAAAAACTGACATCCTGGTATCTCTCATGAATACCACCAAACATCACCCACATCAGCATGCACCTTTTTATATTTCTATGAGGTTTATCATCTGAATTATAATTTCAATTAAATAACTGCATTTTTATCAGCTTCACAGGCTTGTTGTGAGGATCCATGTTTGCTTGGCTGCTTTTAACTGGAGGTCTTTTTCTGCTTCCTGGATGAAAGGCATAATGTACATGTAAAAAGAATTAATAGGCTTAGGATTTAGCTCTGGCCTTTAAACCTTAAAGCACTATTTAGAATGAAAAACAGCATCTTCCCAAAATGGAGAACTTTCCTTATAAAATGAACATAGCACATTCACTAGGAGTGAATTATAAAACTAATCAGTTTTCAACATAATGTTTTTCTGACAGTCAAAGATAGTGGTATTTTTGGATAGCCAAATATAGTATCCAAGTACAGTACAATAATAGCGTATGTTCCTAAATTCTTAAATCACTAATAGGAAGGTAAAAAAAATCTATAACCATCTTTCAAATCAATTCTGGGGAATGGGCAGTTTGGCTCTGCTCAGAGGAACTTTGGAGATGATAAATGTGCCCTTACCATTAACTGCAACAAAGAAACTAAGATCCATATCAATGGGTAAGTCCAGTCATCTCTTCTTGGAATAGCCTGGGTTGGGTCAATCTATATTTATCCATGGCTCTTCCTACCCTTATCCAGGTGAGCTGAGAAAGAAAACAACCTGGACAGATCACTCCAGCAATAAGTGACCAGAAATAGGCTTTCTCATGTTTTCGCCAGGAGCTCTGTGCTGAGATGACGTAGAGTTAGAGTGTGGAAAGGAGACAAGTTCCACAGTATAGCCACCAGATAAAATATACTCTTCAGATGGGGAGAAGACCACCATTCAAAAGGCATGTGTCTCCTTAGTCACAATTTTTTGTGCAAATATTCACCCTAAATGATGCTCTTTTCAAATTATAAAGACACAGGATGAGGGGAGATCATCTGTACACAATCAAAGAGGACAAGAGTTATACAGGATTAGAAGGGCATGTGGCCTGTACTAATGGAGCCACATGAATGAAATCCCAGATCCACAGAGACATAGGAAAGATATGATTAATTCAATATTAAAGTGGATCTATGACATCATCAACACATGTTCTCAATCCAAAATGCAACCTCCCCATGCCTGCCCACGCCTCTTATTCTGTGACTTCCCTTAAGCTTGCCACAAGAGTTCCCTTCATTGTGCTAGCCACATCCTTCACTTTTCTTCATGTGGCAAAGCTAACAATGGGGCATCTGAATTATTTATCAGTTATACTTTGCTCTTGCCACATGGCAAGTTCATCTTCTTTTTTTAATCATATATTTATTTCTTAATGCACTAACAGGTGGCATCTAATTTAAAATTTAAGAGAATTTAAATGTAAAAGGAAATTTAAAAGGAAAGTCACACAAAACAGGAGAAACAGTAGAAAGAAGCAAACAGGGCACTGCTCTTGCATCCATTTGAAATGACCTTCAAAACACCATGACGATATAACACACAAGTAGTAATTCCAATTTACCTTTTTCTGCTTCCTCCTCCCTATACATTGTAAACAGAGTAGATGAGAGCTGACAAAAACATGACCCACTGCCTTCATGTGGCCTACAACACTCCCAAGTATGGCTCCATCCAGATTAAAATATAACTGAGAAATATGTAAACAAAATATATAAAAATACAGTAAAACATACTACAATACTTTAAAAATTAAGTCAATATGTAGCCTACAGAAATCTAGATGTTTGGATTCCTGGTGACCATTTCTATTGACGTTTGACACGACTGGAGAAACACCAATCTCCTCTATACAGAGGAATTAAATTCAATGAATATTTCTGGAGCAAGAGAACATCGCTTTGTGGCCTGAGCACTAGCCTGGTTCAAATCCTACCTATGACACTTGCTGTTACGTGATCCTCTTAGTGACTGTGGTAACTGTCTTAAACTTCTAGGTCACAGAGCAGTTGCAAATCTACACTGATAGAGGGAGTATACTTATTAAGGGTTTCCTACAACAATTAAATCACAGGTCAAGTCCAAATATACTGTCAAATAAAATATATATTTAGAGACCTTCCTTGGACTGTTGAGTATCATAGAAGGCATATGGCAGCTAGGTAGAAGAACAGATAGAATGAGGGACTTCGAGTAAGGAAGACCTGAGTTCAGATCTGGCCTTAGACATTTAACTTACCTGTGAGACCCTTGGACACGACACTTCATCTCTGTTTGCCTCAGTTTCCTCATGTGTAAAATGGAGGTAATAACTGTACCTGCTTCACAGGTTTGTTGTGAGAATCAAATGAGACACTAATTGTAAAAGTACTTAGCACGGTTCCTGGCACAGAGTTGGTGCTAAAGAAAGGTTACCTATTAAGCATTAGGCAGTATTCTATCTATATACACATCCCCACAACCTCTGTCTTGCTAACCTATACACACTCTGTGATGAGCATGCTAATGCTCTGCTGAACATGTCATCGTATAATTAGTCTGAATTTAGGTGTGTATTTTTTGAAATAATTGCAACTAGTAAGTAATTCCTCTTATTCCTACATCTACAGGGAATAAGAGTTCAGTAATCCCTCAACAGTGTCCCAAAGAGAACAGCAGACTCCACGCACACAGTGTAAATTTTGATAACCTCCTATTACTTTCAGATTCACATAGAAAGAAGAGAAAACTGAAAGAACAGTAGGACACTAGCAGACCTCCTTGTTTTCATACTTTGAGAATACTTTATTTCAGCCTTTTCTATGTAGGAAACCAAACTGTGCTCACATACACTCAGCATTTCCAATGGGCTGCTACAACATAACATGCTCTCAGTAAACAGATGCTATGGCTGATCACACACATCTGTTTCCCTTTCACATGCAATCACCCACAGCAGATGTTCACCAAAAATAGGAACTAGCCATGTATTTTGGAACAGTTCTGAATGTAGATTCAAAGGACTCACAAGAGAAATTACATTTGATTGGGATTACGGTGCTCTCTGTGCACCCTAAGGCTTCTCCCAGCTCTACCGTCATCACAGTAAGTATGGAACAAGAAAAGACCTGCTTAATCTAGCTTTCCCACTACATATGCTCAAGGCAAAACCATTCAAATAAACAATACAATAGCAAAAAAACAAGAGGTATATTTGCATCAGTACCTGAATACTAAAAAACTGGTGAAGGCCGAGATGGATAGTATCCCAAATCCCCACTCTACTTGCTTTAAAGGCTTAAGGTAATGAAGATAACTCTATGCCACCAAACAGACAAATTGAAGATCTGTACAACACAGAAAGTTATTAAACTCAATGAAACATAAAGCCAAATGAAAAACATCGCAATAAGGATGAACTCTAAGCTTGACTGCTAGCTCCTGCAATGAAAAAATGTCTATGATTTTTATAACTCAGCATAAATTTTCTGACCAAGTACACGACTTAGTAAAGCTGTCTACTAAGAAGGATATTTTTTAGTTTCTTCATAATAAGCAAAGGCAAGGCCTTTATTTTCAGATTCAGTTTAATTGAACAGTTAACATTATATGCTGCTTTAAGGTGTGGGAAAGCACTTTGTATGTACTACTTCATTTTACCTCAGATTAATTTCTGGAATATAATGTCAGTTCAGGTTATATATTTTGTGCTGACCATTGCTACAAGTAGGATTTGTTTTTTAAGTTTTTAAAGTTTTTTTTAAGTTTTTATTGATGTTTTCTATTTTTCACATCATAGTTTTCTCCAGCCAGTATCATAAAATTACCCAGAAACTTCATTTAGAAATTATAAGATTCCTTATAATGACAAATGATACACCCATCTAAGGTCATATAACTAATTAGTGGTGATACCAGCACTAGAACTTGAGTCTTCCCACAGTCAAGTCAGAGCACCCCTTCTCAGTGGTAAGCAATATAATACAGAAAAAAATTAAGTCTATACATTGTTATATACTGAGCAACCAGTATAAGTAATTTATAAATGATGATGAAAACCTACCCCACCCAAAAAAAGACTAATTGGAAATTGCATCAATTAGTCTTTATTACAAAAGTAGAAGAGATACAAGAACAGTGGTAAGTTTTCCAAAGTTAATCATTCTACAGTTTCTTCAGGATGCTGAGAATTGTCCTGGTTGCAGCCCAGAATCCAAACGAGCCTCTCAATGGAAGGCCAGAATGGATCTTTCAACTGTTAAATCTATTTATTTTTTCCCTCTCGGGCTTCCTCTCCTCCTTGACCTTTCTGCATAGAAAGTTGCTGACCACTCCTCTCCCATAGTCGTTGGTAATATTGCTCTCTCCTGGACCTCTCTGACCATTCCTCCTCAGTTTCTCTCCTTGGTTTATCTACTTCCATTTTCTAAATGTAGATGTCTCCCAACTTTCACTTCCTGAGTCTCCTTCTTTTCCCTCTTTCTACATTTCCATCTTTTTGGTATTCTCATCTATTCCTCTGGATTCAATTATCATCTCTATTAAAATGACTCTCAAATCACTCTATCACCCTAATATCTTATCTGAGCTCTAGGACCATATCCCCAGCAACCTATTTTACATCTCTTATTTCATTTTCATCAGACACTTTAAGTTCACCTATACTAAATTCAAAGTGTACAAACTAAACTCATCTCCCCCTAACCTTGCCATAAACTTCCCTATATCTTTGGGGAATACCACCTTACCGGTCACTCAGACTTCAAAATCTAATGAATGTAATGGAGTACTATTGCGCCATAAGAAATGATGAACAAGAAGACTTCAGGGAGGCCTGGAAAGACTTATATGATCTGATGTTGAACGAAAGGAGCAGAACCAGGAAAACTTTTTGCACAGCAACGACCACAGTGTGCGAGAG
>CM053769.1:658608564-658679764 GCA_028658325.1 Potorous gilbertii | reverse complement strand
GAACCTATACAGAATTGTATGCTGTCATGGGGAGGGAGGGGGGTGGGGGGAAGGTGTGGGGGTATAAAATCTTAATTTTAAGGAAGTGATTGTAGAACATTTATAAATAAATAAAATAAAAAATTAAAAAATAAATTAAAAAAAATCTAGGTCATTTTTGATTCTCCCCTCTCCTTATCCCATCAGCCAATCATCTGCCAAGTTCTGTTCGTGTTAACGTCCCTTCTCTCCAATCACACTGACAACCCTCTTGATAAGACCATCATCACCTCTGATTTGGACTTTTACATTACACTTCTAATTGCTTTCCACACCTCCAGTCTCACTTTCAACCCTTCACACAGCTATCAAAATAATCTACCAAAGGAAGCTAGTCTGAACACATTACACAAAACCTTTCAGTGACTCCCTTCTATCTCTAGGATAAAAGACAGATCCCTTAGGTTAGTTCTTAAGGCCCCCCAACCAACCTTTTCCAGTTTTGCTTCCCATTACTCCCCTTTCACATCCTCAATTAGATACACTAATTGCCCTCTTCCCCAAAACTCTACTATCAGCCTCCATGAATTCCCCATGTCTATGATAGGACTTCTTCATCTCTGACTAGAAGGGACAAAACTAGTCTGACCCTTTCCTCAATGAAGAAACTGAAGTTCAGTAAGGACAAGTAACTTGCCCATGGTTACATTAAGTATCAGGGGAAGCACTTGAAGCAAAGCCTTTAGTAGGTTCACCTGGATTTTCTTTAGGCCTCTGATATTCACCAGTATTTTTATACCCAGCAAAGTATAATTTTATTACTGATATAAAAAACTAATGTTAATACAATCCATAAAATCTTGTCGAGTTTCATTTACATATTTTTAAAAGTTCTAACATGGACTCAATCCAGTTAAAATTCCTTTAACTGAAAGGTAATTATTTTAGGACTTGTTAAGGTCCTTTTTGAAACAAACCAAAAAAACCCAAACTGTAGGAAGTAGCCTTATTAACCGGCATCTCTTGCCCAAACATAAGAATAATGGAAGAATAAACCATAAAAAGGTTATATTATAACAATATTATTATATTGTAACAATATAAACATATTGCTAAGTCTTGAAAAATTCTATATAGACTGAGAGGCAGAAAAAGAAACATGCAAGCAATCAAAATGGCGTTTGGTTGTGCCCAATGTGACGACTGTTAAGTATGCATTTGGGTTTTTTTGGTCAGACACAACCAGAAAGCATTAATATTGGCAACAGCGACATCTTCATATATAATATGAAGGGTCTATGTAATACATAACGTGAATCCTAGGACAGCTGATGTCTCCATTTCCAAAGCTGTTTGAAAGGATTTGCCTCACAGAATACTTAAATAAACCATTCTTTAAAAAAAAAAATAAATAGAACAAGCCATCGATAAACTTGCCGAGGAAAAATCTCTAAGAGCTAGATGGGTTCACAAGTCAATTCTACCCAATATTTAAAGAAGATTTAATCCCAATACTATATAAATGATTTGGGGAAATGGGCAAAAAAGGAGTTCTACCAAATTCCAAATTGCGACACAAATACATTGGTCATATCAATAACAAAACTAACAGAAATCATATGATTATCTCAACAGCAGAAAAAGTCTTTGACATAATATAATCTCCATTCCTATTAAAAACACTAGAGAGAGCATAGAAATAAAGGGAATTGTTCTTAAAATGACAAGTAATATTTACCCAATTTACCAAGCATTATCTGTAACAAGGATCGATGAGAAGCTTTCCTAGTAGGATTAGGAGGGAAACAAGAATGCCCATTATCACCTCTACTATTCAATGTTATACTAGAAATGTTAACTATAGCAATAAGAGAACAAAAAGAAATGGAAAGAATTAGAATAGGCAATGAGAAAACAAAACTGTCATTCCTTGCAGACAATATGATGGTATACTTAAAGAATCAACTAAAAAAAATCACTTGAAATAATTAACAACTTTAGCAAAATTGCAGGATACAAAATAAACCTACATTAACCATCAGCATATCTATATACTGCCAACAAAGTCCAGTTGCGAGAGAGAGAAAAATTCCATTTAAAATAATTGTAGACAATATAGAACACTTGGGAATCTACCTGCTAAGATAAATCCAGGAACTATGTAAACACAACTATAAAATACTTTTTATACAAATAAAGACAGATCTAAACAATTGGAAAAATATTAATCACTCATGGGTAGATAGCCAATAAAAATGACACTTCTACCTAATCTATTTATTCAGTGCCATACCATTCAAACTACCAAAAAGTTATTTGATAGAGCTAGAAAAAAAACCAAATTCTTCTGGAAGAACAAAAGGTCAAGGATTGCAAGGAAATCAATGGAAAAAAAAATGTGAAGGAAGGTGCTCTAGCCGTACCAGAAATCAAACTGTATTATAAAGTAGTAATTATCAAAACAATCCAGTACTGGCTGAGAAAGAGAGTGGTGGATCAGTGAAATAGATTAGGTACACATTACATTATACTAAATGACCACACTAATTTAATATACAATAAATCCAAAGATCCAGGCTTTTGGAATAAAACTGCATTATTTGACATAAACTGCAAGGAAAACTAAAGAACAGTATGGTAGATATAGAGTATAGGCCAACATTTCACACAATATATCAAAACAACGGGTACCTAATTTATACATAAAAGGAGATACCATTAGCAAATTAGGAGAGCATGGAACAGTTTACTTATCAGATCTATGGATAAGGGAAGAATTTAGGACCAAGGAAAATATGGAAAACATTACAAAATGTAAAATAAACAATTTTGATGTTATAAAATTAAAACATTTTTGCGCAAAAAAGCCAATGCAATCAAAATTAAAAAGGAAAGCAGAAAATTAAGAAATCATATTTGCATTTCTCAAACATATAGAGAACAGAGTCAAATTTACAAATATACAAGTCATTCCCCAACTGATAAATGGTCAAAGCATATGAACAGGCAGTTTTCAGACAAAGAAACCAAAGCCATCTATAATTATATGAAAAACTGCTCCAAATCACTACTGATTAGAGAAATGAAAATTTAAACAGATTTGAGGTACCACCTCATACCCTTTGATCCACCAATAACATTGCTAGATCTATATCCTAGACACATCAAAAGAAAAAAGGACTTATTTGTATAAAAAATATTTTCAGCAGTTCTTTTTGTGGTGGCTAAAAACTGGAAATTCAGAGGATGACCATCAATCAGGGAATGTCTAAACAAGCTGTGGTATATGATGGCGATGGCATATTATTGTGCTATAAGAAATGACAAGCCGGTTAATTTCAAAAAAACCTGGGAAGACTTACTAGAACTGATGCAAAGTGAAGTGAGCAGAACCAAGAGAATATTGTACACAGTAAAAGCAATACAGTACAATGAAGAACTGTGAATGACTTAGCTATTCTCAGAAATGTAATGATTTAAGACAATCCCAAAGGATTCATGATTCTTTTTCTTTCTTTTCTTCCTTTCTTTCTATTTGAATTTTCTTGTACAAAATGACTAACATAGAAATGTTTTACATGATTGCAAATGTATAAACTGTATCGGATTGCTTATCATCCTGGGGTGGATGGGAAGGGAGGGATAGACTGCGGAACTCTAAATTCTAAAAACAAAAAAGTTTTTAAAAAATGTTTTAACATGTAATTGGGGAAAAATAAAGTAATATTAAAAAATGGGTTTTCCTTTCTGATTAGCCACTGGTAAAACGAAGCAGTTTGCAATTCAGAAGTGTTTGAATTTCACAGTTTTCTGTATTTTGTTGCAAAAAAATCATCCATCAGATAGTTTTACAATCATGTTTCTGATCAATTCAACAAAAGTTTGTCATGTATTAACTATAAGCAGGATACTACGCTAGGCACTAGGATATAAAGACAAAAAGTAATAGAACAATCTCTTGAGGAGTTTACATTCTGCTGACAAAAAGTTACAATTAAATAAATAGTATCTATCAGAAGTATATATAAAATTAATTGTTAATTGTTCCTTCTACCTATGCATCTGTTATGACATTAATAAATGTATGTACTGAGTCACAATACTCAACAAATAACTTGATTATAATTGCAAGAAAACACAAAACTTTAGAATAAAATATGGATAGTCTGAGTACATTACAGAGATTCATAAAATATTTTGATAATCCAGAAGACCTCCAGTGTCATGCAAAGATCCTCTGATGGAGGCTCTACCAAAGGACAAAGGCAAAAAACACACAAAATGAGAAGGCATAGGCGTATTGTGAACCAAATTAGGTACCAACATTGGTGAGTTGGAAGGGACAGTATTTGAGGAATCTCTGAGGACTAGGGAGGATTAAGTAACTTGCAGAGAGTCACAAAGGTATTGTATTACGTGGTAGATCCATGATTTGAAATTAAATATCTGCTGATCCTTCAACTCAAAATGCGGAAAATCTTTTCATGAGACCAAATGCAAACCCATCAAACTGTAGGATTGACTGTTCTGATGTAAGTATGGTTAAGAAGTTTAAAAAAATAGCTACTTACTGGAATCATCCAATTGGCCAGGTCTCCAAACTTTGAAACCTGCATTGCTCCTAACATTGTTAAGTTGACATGGCCACTAAGAAAAGAGAAACACATACAATTAATACATTTCACTAAAACCAGTCTCAAGATCTTCATGTCTTTTATTGACATATATAGAATCACAGCAAGTTGAAGTTGGAATACATATATAATCAAATCCTAAATTATATGTTCCTAGTAGAGAAGCTTTCCATTTTTGCTACACTGGAGTTATTCTACCAAGAACAATAAGAATGCTGGGGCTGGAAAGAAGCTTAGATATCATCTAATCCAATCTCTTTATTTTATAAATGAGGAAAGTACTAGAGAGGTAAAATAAACTGCCAAAAGCAATCAAAGTAAAAATTAATAATAGATTTTGTATCTCCTTATCACCAATAAAAATTTAATTCCAAAGATATTCCACATATGTGGAGAAATAATATTTAATACTTCTTTAAATGCTAGGTTTTATAACCAATATTTTCCAGCAAATAAACAAAATAGGTAGGGGCATATGGTTAGTTTCTGGGAGAAAGAATTAGACAAACATGAGGGGACATAAATAGAAAATCTGTTTGAGCGTAATCAATTCATATGAAAGAGACTGAAAAAGTGCTTCTTTTCAGTTACAGATACATTTCTATGCAACTCATTCTGGAGTCCTTAGATAAAAAGTAACCTTTTAATTACATAGTAGGCTGAATATTTCAACTCCCAATATTCAATCAAAATTATTTCAGAAGCTATTGTTGAACAAATCCATGATAGTTTTACAGCTGTTAAACATGTATTCTACTTCTCAGTACTGCTAATAGACTTAGGGAGTGACTCAGCTCATTCCACCTCATGTGAAACATGAGGGGTTCAGTTATTACATACCCTCTAATCATCGCAAATGATTCATCGCTGGAGAAATACGAGGCCCCTGGAAGAACAGTGACTGTTTCCTTGCCTGAAAAGAAGCAAGCATTAGATTTCCTAATAGAGTAACAGTATTCATACTACCAACAGAGGAGGAGAGCTACACAATTTTCACTCTTTTTTCTCAAAAAAGATCATAAGACTTGATTTGCTGAAAATCAAAACCCTATCCGAATGCCTTGGCTGGCAGTGCTTCATGGAGTGGGGAGCTAAGGATGTTTAGTGGATGAAGCCTGTCATAATTCACTGCCAACTGTCTATATCATTAGAAAAATGAGGCATGTGAGATGAAAACATGGATGATATGAACAAAAACTAAAATAGAAAAAAACAGATAATTTTAGAATGAAATTATTGACAAAAAGATCTAAATAATAATATAGGAAAGGGTTGCTTATCCGACTACCTAACAATCACATCCCCTTACCCCAGGGATGTAATGGTAAATGTTTAACAACTGGGGGCAGGGAGAAGGGAAGGAAATGTAAGCATGATCCACTTTAAGGTTTAATTTGAATTATTAACATTTTCTCTTTCACTCTCTAAAGTATAGAAAATCGACAAAAGAGTAAACCAAAATCTGATTTGTAGCTTGCCGATTACTTGTGTGTAAATGTTCACATTGTAAATTTCATAATTAGCGGCTGAGATGGTTACATTTCACCACAGACTAGAGCCCAGGTCTGTTGTTTTAGACTCCCTTTCCACTAGACCCTGCTGACTCCCTGGTTCTAATTTTTAGCCTACCCCACTATAAAAACAGCTCCAAAGAGCTTGATCCTCCAGATCTCTAGGTCCTTGGTGGGGGTGGGGGGGCGCCTTTTGACTGAATCCAAGCTTTACAGAATAAATCCTTTTAAGGAGATTTGTTCTGTGAAGTTTGGATTCAGTCAACAGGTCACACTTGAGGCTCTAGAGGGCCACAGGGTCCCCATTCCTGCTCTAGATGACAGGACTTTTTTTTTAAGTATTTATTTTATTCTGCACTTAACAAACAAACATTTCATAACATAGTAGATTAAAAAAAGATGATTGTACATGAAACTATAAATCTACTATGTACAATTTGTTGTTCCTTTTAAATATATAATAAAGTTATCATGTAACTTTCTTTTCTTCCCCATTTTTTTCTTCCTGCCTCCCTGCCCTAGAGATGGCTACCGTTAGATACAAATACGTATATGTAGATGCAAAGGCATTCTATATATGTTTCTATTTATCAGTTCTCTCTGGATGCAGATGGGGTCTTACTTCACATAGAAAGCAATATTACTCAAAGAATGGAGCATTGCTATCTCAGTCTTTTTCACAGGACTTTCTCCATCTATTTTTAAAGGCAAGGCATTACATTTCCTTCAGATTCATACTCGGTGAGGCCTTAGGAATATGATTTTTTTTGCATATATCATGTAGAGAGTTAATATCTTAAACCTTTTCAAATCAAGAAAAGTCAAACTTAAGAGGTAAGGAGGGAAATTAGACATAAATAAGAATGGATATAAAGGAAATGTAGCTACTAATCCAAACTCCATAATTATTCTATGTGTATATTTCTATAAAAATTCCTTATCTATAAAATGAGGCAGATAGGCTTGCTCCCTAATGAATTCTCACATCAGTCCTTTGAACAACCAGACTGGCCTATGCAAAGTGCTTCTGGCAATTCCACATAACTCATTTAAATATTTATAAGTACTCCCAAAATATAAAAATTTCTATTATTGTTATTATATAACCTTGAAACTAATTATACCCTAGGGATCTGTTAGTCAACCTGTTAGAATAATGTAAGAGCTTCCACAGAGAACTATCAATAGGTTTATCTAAATAACCTATGTTTCCCTTTTTAGCACAGGAACAAGGTAGTGATTATTTTTCCATACCATTTATTTGATGTTCTCTTACTCAAGGCCTTGCCCTAAGAAACTTCTGTCCAAGGCAATCACTAACTAGAAAAAACAGAAATTCTAAAAAGGAGTTTGAAGAAAGCTTTGAAATATTTAAAATAAAAGTTTGCAGTATGGTTTTCCATGTGATCTACTTTTAGTATTTGTTCCATAAATTAGTCTAAAATTTATATATGTATGTATATATACGTACATATGTTTAGCATAATTACATATAAGTTGTATATATAATAGAATACATTTTTAAATTCATACATATATAATGTCAGAAAATTTTAGAACTGAAAAAACCTTGAATATTATTTAGTCCAATTTAGCTAGTTTAATGAGTTTTCAGAGATTACTTAACAAAACTGGTCATGATACTGAGTTCCTTCTTAACCTCAACAAGTCAGAAATGCTTACCTCCTACCACCAGCAAAACCACTACTTTTCAAGGAAATGTGAGTTTTCCTTAACTCTTGACAGAAACCTTGAAAATAGCATCCTTCATTTGCAAAGAACCCACTAGTATCATAAATTAATTAAGCCAAGGCACAAATATTTTCACAGATCAATGAGCCATTGCCAAAAGACACATTTAAATTAAATTATAGCCTTGGTTAAATGTCATTGCCATGTCTCAGTGTGCTTTCTGGAGTTGAGCTGTGGTAGTTAACTCTAACTACTGAGAACAGAGTCTATTTTACTTCAGCAAAATTCTAAATGCTAAATTTTGGCAGCTGTTCTTTATGTTCCTCTGAAAATCTGAAGTAAAGGTTTACTGCTTTGGGGAGAAAGGTTCGGTAAGGGAAAGTCATCTCCATCCCACATAAAGTTTGCAACCCTAACGGAAGGTACATTAAAATGTATGAATGAAGACACTATCCCCTGCAGAGAAGACTGGTTTATTTTTCTCTATCATCTTGGGACATAAGCTGCTGGTAGGCAGAGGCTAATTCTTCTCAGTTAAACATAAAGCTGGATTAAAATGTAAGGAAGGGAAAAAGAATACATGTTAGAATCTTCCTGAACTTGAAAGAAGAAGCAAATTTTGTGTTAATTAGAAGAAAATTGATAAAAGCTCCTCTCTTTACACCTCTTTCCCTCCCACCCCAAACCCTCCCCCTTGTACATGTGTACACACACACACACACACACACACACACACACAGTGTACACAGAGAGAGGGAAGGGATCTGAGTTAAAAGCATGTATGTGCTTGGTTGAGGGGAGACTCTTGGTTAATGGATCCTGTTAAATAATCCGCTACTCCTTTAGACTATGAGCTTATGAGCTCCTTAAAGGCAGGAACTGGTCTTTGCCTTTCTTCAACACTTAGCACAAAACTTGACACATAGCAGCTGTTTAATAAAAGCTAATTAACTGACTGGAGCTGGGAAGAGAGGTCCATAAAGCTAATTTTCCTTATCCACTCTTGTCTACACTAGCTACATCTTGTAACATGGAAGGGTAGGATGTAGCTAAGGGGACCACCACTATTAGGTATGAAAAGAAATCACAAAGGAATAGTCTGAAGAAATCGCATGATAAATGGTTTTTACCTGCATTAATCAGGTCTGCATCAACTTCATTTTCCATTGGATAAGGACCCTATTAAAAAAAAAAAGTATAATCTCATTAAGCAAAAAAGACTTTGTGTTGAACCACACATACTGAATACACAGCTATATGTCACCTAGAAGATACTAGAAAATTCTAATTAGCGAAGTTATGAAGAATCCTTTCTAAAATCTTGCTTCCTTTAATTCATTAGTCTTTTTACATGAATATTTACGTATGAATGTAGACAATAGTGGAAGCTTAGTAGCTGAGTGCTGTGCTTGTAGTTATTAAGACCTATATTCAAATCCTACCTATGAAATTAGCCCTTACTTTGGGTAAATCTCTCAATTTCTATGGACTACACATACCTCTCTGGGACTTTAAATCACAGATGGTTGTGATGAAAGGCGTTGGAGGAAAAGGTTAGGTTCCCAGTGGTGATTAAATCACATCCTTCCAGTATTTGTCTATCAGTGCAGAATGAAGTCGCAGGGCCATGGAAAGGGTTAGCATTGCCACAGTGGAGGCCACAATAGTGATATCAGGTTCTACCAAAAGTTCCATATATCATAGGATCATAGATCCTATTAGCACTAATATCTACGCTAAAAAAGACCTTCAAGGTCACTTCATCCAACTTCCCTCATTTTAAAGATGAGAAAATTGAAGACCAGAGTAAAGTTACTTGGCCAAAGTCTCACACTCACACACACACACACACACACACACACACACACACACACTACCAGAACAGGATTAGAACAGGTCAGCACTCTTTCCATAGCAATTAGTAAATAGCTTCAAAAATTAGGTATTGGTGTCAGAAATTAAACTTTAGACAATATAAAATATATAAGTAATTCATCGAGTGGTAGTTTTGTGAGTGAGTAGTGAATTGGTATCGACATTATTCATTCATCTTTATGGTTATATGAGTATTCACTAGCTATGTTTCCAATACATTTGTATGTCTAAAAAGGCTAATCTTGGGCAAGTTAACTTCAATTTTCCCATATGTGGAATGAAGGAGTTGTCTTGGATTATAATATTTACAATCTATTCTGGTTTTCTGATATGGAACTGTTGATGTTATTTTAATTATTTCTACATGAATCTGTTTCGTGTATTTTAACATCATTAATCAAGTGCTAATGGAGCACATATGTGCCCAGCACTATCACTATTATTTTAAATACTTAGCTGCACATAATGTACATGGTTGCTAAAATTATAATAGCAATTAATATATACTTTGCAGTAACTAAATGGAGTCACTCTAAAAAGTATCAGATCATAACATGTTATCACATATCAATGTCATGGAGACAAAGAAAACAAACTGCACTGGGATCTTTCTTCGCTACTTTTCATTAAGGCAACAATCCTTGTCTTCTAGAAATTAGCTTTTGATCATGCAAAACACAGCTTCCTTATTTTACTGCTCATGTCCTCACTCAGGACTTTAATAGCTAGAATTAATATAATGGCTTAAGTTTTGCAAAGAGCTTTACAAACATTGTCTCATTTCCTTCTGACAACAACCCTGGAAGTTAGATATGTTATTATCCACATTTTACAGAAGAGAAAACTGAGGCAGACCAAAATTAAATGACTTGCTCAGAGTCACAAAGCTAATAAGTTTCTAAGGTCATATTTGAACTCAAGTCTGCCTGATTCAAGGTCCAGTACTCTATCTATTATACTACCCTACTGACTCTTATTAATATATAATTTTTAAAAAGCTTAATTATGCTTAATTAAGAGTGATCTTAGAGGCAGAAAGAGTGGCTGGGGCAGTTAAGTGGCACAATGGATAGAGTGCCAGGCCAGAAGTCAGGAAGACTCCTCTTTCCTGAGTTCAAACAGGGCCTCAGACACTAGTTGTATGACCCTGGGCAAGTCACTTAACCCTGTTTGCCTCAGTTTCCTCATCTACAAAATGAGCTGGAGATAGAAATGGCAAACCACTCCGGTATCTTTGCCAAGAAAACCCCAAATGGAGTCATGAAGAGTCAGACATGACTGAAATGATTTAATAAACAAACAAAAAATGAGTAGTGATACCTGACAGAAAGAAAGAGAACTGAACCTGGAACCAGGATGACCTGGGTTCGCATTCAGCCTCAGACATTTACTAGCTGTGTGATCCTGAGAAAACCATTCCACCTCTGTTTACCTCCGTTTCCTTATCTGTGAAATGGCTATAATTAATAACCCTTCCCTCCCAGGGCTGTTGTGAGGAGCAGCTGAAATAATATTTCTCAAGTACTTAGCACAGTGCCTGATATACAGAAGGTGCTATAAAATATTACCTAATATTAAAGCAGACACTGAACTGTCTTGTTGTTCAGTGGTGTCAGACTCCTCCTGACACAACTTAGGGTTTTCTTGGCAAAGATACAAGAGTGGTTTGCCATTTCCTTCTCCAGCTCATTTTAAAGGTGAGGAAACTGAGGTAAACATTGTTAAATGATTACCCTAGGATCACATAGATAGTACACATATGAGGCTAGACTTGAACCCAGGAAGACAAATTCTTCTTGACTTCAAGCTCAGTACTCTTCCCACTGTCCCACTTAGCTCTGTATTACAGTATAATAAATATTAGATGGTTGTAGTGGTAATTTAAATGGGAAGATCTTTCCCATTCATTAATAGACTCATGTGACCTGCTTAAATCACATGGAAGTGTAAGTCACATATGGTGGAAGGAGTTCCACCTCAATAGGTGGAACATGAAAGTTGGAGCAGAGCTGGGAAATTAGACTAGTCAGAGCTGGGAAAGGCAGCTGGCTAACCTGAGAGAGCTTGTTTGTGATTTGTTTCAGGAAGCTAGTCTGTGAGAAGCCTAGCAGGGGGAAGGCTTGGGGATGGTGTTGCCCTCTGCATTGTTACTGTGTATTTGTGTCTTTGTTACTATGATGGATTTGGCTTTCTGGTGTCTGAATAAATGTTTTGGTTCTGTCTTCCATATGGAGAGTCTGTTGTATTTCACAATTCAGAATTGGTCTAGGATATTCATGGTCACCTTAGGTGCTGTGAATATCACATGGTCATTATGATGACTGTCATAAAGAAAAATGTAAATTAGAATGCTCTGTGTAAATTGGGAGGAAAGCATATGATAAAATCCTTTCTAGAAAGGATCCATCAAAAATGACACAATGTTTTTTAAATAGCACCTACAGGCTACGTTTCAATTATTTGCAAAATTGACTTATGTTGAATACCTAATGACAAGAAAGAAATGGAATGCTATTGTATATCTTACCAGACCAAGGATTCCATTTTCACTCTGTAGATGTACAGTAATGTCAGGACTGATGAAGTTGCTGGCCAGAAGAGGGATTCCTATACCCAAATTAGCTGGGAAAAAACTTGTCAAGGTCCAGTTTGGAATAGAGAAAAGAGATTATTTCACAAATCTTCTACTTGCATAAGTATGAATAGCAGTCTCCCATAAAAGAACATAATAATTTCATATTTTAAAAAAATATGTCATGAGTTATATGTTGCTTTTTTATTAAGGAGTCCACATACTTACCTGAAGTACTGTAAACAAACCCACCAAAACTTCCATTTCACTATTTAGAACTCCTCATCAAAAAAAAAAAAATAAGATGATAATTTGACTCTCTAGGCAAGGACTATTGAAAGTTAATGAACCAGGTTTTCTGGTTCCTAAATTTCTCTTTAGGAGACTTTTTTTGGTACATTTAGTTTATTAGTGTTATCTTCAAAAGTAATAAAGGAAAAAGAAGACTTAAGTTTCAGGAAACGCAACTGGGGTAAAATTCAAAGAAATTTCTGACTCTGAAAGCTATTAAGGCAGCATCCATCTCTAGCTGTCATTTGGTCATCTTCAGTCTTGCCCTCCTCCTCTTTAAGACCCCATTTGGTGTTTCCTTGGCAGAGATACTGGTGTGGTTTTACCATGTGCTTCTCCAGCTCACTTCACAGATGAGGAAACTGAGTCTAACTGCATTAAATGACTTGCCCAGGATCACATAGAAATTAAGTGTCTGAGGTCAGATTTGAACTCAAGAAGATGAGTCTTTCCCACTACAGCCCCAGCACTCTATGAACTACAGCATCATTCATCTCTCCTTTTCCCTCTTTACAGGAAAGCATCAAAAGAAAATCCCAAGGGCTCTCAGAGACTATCTAATCCAAGTCACATGTGAAGGAGAGACCTTCTACAGCAATGGTGTCAAATTAGTATAAAAACAGGCACCACTATACCAAAAACAGGGATCCCTGAGGGTCGCATATTGACTTAGAAAACCATATATTAACATCATCTATTTTCCATTGTATTTTTATTTCTTTTGCTAAATATCTCCCAATCACAGGAGGGTTGGAAAGTATTTATCCTAATGTTTTAAACCTCAGCTCTACAACACTGCATGACAAGTGGTTATCTAGTGTTTGAAAATCTCCACTGAGAGAAAACATGTTCCCCCAAATAACGAACATAATTCAGGAGTATGACCTACCAACTACAAAGATATGCAAACCACATCAGTTACTTTCACATTGTGAAGCAAAAAATTACTATAAAGGGGGTAGAAGGGGTAGAGAAGGATGCAGTGGTCCACCTAGCCCACACACACTGACCATATTGAAAGATTTTATGACACAAAATAAAATGTATCAATAATTTTATTTAAACATGATAAGAATGGGAAGAATGGTACTATTTAGAGGAGAGACTAACGAAGAAATGCTTTTAAAATTCTGTAATGTATCTTTTAGGGCAGCTTGGTGGCAAAGTACATGGAGAGATGGGCCTGGAGTTGGGAAGACTCATCTTCCTCAGTTCAAATCAAGCCTCAGATGCTTATTAGCTGTGTGACCCTGGGCAAGTCACTTTACCCTGTTTGCCTCAGTTTCCTCATTTGTAAAAAGAGCTGAAGAAGGAAATGGCCGTATCTCTTGCTACTCCAGTATATCTGAGGAGACCTCAAATGGGGTCACAAAGAGTCAGACACCACTGAAATACTTGAAATGTACCTTATAATATTATATACTATGGCCTGATATGTTGTGACATCTCCCTATCAGACTCCAAGATCGTTAAGGAGAAATAATGTATTTAATCTAAACTATGTTTCACCCTAGCACTTAGCTTAGTGAGCTCCACATATGGGAATGCATAGTATAAGTGAATCATGCATTCATGGCAGGGACAAAAATCATATCTACTTTAACAAACAATAAATTTCCTTACAAACTTCGTGAAAAGGTGAATATTGGAAGAGATCATCTCCTGGAGACTTAAGAATCCTACAAGGTGATGAGCCTGTGGACTTTGCTCTGCTATATGACAGTATATTTATATTTAGCACTAGAAGGAATCTTTAATAAACAATAATACTTAATCTTAGCCTTTAATAAGTCTACATATTTAAACTCCTAATTTTACAGACAAGGAAACTTGAAACCTAAGTTAAGTGACTTGCCCAAGGTCACACACAACAGAACCAGCATTTGAATCCAAGTTTCTGCCTCCAAATCCAATACTCTTTCCCCCATTCCTACATCGTCTCCTCATCCCTTCACCATTTGTTTGAGTCATTTTTATATCATTTCAAAAATTATAATATTTTTCACAGCAACTTCAAGAGTTCAAAAAATTCCAGTATTCATATTAATTTCATTATAAACAGGTATAAACCGAGTAAAAATATATGATGCAACTTGTAATAGGAATATATCTTAGTGAAATATGAACCTATTCTGTATTCTTTCTATTCTGTTATTTGTCCTGTACTTTAGCTCTATTCAGTCAATCAGGTACTATGATGAGAACCGAGAGTAAAAAGTCTGTATATTATGTATTTTAAAAAACTAGTTATTGTGGGAGGACCATTTGTATCTTCTGGCTTATGAATATCATCCATAGGCAGCAGGGCAACGGAGAATACTGAGTGCCCAGCTGCTACTGCTCCCTGCTAATTAGGGTTATTATACAGTCAGTTCTCAATTATCCATGGCAAATCATTTAGACTCTAACAGCTGGGGCTTCAAAAAAGGCACAATGCTGTTTTCAGCTCCTGACTTGAAATTCCCACCTCCATCGCTGACTCTGGAGGTAGAGGATGTTTTAAAGAGGATGAAGTGTAGGAAGAAAGAAGGATGTTAGAGTGGAGGAGAAGAGATATCCTCCATAAACAAGAAGCCAATCCAAAAGTTCACAGCTCCTAACAGATAAGAGAAAGGTGGAAGAAATGAATCAACTTTCAAAACTTTATTAATTTTTCATGAAACTTTGCTTTTTTTCTTTTTCTTTCCCTCTCCAATCCCATCCTATGTATTTAAAAGGAATACCACGTTGTCCATAATAGATTTGCAGTTTCATGTGTAATTATAATTTTTTAATTCTATTATGTTATGAAAATGCTTGTTTTATTTCACAAATTAAAAATATAAATAAAATTTTTTAAAAAGAGCAGGCATCAGCCAAAAAGACCTCATAACATCTGTCACTGCAGTCCTGCTTTTCTGCATTCTAAATCTCTCTCCTCATGAAACACATACAAATTTAAAAACAAATTACTTTCCTTTCTATTAAGTTCACTCATTTATTTCTTTGATCTGTGTACATGTTTTTAAAATAACTTTTAATTTATTGCCTGTTGCTTCTTCAGTTCTTTCCATATTTACATATGATTCTTATAAGTAATATAATAAAGTATTTATATGAATTTTAACAGTTAAATTTTTTGTTATTTGTTGTATGATCATCGATTCTGACGATGCCCAACACAGTCTTATTGCTACTTTCTTAGCACAGGACTTTGGTGTCATACTTTACTTAGAAAATAGAATTAAATCTGTCAAGACCTCCACAATGCTTCCAGTCACCCTAGCTCACAGTCTCCATCATCCCTGAATTCTCACTTTGCACATAACCAATCCACTGCTAAGACTTGTCAGTTCCTTCTCCACAACATCCCTCATATCTGGCCTTCTCGTGATCACACTGCCACCACACTCATTCTTCCCTGGATTACTACAGTCATCTCTTATTTGGTTTCCTTGACTTATCTCTCCACTTTTTCAAGCTGTCTTTCACTCAGCTACCATAGTTAATTTGCATCATGTCACTTTCCGGCTCAATAAACCCCAATGATTCTCTATTACTTCTAGAAATTCTTCTTAGACCTATTCCCAAAAGGCTATAAAAACTCTGCGTACCCTTTGACCCAGCAACACGAAAGAAAAGGTGAAAGGACCAAAAGACATATACAGGTATGTGTATGTATATATGTACGTGTGTGTATGTCTATCCATTCTTTTTGTGGTAGCAAAAAATTGGAAACTGAGGAGATGCCCATGAACTGGGGAGTGGCTGAACAAGTTGTAGTATGTGTTTGTGATAGAGTAGTATGGTGCTATAAGAAATGAGGCAGCTTTCAGAAAAACCAAGGAAGATTTGTACAAACTGATGCAAAGTGAAATGAGCAGAACTAGAGAACATGGTACACAGTAGCAGTAATACTGGATAAACCGCGAAAGCCCTACCTCCGGCAGTGATACTGGATAAACTGTGAAAGCCCTACCTCCGACAGTAATGCTGGATAAACCGTGAAAGCCCTACCTCCGACAGTAATGCTGGATAAACTGTGAAAGCCCTACCTCCACTGAGCAAGACAATGATCCAAGACAACTGCAAAGAACTGATGATGATGAATGCTACCCACTTCCTGAGAGAGAACTGATAAACTCTGAATACAAATTGAAGCTTATTGTTTTTCACTTTATTTTTTTCTTTTGCAACATGGCTAATATAAACATATATTTTACATGACTTCACCTGTATAATGAGTATTACATTGCTTGTCTTCTCAGTGGGTGAAGGAGGGGTTAAAGGGAGAGAATTTCAAACTCCAAAGAATACATTTTTAAAATAAAAGAAAGAAAGAAAAAATAAAGAAGTTCTTCTCTTTGGCATTTAAAGTCCTTTCAAACCTGGTAGCAACCTATCTACAACTAAGTGGCATACTGGAGTTGAGCGCTGGCCTGGGACTCAGAAAGCCCTTAATTTAAATCCTACCACAGACACAAGCTATGTGATCCTAAGCAAGGCCCTTAATTTCTGCCTGTTTCATTTTTTCACCTGTAAAATGGAGATGATAGCATTGACCTCCCAAGACTGTTATGAGCATCAAACAAAATAATATTTGTAAAGCACTTTGCAAACCTTAAAGCACCATATAAATGCTACTTTTTATTTCTCAGCCTTTCTCAAACACTATTCCCACTCATACCCTATATACTTCAATTAAAATTAAAACTTCTCATTGTTTCTTACATGCAACATTCCCTCTCCCACCTCCATATTTTTACACCAGCTATCTCTACACCTGGAACATATGACGGCCTCACCTCTGTCTCTTAGAAATCCTAATTTTCTTCAAAGCTCAGACCAACACCACCTTCTTCATAACAAGTTTCTATATCACCCCACCTTCTACTGACTCCCCCCTCAAAACAACACAAAACAGCTTACATTAAATTTTGTATCTGCTTAACTATGTGCATGTTGCCTCTCCCAGTAGGCTGAAAGATCTCTGAGAATGGGGAGTCTTATGTTTTTGTCTTCATATCCCCAGGGTTTAATGTAGTGACTGGAATATAGTAGGTTCTTAGTAGATACCTGCTATTTGACTAATTGAGACAGGTTGTAGCAACAGCAGTTAGATTGCTAGACTCGGGTGACCTGGTTTGAAATCCACCTCCAGCTGTTCCTACTTAAGTGACCACTGACAAGTCACTTCCCAGATGTTCAGTTTCACAGGAAGATAGACCTCAAACCAGAAGAGGGCTTAGAGACCCCTGAGCCAAATTCTCCTGTTTTGTAGATGAGAAAACCAAGGAACGGAGAGCTTAAATGACTTGCCCAGGGTCACACAGTTACTAAGTTTCTGAGCCAGGATTTGAGTCTCGGTCCTCCTGATTCCACATGCTGTGCTCCATTCCATTATGTTATAATATCTCTCCTCAGCCATAAAATAGAGATAACATGATACCTGCACTACTTACCCCCACAGGATTTTTATGAAGAAAGCATAGGGATGCTGAACGTAGGGAGCAGAATCTGGAGATTGTACCATGACCAACTTTGATAAACAGCTTTTCTGAGCAATGAAGAATTTAAGACAATCAGGATGGAAAATGCTATCCAGAGAAAGAACTGAGGAGTCTGAAAGCAGACTGAAGCATACTATTTTCTCTTTTGTTTTGTTTCTTCTTTCTCATAGTTTTTCCCATTGGTTCTAATTCCTCTTTACAACATGAGTAATACGGAAATGTATTTAATATGGTTGTACATGTCAGATTGTTTGCCATCTTGGGGATAGGGTAAAAGGAGGAGAAGAAAATTAAGAATCTTATAGAAGTGAATGTTTAAAGCTAAAAATAAATATTTTTTTAAAAATAATAGACAAAAGAAAAAATAGAAGTATTCTAAAGATCTTAAAGAATTATAGAAATAAGAAAAAGAGAAAATCATATCACTTCCCTGCTCAATAAATCCCAGTGGTCTCTATCGACAAGGTGTTGATTTTTATTGTTTGCCTTTTGAATTTTTCTTTTACAGAAAACTGTGATTTCATTGGTACCGTTATCTTGCTCTGTGATGTTTTAATCATAGAGAACTGCCTTGAGCATTGTCCTGCGGTCACAATGTGTCAAAGGCATGACTGAATCCACAGATCACAACAAGAGAAAAACTCTACAACCAAAGCTACAAGGCATGCGGCTGTTAAAATTCTCAGTTTCAACAATAAACAAGACATTTGCAAGCAGTCAGGAGAATGACCTTCCATTTTGAAGGAAGGACAATTTAAATAACCCAGTATCATTCACCTTTCATGAAGAATCAAACAAAAGAACGAGAAATTATTTTAAAAAGCAAAGGCATTCAAGCTGTGACACTAAGTAACATATACTGTAAACCTGAGTCTACTCAACAATTAAAGTCTTTTCCAAAAAAAACCCAAAAGCATTTGAGACATTCTTGCCCTGAAAAACCAGATGCGAAAAAAAATAAAATTTGCAAATATCCCAAACATCCAACACACAGATAAGTACGTTTATCAAGAAAAAACTAACCACCTTAAATCAATTTTCTTATGTTTTTAAATAAGAGAAATAGGAGGAGTAAAAGAAAGAACAAATAAGGATCACCAAGGGAAAAGGATCCGTGGAACTACAGACTTTAAAGGAAATTATAAAGCTCCGGAGAAAGGAAAAAGGAAAAGTTGAATCAATTTTCCACAGATTAGATCCCATGATTCCCTACATATTATCAATACCTTTTGTCAAAGGGATAACACAAGAGGGAAAATGCATAAATGGGGAGAGTGGATGTGAGAGAGAGGAGAATTAAAGATTTACTCCTACCTAGAAAATGAACGAAGAGAGAAGGATCTATTTTCTCGAGACTTGGGGCTGTGAAAGAACAGGACAAAAATAATAGAGAGAAGGGACTAGGATATGGGGAACAGAAAGAGGTTCTCTTCCTAGGAAGGAAAAAAAATATTTGAGGTATACAAGAAGTATCTAAAACATAAACATACGCAAAATGAGGGGTGCTGAAGTTATGGAGCATATACTGGTGAAAACACTAAACCATTACATTAAAATAAAAAGAGTTCTCCCTTCACAGAGGGCAATCAAATCGAGTACCATTTTGTTATGACGTAATTCCCAACAAGTAAAGGATACCATACATGCCGTCCTCAAATTCCAGGGCTGCTCGTTTGATGATCCTTTCCCTCACATCATCACCAGGCTTGGATTTGGCTTTCCCACCATCCTTCTTTCGAATTATCAGACGCTTTAAAAACAACAGAAATTAAACTTCACATTTTTATTACTATATCTTGCATTTTATCAATGATAAAAGATAAAATTTTAATGAATGAAAAAGGATGGCCTCTGAATTAGAGTTGACACTATAAATAACCTTAAATTCAACTCAATTTAAATTTATTAAATGCCCATTATATGTGCAAGGCCCAGAGGATAGATTTCCAGGCCTGAAGTCAGAAAGGCTTGTCTTCCTGAGTTCAAATCTGGCCTTAGGCACGTACTAGCTAAGTGACTCTGGGCAAGTCACTTAACCCTGCCTGCCTCAGTTACTCTTCTATAAAATGGGCTAGAGAAGGAAATGACAAGACACTCTCATATCTCTGCCAAGCAAACTTCAAATGGGGTCACAAAGAGTCAGACAAGACTGAAAAAAGTCTCAACAACAACATTCACAAAGCACTCAACTAAGATTAAAGGACAAAAATAAACTAGGACCTGCCTGCAAAGAGCTTTCATTTGACTGGGAACATGCAACATATAAACAAAGAAACACAATGAATATATAAAGTTTAACACAATTTCAAAGCATGGTTACCAAAAGGATTCGTGCAGAAATGGCAAAGGAAATATGCTTTGAAAGAAACTAGAAATTATATTGGGGGAAGATGAGAGGCCAATCAGAGAAAATAAATATACAGAAAAGGAAGATATATCCACTGCCCTCCTTAGACAATATTTCCCTTTGATTTTATCACGTTGACTGCCAATAGTGCCACTCTTTAAAATGTCTAACGTGGCTCTTCCTTAGATTCTGAGGGGATTCACAACATCAATAACATCACTAGAAATGAGGTCACTTTGGTTGCTCCTGTCCCTAGGGCGGTCAGGATTTGCTCATCAAGAGATGTTCCTGTACTCCCCATAAACAGGGCTCAAACCGCTTCCACAGGAATCAGCTCCTACCCCCAAGAACCATGAAAAAAAAAGCCCAGAAAGTGGCACAAAATGCAAATTCATAAACTCTTAATTGTGTCCACCATGTAGAAGGCACTGTGCTAGGTATAAACAAATGAAAGAAGTCCCTATCCTCAAGGCTTTTATAGTCTATTGGAAAACCTTCTTTCTGGGCCCTTAGCTGCTATTGTCCTATCCTTTTCCTCCAGTCCTTGATTATTTTTCATCTTATAATTCAAACTGCCTTTCTGCCTGTACCTTTACCATAGTCTCTGGTTTACTGTCCCTCTGCTGCCCTAATGAATCATGCCCTAATATTAAGTCTGATTGCTGTGCATGCTCTACCGGCTGCTATTCCATCCTGTCTAGCTCTTGTCAAGCACAGAATTTTCCTAGTTTGGGATGCTTTTTATGGACTTGGAGAAATTATTTTTAAAAAGAAGCAAATGGAGAAAAACATATGCCCAATAATCAGTCATAAATATCTAATGAAAGTGTGGACTAGGTAGTTAGATGCTCATTGTGGACTCAAAGAAATAAACAGACAGATGCACACACACACACACACACACACACACACACACACACACACACACAAAACTGCTGCTGAATAGAGATGAATTCCTCTTTGCTCCTATGCAATGGTGACTGAATTCTAATGGAAAGGTGGGGTTAGTGAAGGAAGCGGGAAATGGATGTCCTTGTCTGTAGGTGGTCAAGAGAACTACCAAGGGTAAAGCTCTCCCTTCTTTCCCTAAGAACCAATGAACCTGTACCATTCATTCTTTATAAACTGTCCCAATGTTAGGTAATAGGCACTGAAGGCCAGGGCATTTCACAATGGCCTGCCTACTTTACAAGGCCTGTTGTACAGAGAGTATTTCATGAACACTGTATCAATGAAACTTGTTTTTAGGTTCCTATCTTCACAAATCTATAAAAAATACTACAAGATTCTTATTTCAGAACTGCTCTCTCTTATGAAGGGGTTCTTAAGGTCTTAAAAATTATTTAAAAAATATATTTTAAAAGTGGGGTTTTAAATATATATTTTTGATTATTACATTTCAATATGATCGGTTTCCTTTGTAATCCTACATATTTAATTTTATGATTTTCAAATATTACTCTGAGACAAGATACTCCACAGGCTTCCCCAGTCTGCCACCCCCCCCCAACACACAAATTTTTCAGAATCATTATTTTAGACGCGCACTAAAGTTTCTGATGGGATGGGATGGCTCTAAGATAGCAGAGAACCCTAATTCTTAGACCTAAGGAGCACAGACTCAACAAACTCCACAGGACGGGAATATGGAACCCAAGTCCCCCAACATGAGGTATACTGACCACCTTCCTCTCTCAATACCCTATAACCCCTTGGGCAAGACAAACGTGTGGACTTGATTACCTCAATTCTTTTCTCATATATTTTTCCCTTTACGAGGCGATGAACATAAATCTTGGGAATATGAATATCTTCTGGAGCAAATGACCCAACATCAACAATTTCTTCCACCTAGACAGAAAGGAAAAGTAAACATTAGACAGTGGGATGGGATAGAGGGTAATTTTTAAAACACACAACTAGTCTCTGCTGAAGTGGATAATGTGTATTTGAATATACAAAATGTCTAACAAAAGAAAGAGATAGCATACCAATTTTTTGGATCTCCCCAATGGAAGAATAACAAATAGTTCACATCAATGTACGCAGTTTACAAAATGCTTTCTTTATAACAACTGTGTAAGATATACAGGGAAAGTATAAATGCTCCCATTTTACAGATGAGAAAATCAAGTATCAGAGATCACAGAAACCAAGAGTTGGGAAGTTCCCCAGAGGCAATTTTTCCCAACTGGAGCTGAACAGGGTAACAGAGTAAGTTTCAGAACCAGGTCTTGAACATGGTACTGTTGAATCTTAGACTGCTGCTATTTCTACTACATTGGCTACACATTGCATCTATAAATTAATTGTTAATATGCATTCACATGCATGATGGTGGAACTGTGGTTCATCCATTCTGGAAAATAATATGGCATTATGCCTCAAAAGTATAACCCTTGACCCAGCAATACTTCTACTGGGTTTATACTCAAAATAGATAAAAGGAAAAGGAAAAAAGACCCAGATACACAAAAATATGAATAGCTGCTCTTTTGGGAGGTGTCGTGCTGTTGATGAAGTGCTGGCCATGGATTCACAAAGAACTGAGTTCAAATCCAACCTTAGACATTTACTAGTGGTGTGAGCCTGGGTAAGTCACTTTAACCCCTTCTTGCCTCAGTTTCCTCATCTGTAAAATGGGGATAAGAAGAACATCCATTTTGAAGGGCTTTTGCTAGGATCATATGAGAAGATAATTGTAAAGTGCCTAGCTCATAATAAATGTTATATAAGTGCTATCAATTACTATTATTTTGCAGTAACAAAGAACTGAATACTAAGGTGGTATCCATTACTTGGGGAATGGCTGCACAAATTATAGTCTATGAAAGAAACAATACTATTATACCATATGTACCATAAGAAATGATTAAATGGTTTGAAAGAAATCTGCCAAGACTTGTATGAACTGACGCAGAGTGAGAGAAGAATCAGGAAAAAATTTATACACTAACAACAACACTGTAACAACTGTGAAAGCCTTTAAGAGCTCTGAACAATGAAATAAACAACCCTGATTTCAGGGAACCAATGGTAAAGAGTGAGACTCACCTCCTGACCGAGAAGTGATAGACCAATATGCAAAAGGGTTCATTAGATTTCTGAAAATGGTCAATGTGGGTTTGTTTTGGGGGTTTTCTTTTGTCTGGCTATGAATTTTTGTTACAAAGATTTGGGGTTCTTTTGTTTTTTTCCAGTAGAAGGTGAAATACGAGGGAGAGTAAACAAATACTTATTAGTTGAAAAACAATGAAATTTAATAAAAATGCATACAGAAATTACAGCAACAATATTGTCAAAGAAACACATTGTAGCAGTAGAGCTGTGCATTAAATTGTATGATCTGAACTTTTGCAAATGAAGACTCAAACGTGCAAAATGCGACACCACAATCTTCAGACCCAGACTTCTAAAATTAAAGGGCAAATTTTATCATATAAATGACAAAAATCACTATTAACTCTAGTCTGGACAATTACAGTTTTTTTTTCTTTAATTAAAGTTGTAGATCTCTGCTTTTCACTTATAATTGAAATTTTAAAATTACTTTTCTCCCCGAAGTTATTATTCAGGCCACTCACTTGAATAAAAAGACATTTTGTAAGGACAGAAAGTTCTCTTAAATTAAACTACGCTTTTAAAACTAGTTGTTTGTTTTGAGGTGATAGAGTATAAAAGAAACTGTTTTGGACTTGAATACAAGCAATACCACGTAACAAAATCAAGAGGAAGTCAGTTAACAACATCCCAGAAATATAATCAGCTTCACTTACTAAAATCCCATGAATCCATGAAGATTTTAAGTGGATTATAAGTGGAAGGATATCTACCAGGCAGGATAAATACTGAAAAATGAGGAGAAGTTCAAATATCAAACTAGAAGGAGGCCTTTACTGGCAGCAGTTGACAGAATAGAAAAATAATCATGACAGTAGAAAAAAATCATAATTAATAAGAATGATAAATCAAACTGGTTTGTGCAAAGGAGAGTTACATTCAACTGAACCTCCCACTCTCCTAAAGTAAATTCTCTAGATTATTCTTCCAGGGGTAAGTCATTTTAGAAATGTTACCATAACCATCCACAAACTATTAAGAAAATGAAATATCCTATTTACTCACACATGCCTCAACCCTTAGAAATGTTTTACTGCTGAAATAAAGCAAGGAAGCTTGGGCAATCACTTTAGCAAAATGCCCCTGGGTAGCTGTGCTGATACAGGTAAACACTCCTAGGACGAGCCTATCCAAGTCATAATTACCCCCATTCTTCAAGGGTACAGTTAAAAAAGTGTTAAACCTCTTTATGGACTCATCTTTTACTTTCAAGATGGAACAGGTAAAGTTACTCTTTCTTCACTCATCCTCTCCAAGGCTTCAGAGAGATTCTTGTTGACAAATTAAAAGAGTTTACCTGGGAGAACACAATAAAAGGAAGGGAAATAGCATATTTCCTTTTCAAATTAAGAGGAAAGAATGTACATACTAGGAAGAAGAGAAAATACCACTGGAGAGTTACTTAATAGTATGAATATGTGTAGAGGCAGGCTTACCAAGACTCTATTTTTAAAAGAAACTTGTAATAGCAGAAAATGCAGATTCCAAAACTAACTGAAGTACAGAGAGGGGGTCCTAGGATAACAATACTCTCAGGATGTCAATTTCTTTTGTTTCCTTAAAGAACAGTGATGATCTCAGCTCTGCCATTTTCTAACTGTGTGATCTTGGATAAACTACCATTTTTCTGGCTTTCAGTTTTCTCATCTATAAAATGAGGGGGTTGGCCTCAATGACCCTTGAGATGCCTTCCAGATCTCAATCTATGTACCTGTGGTCCTGTCATCTTTGAGAAGAAATTTTAAGATAAAAGAAAATTTGCTTTCTTATTTTGTGTTCAGAACACTAAAAAAAGTTGATGCCTATCTTTTCTAGCTAGGGTGGTGCTGCTGTTTTGATACCTAACTTCTCATCCTCTTAGTATGTTTTTTTTCAAGTCTCAATGCAGTTTCTATTTCCTTGTTTGATATTTAAGTTTCTTTTTTGGTATTTACCCTGCCTCATAGTTATCCTAATACTTATAATCTATACTATTTTGGATTAGTGAGGCCAAGTGATGTTAACTGACTTCATCTTATTACTTGAGAATTCTTTATGTTTATGTCCAAATCAGTTTCTTTTTTCTTGACCTCATCTCCTCAAATGCAACTCCCCATAAAACATAACAAAACATCCAACTAGTTTTAAATAGCACTTTAACTTAGGGCACTTTATTGTCTTACAAAATGTAATACTATATAAATAATAAATGAAATATATTAATAATATACATAATATATAAAATAAGTAACATATAAAATAATTAATATAAATATATCCTAGTGAATGACCTGAATAGTAGTAAACTTGGGGAAAAATTAATTTTAAAATTTAAAATTTCCTCTAGGAATACTAATCTGTTCCCTCCACTTGCTGGCATTCTGTTACTATTCAAATTATCTTGTATTTACTTTTTATATGAATGTTATATTATTCCAGTAGATTGAGAATTCTTTTTGTTTGTTTTTGTTCATATTCATAGCTCCTAGGTACACTGCTTTACATACACTTGAGTGCTCAATGAAGATAATGACAATATATTTTAACAAATGGATAAAAATGGGCAGAATGTAGACCAGAAATCAGATCCAGGATCTATTTCTTCCTCAGCTTATTCACCAGATAGAGAAGAAAGTAGAAAAGCCATGTTTACCTCTTCTGAGTCTCAAATGTCATTTGTATAAGGAGGTTAGACTCTATGATCTCTAAGGTCCTGCCTTAGTGCTGATAGGGAATCATTTGTATGGAAGAGAAATGTGTAAGATACTGTAATCATCAATCACTTCTGACATCTTGGTCTGACAACAATATTAAAATACTTTTTACACAATTCTATATAAAAGGAGTTTATTTATCAAAGAGCCTAAATTCTATCTGTTGCTGTTACCTCCATCATTGTTTTATTTTCCTTGCTTCACCAAATGAACACCCAAAATTACCAAATCCAAACAATGCTTTATTACAAAGGGGAAAGACAACATATTCCAAAACAAATGGAACTAAAGAACATGTTTTTTTAATTTTTTTTTTAAAAAACCAAAAAAAAATATATGAGTCACAAGACTAAAAACTAGCTGCAATTGATAAAAACAACATGAAAATGTTTTACAGGATGAAGAAATTACATGCAAACTAGTTACTATAATTATAACATCTTTCTCTCTCAAATAATATCAATATTCAACTTTATTGAAAAATTCCCAAGTGAAATCAAAGCCTTCTTAACAGAGTTAACACCATAGGGAGAAAATACTTGGAGGACAAACCAAAAAGAAAACATATGTTTTCAGACAATCTGTGAAACAAAAAAACAACAACTTGAAAAACTGAAGAAGCAGAAATATACTAGTGTTGAAAACTGAACGGACAGAAGAGTTTCACATACTAAATTTTTAAATCCTGTGAAAGAAAACAGAGATATTCAGGTCTATTTATGGAATAAATGGTGAGGGAAAAATACAGCTATGGTATAGAAAAGAACATGCGGTCAAATCCATGAGGTAATGAAAATGTAAAAGAAAAAAAAGCAGCAAATATGAGCTCCCCAGAGACATAGGATAAGGTCTTTCCACCTGCAAATGACAAGATCATTTGGTTGAGACAAATCCCCATTTGTGCTAATACAGGAGGAAAAGGTATCCAAATGAAGGATGCGGCAGATGCTATGGGACTGCATTCCAGACCAAGATAAACAGAGAGCAAAGGTATCTGGGAAGAACAGGGACTTTTCACTGGTACTATGTATAGTTCTTTTCTAGCACCATCTGGTACTACTCAGAAATCCAGACACTTGAGACTCCTCTAATTAGTACATGTCTTCACTCATTAACAAGAAAATGGAGGCTAGAAAATGTTAATTGTTATTGATTTGAACTTCATTTTAAATGATCTTTTATTGTTCCTCCTTCCTAGACCTTTTTTATGATGCCAAGTTTTATTTTAACCTTCTGAGAAGGATAAAAATTATGTTCCTTCTTGGGTGACACCATTTTCACTTTTATTTGACAAATAATTATATTCTTGATTTTCTAAGGGAACAGGGATGCTACATGGCAATCATTTGCTTCCTTTTTCTCTGTTGTTTTGGAGCCAGCACCATCCCTTATAATTAAAGAAGTGGCCTACTCCTTGAAGGTCATTAATGAAAAATGTTACACACTTGGCAAATTCCGTATGATAGACACACAACACGGGATTGCTCTGGGAGGAAAAATGATTCACTGCTTTTTCAGAATCATCCTAACATTTTTTAAAGATTAAGCTATTCTTTTCTTTGCTAAACACACACATGTATACGTAACAGTAAACAAGAACATACAAGTACTCTAAGATTGGCAGAGGCAATGTTAAAACTAGAAACTTGGGTGAGATACTGAATAATAATTAAAAATAAAACAGAATTCTGTATGAAATATATACACATTTATTATTTTATCAGTGTAAAATGCAGGGGTTTTTTCAATTAACAAGTAATTTTTCCTATTCTTCCATTCCCTCGTACAACAAGAAATTAAAGAGAAGGATAAGAAAAACTTAACCCTTTTAATGCAATGTGCATAGGAAGAAGTCTTATGTCTCATAACCATCTTCTGTTCAAATATAGGGAAGAAGTAACCATTATCATCAGTCCTCTGAGTTCCAGATTAGGGTTCTTAGGTCTTTCAAAGCTGTTTTGTCTTTACAGTGTTATTATGTAAATTGTTCTTCAGGTTTTGTTTCCTTTACTCTGCATCAATTCATAATTTTCCCATATTTCTCTGAAACTATCTTTTTTCCTTGTAATTTTCTTGTAATTTCTTACAACAGCATTCCATTATACTTATATTCCAAGATTTGTTTATCTATTCCTCAATTTAGGAGTACTCCCCTTTAGATTACATTTTCTGTCACCCCAAAAAGAGCTGTCCAAGGTTCCAAGGTAAAGAGAAGGTATTTAATTGCATCTTCACCTAGAACTCTTTACATTGATGAAATCACAGGTCAAGGAAGGAAGGTAGGAAGGAAGAAAGGAAGGGAGGGAGGGAGGGAGAAAGGAAGGAAGGAAGGAAGGGAGGGAGGGAGGGAGGAAGGAAGGGAGGGAAGAAGGAAAGGAAGAAGAAAGGAAGGAGGGAAGGGAGGAAAGAGGGAGGGAGGAATCAGCTAGCAGTCTATCATTATTAAATGAAATATTTGCAAAGCACTTTCCACAGTGCCTGGGATGTAGTAGGCATTTAATAAATTGTTGCCTGTCTTCCTTCCTAGCATGATTACTAAACCTTTGGCTCCTACAAAAATAGTTTATTTATTTGCCTCAAAGATAGAAAAGAATTAGAATCATAAGTTTATAGGAAACAGATTTAAATTGAAAAAGACCTTAAAGGCCATCTAAGCCAGAGATGTCAGACATACACTGGCAATACTCCCTGAGTGTATTGAGACCAGATTAAACTGTAATTGGGAAATATTTAACAAAATAAATAAAAATATAATAGAACACAGATAACATTATATTTGAAAACTAAGTCAATAGGCAGTCCACAGGGATCCTTATGTAGAATTCAGGAGCCTCTATTTCTACTGATATTTGGCACCACTGATTTAGGCCAACCCTTTACAAATGAAGAATCTGAATTATTGGGAAGTTGTGATTTAGCAAACAAGATCCTTTCCCTCCTAATTCAACATTTTCTATTAGTCCTGTGAGTTCCCCTAACTGTTGTCACGATTTAAACTTACCAAAAAAATGTTTTTCTTTTAGGTTAGGTTAACAACGGGTTACCCACAAAAACATATATAAAAATAATAAATTATTTTGGCCACCTTCACAAATACTGTTTTGATATGCTACCAGGCCTTGAGGATAAAAGCAGGTAGCTGGTAAGTAAACAAACCATTTGACGAGATGTATCAAATATTCCTTACATGTATTAGACCAATCTCTTTCTCTGTAGACTTCACTAAAGAACCTTTACATTGTTCTAATGCTTAATGCTCTTAGACTGATGCCATTTGAAAACCTGGAGACCTTGTCAGCAATTAATATGAAGGGGGGGAAGGGGGAGCAGTGTCAGGGCTTATATAGGACATCTTCTAAAGCCTTGCTGAATGTCATTGATGGGAAGGACTCTCTAAAGTCCTGTTCCAGTGCTAAAGCCCACTCCGCCCCACCACCTCCACCCCCATATGCAATAGTAGAAAGAAAGCTGGTCCTGAAGTCAAGAAGACCTGGCTTCCAGTTCACTTATGACACATAGTAGGCCCCTGACCTTAAAATGCTGACATTACATTGATGGAAAAGAGCATGGATTTAAGGCAAAACAAAATAAATTCAAAGTAAATGCAAAGGGGGATAGAGTATTAATATATGAGAGGAACAGGAAAGGAAAGGTAGAAGTGAAGAGAGAGAGATTTATCTCATTTGGGGGGAGGGAGGGGGAGATAATCCAAAGACATAGATGCAAAAGTACAATAGGCTGGTTGAGTTGAAATTAGAGGTCGTCAGGGGCAGCAATGTGAAATCAATTTAGAAAAGACTGGAACCAGTCTTGGCATTTATTCTAGAGGCAACAGGAAGTCACTATGCTTCCAGAGCATGGAAGTCATATGGTCAGCTTTCCGCTACAAGTATGTCTTTTTGGCACCTATGTGTAGGATGGATTCCAAAGAGGGAGAAACTAGAGGCAGGAAGACCAAATATAGAAGGCTACTACTCAATAGAAGGAGCTCAAAACAGAGGTGCTGAAAGTAAGAAATGGGGGATAAGCCTGGGAGTGGTGTGAGAGTAGGGAAGAAGAAAGGGGATGACCAGGACCTGACCATGGATTGAATATGGGAGAAGAAGGAGAAGGAGGATGAAAAGTGAAGAACTATGTGACTGCAAACCTGAATGACAAAAAGGATGGTTGGGCCCTCCAGAGAATGATAGATGGTAAGATGGATGGGCTCAGGGGAGAGGGATAATGGATTGCATTTTGGTAGTGCTAAATTTGAGTTACCTGAGGGACTTCCTAGAGAACATCTAATATGGAGTTAGTGATATAGATCTTGGTCTTAAGAGAAAGCTGATGGTTGAATATGTAGAACTGGGGAGTAATCTGCATAAAGATGGCATCTGAATACATGGGAGCTGATGAGACCATTGAACAATAAATAGAGAATAAAGACATAGGGGAAGAGGGCCCAGGTCAGGGCCTTGGGGTATATGTCCATGCAAAAGTAGGGCTACAATTTAGTTTAAAAGACAAAAAGGATGAAGAGTGAGAAATGACCTTTGCGTTTAGCAATTAAAAGATCCATGGCAACTTGGATAGAGCCATTTCACATAAGTGGCAGGATGAAAATCAAACTGCAAGGGATTGAGAAGGCAGTCCCATGTGAAGAAATACTATCATCTGGTCAACAATCATTCATGAAGCACCCACTATGTGTCAAGCACTAGGCTAAAAAGCTTAAAATACAAGGAAAGAAAAAAAGAAAAATCACCCCTACTCAAAAGGAACTCACAGTCTAATGGAGGAGACAGAATGTAAACAACTATGCAGGATAAATTGGAAAAGACTTTTTGGAGAAAGTTGAGGCAAAGAGTAAACATAGCTTTTTCTAGGAGTTTGACAGTGAAAGAGAGGAGAAATACAGAGCAGCAATAGTTTGAGGGGGAATTAGAGAGTCATGGGAAGATTTGGTTTTTTTAAGACTGGAGAGATCTGAGCATGTTTGAAGCCATCAGGGTAGGATCCAGTAGATAGAAAGAGACTAAATATTAAAAACAGAGAGGACAGGATCTTACTGCAATAGATGGTGACATGCAAATTGCAATTATCTTCCCGGTGGTATGTTTGCTTATGTTTCTCAGGAGGGCTATTAAGACAGAAAAATCACAATGATTAGCTGACACTACTTAGCACTTTACACTTTACAACTCATTTTGTGAATATTCTCATTTCGGCCTATAACAATCCAGAAAGGTAGTTCCCACAGTTATTGTCGTTATGCATTTTAGAGAGGAAACTGGAGCACAGAAAAGTTTAAGTGATGTTCCCCATGGATCTCCCTGACTCCAAGTAAAGAGCCCTAAGGAAAGACTTTTCTTGCTTTTATGAGCAAAAGGAAACCACCACCAATAATACCTTTATTCACCTCTCTGAAGAGAACATGTTGGTCATCTTCCCATTTAGTTGCAATTTTTGCTTCATTTACAGCAAAACTGTCAACATGGGATATTTTGCTCAGTTCTTTCCATGCCCATCAACTCAGTTGTTGAAGAGAAATTGCACATTGGGAGTAGAAAAACAGTTTACTTTGGCAGAGGGTCTGCAGAACATTATAATAGAAGCCCCTTCAGGGCAGGTCTGCCTTCCTCTTACCTTCCCACCACAGGGCACAAAATGCCTATTCCATTAAGCAGAGATGTCAGACTCAAAACTCTGCACCTCTCTTTGGTTCCGAGCAGATCAAAATATTATTGGGAAATATTCAATAAAATAAATAATACAATAGAATACAGATAATGTCAATGTATGTGTAAGTCCACTTACACATCAGGAATCCTTATGTATAGTTTAGTGGCTCCTATTTTTATTTGAGTTTATAAAATAAGCACTTAAATTCTTAGTGATTTTTTTTCCAAAAATAAATTTAGAATTTTGGGAGCCTGTTGGGAGTGGAAATAAGATGTTGGAGTAGAGGAAGCACTCAGATGAGTTCTTCCAACATTTGCCTCCAAACAACTTCAAAATAACCCTGCAAATTGAATTATGGAATGGCACCGTCCAAGTGAGACATTCTTCCAACTGAAGACAACTTAGGAAGTTAGAAAGAAAATCTGTCACACAGGGACAGAGACTGGCCTGGAGCCTATATGGATGAAACACCAGGGGTGGGCCAGGAGGGATGACAGAAAAAACAACAGCTTCAGAAGTTCTCAAGCCAGACATGGAAAGGGGACCCAACAACAGTTCAGAAGGAGACTACAGGAGACCCTTGTTGTTAGCATGACATGAAGGATCAGACATTGCCTGACAATTTCACTGCCTGTACCCACTTGGGGGATCACAGTCCTAGGGTAGAGAGGGGCACTTTGAGTCAAGAAGGAGTGAAAACCCTGAGGGTAAATATCACTTGTGGTCCCAAGGGATCAGGTACCCTTCCTGGGTAAGGACCAGGGTACAGACCAAAGAGTAGTAACTGGACTTCCCCTCAGATCACACAAATTTGGAAGCACTGAAAACTTGAACTAGCTCTGGAGACAGTAATGTGAAAAAGCCTGAAGCTTGACACAGTACTTTCTCTTCCTTCCCCTGAACAGAGCCCAATTTTAACATAAAGTTCAAAATCAAATAGTAGCATGAAAAAATGAGCAAACAACTATAAACACAACCTTAAGATTCTATGCAACAAGGAAGATTATGACACAAACTTAGAAGAAGACAATGAAGTCAAAATAGCTTCAAGCAAAACCTCAAAATGGGGAAAATGTGAACTGGATACAATCCCAACAAGAATTCCTGAACTAAAAAATGATTTTCAAAATTAAAGTGGCAGAAGAAAATTTAGGCAAAGAAATGAAAGCAAAAGAAAAAAATCATGAAAAGACAATTAAGAGCTTGGTAAAAAAAAAAAAAGTGCACAAAAATAGTGAAGAAAATAACACCTTCAAAAACCAGAATTGCCCAAATGAAAAAAGAAGCACAAAAACTTATTGATGAAAATAAATTCTTGAACAGTAGAACTGACCAAATGAAAAAAGGAGATACAAAAGATCACCAAAGAGACTAATTTCTTAAAAATTAGAATTGGTCAAATATTTCAAGTAACCAAAAAGAAACCATTCAAATATTGTGGAGCCCTAGTCAGTATCACACAGGATTTAGTAAACTAACATATTAAAGAAAGAGAGGGCTTAGAATATATGCTAGAAGGCAAAAGAGTTGGCCTTACAACCAAAAATAACCTACCAGAAAAAGTGAGAATAATCCTTAAAGGAAAAAAATTAATATTTAATTAAAGGACTTCCAAGCATTCCTGATGAAAATAGCAGAGCAGAATAGAAATCATCATCACACAGGATTTTGCAGCTACCATATTAGAGAAAGAGAGGGCTTAGAATATATGCTAGAAGGCAAAAGAGCTGGCTTTACAACCAAGAATAACTTACCCAGAAAAAAGTGAGAATAATCCTTAAAGGAAAAAAATAATTAATATTTAATTAAATAAAGGACTTCCAAGCATTCCTGATGAAAATACCAGAGCAGAATAGAAAATCTAACTTTTAAATACAAGACTCAAGAGAAGCAAAAAGAGTAAACAGAGAAATCAGAAAGGACTCAATAAAGTAAAAATGTTTGCCTTTCTAGATAAGAACATGACATATACACACACATATGTGTGTATGTGTGTGTATCTTCTAAGAACTTTATCAGTACAGGTAGACTATTCCTACATGGAAAAAGGCAGTAGAAGTGAATGGATTATGTTGGGATGATATAAAAAAATGAGTAGGAGAGAAAGAGGGATGCCTTGGGAGATGGGGGAAAGGGGAGGAAAAATGGAGAAAATTATCTCACATAAAAGAGACACAGAAGGAAGAGCTTTTGCAGTAGAGGGGGGGAAAAGGGGTTAGGGGTTGGGCAAAACTTGAACCTCACTCACATCTAAAGTGGTTCAAAAAGGGAAAATATGTAAGTATACTCAATTTTTAAAAGAAATCTATCTTACCCAAAAAGAAAGCAGGAGGGGAAGGGGATAAGAGAGACAATGGGATGATAAAAATGATGGAAGATAAAAGAATGTCATGATCAAAAGCAAAACAGATTTCAGAAAAGAGATGTGATAAAAAGAAAGAGAAACAAAAGAAAACAGGATGGAGAAAAATGAATGTTCAAATAATCCTAATGATGAATGTGAATGGAATGAACTTGCCTATAAAACAGAAGCAGATGGCAGAATATATTAGAACTCAGAATCCAATAACATGCTGTTTACAAAAAGCACACTTGTAACGAAGAGACACACACAGAGTTCAAATGAAGAACTGGAGCAGAATCTATTATGCTTCAGTTGAAGTAAAAAAAGGAATAGATGGCAATCATGATTTCAAAACAAAAGTAAAAACAGACTTAATTAAAAGAGATAAGCAGAAAAACTACATCAATGCTAAGAGGCACCATAGACAAGGAAGTAATATTAATTCTGAACATATATTCACAAAATGGATTGCATTCAAATTCCTAAAGAAAAAGCTCAATGAATTACAGGAGGAAACAGTAAAACTATATTATTGGGGGATCTCATTTTTCCTCTTAGATGAATCTAACTATAAAATAGACAAGAAAGAAGTCAGGGAGATGAAGAGAGTCTTAGAAAAGTTAGATATGACAGATCTCTAGAGAAAACTGAATGGGAATAGAAGGTAGTATATCTTTCTCTGAATTGTACATGGCACCTTCCCCAAAACTGACCATGTTTAGGGTGTAAAAACCTCACAACCAAATGCTGAAAAATTAAACACACACTTTTTAGACCATATCCTAATAATAATTACATTTAATAAAGGGCCACAGAAACATAGATTAAAAGTTAATTAGAAACTAAATAATCAAATCATAAAGAATGAATGGATAAAAGAGAAAATCATATGAACAATAAAAAATTTCCCTAAAGAGAATGACAACATAAGACAACATTGCAAAATTTGTGGGAAGCACCCAAAGCAATACTGACAGAAATATTTGAATCTCTAAATAAGTATATCGATAAAAGAAAAAGTCAATCAATGAATTAAAAAAATTACCAAAAATAAATTAAAAACCCTCAATTAAACACCAAAATAGAAATCCTAAAAATCAAAGGAGAGATTAGTAAAACTGAAAGTACAAAAACTAACAAAACTAGGACCTGGTTTTATGAAAAATAAAACAATAAAATAAATAAACCTATGGTTAATTTAAAAAGAAATCCAAATTGCTAATATTAAAAATGAAAAGGGTGAATGTGCCTCCAATGAAGATGAAATTAAGCTATTATTAGGAGTTATTTTGCCCAATTATATCATATCATATATCTTCTAATTTTTTTTAATACTATGATGTTTAAGATTAAGGCCACATATTGTGGAGTGTGCTATAAGGTGTTTGTCTAAGCTTAACTTCTGTTCAAGTGCTTTCCAGTTTTTCCAGCATATTTTATCAAATAAGGACTTTATTCCTAGACAATTCATGTTTTCCACTTTATCAAATACTGGGTTATTGAGCTCTCCTGTTTCTGATTCTCCCCATCTAGTCTGTTTCATTGATCTAGCTGGATATTCTTTAACCAGTATCAGATAGTTTTGATGACTGTTGCTTTAAAATACATTTTGAGGTCTGGAATTCCTTTTCTCCCTTCATACCTACTTTTTAAAAATATTTCCCTTAATATTCTGGGTATTCCATTTTTCCAAAGAGATTTGGCTATTATTTTTATCTAGTTCTGTGTATCTCTGATAATTTGACTGGCATAGTACTAGAAGTACAAATCAGTTTAGGTAGTATTGTAATTTTTTATTATATTAGCATAGTACTGAATATTCCTCTAACTCTATGGGTTGTTCTTTATTTCTTTAAAGCACACTTTGTACCTGGTAAAAATACAAGCTTTTTATGTGCTTTGGTAGGTTGATTCCCACATAGTTTATGCATTTTGTAGTTATTTGCAATGGGATTTCCCTATTATTGTTTCTTGTATGTCTATTATTGTATGGTAATGCTGTTGATTTTTTTTAAATTTATTTTGTAGCCCGCAACTTTGCTGAAGCTATTGTCTCAATTAATATTGCTGCTGATTCCCTAGGGTTTTCTAAGTAAACTATCATATCATCAATACACAGAGATTATTTTATCTCCTCTTACCTATTTTTGTTCTATTAATTCCTTTTTCTTGTCTTATTGCTTTTGCTAACATTTTGAAAATGATATAAAATAATAGTGAGGAGATTGGGCATCCCTGCTTCAGTCCCTTATTTATTGGAAAAAGTTCTAGTATATCCCCAGTATATATGTTTGCTTTTGACTTTAGATATCTCTCATGATTTTTTGAAAAGTTTGCTCTATGCTTTATTTTAACCCTTCCAGAGTTAGAGGATCTAATAAATACTGTGTTCCAATAACATGAACTGTAAGAACCTAGGGACATTTGAAAACCCAGACTCCATGGACTCAGTCTCTGAGAACCCATAATACAAGTACTAAAAAATTTTTACTCTGTCAAACAAAAGGAAATTTAAAAAATAAACACCAAAAAATTCAAAATATAACTGTAGCTTTCAGATACCTGGTAAATTTTAAGTACCAACTGTTTTATCTGTAACAATATGAATAAAAATATACTGTCCCTACCGTACTATGAGAATGGGGGGAGAGGGGAATAGCAATTAAATTAGGCTTATACTGCAATAAAGGTAAGGAGAAGAGAAAATTTTTGTTTTGTTTTACAAATGTGAGAGCACTGGCGATGCTGAGACAAAAGAACCACTTTTAATATTATTTGTAAAAATTTTTAAGTGATTAGTAAGCCCCAAAGAAAATAACAATAAAAAAAAAGTTTAACACCTACATTGTAAGGTTACATAGGAGGGATTTTTAAAATTTAATTGATGACTGAATAAACATTTATTAAGTACCTACTATGTACCAAGCATAGTCCTGAGTGCTGGAGATAAAACTTAAAAGGGTACAGTCCTTGACCTGAAAAAGTACAACTGTAATTAGGGGAAACCTATAAAACACATAAAAATCTCTCCAATTATGCATATTTTTATAAAAAAAGAATATTCCATTTAATCTAAAGACAAAAGAGGTACTTTGTATCTTGTGTTTCTTATTTCTATAAAGTCAAAAAGAAAATCCAACTCAGCTTGGAGGGCTGGAAGCAAAAAGACAATAGCTTTATGCTGAGAGAAATATATACATATCCAAATCAAAACCCAATTAACCTCAAAGGAAAAAAAAAATCTTCTTTCCCTCCTTGTTCAACTGTTAAGTCTTTAACTCCTGTAAAATTCCAAAAAAAAAATTTAATCATATCTTTAGCCTTATTTTATTAACATGAAGCTCAAATGCCTGTCCCTTGATGCAAATAGGAGAGCTACAGCTAGCTTTATTTATTTATTCCTAGGTCTGTCTGCCTCTTGTATGTCAGTGTGAGCTGGATTCAGTCTTTCTTTCATATCTATTTGAGCAAAACAATCTTTTTGACCATCCCTGAAAAAGCAGGACCAGTGACAGCCCTTCCACTCAGAATGCCTACTGAAACATTATAAATGAAACATACTCTAACACTGCATTTAACACATCTGATGCAGGGTCTTCAACTCAGGAGCAAAAACATCTAGTAAAAATGTAGAAATAACTAAGTTAGGTGTCATAGTAATGACAGCGTTGGGCAATGGAGTCAGGAAGACTGGTTCAAATCCAGCTTCAGACACTTATTAGCTGTGTGACCTCAGACAAGTCAGTTGACCTGTCAGCCTTCCTTTTCTAATGGGGATTATAACAGCCAGCACCTAACCTTTTAGAGTTGTTGTGAGGTTCAAAGTAGTTAAATATTTATAAAGTGTTTGGCACCTATCAAGTGTTACATAAATGTTAGCTATTAAGATTATAAAGAAACGAACAATTCTTCAGGTACGTTAGCTTCTCTCTCTCTCTCTCTCTTTCTCTCTCTCTCCTTCTCTCCCTCCCTCCTTCTCTCTCTCTCCCTCCTTCCTTCTCTCTCTCTCTTTCTCTCTCTCCCTCCCTCCTTCTCTCTCTCCCTCCCTCCTTCTCTCTCTCTCTCTTCTCTTTTTTAAAATAAATCTTGACAGTAAGTACTATTGTACAAGGAAGACCCAAGAGGAATCTACTGCCTTTGAATACTTCTGGGAATTCAAGTTGAAATTATTCTACTTTTAAATGAACCAAAAAGAATATTTAACTTGCTTTTTTTTACGGTTCAAAATTTATATCAAATGATTTCTTTTATTGATTATATTATCTTGATGAAAACAAGGGTGGCCATGTGATACAGTAGAAATAGCGCTGGATCTAGAGAGAAGAAGTGATACCATGTTAAGGCAACCCTGTCCAAGAAACATTCAGAAGATCCTAACAAGAGACGCATACCTCAAAAATAAAAATAAAATAAAATTGAATGTATTCCTGCAAATGGAATGGAGGCAGCAGGCTCTGAAAAGGCTGACAGCAAGAGAAAGTGACGATTAGATGTGTTGTTGTTTTATACAGACAAGGATAAAATAATGACACCCACAAAGTAAAGGGCAGATAATATTCCTGCTCCAGCAATGAGGCTTCCTTTTTCATAGTGTCCCAGGCTAAAGTCAATGTCCTTGTCTTCTGTAAAGTTAAAAAGAGGGAGAGCATCCACAAAAGAAACATTAGAAAGAAATGCCCTATGCTGGCCAAGTTGTATGTTATCTCAACTGTACACCAGATGCAAGGAGAGGAAGGAAGGTTGTACTGAATATATGCCATCTGAGGACATTTCCACATCTGTAAGGTTACAGAGAATGATCTCTGAAACAAAGATCCCACCAAAGCCTTAAAAAAATATTCGCGTGGGCTCTCTGGCAACACTTCTTCTGTCACTGTTTAATTAGCCCAGTAACACCAGTAATGGATGATCCAGGCTGGGGCAAAAAAAATGAGTAAAGTCCCAGAATATGAAAGTCAGTCAAAATCAGTCTTAAGCTATAAAGTATGTTGAAAAAAAAAAAGTTTACTCTCATCAGTGTGGCTAACATCCACAGGTCACAACCCATCCAAAGTCTGTCCACACTCTATCTCTTAATTCATCCAATTGCACTGGACTTCATCAAACCTCCATTCTGGTTCCTCCCCTAATACCTACCCCACCCTCTTCAATTAGAGAGAGACTTGGAAATAGGAATTAGTTAATTTTAATAATATAAGCCAATGTGCCTTATCAATGAGTCAGTAAGGGGCTGGAAAGAGAGAATTTAAAACTCAAAATAAAAAATAAATCAATTAAAAAAAAAGGAACAGAATTTCTCCCCCTTAGAGTCTGTGTAAGAGTAGGGTGGGGAGCCTGCAGCCTAGAGGCCACATGTGACTCTCCAGCTCCTCAGCCCTTTGACTGACTCTAAGCTTCACAGAACAAATCCCCTTAGTAAAAGGATTTCTTCAGTAAAATTTGAACTTAGTCAAAATGCCGCACCCAAGGACCTAGAAGGCCACGTATGACCTCAAGGCCACAAGTTCCCCAGCCTTGAGATTCCCCAGACACAAGAGATTTCAGAGGGTTCAGAAGATACATGGATGAAAATTATTATTAAATGACCATTAACTTAAAAATAAATAAATTAAAATAATTATTAGATTAGTATAATTCTGCTACTAATAATAATATAAATCAATGACATAGCTTGATGTAGAGCCAGCCATCAGGAAGATGAGGAGTCCCAATTCTACCTTAGACACTTTCCAGAGGTCATTATATAACTACAAACAATTAAACTCAAGGTATTATAATAATTTCTTTTTTGAGAAAAGAGCAGCTGGCTAGTTCAGGAAGAGCTTTTATAGACGGCTACCACAAAACCTTAAGAAGAAATTTAATTCATTTTATAACTCATACAAGCCACATTTGAACCTTTATGACTGCTGCCAATAAAACTCCTTTTCATTAGCATGGCACTCCTCCAAGAGCAAATCTGTGGCACCCTGGAAATTACTTTCTCTTCATTTCATTAGTTTTTGGCTGTGCACTTCAGAGGATATGCAAAAGACCCCTAAAATATTTCAAGATAGTCTAAATTTAGGTGGTAATCAACATGGTAAATGTTCAAGGAATTGTAGCAATTTATGTATTAATATGTTTATAAAAACTGAAATAGGAGAAAAGATAGATGGTTCTCATTTTACTCTCACAACTCGTTAATATTAATGATGCGTGTAAAGTGCTATATAACTTGCACCTTAGCTCTCTCTCGCTCTCTCTCGCTCTCTCTCTCTCTCTCTCTCTCTCTCTCTCTCTCTCTCTCTCCTGCCTTTAGGACTCTGTTACTGAACCAGAAAAAGACTCAAATGAGTAAGAAAGACTTAGAACATAGCAGCTCTTTTTGAAAATAAGATTTTGTGTTTTCTTCATGTTTCATGTGTTTTTCTAATTCTTCAGTATTGGGAGAATATCTGGAGAACGGGACAGCTAGGTGGTGGCAGGAAGACTTATCTTCCTAAATTCAAATCTAACCTCAGACATTCACCAGCTCTGTGACCCTGGGTAAGTCACTAGCTCCGTTTGCCTCAGTTTCCTCATACGTAAAGTGAGTTAGGGAAGGAAATGGCAAATCACTCCAGTATCTTTGCCAAGAAAACTCCACATGGGGTCATGAAGAGTAGGACACAACTGAACAACACGCATTTAAAGAAGAGATTTATGCTTAAGGGAAAATAAAAATATCGTTTTACAAAGTAGTTGACAAGAATCAGTTTAAAACAAAAATTATGCCTTACCCTTGCTTTACTACTTTGCAAGTTGCTAACAGTTTTAACCGGTTTCTATTTGTGCAATACAATGACTTAGAGAACTGGACTTGAGTTAAGAAAAGTAGATTCAAATATGAATTATGTGATCATAGGCAACTAATCTTTCTCTGCTTCAATTTTCTCATCTATAGTGTAATAATACCTGTAGTACTATCCTACAAGCCCTTTGTGATTCTGAAAGAAAGACATGTCAACTGGAAGGGACACGATTACAGATTAAATACTAGAAAGGATCTTAGGGATCATCCAATACAAACTCCTCATTTTAGGGATGTACAGTAGACTGAGGCCCAAGAATGGGAAATGTCATTTGACCAAGATCATGTAGGTAATTTTAAGAGCTGAGATTCAAGTCCAGGTCTTCTGACATCAAATCCAAATATTCTCATTATTTTTTGAATTCTGAATTTTACACGCTACACACACACACACACACACACACACACACACACTCGCACACATTTCCATTTGTAAAGCAGAACTGAAAAAGGACTATCTGTGAAACTACAAATCTATCCCATACAAATTGCTTTATAAAAAACATAAAATATATTTAACATGCTACTTTCAAAACTCTCCTGCTTGTCTAAGTTCCCCTTTAAATGTGCTTCTGCTCCCTAATATTTGTTTTTAAGATGTTTCAATGACTCTTTTTTAATGTATTTTCTTCTTTCAAAAGGCAGCACTAGATCCCTTGTGCCAAATCCTCTTCCTCCAATTAAAAGGGAAAAGTGTGATCCTTGTAACGAATAAATATAGTAAAGCAAAAAAAACCTTCACAATTGTCATGTTTAAAAATGTGTCTCCTTTTGTACCCTGAGTATCACCTATTTTGGGAGATGGCTTTATCAGTGGTCCTTTGGATTCATAGTTGGTCATTGGATTGACAAAAAAATGCTGTCTTACCAACTTAGATGTTGTTGTGGTTATTGCTTTTCAAAGTTGTTGCATAAACTTATTCTGATTTATTCACTTCACTCTATATAGGTTTATGTGAGCTTTGCCAAGTTTCTCTGAAACCATCTCTATTATCCTTAGTTTTCTATTGGTATCCTTAGTACTTGGCACAATGCTTTGCCATAATAAACACTCAACAAATGCTTTTTGTTTATTTGTCATCCATTCATTCTTACTTCATCATAATATTCCATTGCATATAAACACCACAATTAGTTTAGCCATTCCCCAGCTAATGGGCTCCCTCATTATTTACAATTTTTTGTTTCTTTTTTTTAAGTTTAATTTTATTTTTCATTTGTGGAATAAGATAAGCATTTCCATAACACAGTACAATAAAAAAGATGATTGTACATGAAACTGCCAATCTACTGGGCACAACTTGCTACTTCTTTCAAATATACAACAAAATATGATGTAAATTTCTTTTTTTTAATTCCCTCTCCCTACCCCACCCTTGAGGGATGGCTACCATTAGACACAAATAGGTATATATATGTAAAATTATTTTACATATAACTTCTATTTATTAGTTTTCTCTGGATGCTGATATTGTCTTTCTTCATGTCTTTTATGGTTAATTTGAGTATTTATAAGAGACAAAATAACTTATTCACTCAAAGTTATTCTTAAAACAATATTGCTGTTACTGATGGAGCAGATGGGTCTTAAAAAAGAAAAGACCCTCAGTCCTTGAACTTTCCTTAGGTCTGCCTGAGGCATCACCCATCCCATTCAATAATCCTTTCAACTGTCCTTTCATTGTGGCCTGACCAGCCCAGCCCTTTATTCTCTGTTTCCTCTAAATCTTCCTAGGCTGCATGCCTCTCCTAGATCCCATCCAGATCTTTCTGTCTCATCCTCATCATTCCTTAAGAATCCGGCCTCTTGTATTGCTGTCACAAATACTCCAGATGCACTAGGAGTCTGACTGGCTTCCACTGGTGTTACCAAGAGTCTCGCTACTTGACCTGAAAGAAAGCCTAAGTGGTTGAATTCTTTCAAGACAGACCCTCACTCTATACCCTGAGATTTTGGGGTTCCTTAGCACCCCTAGACCAAAACATTACTTGAATTTGTTCATTTCACTTTAAGTCTTTCCATGTTTTTTCTAAAAGCATTGAGCTCATCATACTTATGGCATAATAGTATTTCATCATCATCATATATCATCATATGTCACAACTTGTTCAGTCATACCCAAACTGGGCATCCCTGTAATTTCCAGTTCTTTGCCACCACAAAGAGAGTTGCTATAAAAAAATTCTATAAAATACAGCTTTTTTTTCCCCTTTTCCCCTAATCCCTTCTCTTTGTAAACAGACCAAGTAGTGGTATTGCTGATTCAAGGGGAAGTAAAGGGTATAAGTAATTTAGTAACTCTTTGGTCATAATTAGTGTCCTATTTTTTCCACATTCTCTCCAATCTTTGTCACTTTCCCCTTCTATCATTTTAACCAATTTTAATTGGCATTTCTTTAGTCATTAATGACTTATAGCATTTTTATATAACTAAAAATTGTTTTGATTTCTTCACTGGAAAACTTGCATTTATCAATTGGGGAATGACTCATATTTTTATATATTTGACTATTATATTATGTATATATATATGTATATGTATACATGTATATAATCTTATGTATTTATGCTTCATTGTCTATGGTATTTTATCAAAATGTAGTTACCCTGTTTATCTCTTTTAATTATATATATTTTAGCCATAACTTCATCTGAGATCATAATTGCTACCCCATCCTTTTTTGCATTAGCTGAAGCATAATAAACTCTACTCCAACCCTCCATTTTAACTAAGTTAATCTCTCATTTTCAAATGTGATTCTTGTAAACAACATACTACTGCATTCTGATTTTTAATCCCCTTTACTATTCCTTTCTATTTTATGGGTGAGTTCTGCCCATTCACATTCAATGTTATAGTTGCTATTTGTGAATTTCTCTCCAGCTTATTTTTACTCAGTATTTTCCTTCTCAGCCTCTCTTTTCACCCTATCCCTGTTATCTTATCTTCACCCTTTACTCTCTTATTCCTCCCCTCTAAAAGTTCCTCCTTTATCTATCTCACCCTCCAAATCTTAATCAACACTCCTTTCTAAATGTCCCTCCCCCACTCTACTTCACCTCTCTAGAAATTCATAATACTTCTAAACCTCTTCAGATACATACCTTGTTCTCTTCAACCCAGGTAAGTAAGGTTCCAATATTAACAGCCCTCTCTGCCCACCCTGTTTCCTCTGTATTAGTTCTTCCTTTCATGCCCCGTTTTTAATGAAATAATTTCTCCTTTTAACCTTTTTCTATTTAATTTTGTTTTTTAGAATCACCTCATCACACATAACGGAGCTCCAACCTTTCTTTCACACTACCTTAGTAATAATAAGTTTTAAGAATACTATTATTAATAACTAATAATTACTAAGATTAAAGAAAATTTCATGTATCTTAAGTAAATTGCTTGACCTTAATCAGTGCTCTATAATTAGTCTTTAATGAGTTCCTTATATTTCTTCTGGATCTTTCATATTGAATTTCCCACTGAGTTCTGGTCTTTTTGTTACAAATACCTGAAAGTCTTTCAATTCATCAAATGTCATTTTTCTTTTCATTCAGAATTATTCTCAATTCTGCCAGATAAGTTATTCTCAGATGCAACCCCTGCTCCTTTGCTCTTTGGAATATAATGTTCTAACACCTACAGTCTTTTAGTATTGAAGCTTTTAGGTCTTGTGAAATTCTGATTGCTTTTCTTCTGTATTTAAATTGCTTGAGATATTTCTCTTCAGCCCAGAATTCTGAAACTTGGCTATGACATTCCTGTAATTTTTCTCCTTAGGATTTCTCTCAGGTGGTGATCAATGAGTTCTTTCTATTTCTACTTTACCTTCTTCTAGAACATGAAGGCAATTTTCCTTAATAATTTTTTCTAATATTGTGTCTAGATTCTTTTTCTGATCAAAACTTTCAAGAAGTCCAACAATTCTTATATTGTCCCTCCTTGATCTATTCTCCTGATCAATTGTTTTGCTAATGGCATATTTCAGATTACCTTCTATTTTTTCAAGTTTTATTATATCATGATGTCTTATAATGTCATTTGATTCCACTTGCCCAATCCTAGTTTTCAAGGAGTTATTTTCTTCTGTAAAAAAAATTCTCTTTCTTCTACTTGGTTAACTTTCTTTTCATAATTTCTTGGATTGCTTGTATTTTTTTCCTAATTTTTCCTCAATCTTTCTTATTTTTGATTTCTTTTTAATTTTTTCCTTAAGATTCTATATATTTATTATCTTTCAATAACTTTTTTGAATTTTTTCCCTATTTTTTCCTCATCTCTTATTTGATTTTTAATTTCTTGGGTTTTTTCTACAACAAAAAGAGTTGCTACGAATATTTTTATGCTTATTTATACATTTTCCCTTTTCCTTTGGACTACAGGCCTAATAGTGGCAAGGGTACATATAAATTAGTAATTTTTTGGAACATAGCTCCAAATTGCTTCAAGAAAGCTACCAGTATGAATGCATTCCAACCACTACTGTTTAATTAAGGCAATGAGGTTGAATAGTTAGAGGTCTGGAATTTGAGTCAAGAAGTCTTGGTTGAAATCTGACTCAGAAATACATTAGCTGTGTGACCATGGACAAATCATTTAACTTCTCACAGAGATTGTTTTCTCAGATAAAAATGAAGATCAATCAACAAACACATATTAAGACTTACTATGCCTGGTACTGTGTTAGGTATAAGGAATAGAAAGGCAAAAATAAAAAAGGCCCTTTCCTAAATATTACCCTAGGGAGCATATGAGGAAAGTATCTGCAAAACTAACTGCATCATACACATGTGAGTTATTAAAATTTATTGGAGGATAACTTTTAAAGCAGAGCACTGGCCCACTGTCAGTGTTTCAATTTTGTTCAATTAAATCATGTACTACACTGATAATTAGGGTCATAAGTTTTTTAGCTAGAGACACAGCATGGTACAGATGACAGAACACTAATACTGTAGTATTAGTAGTTAGTAATATTGACTGCAGAGTATGTTGGTTCAAATCCCACCACTGAGGTTTACTAGCTGTGTGATCTTAGACAAGTCATTTAACATCTCCTAAACCACAGTCTCCTCTTCTGTAATATGAGGGCATTGAATGATCCAGATCTATGATTCCAGGAGAGAGGATGCAGAAGTTGATACACTAAGACACATCCTACCTGCCTACCCAAATGGTATTTTAATAACTTATGGAGAAAGAACATCAGCGTTAATGTTTCCAAAACTATTACTGTGGTGTGAAATGCCCTCCAGTCTTTTTTTCCCTTCTTATTTCAGTAAAGAATAAATGTCCTCATTTTGTAATGAGGCTATTTTGTGGCAATTCATCATCATAAATTTATAAAGACATCTCCAAACAATGAGTCAACAGAGCAAGTTACTCTCAGCTTTATTACAGATACCAGCTCTGTGGGAGCAGCTGCCAGAGCAGTGATCACCCCCTCTCACAGTCTTATCCATCTTTGCCTCTTTCAAAACTTTAGTTTAAAACACTGTGACCTTCTTTTCTCATATGACTAGTCTCTTCCCTGTCATGTGTCCCACAGTGCCTGTATTTTTTTTATTTAGCACAAAATTACTTCATAGGCTGCCTCTCTAGGTCTCTAATTATCTCATTTTAGTCTTATGTTTCCACCTGGAAGATCCTCTGAGATAGAGTTTGTCCTGACTCCCACAGTGCCAAGAGTGGGGAGGGTGTGAGCAAGGACAAAAGGGGTGGGGCAAGAGAGAAAAGAAGACAGGAAATAGGAAGAGCATTGGAGGTGTTCAAAAAACACATCCTGGGGTACTAAGTTGGTCAAAGGCAGAATGAAGTGCCTTGGGAAGTCAAGAATTTCACATGACTAGCAATCTTTGGATGACCATTTGTTAGACATGTTGAAGAGGGGAGGTCTTGATCAAGTGAAGGTAAAATTAGCTAGCCTCCACGGTTCCAACCAACTCTGAAAGTCTAAATATTGGCTTTGATAAAGTGAGGACTGACCTATTGCTAGGCCCCAGCTGAGAGAAATGACCACATATTTGACCACTGATTGACCCACCCAGGTGTAGGCAAGTTCCTATATTCCCAGTATTGGTTTTGTTTCAGTAATGTCCATCTCTTTGTGATCCCATTTGGGGTTTCCCTGGCAAAAATACCGGAGTGGTTTGCCATTTCCTTCTCCAGACCATTTGACAGATGAGAAAACTGAGACAAGAGTTAAGTGACTTGCCCAAGTTCACACTACTAATGAGTGTCTGAAACCAAATTTGAACTGAGGAAGATGAGTCTCCCTAACTCAAGGTCCAGCACTCTGGCCACTGGACCAACCAGCTGCCCAATATTGGCTTAGTCAACTCCATTTAGAAAAGAAATGTAAAGTTTTCTTGATTATCAGTTTAGCAAACTTCATCTAATCCAGGTATTCAAAGTTAATGAACTTTCCTAATCACAATTGCTCTAAGTTAATAAGGAGGGAGAGTATCACAGTTTTAATCATCCTCTGAGTGCCCCACTCAATCACTGTGAATCTGTCCCATAACCACAATCAGACACAGGGCAGATATTCAGAAACCTGGGCTCTCAATTCGGTACGTATCCCTTTGTACACCCAAGCCACAATTCACTTGTACACATTGAGGGGTGAGAAGGGGGCTTTAAGGTTGCAGAGCCTCATGTTTGCCTATAATAAACTTCCTCATTTGTGATCCTCGGAACACTTATGTTCCTTCTTGGTACCTCCTCTCCTATAATCTCACCCAGCTAGGTATTACCTATAGAACCAGGCATAAATATTCTACATTAAAGATACTTTAAAAAGTAACCTTAAAACTCTTTCATAGAAAGGGATTATCCCTAACGTCCTTCATATGCACGCTCAAATTCCCTCCTGCAGGAAACTGAAGTTAAATGTCTTTTTCAAAATTATTCAATATAGGCTTAGTTACATTGTGGTAGGCACAATTAGTATTAAATTTGTAAAGCTGAATGGAATGGAGACAACTTGACCTACAATACTGATAAAGTCTCTTCTCTTTCAGGCTTCTATAACTGAAATGAATTACCCTCATGGCAAAAAACTGTAACATTAACAGTCAAGTAGTTCTTTAAGTGATAATAGCCTTTCATTACTTTCTAAAATGTAAGCCAACCATTACTTTCTGAAAAGAATATGCTATTTTATGACTTTTTAAAAATAGGGCAAGGTATTTAAAAGTAAACAATGGAAGTGCCACTCAATGCTGAGAAGCCAATCAGTTGGTTTATTATATTTTGTGTTTCTTTCAGATTACATGCTAGGGGTTTATGAGAAATAGGTCTTTTTGAATCTACAGCATTTATTAGCATATGAAGATAGAAGGTCTGAACAGGAATAGTTCAAAATAAGTCTGACTTATTCAAGTGTGAATCTGATGCTTCAAATTCTTACTTAATCTTATTTTCTTTACCTCTAAAACCAGCCTAAAAGTCAAGCTCCCAGTACCAGGTAGGAAATGGTGCACAAGCTCTTCTGCTTGGCCTTTATACTTTCCACAGGTCTGGCTTCAGGTCCCCTTTCCACTCTTATTACGTACTGCTCTCTCTCTCACACATGCTGCAGTCCAAGCAAACTGACTTGGCTCATTCTTCCTTCAATACTACATGCCATGTATCTCCTGTCTCTGCACAAGGTGTCACCCATGCCTCAAATGTTCTCCCTCCTGACCTCCACCTAGAGACTCCTCACTTCCTTCAGAGTTCAACTTGACTGCCATCTTCTATACAAGGTCTTTCCTCATTCCTTCAGTTTTTAAAGCCCTCTCCCTCTCCTATCATTTTGTATACAGTTTGTATTGACTTCTTGGTATATTTAGATTAGACAGACAGAAAGATATGCATACATATATAGATACATGTATAAATATGTGTGTGTATACATACACACATGTATATGAGGGCAGAAACTTACTTTGTATTTGCTTCTGCAACCCTATCACCTAGTATATTGTGGATATTTAATTTTAGTTAGTGGACATAAGTTTCCATATAGTTCTTAATTCTGAACCATTTGGTGCTGGACTGGAGCATTGCTATCCAAAGGCTCTTGGATTCAGTTTTCTGAGCTGTGTCTATCAGTGCTTGAGAGAAGATAATAGTCAAGACCATGGTGCTGATGAGACTTGCTCAGCACATGGTGCCCTGTTGCTTCAATGATTAGTATCTTTAAAAAATGAACTGAATAGACCATATCACTCCCTTGCTAAAATTAAATTCTTAGTAATTCCCTATTCTCTTTAGGATAAATTTCAAACTCTTTGGCCTGACGTTTAAAGTCTTTCACAATGTGTCCCCAAACAACCTTTCCAACAATTTCCTATGACTTCCCTTCATCCACTTTAGCTGCAGCTAAACGAGCCAAGTTTGTTGTTCCCTAAACTCGGTAGTCTATATCTGGTCTGGTCTTCACACAGACTACTCCCCACATCCAAAATTCACTTTACCTCCACCTCCTGGAATATTGACCTTCCTTTAAAGTACAGGTGTCTCTCCTATGAGAATCCTTTTAAGATCTCTCCAGGAGTAACTGTTCTCTTTCTCTCTTCAAGTTATTATCTATTTACTTAGATGTTTTATCACCCAATATGCTGTAAGATCTTTGAGGATAACTAATTTTTTTTCATTTTTGTCTCTGAGTCACCAAAGGGCCAAGGTCTCCCATTGCATCCTGAGCCATCTCCCGTCATCCTGATGAATATTTGGTCACTGAATCCAGATGGCTCAGGAGGAGAAAGTAAGGTTAGTGACCTTGCACAGTCCTCCATCACTCAAAACAAAGTCCAGTGCAAGTCATGTCATCATTTCTCTGAAGTCATGGTCTTCTTCAAAAACAAAGGATGAACACAACAGCAACGTAGAGTGCTTTATACACTGTAGTTATTTATTAAGTTGCTTTTTTTAATTGAATTGATTGGTGAGAGCAGGTTTCAAATGGAAACAAATTTTAAATTAATCCCTCTCTCCAATCAAAATTGTGACCCTGTCTAAGCATAACAGAGTAAGAGCTATGATAGACTATTAACTAATGCACCATATTAAATGAAGCTCAAAAATGCCATCAATTTCTGGGTATATCAAATGATGAATTTATAAAAAAGATTCTATTTCTCTTTACAAGACTATTTCTCTTTTCCTTAAGAAGTATCCCAACTTTGGGCTAGGAACAGTACACTCAGAACAATTCGTATGGTACAAGATCTGCTATGTTTGAAAACATCAATTCATTTCCCTGGGGTTTACAGCTAGGAGTAAATATATATAATTTAATTTTATGAGCATGCCCAGATGTATCAGAAATGGAAGCATTCTCTCAGCTTAGCTAGAAACTTTTAGAAGAAAGAAATTTAATATGGTTAGCCATACTTACCCAGAGAATCATAGATTAAATATTAACTTTTGATCTCAGGAACTTGAGGTAACCCAAAAAAGATGCTACAATAGCATGTTCTCCTACTGCTTCCCAAAAATAAGCAAGGGAAAGAGAACTGGGGCCACATTACTGGGAAGCCCACACAAATTATAGACCATTATCGTTCTACTCTCTTACCCAATCAGTATTCAGAGCCTACTCACCTGAGGTTCTCTTACCTAATGTAGTTAAGTGGTACTATAGATAGAGCCTGGAGTTAGAAAGACTTGATTTCAAAATCTAGATTCTGACATTTGCTAGCTACCTGAACCCATATAAGTCATTTAACCTCTGTGTGCCTCAATTTCCTCAATTGTAAAATGGGGGTCAAAATAGCACCTGCCTCCCCGGATTATGAGGACCAAATGAGACAATGATTGTAAAGTGCTTAGAATAATACATGGTATACAGTAGGTGCTTTATATGCTATCATCATCACCACCATTATTAGTTCCAATGACCATACTGACAATATGGAGGGCATTTAAAGTAACACAAAACCTAAGAATACTAAAAAGGGAAAACACAAAACACAAATAGTAGATCTTGTATCATACATGTATTCTGAATGTTCTGATCCCAGCCCCACTGGAAAAAAAAAGGGGGAGTCACAAAGAGTTGAATATGACTGAAGATAATTAAGCAACAACACAGATATAACTACCATCTCCCCCAAGCAACTGGTACAATGCAGAGAAGTCACCCTTGTCTGCGTATACTGGACGGGCTACAGAGGGAAGAGATAATAAGAAACACAAGCAAATAAGAGATCAGGAAATTTAGGGTGTTATATAAAACCCTCAGACTCCAACTCCAGTGCTGTCTTCTTAGCAGCATACTGAGTATGAGTATAAAATACTGGACACCCTGCAAAATGCAGTCATAATGTAGATCGGTTTTGCATAACTGTTTTTCTAGAAATATATGGAAATCTATGTCTCCCAATTTCAATGCTTTCCTCAACTTCAATGTTTCTATTTGAAAGCAACATTTATAACTCCACAGATGTCACATTCTGTTAGGTTTACCAATCCAAAAAGAAAGGTATGCATGTGTGCATATATTCACTTATTTCTGATACCATTCCACCAACTAACTAATTTTGAATAAATAAAACATTATTAAAAGATAACTGCATACAAATTCTTGTGCCAAATTCTGGAGATACAAATAGAAAAGACAACCCCTGCTCTCAAGCAGCTCACATTCTAACAGAGGAGACATTACAGGAAAGTTTCAGCTATGTCAGAGGGAAAAGTCCACGGTCCTTAGGGTATGGTGGCAAAGCTGATAGCAAGGTCTTTTCTTTAATATCACTTCAACTGATAAAATCTTAGCAGTTTCTGGTGTTTGACCATTTGATATTGGGCTGGAGGAATTGCTATTCCAAAGCCTCTTGGGTTCAGGGTCCTGGATTGTCTCTATCAGGTTGAGGGAAGATGGTGGTAGTGACTTGACTTGCCCAGCACATGGTACTTCCTGTCTCTCCCTCATGATACCTCCTACTTGTTTTCCCTACTCCAATTCATCCTCCAATCACCTGTCAAATGGATCTTCTCAAAATACAGGTTTGACCACATCACCCCCTCCTCAACAAACTCTAACGTCACCCTATAATGTCCAAGACCAAATCTAAAACCTTCTGTTTGGCTTTACAACTGGCCTCCTGCTTGTTCTTCCCAACTCAACATTTCACTTTCTAACCCCAAGATCTTTCACTGGCTAAGCCCCTCATGCTTGTAATGGTCTCCTGCCACATCTTTGCCTCTTGACTTCCCTGGCCTTCCTCAAGCCTCAGCTGTAGCCCCACCTTCTTCAAGATGCCTCTCTTAGTCTTCCTTTGATATTGACACTCTTAAAATGGCTGAATAAGTTTGTGGCATATGAATGTAATGAACTATTGTGCTAAATGTTCTAAATGAGAGCAGCCAGATTTCAGAAAAACCTGGAAAGACTTACACAAACTGATGCTGAGCAAACAGAATCAGGAGAATATTGTATACAATAGCAGTAACTATAAATGACTTAGCTATTTTCAGCAATACAATGATCCAAGACAATTCCAAAAGACTTGCAGTGGAAAATGCTATCCCCATCCAAAGAAAGAACTGATTGAGTATGAAATTCTACTTTTTTGGCGGGGGGGGGGGTGCGCAGTTGTGGGTTTTTTTCTTTTGTTGTATCTTCTTTCACCACATGACTAATGAGGAAATATGTTTTACGTGATTGCACATGTATAATCTATATCAGAATGTTTGCCATCTTGGGGAGGGGGCAAAGAAGGGAGGAAGAAAAATTTAAAACTTAAAATCTTTCAAAAACGTGAATGCTAAAAATTGTCTTTAAATGTAAATGGAAAAATAAAATAGAATTAGTATTTCCACCCCTATTCAGTTTATCCTGGATATATCTTGTTTGTACATATTTGTTTGCATGTTGCCTCCCCTATGAGACTCTTGAGCTCCTTGACAGCAGGGACTTTTCTACATCCCCAGTGCTCTGCATGGAACTTGATATGCAGTAGGCCCTTAATGCCTACTATGCTGGCAAACTAACATTTGCTAGTCAATTGACTAAAAAACTAATAAATATTTTCCAGGATAAATCTGTGCCCTGAAATGTGTATTGAGTCTTATGAACACAATCCAATTCAACTCAAGACATAAAGGTCAACCATCTTTTCATTTAAAAAAAGATTTAACTAACTTTTATATCTTAGGTGGGTACTAAAACCAACATTATACAGTAGCAGAAGAATTTAGAAGATGCTCATACTAAAGTCAAAGCAAGATGAGAGGAGGAAAAATGCTGAAGATACTTCTAGCTCTGAAGAAAAGAAGTTTGAGGGGCACAAGAAAAAATCATACACACAAAGAATCAGTGAAAATAGCAATTGTAATGTGTCACTTTGGGGGGGAATAAAACAAAAAAAATGGAATTTAGATTATGAGTTTTAATATGTCTAAAGAAAAAAAATTATAAATTGAACCATAAGGCAAATAACTGCAAGGAAACTAATTACACAATCAGTCAAATAAAATATTTAAATCAATTTTTCTTCCCCAGGTTTCAGCACCAAAAATAATAAAACATAACTAAAATTTAGTTCGGATAATGGCACCCAAACAGCTTGCTCTGATCAGCATTTCTAACCCACAATGCAATGAGGTTCATTGTACCTGAGATAATGGAGCTCTCTGATGTAGTTGCCACATTGTTACTAAGCAACAGGAAATACAATGTCAGGTTTAGCACTTTACTTAATATATTTTTATCATCAAGAACCTTTCTTTTTATTATTCTGGTCTTCTTTTGGATGAAAGTGGTATTTAGACTAAGAATTATATTTAGCAATCCCACCCAAGTGGGGGAAGATAGAAGAGCTAGAATTTTTTTAAGTTATACAAGCAATTCACAGAGCAAGTCCATCTTTTTCATATTAAAATGTTTCCTCAATAGGAGCAACAAATTAAAGCTGCAAAAAAAAAATCGAGAAATGCATTCAATTATTACATGTTCAATAACTTTTAAACATTTTCCAAGTGCTCAATTTTATAAAGATTCAAGAAAATGAGCAGTGGGAAAACCTTCTAAAATCAGCATACTGTGTGCCAGGGCTAATTAAGATGTGTCACTTTGCCCACCAAAGTATCCTGTACCTGGCTAATTCTACATTTTCAAAGCACAGACATCTATTTTGATAGAAATACAAAAAATTAAAATATTAATTTTAGAAGTGACTCACTGAAAAACAAAATGCAAATATGGAATCAAACTGTGTGTTGAGAAGGAGAAGGAATTAAATTGTAGTACAATTTAACCAAATTCTACTTTGTGATTTTACTAAATTCATCTCAGTACCATTTAATAGAAAGCGTAACTGCTTTACTTAATAGTTATAAAGGATGAAATTATCAAATATGTGATTTTAATTTTTCTATAGATCATTAACCATTATTCGAAATTACTTAGTGAAACACTCATTTGGACTAAAGGAAAAAAACTACACCATACCTACCATTAAAATTGTTAGGACTGGATGATAATTAGCCCAAATATAAAAATAAAAATAATTATTTTCATTTACAAAGTAAAACAGAAAAGGATTGTATGTGAAACTACAATTCTCTCATATATAGTTTGTTTTGGGGAAAAAAGCATATAATGAATTCAACATGTTACTTTCAAAACTATCCTGCTTTTCTGTGTTCCCTTCTATGCATTTTAAAAGATGCTACAATGATCCTCTTATTTCCTTTTTTCTCTTTTTTGGAGGGGAGGAGTAAGAGGAAACACTGTTGCTTAGCTTCTCCTTTCCCTAATAAAAAGAAGAAACTACAATCCTTATAACAAATAAGCATAGCTAAGCAAAATGAACCCATATATTTGTAATATCCAAAAATATCTGTCATATTTTGTACCCTGGGCCAAGCCCTTTTCTCACAAAACTTGGACTCCCAAGTTAGTGTGGGAGAGGACAGGAGAGGAAGTGGAAGGACATAGCTTTAGGGAATTTGTTTAAATACCTGAATACAATTAATTTAAATTTCCCCTGTCTTTGGGTGAATATAGCTCATAGCTTCAGGGAAAGAAAGAAACAAGCATTTATTAATGGCCTACTATATGCCATGAACCTTGATAAGCATTCTACAAATACTGTCTCATTTTATTCTCATAATAACCCTGGGTAGATAGATGCTTTATCATCTCCATTTAACAATTAAGAAAACTAAGACAGAGATTATAAGTGCCTTGACACTCACCCATGGCTAGTAAGTGTTTTAGGTTGGATTTGAACTCAGAGTTTCCTACATTAGGGCCAGTGCTCTCTCTACTGCACCATCTAACGGTTGTGGTACGTACAAAAAGAATAGCAGATTTATAGCTAGAAAGGGCCTTAGACTTTTTATAGATAAAGAAACTGAGACCCAGGGAAATTATACTTTCCCCAGGGTTTTAGAGGTACTAAATCAAGGAACCAATATTTAAACGCAGGAGAACTAGAACCCATTACAATTAGGGAACAGATCAGACAAGGAAAAGGAAAAAGTAGATCAGCAACTAATATAATTAAATGCAGTAATAAAATGCTCTCTGGCTTACATTCAACACCTAATTTTCCAATCTGAAGGAAAGATGCAGCACCTGCCTTTGCAGCCTGATGCTATAGTGGAAGAAAGACGAAAAGAGTAGAAGAAAAGAGACTTAAGTTCTACCTGTGTCACCTTCCCTGATCTGAATTGTCACTGCCTACCTGTAAAATAGGGGGGTAAAATCTTGCCTACCTGAAAAAATGGGAGTGGACCAGATGATTTTGAACCCACGCCCTCTTCTACCTCCAGCTCTACAACCAGACATATTAACTCTGCTTGTTATTAAGAAAGGGAAGAGAGAGAGAATAAGCATTTACACAGCTCCTACTATGTACCAGGCATTATGCTAAGCACTTTTATGGATATTATCTCATTAGCTGAGAGGTAGGTGCTATTACTGTCTCCATTTTTAACCGTATTAATACTAACAACAACACATAGAACTTACTATGCTCTAGGAACTGTGCTAAGTGCTTCACAACTATTATTTCATCTGACTCTGGGAGGTAGGTGATGTTACTATTCCCATTTTAGAGATAGGAAAACTGAGGTAAACAGGGGCTAAGTGACTTGCCCATCAGTGTTTGAGGCCAGATCTGATGCCAGCTTCTCCTGCTTCCACGGTCAGTGCTCTATCCTCTAAGCCAACAGCTGCCTCTAATGATTCTTAATTCTACAGAGAATTACAGCTATCTCACTAAAAGTACCATGAGTTTCCCACATAACTAAGAAAAGGGAGACAACCTAACACCTTTCATTCATGTAGTTTATCCAACTCCTCCTTCCTTTGTTCCCTAGGTCTTCTATTGTATCCTGGGTCATCTCCAGTCATCCTGATGAATATCTGGTCACTGGATTCAGATGGCTCTGGAGGAGAAGTGAGCCTGGTGACCTGCACAGCCCTCCCTCACTCAAAACAAAGTCAAGGGCAAGTCGTGTCACCATATCTCTGATGGTGTGGTCTTCTTCAGCAATGAAGGACAAACATGCCAACCCGCATGCAAATGCAAATACCAAAGAAGTAAGGACCATCCTGGAGGAACTGCTATTGGTGGAACATTGCATGCAACTGGCCAACATTGAACTTTTTCCCAGCACATCCAGGCTCACTGGAGGGACTACAGATATGTAACTGTGACACCTTCCCTACCCCTTAAATGTGGACTGGACACCCTGGCTTCCAATGGAGCATCATAAATTTAGAGCTGGAAGGAACCTGAAAGGTTGTCCTCCCCAAACCCTCCATTTTACAGTACAGAAACTGAGTGCCTGATAAGAGGAATGATTTTCCCAAGATTACAAGAGGTAGTGAGAGTCCCCAGAATTAAAACCCAGCTCCTCCTCTGACTCTACAACTACCATCGATAAATATCTCATTGGATCATCTCAACAAATCAATCTGCATTTTACAGTTGAGGAAGCTGAGGCAAACAGAAGTTAAGTGACTCACTCAAGGTTACATAGCTAGTGAGTATCTCAAGCTATATGTGAACATGGGTCTTCTTGACTCCACAGGTACAGCCCTATCCACTGTGCCATCTAGCTGCCACATAAGTACTGAGATAGGCTCGATACTTAGAAAGAAATCTTCACAAGGTAAGTGTTATAAGAAAATAAGTTAATTCTAAGAAAATAATTACATTTTGATTGAAAATATAAGAATAATCAAAGTCCCTAATATTTCTCCAAAACACTATTTTTCACATGAAAGATGAATGGTTATTGTGCTGAACTAAGACCTGAGTTTGAATCCTGCCCCTGAATCTAAGTTATTGATTTGTGTCAGTTTTCTCACCTTTATAATAGAAATCATAAATTCAGTGTCTACTTCACACAATTGTTGTGAATCTCAAGTGAGAATCTGGGTAAATGCTCTTCTTCATCCTTTCAGCACTACAGAAATGTTAGCAATTATTATAAAATTTGGTCAGCTAGGTGGTGCAGTAGACAGAACACTAGACTTGGAATTAAGAAGACTCATCTTCATGAGTTCAAATCCTGCCTCAGTTACTTAGTAGCTGTGGGACCCTCAGCAAGTCATTTTACCATGTTTGCCTCAGTTTCCTCATCTGTAAAATGAGCTGGTGAAAGAAATGGTAGACTACTCTAGTATCTTTGCCAAAAAATAAGCCCAAAACCAAATGGGATCATGAAGAATCAGATACAACCTAAACAACTCAACAATAATATTGTAAAATTTAAATATGAAGTCCTATCTGGGGATTTCTTCTCCCTAAAGAACTCTGAGGCTGTGTCCCTACGTCTGGGGGAAAAAAAAAATATATATATATATATATATATGCATCTATATATACATATATTTCTGTGTGTGTATGTGTGTACAAATATATACACACACACTTGTAAAGATATATACCAATATACAGGGTAGACAATAAGATTTTTAAAGAGTAAAATGAGATCTGTCTGACATGGCTAAAGACTTTTTTATTCCCTCCATTTGTTCCTGTCTGTAGTTTTTTTCAGTCCATTAAGAAATGTAGATGACTGAACATCATTGCATTTGAAACAATGGGTGTCGGGGTATTAGCTAACTGAGAATTAAGAGCAAATGAAATATGAAAGGAACAGCATTATTCCTAATCTCTCAGATGTTTTCATTTTTTAATAAATGACAGAAAAATATAATCCAAATCTTTAAGACTCTGATATATTACTGGCCTGCTGTGTAAAGATTAAATGTTCATAGAATCTATGAAAAGATTAAATCATCTATTTAAAATCCACATTGTTTCCACCTACAGTTACAATGGAAACTAGCAGCTACAATTGATTACCTCTGCTGGTCTCATGAGAATTTATCAAAAAAAAAAATTGCAATGTATTTTCTATTCACAAAAAAAGGTACTAGTCAATTTCTTTCAACATGTCAGTTGGCATTTAAATCAATGACATGATAAAACATTTCGCAACTGCTTAATTTAAAATTCCTTTTTGAGAACTGTATTGGTCTTGGAGTCAGATAGACCCTGGTTCAAATCCTAACTTAGACCCTTAATAGCTGTGTGACCCTGGGCAAATCACTTGCCCTCGCTTAGCCTCAGTTACTCCATCTGTTAAATGAAGACAATGATAGCACCTACCTATCAAGGATATTATGAGGATCAAATGAGAAAATATTTGTAAAGTACTTTGCAAACTACAAAGCCCTAAATAAATACTAGCTACTCTCATTATTCATTTATATCCTTGGGGTAAGTTATTTCACCTCTCTGGGCTTGAGTTTCCTCATCTGTAAAACTAGATGACCTCTGAAGCTTCTGTCAATTGTAAATCTATGGTCCTGCACATGCATAAAACGCCATAAAAGAGTGATGGCACTTGGTAGTACATACAGCCTTACACATGTTTGTAGCAGTTAGCCATTTGTTAACCAATAAATGGTGTAACTTCATGAGTACCCAACTCTGTCATAATTAACCAGCACAGGGCTGTCTTCCTTATTAGAATATGTGGTGCTTTAGAGGAGAGTCAATCTTACTTTTCTATCTGTACCCCCCACACTTTAACATAGGGGCTTTGCACATAATAAGGGTTTAATAAATGCATTTTCATTCTTCATTTGTTTGAAGACCTATCTATTGGAAAATGATTCTTTGTCTAAAATAGATTTATGTTAATTTTCTATATTTTCTGGATATCAGACTTCTATCATAGATATTTGATGTGGTTCTGAAGCCTTGTGAACAGATACAAAGAATAAAATGTTTAAATCCATATACACTTTCATGAGAACTAAAGAGCTCCTTTCTTCCACTCTAGTCAATTTTGCCTCTCCTGATCTCCACCAATTTGTAGAGTCTCATCCTAATGGGTTTTGGGACTGGGGGTTTCAGTGACTATTACTGTCAGTGAAAATAACACCTAAGTGCTGCCAAACAGACTCATTACCAGGACCAATTCTGGTCACAAAGAGGAGAAAACACAACACCCTCCCTGTGGCAGAGTGCTGGAGAACTAGAAGCACAGAATGTCATATAATGTCAGACAAGGACATTTGTTTGGTTGAGTTTTGCTCAAATTTTTCTTTGTTACAAGAGAGAATTTCAACTAGAAAATGGTTACAATTTAGAAAAAAGCATAAAATGTATTAATTAGAAAAATAGCAAATGTAATCAAATTCCAAAATTTAACCTAAAGCATTTTTTTAATGTCACCAAAGTCCACTGCCTTCAAAAAGGATACAATCATATAAGATTAGAATGACCAACATCCTTTTTGCTTTTACTGAGGATATAATGTGCAAACATGCCATCTCTAACTTGCAACTTGATTTACTGGGGTATTTCACAAACCATAAGTCAAACAATCTCTATATACCATCAGAAACACAAAGTGCTTGATCGAGAGAATGACAAATGAGCTGAACCCTTAGGCTTTTTATCTAATTTCATCTCTTAAGGAAGACTGGTTATGCCAGACTTCGGTACAGAGCATGCAGAAATCATGATCCCTGGAAACCAGGTTCTCCAGTGTGCCAGAGAAACTAACAACAAAAAAAAATCTTGATAAGAAAAAATAATGAAAATAAACCAAAAGTACCTACATGCACTTGAAAAGGCACATGCAAACTTTTGGTGGTTTAGCATCATGTTCTCCAAGCACAAGCCCAAAAAGTCAAGGGAAACCAAGCTGAGTAGTTTATTTCTGTCACAGTCTTCCTCATCAACCTTCTGTGGTTGTGAGTCAGATGACCTTTTTTGACAGCACATACCAGGCTGCATGGGAGAGACAAAGCGTCTGCATTCTTCTGACTCCTCCAGTTCTGACAAGTGATTCACACTCTCTGTCCCTCCCCACTCAGTTTTCTATTATAAGGCACGTTTCAGAAAAGAGCTGACAGGCAATCTTCCAGAAAAGCCTAAAATGGTGGGAAAAATGGTGTGGTACCCTATCGAGGGCTAGCAATTTTGTCCAAGATGGGTCTAGTGAGTGCTGAGAGGCCTCATAGAGGCCAACAGTTTTCATGGCCTCTCATCGTACTCAACAATAAAGCAACACCAAAGAATCATTTCCATGGGACTGGTTTTGCGTTTCTTCAGTTGCGAAGTTTACAACAGAAGAATTCACCCACTCAAAGAGAAGAAAGTCCCAAAATAGCATGTCTAGGCTAAAAAGGGACATTTTTACGGTGTGTGCACCAAATCTGTATATGCACCCACTTGTCCTACTTGTTTCTTTCAGTAACTATGCAATTACTGTACATAGAAAAAAATATGCTGCCACTTTTTACTGTCATAACTTTATGGTAAAACACAAAAATGATTGAGAATTTTAGGAAATGGACAGTAAGGTATTTTTTCACTATAAAAAATAAGCATAATTCTGTTGCTTCTTCAGCTGTATGAATCCCAGATTGACTTTTGGTATATCTGTCAGACTGGTACATAATTCAAAGGGAGAAGAATTATTTTCCCATACAGTGAAACAAGGAGGAGGAGTGTTGAGAGAGAAAAGTGGCATCAATGAGTAAAATGGTGGAAAGCTCAACTTATTTCAAGAAAAGTAGGATTATTTCTTTTTTTGCTCATAAAAATCGGGACACTTTTTTACCCAAGGCACATAAAAATCACTACAAACATGTAGTTATTATTCAAAAGTTCAATTTAAAAAAGAATAACAAGAAACACATTTTTTTTTTTGCCACTTTTGCCTATTTGAGAGGCAGTGTGTCATATGGATAAAAAGCAGGTCTGGAAACCATGATAATCTGGGTTCAGTTCTCACCTCTGACATATATTGGCTATGTGACCCAAGACAAAAGACCTGATTTCTAAGTGTTAAGACTAAACTGGTCCAATCCCTTGACAACAGTCCCCCATGACAATAACACTTAATGTCATGGACAGAACACTCTCAGGCATTGGCCATCCCCAACATGCCAAGACTAGCACTTAAAGCAAATTATGAAAACTAGCAAAATGCTGTTGCTTCTTCAATTTTGTACATTCCCCAGATAGGTTTATATAATTGGTAAAACTTCCAGATTGGTACACAATCCAAAGGAAGAAGAAGAATTTTCCCATTCAATGAAATGGAGGGAATGGGGTGGTGAGAACTGAAACAGGGAAGGACAACCCAATTCAATGTCCACACTAGACCAACGTTTGACTAAAGTCCAAGAAATTGCCACCATTATTATAGACTTTTACAGTGTGAACCACCAAAGGGGCTAATATTTGACACTTTAGAGGGCACATGGTACCAGGAAACAAACAAATACTACAGTATGAAATTTGAGAGGAGAGTCAGTATGATGAAACAGAAAGAGAATTCAACTGGGAATCTGAGAAGACTTGGATTCTTGTGCTGACTGTCACCAACCAGTTGTGTGACCTTCTTGGCTGAGCCTCAATTTCCACATGTGCAAAATGATAGGATTGGACTAGATGATAACATGTGAAGATCCAATGATATAGTGTATGTAAAGTGCTTTGCAAGCCTTAAAGTGTTTTTATAAATGTCTGCTATTATTTTTCATTATTATTCAAATGGAACTATTATCTCCTCATTGTGGCCTTACTCACTTTCTCCTGACATCCCAAGGATATCAGATTTTCTCTGTTCTTGTTACTTGACTAGCCTACTTTCTCTTCTAATTATGCATTTCTTTCACAACATGCTAACTGAATTTTAGGATCCCTGCCACCTCTGAGATTTTATGACCCAGAAACAGGGTGGCTCATGTTATGATCAATGTTACAAAAAGTAAGATGGCAGACCAAGTTAAAAAGACCAAAGGATTGGTGGAAGGTACGAAAGAAAACTCTACCAAAAACGAAACAAAATATAACATTCAATGGATTGGAACTGCTTGCCTTAGCATAGGAGCAGATAAGTGGCACAGTGGAGACAGTGCTAGGCCTGAAGTCAGGAAAACTCATCTTCCCAAGTTCAAATCTGGTCTCAGACACTTACTATCTGTGTGACCCTGGGCAAGTCACTTGATGTTGTTTGCCTTGGTTTTCTCATCTATAAAATGAGCTGGAGAAGGAAATGGCAATACACTCTAGTATCTTTGCCAAGAAAACCCCAAATGAGTTTCAAAGAGTCATAAATGACTGAACAACAAATCCTAGAATAGGGAGAAAATAAAGCTCAGGAAGAATGAAGGATTATTACTGGAAGAATGCTGATGAATTTCAGTCTCGGAGTCGAGTAGGACAAGAATAGTTTTGAATTTTTCAAAGAGGGGCATAAGGCATAAAGAAAAACTTTCTGATTACTTGAATATATACAATTGTGTCAAGGGAAACCTTCACTGTTTCTCTGGGTGATTGGTAGAAAAACAGAATCTTCAACATTGGAAAGGCCTAATCTGTATCTCAAAAAAACCCATCTCTACCGTACTCTCAACCATCATCTTTCCTCTATCCTCTGGGGCTGCCCATTTGACTTGTGGATAGTTCAATCAACTAGGAAGATTTTTCTTACACTCAACCTAAATCATCCTCTCCACACTTTTCAAATACCACTTCTAGTTCTATCATTTGGACCAAGCAAAATAATATAATCTCTGTTCTACAAGACATCCATTAAATATGTGAAGACTGGTTACCATGTTTGCCATAAGTCTTTTCTTCTCTGGGCTAACACGCCCCCCCATTTCTTCTGTTTATCATCCTGTTATTAACCCCATTTTACAGTCTACCATCACCTCTGTGATCTGGCTATAATCTGGCTTGTCAATGGCTGTTCTAAAACACGATGCCCACAGTGCTGAACACGGCACTCCAGCTATAGTCTGATTAGAGTAGAGCACAATAACAGGGCTGTAAATACTCAAAGACACAGCAAAGTCTACTCAAGACTTCTCAAGAGAGGCTGAAGAGCTCCAAGTGACTTTAAGAGTATTCAAGAATATTCCTTGGAAGAATAAAAAAAACAGGATGCTCTCTGAGAGGTTCTTTATAAACACTGAAATTCAAGAGCTGATTTTTTTAAAAGGATCACAGGATTGCAGATCTAAAGCTTCAAGAAAACTTAAGAGAATACATAATACAAGCCCTACATCTTTCAGATGAGGAAGATGAGTCCCAGAGAAGTTAAATCACATAAGTAGTAATAAGGGTCTGAATTCTAACACATCCTATTACTCCGTGTTCAGGGGGAAAGGTCAACAGTCTTTTGACCATAATGCTTCTCATTCCACAGAAAAATGAAAGGAAGCAGAGGGAGGAGAGGGAAAGAAGCATTTATTAGGCACTATGCTAAGTATTGTACAAATATTATATCATTAGACCCTCACAACAACTCTGGGAGGTAGGTGCTATGATCATTCCCATTTAGAAAATGGAGGAAAACATAAAGGTGAAGACTTACACAGCTAGTAAGTGTGAGACTGGATTTAACTCAGGGTCTTTCTGACTGCAGGACTGGTGGTCTAACCACTGAAACACCTAGCTACCAACAAGATTAAAATGAGACAAGGTTTGGGAAACAGTATCATTAACCTGGCCAGTAGAGATACAGGTAAGGATTATAAGTAAATGTCAGAAGTAAAAATGGCACCCGATCTGGGGGCAGGCCTCTTGGACCCAAAAGTATTATTCAAAAATAAAATGCAAGATCAAGCTCAAACTTCTTGGTAGAAGTCCCTGACCTAGGGACAATGCTCAATCCCAAATCTGATGTGTCTCTACAATATATGATCCTATGAATCTGTCCCTGGAACATCCCCACTGATCCCTAAAAAAAGCCAACTTACATAGGACCAAAGGACCAGAGATCTAGAGCTGAAAATAACCTTAAAAGTCATTAAGCCCAATTCTTTCATACTATAGATGGGCACTGTTGTTTTCCAGTCTTTTCTTCATAATCTCAGTTAGGGTTTTCTTGGCAAAGATACTGAAGTGGCTTGCCATTTCCTTCTCCGACTCATTTTACAGATGAGGAAACTGAGGCAAACAGTTCTAAATGACTTGTCCAGGGTCACATAGCTAGTAAGTGTCTGAGGTGAGATATGAACTCATAAAGATGAGCAGACTCTGCTCTCTATCCACTATACCACCCAGCTACCCTAGGAATGCAGATACTGATGCTCAGAGAATTTAAGATGCTTGTTCTCAGATACAAAGGGTTGAACTGTGATGATCCCTACAAGATTCTTCTAAGAGCTAATGGCAGATAATGACAGAGTCACTCTGACAATGAACTGGACTCTGGTAGCACTCCCCTTCCAGCAGTCACAGACTTCCGATTACTACTGGTCATTTTTTAATTTAGTAAAATTGTCTAAGATTGACTGGAAGGAAGATACAGAAACTGAGTTAGGAGGTAGTTATTCTCTCAGAAAATTCCCTCTGGAACTCAAGATTTGGTTAAACTAAGCTTATTTCATCTAGTTTATTTAATTTCTTAAAAGATAACAATCCTTCGCCATAATACATCAACATAAAACCATTTTAGTAAAGGCCCTAGCTGAAAGTTGACAGCCAATCCACAATTTGATTGTTGTACAACTAGGCCATAACATCCTATTCCATAAGTAAAAATTGATTCAATTTATTTAAGAAAAAGTGATTCACTTTATTTCCAGCCATGGTCTCCCCCCATCTTGTAAGTGTAGTTGAGTTTTTGAAACTAAATCAGGACTAACATTTGTACCATTAATCTTATCCTATTAGGATTACTTTTGGAGTCTCCTGATTCCCAAATTCTCTCTCTACTAAATCATACTGTCCAATCCTATTCCTCTCCCTTCAGTCAACATGGTGTTCATCATAGACTAGGGACTCAATCCTTTACCAAATTATTTTACCCCACTGCAAAATCACTTATGAGTGGAAATCCAGCCTCTTCTTGATCACTTTCAGTGTTGGAGAATTCCCCACCTTAAAAAGACATCTAATTCCAACGCCTATGATTATTAGAAAATTTTTCCTTGTTTTGGGTTTAAATTTGTTTTCCTGTCACTCCCATCTGTTGGTGTTAGTTTCATATCTATACCACACAAAAATAAGTCTACTCCCTCTTTCACCAAATAATCCTTCATATATTTAAAGAGAACTATGATATAACTTCCCCTTTCCCAAAAAAACACCCCAGTTCTTTTATGCTCTAAACTAAATATTCCCATTTCTTCAACTACTTCTTATGTGACTTAGCTTTGCTATCATGGCTGCCCACCTCTGGGCATGCAAGCAGTGGGGTTATCGACATACCTCTTAAAACTTAACAAAACTAAACATGACCAACAAGCTGATAGAGCAAAAAGATCATCTGCTAACTGTTGAAATAAAACATAATAATGTGTGCCATTCTCAATGTATATGTGTGTACACACACACACACACACACACACACACACACATACAGAAACATATATTCCTGAAGAGAGCAGAAAAACCAAATATTCTATACTGTAATATAGCATTTTTATTGAGTAATAAATTGAATTAAACTTATATCAATATAATAATATTGACATATAAGAAATAACTTTAAAAAACCCACCACCCCTTCTTTCCTCTTCTTACCTCTACCACTGTGGTATCTGCAGCTTTACACATAGGCAAGTTGAAATTCCTTGCAGTTTTCCTGGGGGTGGGATGGGGGTGAAAAGGAGAGGGGAGAGAAGACAAAGACAGTTAAGTAGTTGCCCCTCTCAGCTACAAAATCCTATGAATCAGTCACACTACTCAAAAAAAGTGATACAAAAAAAATGGACATTTCTTATTATATGAAATACAAGAGCTTTTTGGAGAAAAAAAGCCCCGGCCCTTTCATTTGTCTTACTTAGAGTGTCTTCAGTGCACAACAAAAGGAGTTATTCATCATACATACTCTCACGAGCATGAAGATAAACTGGATGTTAATGAATCATCAACACTTTTTTTTAAATAGCCTCCCCAAACCTTTTAATGGGGATATGACTTTGCTTCAATAGTTAAACATTTCACTGAGTAACTTGCTCTCTTTATTATATTTAGAAATATAAAGGAGTAAGTCTCCATATGGGAAAAAGCAGTAACTTCATCTTCCATCCAACAGAAATGTTCCTCAAATTACCAAAACATCATTTGGTGATTTCTGAGTCACCCATAAAGATCAGTCCCTGTGAAAACCATTTTCTAATGAATCTTTTAATAGTATGAACCTTGCAGCAGCTGCTGAACTATAGAATATTTTCAACAGAGTTCCAAGCTTATTTCACTAATCATTTTTCAATACTAAATTCCTCCAAGAGATTCAGGAACAAACTAAACAAATGGTTTTCCCAGAACAAATTCAAATGAGCTCTTCTAATGCCATAGCATATTTTTTTCCATGACTCCAAATGAATATATCAATATACTCAAAAGAAGAAAGTGAGTTTTCCATATCTACATTTTTTATTTGGTCTATACTTCTTGTTACTTAAGTGCTGTGTTAAGTATGCTCTTTTTTGCACAGGGTTAAAACAATTAGGTATGCAAAAGAAAGAAGTATCAGAGAAACTTTTAAAAAGTCTTATTTTGCTTTTCTTTGTATGTCTAATGTTTAGCACAGTGCCTGGCCCACAGTAAGCCTTTAATAAATGCCTGCTGATGATGCCCTGAGGTGTCAGGATTTCTCCATCTGGTATTTGTTAAGGAGGCTATAAAACCTATCAGATTATTTAAGTAGTTTTAGAGATTGTTGCTTTAGATTATCCTCCTGTCTGGCTTCTAACAGAAGACAAGGTATGAAAATTTTTAAAGCCAGGGGAATAGGAACCTTCATTCACATTTCTCATGGTCTGACCATGTGTGAGGCACTGGAATTTAGTGAGTTTTAAGGCTGTATCTAGTGTAAGAAGGACCTGGGTTCATATCCTACCTCAGACACTTACAAATCATGCAAAACCTCTCTGGACCGCAGTTTTCTCATCTGTAAAGTAAGAGGACTAGACTCCATGGTATTTAAGATTTCTTCTAGTTCTAAAAATCTATGATCTAAATTTAGATCTAAATCTATGTAGACTTAAAGATCAACCTTACATGTAAGGTACGTTAATATGTAATGTGAGAGTGTCCTGTATTTTGTTTCGCTCAGTTGTTTTTTCCTTTTTTTCAAGGGAAAATGCAACTTGGGGAACAGGGTGACGTGGGTACTGGGAAGAATCAAGGATGTCAAAGGAAAAAAGTATATCAATAAAACATTTTAAAAGCACACCCTAGAAGTAATTTTCTTAGTAATCCTATTCCCTTTGTTGCTAGGAATCAAAAACTTCAATGGCATCCCACACCACATCCAAGCTACCAAAGGAGTGAAATATTATTAGAGTTAAAAAATGGTCTTGGTGGGCAATTATCATCATTTAATGCTTATATTACAGCTGCCTATGTGCAGATGGAGCACAGTAATAGAATTTTTATAAAAAGAAATTTCAATATATCAAAAGATTCATGATTTCAATGGCGTAGGTAGCCCCTCCACAAAGCACAATGGCTTAGTATATTGTCTTTATGAAAGAGATCAGAATAGCATTAAGAAAATTATCTAACTGCCAAGTTACATTAAAAATACAATCTTCTCTCACTTTTGCATTCTTATTTTTAAAAAATACTATATACTGTAGACCCATAATACACAAAGGAACAAATTAATACAAGCTATATTTAAAAGATCTGCAATGCTCAAATTAGATGTACTGTAGAAATGTCTTAATTTAAGAGATCAAATATAAAATTAACACCACATAATCCCTATACTTTTTTTCCATTTTAGAAATGAAAAAGGACAAATTGCAAGTTTTCTTTAAGAATATGCTTTATTATTTTGCTTATCAGACCTATATACAGGTCTCGGTGTTTTGTAAGGATGAGGTTTGCACCCAACAAAAGCAACACATTTACAATAGTAAGAGAAGAAAGCACGCATCCTTCCAATGTCCTTCTGGTGATTTATAATTCTGATCCCTTGGGAGACTGTGATGGCGCATGATGAACAGCTATACAGTATCATAGAAGAATGTTAAGGAGGCAGGCTTTTGTTGCAAGAAGATGGGAATCATTAAAAGTACTACACAATTTTCCAATGTAATAGCGCCTGCTCCCATTCTCCTATTCAAGTTTGGGTTGTAAGTTCTTTGCATATTTACAATGTCCAAGATATATGAACAAACAGAACAGTTCTATGGAATATCCATCCAACTGAAGACTATAGTAGAAGCAACTTTTTTTTATTTGGTGTGAATAGTTAAGCAAGAGTCTTTTTTATTGATTATGGAACTCATTTTAAAAGGTCCAGGGATTGATGTAATTAACATAGTTATCCATAATCTGAGGCATACATAGGACCACATTATCTACAGAAGAGGTTCTAAACCTGGGTCTGTGAACATTTAAAAAAAATATTTTTATAACTCCATTTCATATAACTTTCCTTTATAATAATTTTATTTTATGCAACATTATTCTGAGAAGACACTTGAAAATGGTTATGCATCACAAAACTGCCAAAGGGATCCATGACCAAAAAAAAGAAGGTGAAATACTCCTAATCTAGGGGATCCTGGCATACCATTAACTTCCCATATAACTGGGCAAATCACTTAACCTTTTAACTCTAACTTTATGACCCTAATCCTTCTCCCATTATGCAGAGGAATGTGTTTATAAACACTAAGCAGTGGGAATAGGAATTTGCTGTCCCTAAGATATTTATATACTAACAAGGGGAACAGCTAACTAGGGAACTGGTAGCCAGGGAAGGGCATTTTGATCCACAAAAACTGACACATCCTATCGAGGAACAATTGTAGAGTAGAGGAAAGGCTTTGCATGCAAGGTCTTGGTGAGGTAGCTCTAAAGATGGGTGGAGAAAACAAGTGAAAGATGGCTGGGGCTTTCTTGAAAAGTAATTTCATAAGGTCACCAGTGGCAAGGAAGAGAGGGAAGGAAAGGATGGCAACAAGTCTAGGTAGAAGTTTCTCCAGGTCTTTGGTATGGACATAAAGTGGTTGACAAAGAGGCTGTGAAAAAAGAGACATGAGGAGAGGGAAGAAGTAAAGCATATTTGGGGTCTCTCTAAAACTGTTAGATAAGACAACAAAAACAGACTATAGCAGATGACCAACAATTAATTGCATTTTTAAAAAAAGGGACATCAAATACATCATCCAACAGATTTATGGCTAGAAATGAAGTTGGGCTGGCCATGTAGCTAGAGCAAGGGATAACATATGGACAGTTGTATGTTGTATCATTACCCTCGTAATGTCAAAAAGCCTATAGAAAGAGTCACCTGACCAAGGACAATGGATGGAGAGATCACTGTGAAGAATTTACCAGAAGAAATGGACACAGAATAAGAAGGAGTAGACAGATTATAATGTGTTCCATGAAAAACAATACTCAAACTGATAAGACTATTTGTTGTTCAATAATTTTTATAGTTGTGTCCAACTTTTTGTGACTCTGTTTTGGGGTTTTCTTGGCAGAGATACCAGAGTGGTTTGCCATTTCCTTCTCCAGATCATTTTACAGATGAGGAAACTAAGCCAAACAGGGTTAAATTACTTGCTCAAGATCACAGCCAGTAAGTGTCTGAGGTCAGATTTGAACTCAGGATGATGACTCTCCCTGTCTCCAGGCCAGGCACTTTATCCACTGCGTTACCTAGTTTCCCACAGATACATTAAAATGTTAAGAGAAAAGAAGATTTGTAACCAAATAGTAACAAGTTCTCAATGGACAGTGATGAGAGAGACAGAGAGACAGAGAGAGACAGAGACAGAAACACAAGGACAGAGACACAGAGAGAGAGAAAGAAAGGAGGGAAGGAAGGAAGGAGGGTCCCTAAACAACAGGCTTTTGAGCTGGAATCTAATTTCTGATAAAAAAAAAAGAGTTGTAACCATTTAAAAAAGGAAGAGTCAGTGCTGCTTCACCAAAAAGAGATCACATCAGACTAGCTTTATTTCCTCTTTTGAAAGGGTTCCTAGCCTAGCAGATCAAAATACTGTATACATATATACAGGATATCTAACAAAGCGTTTGGCAGTCTCTCATGTCTTCCTTCTGGAGAAATAGAGAATTATGAGCTAGAAGACAAACAACTATCTGTTTTGGAAATAGATTGTGTGGCTAGCGCCACAGAATATTCGTTAAGGTGAAGTGTCAACTTGGAAGGAGACTTCAGCGTACCAGGGATCTGACCTGGTCTTCAACTGCTAAAAATTCATATAAAGGACTTGAAGGTACACATGGCATGCTTTATCAAATCTTCCCATGACACCAAGTTAGGAGGGATAGCTAAAAAGTTGGACTACATAATCATGACCAAAGATGATTTCAATAGGTTAAATAAAATGAACAACCAGATGGAGGAAAATGAAATGTAAAAGAGAAACGTAAAGTCCCATGCTTAGGTTTAAAATAAATTTCAGCTTTATAACTATAAAATGGCAAAGGCATGTTTAGACAACAACACTCATATGAAGAAGTTCTACAGTATTTTTAATGGTCCCAAAGCCAAAAAAGCTAATAGTATTAGACTGTATTAATAAAGATATAGTCCCTAGTGGAGGGAAAAAGAGGAGAGGTGAGAGAAAAACATGAAGTTTACTCTCATCACATTTGATTAAAGGAAGGAATAAAATGCACACTCATTTTGGTATGAAAACCTATCTTACAATACAGGAAAGTGGGGGAGAAGGA
>CM053769.1:658514895-658608064 GCA_028658325.1 Potorous gilbertii | reverse complement strand
GGACAAAAGAGAAGATGGGGATAAGAGAAGGGAGGGATGAAAGAAGAGAGGGCAGATTGGTGATAAGGGAAATTAGAATGCTCAGTGTACTGGGGTGGGGGAGGGGACAAATGGGGAGAAAATTTGGAACCCAAAACTTTGTGGAAATGAATGTAAAAAAGTTAAATAAATAAATTTAAAACAAAAAAATTAAAATTAAAAAAAATTAAAACAATAAAGATATAGTCCAGAAAAGACTGGTGAATAGTTCCTGGTGAAGTTCCTATATGCAGGAGTATCATATCTAGTTTCTAAGAACTAAATTTTAAAAGGACATTTTCCAACTAGAGAGCAACCAAAGAAGAATGACCAGGGATTTGAGGGAACTGATGCAGTGACCGGAAGAAGGGACTGGGAATATCCTTCACAGAAGTGAAAACTAGGGAAGGAGGAGATGGTAACTGTCTTCCAATATTTGGGGAGCTGTCATATGGACAGATCAGCACTATTCTACTTGACCCCAGAGGACAGAACCAGGAACAACTTAGGCTCAAGGCAGGACAATAATTCCTAACTATCGGAGCTTTACCAAGTGCAATGGACTGCCTCAGGTAGGATTCCCTTCACTCATGGTCTATTAGTTAAGATTAAATGACCACTTTTCCAGCTATGTTACAGTGGTGATTCCTGTTCAAAGGATGTGTTTGACTACATGACCTTTGATACAACCCTGTGATTCTTTGGGTACAGGCCCAATGACAGGACTGTAAGCCCTTTACCTAAGGGTGAGGATGGATAAGTTTAGTGAGATTCATTACCAGGCAGGCCAGTCAACAATTTCGAGGCCACAGCAATTCATGATGGTCCAATGTGAGAGCATAAAAAGTTTGTGATTAACATCAGAAAAAAGGAATATAAACAGACAAAATCATTTAAGTATTCGACACATTTTGAGAACAGAATAAGGTAATTTTATTTTATTTTGTTAAAGTTCAAATGTACAATGTACTAAAAATATCAGGGTACAGGGTCAGAAAGGGATTTGATAAGTACTGGGAATTTCCAGATGGAAAAAATCTTAATAATGCAGGTTAGCATCTCCTCAATAACTTAGTGAGAAAGTTGCCAAGAGTACTGAGAGGTCCAATGACTTGCTCCACAGGACCACATGGTCAATATGTGTCAGAAGCATGAGTCAAGCACAGACTTTGAAAGTCAGCTTTCTATCCACTGGACTGACTCTCTGTAAGAACTAGTTAATAACTTTTCTTGCTGTTCAGTCATTTTCAGTCGTGTCCAACTCTCCATGACCCCATCTGAGCTTTACTTGGAGTAATTTGCCATTTCCTTCTCCAGATCATTTCACAAATGAGAAAACTGAGGCAAAAAGTGTTAAGTGACTCTCCTAACTTTGTGTCATGGGAAGATTTGATAAGCATACCATGTGTGCCTTCAAGTCATTCATAAGAATATTTAGCAGTTGAAGGCCAGGGCAGATCCCAGGTGCATTGAAATCTCCTTCCAAGCTGACAATGTACCTTAATGAAGTTAAATAACTTGATTAATCTTCCTGACTCGAGGTCCAGTACTCTATCCACTGCACAACCTAGATGCCCAAGTTAATAACTAAGGTATTTTAAAGACTGAACCACGTTCCCCAAAATGATGATTTGATAGCTTTAAAAAGTCCACTCAAGAAAATGTCTGAATTTGATTTATAATAAAAATGTGCATAAAAGAAAAACCTTCCAAAACATGTCATCATCATCACTGTTCATATACACTACCTGAAAATGACATTTCCTGCACGATCTGCTTTCCAGGCTTTGACCAGGGCAAAATCACCTGTAATGGCTCTCTCCAAAACGTAATGATGGCCATCAAATTCCCTCACCTGCAGGAAATAAAATACATGCATGCTGGTCATATGGGTTTGTCTTAATTCCTATACAAGATCTAATTACTTTCTGCTACTTATTTCTAAGGAAATCTACTTTCAAAGCTTTGTTAGTGTTATTTACCTCCTCTCATTTTCATGATGCACTTCTGAAAAATGAAAACCAAATATCATTCGTGCTTTGAGCTCCCTGGCTCCCTCTTCTTGCTTTAACATTTAATGGAATAAAACAGTTTTGCAGGCAGGGCTCTAATCTTATTCCAATTGCACCACCTAGTGGACAGAGTTCAGGATACACTTTGAGAGCAAAACTGAACCGATTTAGTTTTCTGGTTGGCCTGAGCTCATAAATAGCCTTTCCTGCTGAAAATCATTCTGATCAGAACAAAAATGAACCACCCTCTGACGTATAATAAATCTCCCAGCACCATGGGGCATTTGGAAGATGAGAGATCACTGTAAAGGGCCTCGAGTAAAGATTATATTTCCAGTTTCTTTTAAGTCAGTGTTTGGAACTTTCCTCCTAACTGTATAGATTTGGGGCTGGAGGGGACCTTAGAGATCACCTTACGTGTAAAGTATACTGCAAACTATAAATTTATTGTTAGTATGAAACCCCTCAGTTTACAGATGAGGAAAGTTGAGTACTGAGGCAGCTGGGCAGTGGATGAAGTGCCTGGAAGATCTGAGTTCAAATCTACTCTCAGATATTTATTAGCTCTGTTACCCTGGTAGAGTCACTGAACATGTTTGCCTCAGTTTCCTCATCTGTAAAATGGGAGTAAAAAATCACACCTCCCTCCCAGATCTGTTGTGTGGAGTAAGTGAGATAATAAATTGTTAACACATGTAGCACAGGGCCTGGCTCATGGGAAGCACTATATAAATGTTGACTACTATTGATAATATTATTACAGGCATTATTAAGAGACTTGCCCAGTTTTAGAACCCAGGTCCCCTGACTCCTAACCCAGTACACTTTCCTCAACTCCATGAAAAATCTTTTCCTACTACAAAAGGTGATTTAACTTTCCAGGATATCTCGTAAAAGTCCCAGACTTGAAGTAATAATAGCATTCATATAATAATAAAAAAGTTAATAACTAGCATTAGTGTAGCATTTACTATGGGCCAGGCACTGTGCTAAGCACTCTGTAATGACTATCTCATTGGATGGTCACAACAATCCTGGGAGGTAGGTACCTTCGTGATCCTCATTTTATAGAGGCAGAGGTGAAATGACTTGGCCATGCCCACAGTAACAGAGGTGCTAAGTGTTTAAATCTAGATTTGAACTCAGTTCTTTGCGACTCTAGACTTGGCACTGTACCATAGGGTGCAAGGTCTTTTTACATGTTAACTCATTTGAATCTCACAATAATCCTGGGTAGGTATATCCCATTTTAAAGATGACAAAACTGAGGCTAAGATATTTAAGTAATTTGCCGAGGTAGAGAATCTATCCACAATAATGCTGTTTCTATGAGGAAATGAGTTCAGGCTTCCTCAACTGGTAGGGGCTCTGGTTGTCTTGAGGAGGGGCCCAAGCACCAAAGGAGATGGAGAATGGAGGGTAGAGATGAGGGGCAAAGGAAGTTTGGAAGGGATAGGGTTAAGATCATGGCATTGGGGGAAAGGGAGGAAAGACCGTGTATGAAGAAAAAAGGAAGATAATTCTTTTGGCACAAAAGGAGACTAGGAAAGGGAAAATCGTCAGAGAAAAAGGAGTGGTGGTGGATCAGCAGTCTGCCTTTCTTTTTTCTTCCAACTATTTGCTTTTGGAGAGCCCAGAATCTTCTGCCAGAATCAACCCGCTGCAGACATGCCTTATTATTTTTCTTCAAAGAGACATTGGGATAGGACCACTTGTTTCCTTTCTAGCCTTGGATTCAAATGAAGCTCTCTGGTCTTCCCTGGCCCCGCTATAGCATCTCCCATCCCTGAAGCAAGGATAAAATCCTGAGCTGCTTGAGAATGGTGACTTGTCTTTCAGCTTTCCTTATATCCCCAGGGCTTAGTATAATGTCTGGCACACAGTGAATGTTTGATAAAATGTATGTTGACTTCTTCCAACACTGCTGTGAAGTGAGTACTGCAGTATAAATCCTATTTTACAAACGAGGAAACTGAGTCTTAGAGCAGTGAAATGACTTGCCCAAGGTCCCAAAGCTGGGAAATGGAAGGGCTGACATTTGAACTTGGCCAAGTCTTCTGACTCCCAAAATTCAAGGTTCTTTCTGCAGCTTCCCTACAACATATTTTTTTTGGTCTTTCTTAGAACAGAGATTCTTGGCAAGTCAGTGGAGCCTCCTGTAAAGTAAATTATTAAAATTTAAAAACTAACATTTGGTACTGGGGTTCAGCTAGAAATTTTACCAGATTTATAATGAATTACTCCCTTTCCACCTAGCATACAGGCTTTACTTCTTATACTTAAAAATAATATCTAACATTGCAATTCTTTTATCCTACGTATCAAAACAGGACCTTTCTAAGGTAAATGGGTTTCTGGACTAGAGTTCCTCTTACCTCTCTCGGTTGGCTGGCGATTGCAATGCTGCCATCTTTGCTGTACTTGATGGGTGCTCCTCCTTCCTGTATCAGTGTGCCGTACCCTGTACTGGTGAAGAAGGCTGGAACCCCAGCCCCCCCTGCACGAATCCTCTCTGCCAGTGTTCCCTGTGGGTAAGAACCATCATGAGGCATTGAGTACTCTGCTAAGCACTCTTCTGCGCATTTCCCTTTATCTATAGAATTATATACACAGCCAGATGTCTCTTCCTAAACTTTTTAACATAGAAAACACTTTTAAGACACCTTGTAGCTATATAACTGATTTTTTTTCAAGCCAAACATAGAACTTGATATTTATCTGTTAAATTCCATAAAACAACCATAATGGTTTGCACTATTACAATGCTTTAAGGTTTACAAATATTATCTCATTTTAATTAGTCTATCTTTGTAGTCTATTTGCCATCTTTTTGGAGTCTCTGTCTTCATACAAAACAGGTAAGAATTAATCTTTGTCTACATCCTGGTCATTGGTAAAATGGAAAATATTAAGAGCAAAAATCCCCAGGGCAATCTAGAGATCCCCCTTCATGACATCATTAATTCATTAATGACAGCTTTTTGGCTCAGGTCATTCAATTATCTCCACCTTAGGAAGATCTGAGGATCACCTGGCAAGATAAGGTACATTATTATACATATATGTATGTTATATAATATATACAATGCATAATGTTATACAATATACAAAATATAACATATCTAAGCATACGTGTAAGTAAAATTTAATATATTAATACATTTCATATATTAAACAACACTGTTTATATTTAATATTTAAATGTTTATATATTTTTTTATATTAAATAATGTAAGTATATGAATGAAGTCTTCTCTTGAGCTGAACTCCAACAATTCAAATTCTATTGGTCACACTGTCTGAATGTCAAAAGTATGTTTGCCAAGAAAACTATTTTACAGAGAATTCACACAAGGCAGGTGCTCCCATGGAAGTCAGAAAAAGAGATACAAGGATGGGCTCAAGGTCTCTCTGAAGAACTATGAAATCAATTGTGATACATGGGAGACATGGGCACAGGACTGCCCAGTATGGCAATGCCCACATCAAAGAAAGAAGGCGCTATGCTCTATACGTAGAACAGAATTGTAGTAGCTCAAAGAAAACAAGAGATGCACAAATTTAGAGACACCTCCCTCCCAAATGTTCATGTGGCTTATTTGTGCCCGACCTGCACCAGAGCCTTCCAAGTTCATGCTGGTCAGACACACTGTACCTTGGCCCCAACATAGTGATGTCATTTTGGTCCTCTTTGAGCATGAAGGACAACAATTAATCTAGACCACAAGGATATCACGGAACTGTCAAATGCCTTGAAATTCAGGCATTCAACATCTATGCTGGGAGTCCCTAATCCTTTTTTTTGTGCCATGGACTATTCTGGAAGTCTATTGAACCCCATGAACCCCTTTCTCTGAATAATAATTATAAATGCATAAAATAAAAATACAGAGGATTCCCAAGGACACTAACTATACTGAAACAATTATCAGAATATTTTTAAATACAAGTTCATGGACCCCCCAGTGTAAGAGTCACTGCTCTATGACATTGTGAAATGATTCTCCACAACTTCACCTACCAGCTGTCAATCAGCTTTTAGCTTCCAGGTCTCCTCAGGACTTTTCTCTTGGACAGTTCTCTGTGTTCTGAACATTCCCTGACCCCTTTCCCCATTTCAAAATGCATTTGTCCTATGACTATCATCCCAGGTCTATGCTAAGTCTCAACGGATTAGAATGTTTCCAAGAATATATTTAGAGTTGAGAACTGACTACGATGTTAGCCCTCCCAAATAATCTACTTTGCATTTAACAGAGGGCTTTGAGTTTAGCCCAAAGTAACAAGTTACAGCTGGAATTTCAGGCAATGTGGCAGCCAAGCTGGGGAGACAGTTTGTGACCTGGAGGTTTTGGCACCCCTGAAATAAAAACTTCACAAAGATGATTGTGTTCCATTCTACCTAAATGTTAAAGTTATTTCTGTGAACATCTCCAACTAGGGACATTTTAACCTATTAACATTCATTGTATGCTATGTAGCCAGGGCTTTAATTTTTTTCTGGTCCATGCCTATAAATTCATTAATATATTCCCCCTCAAAGTACAGAGAAGCAACTGCTCTTCATCTTCAAGAATGACAAGTTCAATGATTTACCCAAAGTCGAACAGCCAGTGGATATCGAGAGGCAGGACGAGAACCCAGTTCATTCTGACTCCAAAGCCAGCTCTCTGGTCTCTGCCCCAAACTGCTTCTCTACCTTCCACTTTATATAAATAAATAATTCTATTAAAATTCATTAACATGAAGAATCAAAGTATTCTTTTAAATATCCTCTACTTTAGCGTGCTTTGTTTTAACTGAAAGTTTCTATAGGTATATCAGGGTAACTAAGTGGTACAGTGGATAGGTGTAGAATCAGGAAGACTCAACTTCATGGGTTCAAATCCAGCTTCAGATATTTAATAACTGTGTGACCCTGTGCAAATCACTTTGCCCTTTTTGCCTCAGTTTCTTCTGTAAAATGAAATGGAGAAGGAAACAGAAAAAAACAAAAACCTCTCCAGTAATTCTTCCAAGAAAACCCCAAAGCAAGGTAATAAAGAGCTGGACACAACTAAAATGATGACAAATGGGTATTTCCATCAAGAAACATCAAGATCAGAAACCTAGAACTAGAAAGACCTTAGGGGCTATCCTGTCCAATTCCTTATTTTGGAGATGAAGAAAATGAGACTAAGGAAAGTTAAATAATTTGACCTAAGTTACTCAGGTAGCATTTCATTTTTCTACTTGAGCTAGGTGGTACAGTGGATAGAGCAATGGAGTTAGGAAAATCTGAGTTCCAAGTTAGCTTCAGATACGTACTATCTGTGTGGTCCTAGGCAAGTCAAATCACCTCTGTTTGCCTCAGCTTCCTCAACTGTAAAACAAGGACAATAACAGCACCTACCTCCCCCGTTTGTTACAAGGCTCAAATGAGATAAAGTGTAAGTAAGCACATAGTAAGTAGCCCAGCAGTACTTGAGATGCCCGCTCAGGTCCCAGGGAGAGAACAGCAGGGCTGGGCAAGGTCTTTATTTGAACAAGGTCAGTATTGCACTCACTAACACTTGACTAGATTATCATCTAAATTTCTCATAAAGATATATAAAAATTTAGTTTCCATACTATACATCATATATATATACACGTATGTGTATGTATGTATCCATGTGTGCATATATACAGTATGTATGTATACATATGTATACACACACACACTCATATATCTATCTATATATAGGATCAATTCTACATAAGACCCAATATTCTATAAATATTCTATATTTATATTTTATATATTCTATATATAGGATATTCTATATATTCTATATTCAGAATATTCTATATTCTATAAAGGATATATTTCTATATTCTATTCTATAATATTCTATAAGACCCAAAAAGGGAGATTTAGGCTCGGCCTGAGAGAATGAGAAAAATAAGATTTGTATATTCCACCAGTGTAAAAGGGGAGAACAGAGGAGAATACACAAAGTTTATTCAAAAGTGAGTGAATATACCTCCATGAGGCCTGCTGCCTCATTTGCATTAGATTATAAGTTCCTTGATGGCAGGGACTTGAAGGCAGGCATAGGATTTTGCCTATCTTTGTATTCATAACCCTTAGAAGAATGCCTGGCACTAAGGAGGCACTTAATAAATGTTTACTGACTGACTGATTAGAAGCTGAAGATTAGGGCTATTTGAAAGGAAAGCTCTGCAGAATATGATGATTCTGTTAGTAGTACAATATTTTGTAAAGTACATTTGGCAACATCATAAAATAGACCAGCTGCGGCTATCTGTAAGCTGGTATATCCTTAGGCAAAAATGTTTACTCTCCCCAGACAAAATTGTGAAAGTCATGTTTCTTTTTTTTAATGTTAAAAAATGTTTCTGTCACAGATATTCACTGCCAACTCAGTAAAGACTATGTACACCGTTTTTATCTGACACAAATCAATATAGTCCGCATGATCTCCAGAATAAATGCCAAAGGACCAGTGGCTCTGATGAGTAAATTTAAAGGTCTCATACCTACATGCTATAAAACTTACCCTAAATTATGACAAATATTTGAATTTATTAGATGATTATGTGGGAAAATAGCAACAAATTGTTTAAATACATGATAAAAATCAGTTGTTTAAAAATATCCAGTAAACTTACTTTTAAAGTAACCTTTAAATGGCATGGCAGCTTGTCAGAGTGTCTAGCAAACAAGAATCACTAAACATGATATATTAAGTAAAATAACAGAGGGATGAAATTATGAATTAGCATTATCTCCCTGCGTTTGTATTTTTTAAGCAGGGACTAGACCTATGTTTTCACTGGCAGAGAGACTCCCAAATGAGAAATCTCTCCCTGCCCATGCAGGTCAGCATCAATTCTACAGCTTAGAGTCTTAAAAGAGTTACTTAGAGCATGAGAGGTTAAGTGACTCGCCTAGGCCACAAAGCCAACATGTATTAGGACTTTAATTCAAATCTTCCTGGCTTCAAGGACAGCTCTTGATCTAATTCGCCACTCTGATTCTCTCTTTAAGCAGAAAAGGTTAAAATGCTGATATCAATTTAAAAGGGTGAATTCATAAGCAACATTCCTTAGTTTGACAAAATAACATTTTCTCACTCACCAAAAAAAAAATGTATAGGGAAAACACCAACTTTTAAACACATCTTTTAATTTTAAACAAATTAAACAAAATTTAAACAAATAGATGATATTGGTTTCATACCCCAAAGAAAGTACCTCACCTGTGGTGTGAGCTCCACTTCCAATTCACCAGCTAGGTACTGCCGTTCAAATTCTGCATTTTCTCCCACATAAGAGGAAATCATGCGTTTTATCTGCTTAGACTTAAGTAAAAGACCCAAGCCAAAATCTTCAACACTATAAGGAAAGAGTTTTAAACAAATGAATTTGTAAATTATTTGTAAATCACAAGAATTTCTGACAGCTAGTCCTATCATCACACAGAAAAAGGAAAAGGACCAAGACTGCTTTATTTTTTTAGGGCAAGTATGTGGTAAAGCAGATGGAGCTCTAGGCCTGGAGTCAAAAAGACCTGAGTTCAAATCTGGCTTCAGACACTTACTAACTGTGTGACCCTGGGCAAGTTACTTAACCCTATTGGGTTCAATTCCCTCATCTATGAAATGAGTTGCAGAAGGAAATGGCAAACCACTCAGTATCTTTGGCAAGAAAACTCCAAATGGGGTCACAAAATATTGGACATGACTGAATAACACTTTATTATTATTTCACTTTCAAAAAACATATCTAGTATATCTATATATTTAATAAAATATATCTAAGGCTATATTTTATGACTATAGCAAAAGAATAAAAAACTAAGAAATAGTAAGCATTTTCATACAAGGATACTTCCTAAGAATTCTTAAGGGATGATGCATGTATATATGCAAAAGAATATAGGGTCATGGTGTAACATGGTATTACCTTAAAATAAGGTAAACTGAGGCAAACCCAATGAGTCATGAAGAGTCAGATACAAAGGAAAAACAACTAAAAACAACAAAACTGAGGCACAGCTAGATGGTGCAATGAAACGTGTGCTGGGCCTAAAATCAGGAAGTGTCATCATGCTGAGTTAAAACACAGCCTCAGGCAGTTACTAGCTGGATGACCCTGGGCAAGTCACTTACCCTGTTGGCCTCAATTTCTCATCTGTAAAATGATCTAGAGATGGAAACGGAAAACTACTCCAGTATCTCTGTCAAGAAAACCCCTAATGAGGTCATAAAGGGTCGAAAATGAATGAACAACAAAAGACAATAAAACCTGAGGCCAAATGAAAGGGACCACTCCCTTTTATGGTTCTGGGGAGTACGGAACAAAGAATGGGACTTCACAGATGGGTTACAAGTTATGATTGGTTAAAAGAACTCAATATCATGAATGGTATATATATATGATATACAGAGCATATACATATACTATATATATCTATATACATATACTATATAATATATATAATGCTGTATATCTATATATGATACATAGTATATACATATACTATATATAATATATATAATGGTGTACACCTATATATGATATATTAACTCAATATCATGTATGTCTAGTTATTGAGCTGAGGCATGGGGGAACATTATGACTGGTTGCGATTACCAATAACCCCCTCCTTCCCTCCTGTGACTAAGGAACATTCATTGTTTGAGTCTATCAGCAAGAGTAAAGATAATGGACAGAACTTCTCTGGATAGAAAATCAGACATCTTTGAAGGACAGGTTGGTGGTGTAAAGATACTAGACCAGACTCCCTGGTATCACCCACATCCTTCAAGGAAAATAGATTTCCTTGAGGCAAGAATAGATTAGTGATTAGTAGAACAGGATTTCTAAACTTAATTCATTCTGGGTCAGCTGAATTTCTGAATAAAGTTTGGAGACAAATGGTTCAGAGACTTAGGCTGTTACAAGCCAAAATCAATTAACTATAGATGGGATCAATTTTTAAAAGGACAGATTCAATCTGATCACTGTGGAATTGTACCACCAGAAATAGTACATAGAAAGTCTTATGTGAATTGAAACAAAAATAGGTCAAGAAAACAGAATCAGGGAAACAACAGGGGGATCTCTCTCAGGAGGCAATCAACGCATTCTTTCCATTTACATTTTTCCCTTTGGATCTAAGATAACAAGGCAGTTTTCCTTGATAATTTGTTGAAATATGATGTCTGGGGTCTCTTTTTGATCATGGCTTTAAAGTAGTTCAATAACTCTTAAATTATCTCTCCTTGTTCTATTTTTCAGGTCAGTTGTTTTTTCCAGCGAGATATTTTACGTTTTCTTCTCTTTTTTTTTTATGCTTTTGACTTTGTTTTATTGTTTCACATAGAGTCATTAGCTTCTACTTGCCCAATTCTAATTTTAAGAAATTATTTTCTTCAGTTAAGATTTTGTACCTCTTTTTTCAGTTTGGCCTATTGGCTTTTTAAGAAGTTTTTCTCTTCAGTGTATTTTTGTGCCTCTTTTACCATTAGGTCAATTCTCTTTTTTTAAGGTGTTATTTTCTTCAGTATTTTTGTAACTTTTATCAAACTGTTAATTTTCTTTTCATAATTTTCATTTTATTACTCTCTTTTCTTTTCCCAACTTTTCCTCTACCACTCTTATCTCTTTCTTACACTGTTCTAGAAATTCTCATTGTGCTTTTGTCCAATTAGCATTTGTCTTGGAGACTGGTAGTAGCTGCTTTCACATGGTTGTCTTCTTCTGAGCTTGTGTCTTGGTCTTCCCTGCTGCTGTTGTAGCTTTTTATGTTCACATTCTTCCATGGTAGTTCATTTTCATTTTTTTTTTCACAGCTCATTTCTTGAAACTGAACTTTATGTTAAAGTTGGGTTCTTTAATGCTACTAATATTTAGAGCTAGTTATGGGGCTCTGCAAGTTTTCAGTGCTTCCACAGTGGTATGACTCAAGGGAGAACACAAGTCACTTAATCCTGTTAAGTTTTGTTCTCCTGGTCTTCGCTCTGGTCTCTAACTAGGAAGGGCCCCTGCTCCCCTTTAACCATATGTACTAGTGGTCCTCTCTGCTCCCACCTCTTTTGGATTGACCAGAAATACTTCTTTCTGCCCTGGAAGTGGGCATAGAAACTCTGACTCAGAATGGCATAAGACTCAGAATGGCATATGGACAAAAGAGTTGCCAAACAGCTCCCTGTCCTGCAACCAATGTCAGCTCAGGTTATAATATCTATCTCATCAGTTGCATAACCCAACCCTCCTTCCCCCCTTACTATCTCTGGGCTCAGAGCTCCTAAAGCTGCCTCCAAAGCCTACCTCAGGTGCTGCCTCCACAAGTGCTCTCTGGGTCAGCCCAAACCCCAATGTCACAGACCTCTCCAGGCAACCCCCTAAGCTGTCTTAGGCTAGAAAAATGTCTCATCTTGACCTTTTGTTGGCAGAATTCTATTTGAGACATTGTTTTAAATTTGCAGGAGAATGTTAAGAAAGTTTGGCTGAGTTACTGCTGCTAATTCACTATCTTCAAGAAGCTGAACACTTGCGTAATTACAATGACTAGTCATGGCTGCAGAGAACCAATCACAAAAATACTACCTCCTTTTCAATAAAGGAGTTGTGAAGGACTCTGGGAGTGGAATATTGCATATGTTATCAGACTTTTATCTGCGCAGTTTATTTTTTCCCTTATTGTCACAAGGGAAGGTTTTATTAAGCAGGATGCCCCTAGGCAAGGTATAGCTAGAAACAACAAGTGTAAAAATAAAAGGCATCAAATGGACTTATTTCAAAAAATAAATAGAAGGATCTCATTACTGAACATATCCCAAGGAAGGCAAAGCCAGAAACAGTGGTTGAATAGATACTAAAATATTCACAACAATCGTTGGTGGTACCAAAGGACTTGAAAACAAACTGGGTACTGACTGAAGAATGGATGGTGAAAACAAAGGCAAAGGAATGAAAAATAGAAGATATTGTGAAATATCTCATTGGAAAAACTGACCTGGAAAATAGATCCAGGAGAGAGAATTTAAAAATTATTAGTCTACCTGAAAACTGTGACTAAACAAAGAGCCTAGACACCATCTTGCAAGAAATTATCAAGGAAAGTTGCCCTGATATTCTAGAACCAGAGGGTAAAATAGAAACGGAAAGAATTCATCAATCATCTCCTAAAAGAGAACCCAAAAGGAAGACTCGTAGGAACATTGTAGCCAGATTCCAAAATTCTCAGGTCAAGGAGAAAATATTACAAGCAGCCAGAAAGAAACAATTCAAGTATTGTGGAAATACAATCAGGATAACACAGGATTTAGCAACTTCTACACTAAGGGATCTAAGGGCTTGGAATATTGATATTCCAGAAGTCAAAGAAGATAATGTTAAAACCACAAATCTCCTACCCAGCAAAACTGAGTATAATATTTTAGGGGAAAAAATGGAATTTCAAGAAATAGAGGACTTTTGAGCATTCTTGTAGAATTCTTGTGGAAGTTAATGTTGAGAACTGAAAAATAATTATTTTTTTTAAAAAGAGTGGTTGGTGAAAAAAACAAAATTATGATATATGAATGTAACAGAATATTATTGTACAGTAAAAAAGGACAAATATGAGCAATAAGGATATGAATGAAAAGATCAGTAAAAAAGAAAGATGGACTCTAAGTAATGAAATTAAATCTATAAAGTTCCTAGAAAACAAGTACCTACAATCTCTCCCATAGCCAGAAGGTGAAGAACTGCTGGGACAGAACACTATATATATAATCAAGACAAGGTTTTGGTAGCAAATAATTTATCTTTAATTCTTTATCTTTTCTCTGGGGAGGAGGAGAGGGCAGCATAGCTGATTGGTAGGGAATGGAAAACGACTTCAACGTAAAGACATAAGACATCAACAAAGACATTTTTGGGGGAAAATTATGTAGAGAAGGGAAAGAGATACATACAAAGAAATCTGAGGTGGAGAAAAGGGTAGCTGAGGAAACCTAACCAGTGACCTTAATCTTCTCAGTAAAGCAGAAGGCAACAGAATTTTCAGAGTGATGGATGGGGATGGATGAGGCTTGAAGGAAAAGTTTGGAAGTTTATATAGCATGATAAGGGCCAATAGGAGATGCATATTATTTTTAAAAAATAAACACCACCAAACATCAGCAGTGAAGATGCACTGAGAATGTATATCATAAATTTATCATGGAACTAATCAGTAATTTTATAATTTTCTTCGACAATGCTTCAAAGTACAAGAGTTGGAGTAGGGGGGAAGAAACAACAAGGTAAAATATAAAATCAACAAGACTTCCAACACTGGAAAGTCAAAGGGGTAAGGGATTCCAGGGAAGCAGCAAATGCACCCATTAATGTGTCTGATCATGTACTGATTGACATGACATTGTTCACTGGTGCAGGCTTAATTCATTCTTTAAAATGATTTTTAACTGTACTGTCCTACTTTACATGAGATATATCGTATTTGTTCTTCCCATCTGCATGCAGTTGACAATATTTATGCCTTTTCAATATTTCTACCAAAAAGCACCCCTATCCAAAATCTACCTGCAACATCAATTTAATAAAAAGTGTCAGTGGCAAAAAACTGTTTATGACTTCATGAAGAATTTTCTATTTGAAACCCCTAAAACACAAACTTTTCTTTCCTCTTTCCAACCAATAAAAAAGTCAAGAAATATCTAACCACTAGATGGCATAGAAAACACATTTCTTAGGTAACTTCGACACATCAAAAAATTCGAGATTTCATTGGTGTACTTTTACCCATGCAGCCCTTAATCCCAACAAGCCTTAAACAGGGTGTTTTTCACCTCTTTGTGATATGAATTCCTTTGACAAAGTCTAGTGAAGACTATGAAATCTTTCTTAAAATGTTTTTAAATGCATTAAGATTACACCTGAAATCAATTATAATGAAATAACTATGAAAATATTATTTAAAAAATAAATTCATGGACCTCAGGTGAAGACCCTCTCTCTGCCTTAGGGAATAACTTCAACACTGATTGTGGTCCAAAATGTTCATCACCTGCTAACTAACCTTCTGCTTCTAAGTCTATCAAACTTAGCTATTCTAATCCTCCAACTAGTCTATTACCTAGAAATGGTCCCTAAACTGCCTTCCATCCCTAAATCCTGCATCTAGGCTAGACTGCAATCCCTCTACTCCCACTCACACTCAAAGTCTATTCAGCCTGAAATAACGTCAGTTTCTGTTTCACTAGCAAATTTCAGAAACTCCAGTTTTAGAAACCTTATTCAGGGTCACCTCAATAAGGTATTAGAATGAGACTTTTGAAGAGGTTTTTTAGGTATCAGAGAATATTATGTGTTGGGTTCCTAAATCATTAAAAAAAACTGAAATTGAGTGTAACAAAACTCCAATTCCTTTACCTCCTTCTCCTCCACGTTCTCCCCACCTGGACATAGTCCCTGGATGTCTTGGCTCTGATAGGTAAGTTTCTGTTTTATCACTCCTGGCCCTATTTCTGAACCTCATCAGCCTCATCAAAATCATTTTGACTTCTTCTCTTTTATTCCAAAGTGTGAGACTTATTACCATCTTGCCCTTTCATTCCCCCACCTCAACCTCAAGTTGGCATGGCATAATTCATGAACTTAATACATTCTCTATTCAGTCATCCATATCACAAAGAGCAATAAAATGACCAAAAGCAGGTATTTAAAACAGATTTCAGATTAAATAATCATGGCATATTAGCATTGAAAAATTAGCAATTTGCAAGAAAGAGAGACAGAGAGACAGAAAGAGACAGAGAGAGAGAGAGCAGAGAGAGTGACAGAAAGAAAGGGACACAGTGAGATAGAGAGAAAGGAAGACAGAGACAGAGAGAACATGAGTTTCTTGAGACAGTGGAGACAATATCAGATTTAGAATCAGAGGACACTAAGGTCAAATTCTGTTCTAACGTTTTTTAGCTATGGCACCTGGGACAAATTGAGCAACTACTTCTTGTCTCTTAGGTCCCCCTTCCCTTCTTGCTCTAAAATCTGTTCCTCTGGTCATATTAAAGAAGTCTTTTCATCTAACATTTAGTAGAGGACTATGTATCTCAATGTTCACAGCAAATTTCAAATTTTGTTTTGTTTTTGTTTAAGAAACAAAATTCTACCAGAAGTAAGAGGTTACTTATTTTAGAAGCCCACGCTGCTATAATTTTAACTGTCCAGTGGCCGTCAAACTAGTTAAAGAAATAAAGCCAGCTAAGCGGACCGCCCCCACACACTGCTTCTGGTCCCTGGATAGGTCATGTTTGCCTTCTATCAAAGGGTCTCATTTTTAAAATATATTTTTATTACAATTTTGTTTAATTATAATCCTGCAATTTATCAATGACTTTCAAACTAGTTGCTGAGGACACTTACCCTGCATTGTTACTGACAGCTGTAAGTCCCTTTACTCCAGTCTTCAATAAAGCTCCTATGAGGTTCTCTGGAATTCCACAAAGCCCAAAACCTATAGTATTCCCAAAAGAATAAGCAAAGTGTGAGAAAGTCAGCATTTTCTTTGAGGGATAGCAACACTTACCATTTAAATTTCTTTTTCTTTTAATTTAAAATGATTTTGAAAATGATAAAGGGAAAGAAAAAAACCACTAATTAGGAGTGACTGAATTATAGTCGTACTTCAGTTCATGTAAAACTAAAAGAAAAACTATTGAGAGAGCTCTGATGTATAATGCAATACTTGTGATAACTGACAAGTCATGACAAGTCATCTTCTATTTCCATTACTTTCATATTGTTATCTTGTTTTGGTATTTACCTCCCCTGTGGCTGAGTGTAATGGGCAGCCTGGGTAGCAGAAAGACTACTTGCCTCAGATTCAGGAAGACCTGAGTTCAACACATGCCTCCTAACACTTGGGTGTGTGTTCCTTGAGGGAAGGGACCGTTTCCCCTTTGTCTTTGTATCCCCAATGCCTGGAGCATAAGTACTTACTAAAAACTTATTAGGACAGTAAGGTGATGCAGCGGATAGAATGCAGGGCCTAGAGTCAGGAAGATTCATCTTTCTGAGTTCAAATTCGGCCTCACACACTTAATAGCTGTCTGACCTTGGGCAAGTCACTTAAACCTGGTGGCCTCAGTTTCCTCGTCTATAAAATGATCTGGAGAAGAAAATGGCAAAGCACTCCAGTATCTCTGCCAAGAAAACCCCTAATGGGGTCACAAAGAATCAAACACCATTGCAAACAACTGAACAAAAAATCACACCCAGGTAAAGACACCAAGACACCAAGTCAGGTGCTGTGAGGAACACAGAAAAGGCAGGGCCTCCACCTTCTGGCATTTACAGGTCTAAGAAGAAAGGAAAGATATGTACACAAATAGCTATGAGAAAAGGCAGAATGTAGGCAAGAGTACAAAATCTTATGAGGAATAGAAGAGAGAAATGCCATTTCTTCCTGGAATTAGTGAAAGCTTATTCATGCTTTTTCAAAATGGCATGGTGCCTCAGTTTCTAAAAGCAAGGAACTAGACCATAATTATCTGTGTGGTCTCTTCAAGCTCTATAAATCTTAGCATATAGCTTGTAAAATGTTTTAGCCTGCTATTAAAGACTATTATCAGCATGACAAAGACAAGTAAAAGTTGAGTTTTCCTTCATAACAAGAAGGAATCAGAAGGAGATACATGCATACATATGTACATATACACACATATATACGTATATACACAAATTTTATTTATATAAATATATACATATTTATATGTAAAAAAATATGTATTTATATATGTGTGTGTGTTTGTGTCTGTGTGTATGTGAGTGTTTATGGAGGAAGAGAATTAAATGTGGCTATACTTCTAACAAAAGAAAACCAGAAAAATACAAGTTCTATTTCAGGAGTCAGCACATTGTAACAGCTAAAGATCTGGCCTTGAAGTCAGGAAAATCTGGGTTGAAGTCCCACCCCTTATATATACACTGGCTTTATAATCCTGGACCAGACCCCTTCACCTCCCAGTGACTGAGCAACTCATAGAAAAGGTGCTGACCTACACTGGGAGCTTCCTCCCCACAGAATTTCCCAAACCAAAGGAATCACAGTCTTGAAGTGTCACCACCCCTACTTCCGGGTTGTTCTTTGATCATGAACATGATTGAACCAGAACAGTGATGATGCCACACAATTCCACCATTCATGCTGCTGTGTCCCTCCACCTGAATAACAAGATGGGTCCACTCCTTCATGCTGAAAAGGAGTGGATTTACTCACCACCAACTAGAATCGTGGATCCATCTGGGATGTCTTTGACTGCCTCCACTGCATCATTATAAAACTGAGTGTGATGGCAAGTGCTGGTGGAAAAGTAGCAACCACAACCCTAGAAGGAAAAAAACAAGGTCAAAAGGAGTCATCGGAATCTGGAAGCAACTTTACTTTACACAAGGGAAGTAGGTAAGTAAAGGAATTTTTCATTTTTCGTACACTATTTACCGATACAAACATGCAAGGTATTTGAGGCTTTAACAGCATACAAATTTCCTTCTCCAACGCAGAAGACAACACTGCTATTTACCTAGAATATGCTAAGTGAGGATGTATTATATTTTAGGAGTCATCACAGCAAAGTGGACGTAGTACCTGGTACACAGCAGGCACTTCATAAATGTTTACTGACTGAGTACAGTGCTGAGCCTGGAGTCAGGCAGGAAGAGCATTGTTCAAATTCTGTTTTTGACTCGTATTAGCATTATGACCAACGTCACTTAATCAATCTGTTCTTCAGATAAGTTAATATACAAGCCGGTATGTATCATTACATATACTATCATATTCAGAGAAAAGCTGGCCACATTTTTTATCCACTTTTCTGAAATAAAGCATTTTGATGATGATGATGATGTTAAAACTACAACAATAGCTAACATTTACCAGGCACTGTGCGAAAAGCTTTAAATAGATTATTCCATTTGATGCACTCACTTCAACTGAGCCTGAAAGTATCTACAACATACCATACCCCTTTGTCCCCCACTTCTGCACAGAGGAGAGAGGTATATGTTCTCAACTTTTACTGGGGTCAAGTTTGGTCAGTCATTTTTATTTTTTTCATTCATGTTGCTGTAGTCATAATGTATGGTGTATTAAGCACCTACCATGCACCAAAAATTGTGCTAAGCACTTTACAGTATTTCCTCATTTGAACCTCACAATAACCATGAAACATAGCTGCTGTTATCATCCCCACTTTATAGAGGAGGAAACTGAGGCAAATGGAGGTTAAGTGATTGCTGTGTCACACAACTGAGCCCATGTTTGAACTCAGGTCTTCCTGACTGCAGGCCCAGTGCCACCTAGCTACTCATGTTTTATTTTACTAAATCCTATACACACACCCAGAGCATTTATAAACCCCATTCATAAAACAGAAGTGATTTGCATTTTTATATAGAAAGATAACCATACTGCATATCTATTAAGAGAATAATTTTTTAAAATTTTAAATGTTTATTTATTAATTTTTCTTTTTAACATTTATTTCCACAAAATTTTGAGTTCCAAATTTTCTCCCCATCTCTCCCCACCTACACCCCATAACATCTTGCATTCTGATTACTCCTTCCCTCAATATGCCCTCCCTTCTATTATCCCCTTCATGCCTTTGTCCCTTTCTCCCCTACTTTCCTGTAGTACAATATAGATTTTCTTTCCAAATTGAGTGAGCATGTTATTGCCTCCTTAAACCAAATGTGAAGACAGTAAGCTTCACTTTTTCCCTTCTCACTTCCTCCTTTTTCTCCTCCATTGAATAAGCTTATTCTTGCCTCTTGGATGAGAGATAAGTTGCTCCATTCTATTTCTCCCTTTCTCCTACCAATATATTCCTTTCTCACCCCTTAATTTTATTTTTATATCATCCCTTCTTCATCAATTCACCCTGTATTCTGTGTGTGTATGTGTGTGAGAGAGAGAGAGAAAGAGAGAGAGAGAGAGAAAGAAAGAGAGAGAGAAAGTATAATCCCTTCAACTACCCAACCACTAAGAAAAGTCTCAAGAGTTACAAGTATTGTTTTTCCATGTAGGAACAGTTCAACCTTAGTAAGTCCCTCATGATTTCTCTTTGCTGTTTATCTTTTCATGCTTCTCTTGATTCTTGAGTTTGAAAGTCAAATTTTCTTTTCAGCTCTGGTCTTTTCATCAAGAATGCTTGAAAGTCCTCTATTTCATTGAATGACCATTTTTTTCCCCTGAAGTATTATAATCACTTTTGCTGGGTAGGTGATCCTTGGTTTTAATTCTAGTTCCTTTGACTTCTGGAATATCATATTCCAAGTCCTTTGATCCTTTAATGTAGAAGCTGCCAGATCCTGTGTTATCCTGATTGTATTTCCAAAATACTTGAATTGTTTCTTTCTAGCTGCTTACTATATTTTCTTCTTGGCCTGGAAACTCTGGAATTTGGCTACAATATTCCTAACAGGTTCTCTTTATGGATCTCTTTCAGGAGGTGATTGGTGGATTCTTTCAATATTTATTTTACCTTCTTGTTCTAAAATATCAGGGCAGTTTTCCTTGATAATTTCATGAAAGATAATATCTAGGCTCTTTTTTTCATCATGGCTTTCAGGTAGTCCCATAATTTTTAAATTGTCTCTCCTGGATATATTTTCCAGGTTAGTTATTTTCCAATGAAATATTTCACATTATCTTCTATTTTTTTTTTATTCTTTTGGTTTTGTTTTGTAATTTCTTGGTTTCTCACAAAGTCATCAACTTCCATCTGATCCATTCTAATTTTTAAAGAACTATTTTCTTCAGTGAGCTTTTGAACCTCCTTTTCCATTTGGCTAATTTTGTTCTTTAAAGCATTCTTATCCTCATTGACTTTTTGGGCCTCTTTTGCCTTTTGGGTCAGTCTATCTTTTAAGGTGTTAATCTCTTCAGCATTTTTTTGGGTCTCCTTTGGCAAGCTGTTGACTTGCTTTTCATGGTTTTCTTGCATTGCTTTCATTTCTCTTCCCATTTTTTCCTCCACCTCTCTTACTTGATTTTTCAAAATCCTTTTTGAGCTCTTCTATGGCATGAGACAATTGCACATTTATTTTGGAGGTTTTGCCTGCAATAGCCTTGACTTTTAGATTTTCCTCTGAAGACCTAAATTGTTCTTTCTCATCCAGAAAGAATGGAAGAAAATACCTGCTCACCAAGAAAGAAAATAACCTTCTATTGTCTTATTCTTTTTCCATTTGGGGGGCATTTTCCCAGCCAGTTTTTTGTCTGTTCTTTTGAATTCTTTGTCAGGGCTGAGATTCAGATCAGCTGTTCAATTCCTCCAGGGGCTCTAGGTAGAGGGCTCCAAAAATGAAAGCTGCTGCTGCAGGAGGTCCAGACCAAGTTCCCCTCTCCTGGGTGAAGGGACCTTCCCACTGACCTTTGAAGCCGTTTGTGGGTTGAGCAATCTGGGAACTGGTGCTGCTGGTGGCTCCCTGAAGTCTTGTTCAGGGTCCTGTCCCTGCCACATCAGGCTACAGTCTGAGCTCCCTGGGCTGCGCAATATGCGTTCCGTGCTTTCTGAGCTGTGCTGCATTCTTTCAGCTGAGAACAAATTTTTTAAAAATATTTTTCCCAAGAATGACAATAGATTTGTGCATTTCTACCACCATCCCACGATGTTAGAAAGCCAGAGGTACAAAGCCACTGTCTCAACTGAAAGTAAGATAAACTGAGTACATTCAATTTATTGGTAAGGATAGCAATAACTAATAAAAGGGAGGTATCTCAATTCCTCAGTCACTCAAAAGACCATGAGGTAAGGCTTGCTAGCCTTCAAATAGTTTTAGGAAGTACAAGAGAACAAAGGACAGGAAGCATAAAACAGTATGTTTAGTTACAAAGTCTGAAGTATTGTAGTTGATGGAAAAACAATACGATTAGATGGAAGTCAGGAATGCAAGGCTAGCAATAATCCCTGCTTCTATCTCATTGCTATGAAAAGACCATTGGTGGTGTCCACCTGAATGAATAACAGTCCAGACTTTCTTGAAAGACAGCAAGGGTTGCAGAGAAAACAGACTTCCTGGTGCCCACCTTCATCTTTCAAGTCTTGTCATGGAAGATAACAGATCTTCCTTAATTGCAAAGGGGCAGTAAGATGTTTAGAGACAATATATTTCTTTGAATTAAGGTGATTTATGGGACAACGTAGCTCTGTAATAGTAATTTAAATGGGTAGATATTTCTCATTCATTAATAGGCCCATGTCATATGGAAATCTGACTCACATGGAGCCTATAGTGGGAGAAGTTTGCTGAATGAGTGGAACAAGAAGAGGTTGAGCTAGAGCAGAGTTGAGAGGAAATTTAATCAGAATCTAGTCAGAGCTAGAAAGGATGCAGGCAGGCAGGCAGCTAGCTAGCGAGAGTGAGAAAACTTGTTTGTGATTTATCTAATGGAGCTGGTTTGTAGAAAGCCTAGCTAGGGCAAGGCTTGGGGGTGGTAATATCCTCTGTATTGTTATTGTGTATAGATTTTTGTTATTATGATGGATTTGGCTTTCTGGCATCTGAATAAATGTTTTGGTTCTGTCTTCCATGTGGAGAGTCTGTTGTATTTCACAATTCAGAATTGCGCCAGGATATTCATGGCTGCCATGGGCACTGTGAATATCACATTGGCACTACAAGCTCACAGAGGAAAACTGAATTTCTGAGATTAACTCAGAGACAAAGAAACATGATTTAGGCAATTTTAAAACATACCAGCAGTGATACAGAATAGAATCAATTACTAAGTAGAATCAAAATCAATTTGATTTTCTCAGTTCCCCCGTTTGATCTGGATCAAAGCCATCAACAAGAAGGGAATGTATTTATACTTGGTAAATATATATAAAATGGTACTTTTGTGATAACAAAGAATTAGGAACAAAGTAGCTGCTCAACAAATGGGGAACAGCTCAATAAATTGTGGGACATGAATGAAATAGAATATTATTGTGCCGTAAAAAATGATGAATGTAGTGCATACAGAGAAGCATTACAGGAAAGGAAAGATTTATGTGAACTGATGATCAAAGTGAAAGCAAATAGAACCAAAAAATGATATGCACAATGACTACAACAATGTAAGGGGAGAGAACCAACACACACACACACACACACACACACACACACACACACACGTGAATGTAGGAAAATTATAAAGCTTAAACATGACTCAAAAGAAGAGATAGCGAGAGGATATCCCTAACACACTGCTTCATGGAGTTGGGGGACCCACAGGTATTGTACAATGCACATGGTTTCAGATTTTTTTCAATATATGGATGAGGTGTGCTTTCTTTCTCTTCTTTTTCTTTTACTTTTTTTGTCATTAAAAATACTATTTGTAATATGAGGTGGCTCTGGAAAGGAGAGGAGGAGGAGGGAACACCAAGAAAAAGTGATGATGCACAAAACAAAAGACATCAATGAAAATGGCTTTTAAAAAAAGAAAGCAAGAGTATCATCTATCTTAAACTCAATTAACAAATAAAGTTAATTAGTCTTTACTGAAAAGAGATCATAGATTCCTTGACCTTATTAGTGTCATGCTCTAACCAACTAAGTGCATCAATCCCAGGAACATGATGAGAATGGCAAGCAAAACCACTTTTACACAGTAAAAGCAATGATCAGAAGAAAGGAATCATGAAAGACTAAGTCTCTATATTCTATCAGAAAGCTTTCCTCTACCACCAGACTGTGTCACTATGTGGGATAAAGACTTAGACAAAGGAAAAATTTACAGACTCAGAATCACTGAATACTAGAGATAGAAGTGACCTGAGATGTCCTTCAGACCTCTTCTTTTATAAATAAGAAAACTCAGAAATTAAATGATTTGCCTTGACCCAAAATCATGTAGCTCATCTATATATGGCATGTAGACAAGGGCCTATCGTACCACCAAGGGACAATTAGATGACTCTGCTAGATACATGCACACAGCTGTTTGGACATCACCAAGACAAGAGACAAGAGGAAATCACACTCCATTCTAAAGGATCCATCATGGTCTTGCATAAGCTGCAGACAGTGTGAAGTGATGGACTGTACAATGGAACAGAATGAGAGAACTGGCTTTGAATCCCAGGCTGTAGCAGCAAGCACCACAGCATATGTTGGAGGGCCTGCTGCACAGGTTCTTAGATCTGTTTTTCTAAAAGGAAAGCAACCTTTTAGAGATCAACAACATTCTTTAACTATCACCAACAGAGAAAATACAAACCAAGATATAGGGTTTCTGTCTGCCCAAAAGCAGTGCATACATGACAGATCAACAGACAGAGCCTGTTGTCTGACCATTACATACATACATAGTTACCAGAGAGAGAAGTACCAACATCTGGGTTTTCAAAGCCAGGGAGCTCCTTTATGGCTACCCAGAGTCTCATCAGGCACATAAACCTCCTTACAAAGAGTAGGCTCCCAAAGCAAAACCTCACCTCAGGGTATATATACACTTTTCAGAGTCAGAGGCCATGATCCTTCTGACCCAGGGCCTCATTAATTAACAAAAGATGTGGGCTTCCTACAAAACAAGCCTCCCCTAATCAAGCTCCCCTTAATAGGCTCCAGGTGAAGCCTATTATTAATGGGGGGAAAGAAGACCTTTTCATTAACATTATACAGGCTTTGCCACTTAAGGGAATATGGGAGCTTGGACAAGTCACTTAATGTCTCATAGTCTGAATTCCCTCATCCATAAAAGAAGGGGACTGAGAGCTCTAAGGTCACATCCATCTCTAATATTCAGTGATTCTGAGTCTGTACATTTTTTTTCTTCCCTTGTGTTTTCATTATAAAATGTGGGAGAAAAGCAGTGATAGAAGTAACACCTTCTGACACTTAATATATTGAGATGGAAAAATTAGGGACCAAAGGACAAGTGTGAAATTGTCCAAGTCCTAGAAGGTTTGAGTTTCAGCCCTGAAATTACTGGTAAATATTTCATTCAAGAATTTAGCATTCTGATAAACAACTGCTCCCTCTTGCAATTTGACGAACACAACAATTTCGGCAAACTATCAGACTTGGTCGAAGTGTTTGTTCTGGTGAACTGCTTCCCTCCCCTCTTATGTTTAATTCTTTGATCCATGGGATGGCTTGCTAGATGGGTGGTTGGGGAGAGACATATTCAGAAAAGAACAGGAAACAGAAACCAAAATTTCAATAAATATCTGAATGGATTGATAACTATAGCATAAAAAAGATTAAATAGCTTTTACTCCACGGTGCACATTAGTTAATTATAAATAGTGGCCATATGTGCCAGATACAGAGTTAGTCTTTTTCTTTTTAAATGTTCAGTGAGGAGGGGGGATAAATACTTGTAAAAACAAAGAAACTTAAAAAGGAGGAAGACTGACACAATCACGAACCCAATTCTCAGTTCTCCCTGTTCTTTGAGTTAGGATCATAGATCTTGACCCAGAAGAGAATTGAGAAGTTATCTATTTGAAACCTCTCCTTTTACAGCAAGTAAAGTGAGACATGAGAGAGTTTCCTCCATGAAGAGTTTGGACTACAAGGATGATCTTCAAGATCCCTTCCAATTATAAAGTCTATGAGCGAATGAAGAAGCAATAAAGGATTTTTAATTTAAAAATTAAACACGCTGCATAAATCGAGCAACTGCTATGTACTGGGAACTATATGTCTCAAAAGGAAGATATAAAGGATAGTTTCCTGAACTCAAAGAGCAGAAAATCTATTTGTAATATAAACTGTCCACCACTGTTTCATTTGGAATTATACAATATTTAATTAGGTGTTAGGTGTTATGTTACCAGCATAAGCTAGCAATCAATTATCAATTAAGCACTTTTTAAGCATCTGATGGGTGCTAGGCACTAGAGCTAGAAGGTAGGAAGGATTTTATAAGAGAAGTAGGGGAGAGCATTCCAGTCATGGGTGACAGCCAATTTAAACACAGAGTGACAGGGGAATGGAGTGCCACTTTACCAAGTTAAAAAAAAAAATCTACACAGTAGATTACAGACTTTAGAATTAAAAAGGACTTTTACTATCTAGCTACTTCAAGGGTTATTAAAGAGCTTCATAAGTTATAAGGAGCTAAATAAAGGTGATTTATTACTAATATCTAACCACTTGATTTTGGATAAAGGGTTACAAGCTTTAAAGTGAACTGACCAAAGTCACACAACTCATTATTGATAGAATCAGAACTGACCAAAGTCACACAACTCATTATTGATAGAATCAGAACTAGATAGAGCCCAGGTCTCACAGATCCCAAGCCAGTGCTCTTTTCATTACCATTTGTAAGTTAGTGCAAAATACCTTAAATGTCCTTAAATACCTTAAAGTCCAAAATACCTTAAATGAGGCAGTATCTTCTCTATGAAAGGATTATTTCAGCAGCTATCAAGCAACATTCACCATATGTAATAATAAAAATTCTGTGATGATGAAATGAAAAGATAATCACAATTTTTGCCTCAAATTGAAGTCTTCACTAATTTTAAGTCATCGGGTGATCTGAAGCTTGCGGGAGTGGATCACCTTGGAAGCTGTCCAGTTCAGAAATAGACACGTTCTCTAGAAAGAATACTAGCACAGTCGTTGTTAGCCTAGTGTAGAAGGTAATACGGTTCCGTTAAAAGACATTCATTAACTTCTCCGCCAAGATCCTAACAACAAAAGTCTATCGCAGTCTGTTCTGTGCATGACACCTGTTGGACACATTCCTTCCCACTTTCCTTTTAAGGAAGATGAAATCTCATTTACTACGCAAGTCCCAGGTCTTGTCATTTAAGGTCAAGTGAACCTTGAGACATAAGGAACTCTACTGGATTTCTCATTAGGAGAGGGAGAGGAGAGAGGGACGGAAAGAGAACTCTGGAGGGAGAGAGAGGGATGAAAGGAGAAAGAAGAGGGGAGGAAGAGAGAAGGGTGACAGAGGGGTGGACAAAAGGGGAATGGAGGAAGGGGCAAGAGAAGGGAGAGAGGAGAGAGAGGTGAGGGAGAAATAGGGAGAAAGAAGGTAAGAGAGAGAGGGAAACAGGGAGGGTGGGGCACGGAAAAGGGCAGCAGGTGCTAGGAATTGGCTGGCAGAAGAGCCTAGAAATGAGGTAGGGATCTTCCTGCCGCCACTAAGTAATCCTATAAACAAGAAAGATATCAGCCAAGTGTTGAACAGAACCGCTTTGGGACCACTCTTCCTCCCCACCCCTAAAAAACACTTGCACAAGAATAACAAGGTCCCATTGGATGAGCATGGGAGGAATGGGAAAAGAAGAAAGAGGAACCCGGACGTATCTGCTCCTGGAGGGCCTCTCCCCATCCCACCCCAAAAGTCTCCGAAAGTGAAAGGCGCCCTGCCGAGAACTAGGGCTGCTATTGGCCGCGGGCTCCAGCGCCGCCTAGACAGCCACGTTAGTTAGCGGCCGGTCCGGCGGCAGGGCCCGGTAAGGAGATGCAGGCACTCCTAAGCCTCGGCTCGGCAGGCTCCCCCTCTTTCCCCTCCCGGGAGTTCCTAAAGGCACGCCCCACAGCCAACACCCCGCCCCTCCCACTCCCACCCCTACCCAGCTCAGCTTCTTTACCCCGAGGCGTGGGAGCTAGAGCGCGCCACCCGCCTCCCTGTCCAGGCTAACTTGCCCCGGTACCCACAGTCACTCTCCGTGCCCTCGTCCCATCTTTGTCGCTCCCCCAAACAGTGACACACGGTGCCCACACGCGCACACACACACACGCACACACACATATACGCACACATATACACACACACGCACACACATATATACACACACATACACGCGTACACACATACACACACGCATACACACACACACACACACACACACACACTCTCTCTCTCTCTTTGGTGCCTGCCCCCTCCTCTTCCCCTGGCACCCTCCTCTCTCCGGGCGCCCACCCACTTGGGCACGCAGGAGCAGCTGCATCCACTGGTGCACACACACGCACACACACACACACACACTCTCTCTCTCTCTCTCTCTCTCTCTCTCTCTCTCTCTCTCTCTCTCTCTCTCTCTCTCTCTCTCTCTCTCTCTCTCTTTGGTGCCTGCCCCCTCCTCTTCCCCTGGCACCCTCCTCTCTCCGGGCGCCCACCCACTTGGGCACGCAGGAGCAGCTGCACCCACTGGTGCGGGACCAGAACAGAGGAGGGTAGGGGGAGCACAAGCAGCATGTGGTAAAGGTGGCAGAGCGCGGCCGCCACAAATGGGGCACCACTCCAAGTTCCATCTCCGGGATGGAGGGGTGGCGAGGGGAGGACAGCGGGGAACACTGGGCACTCGCCGCCTCGGGCTCCTTACACGCTTTACCTTGGCCAAGGCGGGTCCGCTCCGGGTGCCCTTGGCTCCAGGGAAGGAGAGGCTGGGTCTGAGCCCCGAGGAGAGGAGTTTGTAAGCCGCCATCTTCAGGAGGGTGACAAGCCCGGAAGGATGAAAGGGAGCCCGTGCAGGGGCCCCGAGTCCAACGGCTCCTTCGAAAGTGGGGCTGGCACCGATACAGCAGCTCCCGAGAAACGCTCTGCCTCCGCGGTCACCGAGGGAGGGGCGCCGCGGGAGGAAGGAGTAAGCGACCGCTGGGAGGGCTGGAAGCCCTACCCTTGGCACGACCACGGGACGTCCTCCTAACCCTCTGGCGCCCTTGCTGAGCCCGAAGGGGCGGGGAGAAGGGCCCCCCCAGAATGGAGGTGAGGGTGGGAGGGCTTCCGAGCCGCACTGAGCTTGGGAAGTCGGCTGACGGCTCCCCGGGGTCCGGGATGGGGAGGAGAAGTGGGGTGCCAGGTACCCAGGCTGCTGGGTTAGCCCGGTCCTGGCTTGTGGCAAGCGTCAGAGTCCCCGCCAAAGTAATTAAATTAGATAAGTGCTTGCCAGGGAATTGGCGGCAGCATCCACCGAGGAACACTGGAATATTGTTCTGGCAGATCTTGTTTCCCTGCTACATCCCACCCCTCTTCCAAGAGGCTGCTTTCCCTGGTTCAGATCCCCGCACACCGGTGGAGCAGCCTAAGCTGCGGGGTCCTCACCCTCCCTACCCGCAGGGGGCTGGATTTAAACTAGTAACAGAACTATGTATTCGTGTGTATGTGTGTATATGTACATATATAAAAGTATATAAAATAGACTTTTTTTCCTAAAATTAAAAAAAAAATTAACTCGTCCCTCCCCCTACTTCCCTAACGGTAGAACTATGGGGTCAAATTCAAATAGAAGGTGGGCGGGACACTCAACCTCACCTAAGGATCCCGGGGTCTGTCTCTGGACCGAGAAAACCACTTATTGACAACAATCTTCTGTTGTGTTTCTAGTTAGTTACTTAAAAGTTTCCCAGTTAGATGGTGCACTCTGTCACCAAGCTGTGTAATTGACACCTCCGCTGTAACAATAAGTTTGACAGATTAAGGTCGAAAGTGACTGAGACTGAACTCCATTAAAACTAGAACCCTGGTGGGAAATTTCTCTGCAAACTTGGACTTGAACTACAGCTTGGCTTTCCAGTTCTTTTCAGTGGTAATTTTAGGGAAGGAAAAAAAGTACTGCTTTATACTATCTGTCCTCATCCTGGAATCATAGATGTAGATCTGGACCTCAGAGGTCTTTATCTCCAATCCCTATCAATTAACAGATAAGGAAACAAAGAGCCAAAGAAAGAGGTTAAATGATTTTGCCCAAGGTCACAAAATTGGGATCTGAATCCAGATCCTGAAATTCTAAATTTACTTCTCTTTCCTCCTCCCCAACATGCCTCCCAAATACTCAGAACCTTTGGTTATCAGTACCCATCTTCTGCCACTTTCCTAAAGCTTTCAGGGAATTTTGGGAAACTAAAAGTGTCCCATCCAGGCCTACCATCATTAAAGCATCTTTTTCATCATAGTGTCTCAATATAATTGTTGCTGTGTGATCTCATTTAGATTTAAGTGAGGGAATGCTATGGAAAGTCACCAGCCTCACTTTTTCCTCCAGAATCATCTGGGTCCAGTGGGTCAGATATAGATCAGGACAACTGGAGATGGCCCTAAAAGCAGTGGGAGACCTTTGCCTTTTTAAAGCATTCTCTGTCTTATTTCTTTCTTACTTACCCTTCACCTGATTAAATATGAAATGAACAAGGAAAGAGGAAGAGAAGAAGGAGAGGGGAGGAGAAGGAGGAAGTGGAGGAAGATATTATGTATAGGATACTATAATGAGTTTGGAGGGGATTTTTAATTGCTAGTATTTATTTGGTTAAATATTTCCCAACAACACGTAAAAATTTTAATATTTTATTTTTCCCAATTACACATAGAAGGAATTTTTAACATTCTTTTTTTATTTTGAATTTCATATTTTCTTTCTCCCTCTCACTCCTACAACCTCCTTGAGAAGGCAAGCTATTTGATATCAATTATACATGTGAAGTCATGCAAAGCATATTTCCATGTTAGCTATGTAGCAGATGAAAACACAAGCAAAATTTAAAAATTAAAACAGAGTTTAAAAAGTATGCTTTTCATGGGAAAATCTCTTAACCTCTCAGACTCAGTTTCCTCATCAGTAATTTAGGGATAATATCTGAGGGAAAGAGGAAGATAAAAAACATTTATATAGTGTCTACTATATGCCAGGTGGCACTTTTTCAAGTATTAACTCCCATAATCCTCACAACCACCCTGCAAGGTAGTTGCTGTTTTTATCCCCTTTTTACAGTTGAGGAAAGTGAGACAGTTACAGGTTAAGAGACTTGCTCATAATCCCAAAGTTAATAAGTGTCTGAGGTTGAACTTGACCTTGGACTTTCTGATTTTAAGCCTAGTATTCTATCTACCTGAGATACCTACCTGACAGAATTGTCATTAAACTTTATAAAAAGATTGTCCATAGAAAGCCTTTTAAAAATGCCAAACAAATGTCAGGTATTATTAGGATTTTGTCTCTTAAAATTCTAAATTCTTAGGAAAGGACTATAAAAGGCATCTACTTCCCACCTCTCACATTAGAGATAAGGAAATCGAGGCCCAGAGAGGTATTGTAACTTCCCCAAGACCAAACAGTAAGTGGCAAAGCCAAAATTTAAACCCAGGTTCTCTGACTCCAAATCCCACACTTTTCCCACTATTCTTGGTTAAAATAGTTCCATTTTCTACTTTCAGTTCCTCTAGTGACTGTGATTCATGCATTTGAATGTATCAGCAGCTGGGGAGTTTTGCCTTAATAATCACAAGGCAGCTTGGTAAAGCAGAAAGAGTCATGGTTCTGGATTCAGAGAGCCTGAGTTCAAATCCTGTCTCTGACACTACCTATATTCTATACTCTTCATTTGTAAAATGGGAAAGAAGTGGTTTCACCTTCTAAATTTATGATCCTAGGATCTTAACAGTGCTCCCTCTACTGCACCTGTAGTGTCTGAGACAGTGATATAATTACATATACTGTACTTTGGTATGAATTTCAGTCAGTCAAACATTTGGTAAGATCTATCTCCTTCAATCAATCAACCAACAGTCAGTAATTATTTATTAAGCCCTAATTAGGGGCAGCTGGGTGGCAAAGTGAAAAGAGCACTGAACTTGTAATCAAGAAAACTCATTATAAGTTCAGATGCTTAGGAGCTGTGTGACTCTGGGTTAATCACTTAACCCTGTTAGACTCAGTTCCTCATCTGTAAAATGAGTTGGAGAGGGAAATGGCAAAAATTCTCCAGTAGTTTTGTCACAAAAATCCCAAATGGGGTCACAAAGAAGTGGACATGACTGAAAACCACTGAACTGAACTGTGACTTGGACTAGATATTCTCTTCCAATTCTGTGAGGTACAATGGATAGAACTGCAGACCTAGAGATTAAAACTGAGTCCAAATCTGTGGGCTCAGATACTGCCCAGCCGCATGACCTAATGCAAAATGCACGCTTGCCAAAAACGACTATTTTATGGAGAACTCGCATGGGGCAGGCCATCACGTGGTGGCCAGAAGAAATGATTCAAGGACACTCTCAAGGTCTCTCTCAAGAACTTTGGATTTGATGGTGCAACATGGGAGACACTGGCACAGGACTGCTCAGCATGGTATGCCCACATCAGAAAGGGTGCTGTGCTCTTTGAACAAAGCAGAATTGAGACAGCACAAAGTAAACACAGGATGCGCAAATTTGAGATATCCACCCAAATGTTCACATGGACTATCTGTGCCCAACCTATGGTAGAGCATTCTGAGCTCTTATTGGTCTGATCGGCCACAGTCAGACACACTGAAATTTCACTTTATCATCATGATGTCATTTTGGTCGTCTTCCAGGATGAAGGATGACAACTACCTACTTGACCTAAAGTAATGCTAATGAGTTAAAGATCTTCCTCACAGTTGTTGGGCCTGCCCATTAAGGGAACCTTGATTAGGGCAAGCCTACACCCTTTGTTAATTTTCTAATGAGACACAAGTTCTCAAGGGTTGTGACGTCCTCTAGCTTTGAAAAGTGTATACATGTTCTGAGATGAGGTTTTACTTTGGGGCTTATTGATTGGAAATGTTTGGCCAGATGACGCCCTTCTCTCTTTGAAAACCCAGATGTTGGTGCTTCCCTTTCTGGTATCTACATATGTATGGTCAGACAGTACCTGTCTGTTGATCTGTGATTTATATATTGCTTATGTCAGACATTTGGAACTCCGGTGTGCTGATTAATCTTTGTTTCTCTGTATTTTCTCTGAAGTTCAGGGTGCTTACTTTTTCCCCTGAACTAAATGTTTGATTAAAGTGATTGTTGACCCTCCCCCCAAAAAGTTGCCTTTCTTTTCAGAAAAGCAGATCAAAGAACCTGTGATAGCAGACCCTCCTATGTATGTTGGGGTGCTCGTTTTTATACCCTAAGAAGTCACTTAACTTCTGTCTGCTTCAGTTTCCTCATCAACAATATAAAGATAACAATAGCATCTATTTCCCATGGTTGCAGCGAGGAAAAATAAGTTAATATTTGTAAGATGCCTTTGCAAACTGTAAAGTGTTATATAAATCCTAGTTAATAGTTTTATTTAATTCATTTCTCTGAGAAAGCTACTTCCAAGGGAGTTGCATTTCTCATTTCATTTTCTTTGGCAGACTTAGATATTTTCCCAGTTCATTAAGTGTAACAGGTCTGGGAGCAAGCCTTTGAATACCTGTTTGTAAAACACAACCAGAGAGCACATAGTAACTTTTAACAAAGTTAAAAATTTTCAAATTGTCATGTGGGTCAGAAACAAAGAATGAAAGCATGTCTCACTTTATACAATAGATTTATTCCTGAAAAGTCATATGCAGAACAGTTTTATGACTCTAATGAGGATATTTCAAGGCTATTAGAACAATTTCTCCAATGAATCACTTTGCAAACCCGGAAATTATTTTGTAAAAACATAATTATCTCATAAATGTATTTGTTTTGCAAGTTCACATTTTTATATAGTACTTATCACATAAAAGATAATCAATAAATATTTTTGTTGGATGTAGTAATTTAGATTCCAGAGGGTCAATGATGAAGCATGCCACCTAGCCCCTCACCAAGGAATAGTAGATTCAAGGTGCAGAATGTGATAAGCATTTTTGGACATGGCAGATATATGTGTATGTTTTTAATTGACTTTACATACATTAACAGGATTGTGGTTTTGGGTTGTTTTTTTCCCCCCTTGAAGGGAAGGGTTAAGAAAGAGAGGCGGTATAATAAATAGAGTACAAAACTGGAGTCAGAAGGCCTTTATTTAACTGCCTCAGCTGCTTATTAGCTATGTGACCTTAGGCAAGTCACTTAACCTCTGACTCAGTTTCCATATATATAAAATAAGGATAAGTACACCTACTCCATAGGGTTGTTGTGAGGAGTGAATGAGATAATATGCATGAAAGCATTGCAAACTTTAGAGTGCAATGTAAATGCTAGCTATTATTAGTGATAGTGTTAATAAAGAAAGGAATGAGACATTTAAGCATTTAATAAACATAAAAGAAGGAAGTTCAAAAAATAGACAATAAGAACAGATTTGAAAGAAGTGATATGGATACAAACAGTGCCCCAAGAGTGAAAAATAATATTAGGGCTCACTTTGTGAAGCCTTTGGTTTATTTTCTCACCTGAAGGTTCCCTAAAATCTATTTCTCTTATCTTAATACATCATAAAACGTCCCCCTTATTCTGGACCATAAAATTCCTTATCTTCCCCATCATGGGTTGCAAAGTCTCCCCTGTCTCCCTTATCTTATGTTATCCATCTTCCTCATCCTGTCCCTAAATTTCCAACCCTAAAAATTGCATCCTTTCTGTGTATATAAGCTTGGTCCTTTTCCTATAATAGTGCCTTTGTTCGTGTGTTTGTCCTTCGTTGCCGAAGAAGACCATGCCATCAGAGAAATAATGACATGACTTGCACTTTGTTGAGTGAGGGAGGGCTCTGCAGGTCACCAGCCTCACTTCTCCTCCAAAGCCATCTGAATCCAGTGACCATTTATTCATCAGGATGACTGGAGATGACCCAGGATGAGGCAATTGGGGTGAAGTGACTTTCCCAAGGTCACACAGCTTGTGAGTGTCAAGTGTCTGAGGTGAGATTTGAACTCAGGTCCTCCTGACTCCTGCACTGGTGCTCTATCCATTGCACCACCTAGCTGCCCCTCCTAATATAAATAGCTGATATAAGAATCTTAAAAAAAATTTCCAAGGGTCCAAATAAAATGAACTGTCATTTTTAAAAAGTTGTATTTAGTTAGTTTTAGTTTTCAACACTTTTATAAGATTTTGAGTTTTAAATTTTCTCTCTCTTCTTCCCCTCTCTCCTCTCCAAGATGGTGCAAACTGATATAAGCTATACATTTGCAATCATATTAAACATATTAAAATTAACTGACTTTTAAAAATGATCAGATACTTTAAAATGAGAAGACAATTGCACTTTATAATTATTAATGATGAGGTTTATGGGTGAGGGGTGGGACCCCAAAATACCAACAGTCCAGGTCGTGCTCAAATGAATTCGACTCAAGTCTTCTTAAAGCCAAAGAAAACAAAGTTTATTAGAGATTCGCCTAATTGGGCTGCCTCTTAAGGAGCTTTTGTAATGCTTGTGTTCACAAGCGGGGCAGATAGAATCCAACTAGACAAGAGTCTGAGCTGGATTGAATCTGAGCGCCTTCATGGAGACAAAGTGGGACTTAAATACAGAAAAGAGTATAGGAGGGATGGGGGGTGGGGTTGGGGGTGGTCTGGCAGTCTAGAGTGATGGGGGAAGAAGTTCAGGAAGGGTCTCCAAGGAGGATTAAAGGCTGGAAATAGCTGTAGGTAGTCAACAAACATCAGACTAGGGGGCACCTAGGTGATAAACAGATAGGGCAATCAAGAGATAACGGACAATGGTCAGGTACTGTGAAGAGACACAAGGAGAGCTCGATTTGAGAATGAAAAGCCAGGTTAAGTGAGGAGATTCCAGGGGAGCTCAAGGAAGTTCCCAGAGTCTGAACCCCATCATCAATACAATTTTATATGTAAAATCTTTAATCTAATTTTGAGAACTTATTACTAAAAGCTCGAATTTCCATACATTTTAGCATCTTGCTAAATGTCAGGCCCACTGTTTTTGCGTCAATAAAAGCTTCCAGTGGCTACAGAGAAAGTCTAAGCGAATTCATTCACATCTGAACCAGCTCTCCCATCTACCTCTTCAACAGAAGTACGTTGAATTTATTATTTATAACGTATTTTTCTTAAAGTAAGCTCTACATAATATAATTTTGCAGCTTCCATAATATCTTCTTTCTTTACTTTGCACTTAACTTTTGTGTTTGTAAAGTTCAGGGAAAAAAGCGGGGAAAAGTGCTTCAGCAGATATCAGTGACAAGGTTGAGGGGTGCTCGTGGACCCCAAGATACCGACAGTCTGGGTTGTACTCAAATGAATTTGACTCAAGCCTTCTTAAAGTCAATGAAAACAAAGTTTATTAAAGATTCACTAAATTGGGTTGCCTCTTAAGGAGCCTAAGCATTTGTAACACTTGTATTCACAAGCAGGCCAGATAGAATCCCAGCTAGACAGAGTCTGAGCTGGATTGAATCTGAGTGCCTTCATGGAGGCAAGATGGAATTTAAATACAGAAAAGAGTATAGGAAGGATCTGAGGGGTGTGGTCTGGTAGTCCAGGGTGATGGGAGGAGGGGTTTAGGAAGGGTCTTGAGGAAAAGTCCAAAGAGGGAATCCAAAGAGGGTCAAAGGCTGGAAACAGCTGGAGACTATCACGAGGGAGACTGGGGGCGCCTAGGAGGGAAGCAGATGGGGCAATCCAGAGATCTTGATAGGGGCAGTATGGGAATGGATATAGATCTTGATGGGAGTGGTGGGCAGCCTGGGGAATGGGGTTTTGATGGGATGGGGGGGGGTGGTGGTGCAAGAGACCTGAGTAGAATGATAATGAAAAGCTGGAACAAATGGGAAAATTAGATTTGAATAAGAAAGGCCAGATTAAGTGGGAAGATTTAAGGGGAACTCTTGGAGGCTCTCAGAGTCTGAACCCCATCAGGTAGATTGGTAACTAAAGTAAAAAGAAATGGTAGATATGTTGACAGGGACAAAAATTAGTCTAAGAAGAAAGCACCAGTCTCCATACTGCTTTGTTAGTGACAATTTTCTTAACATGCACCATTTTAATTTAATATTTTCAATAATATTCTTCCTCATTGCCCAATCTGTTTTTAATTAGGCATTCAGGAGGTACAGGATAGTGGAATAATGCCCTAAAACTATCCACTGCTACTAAAGGATCATTAACATGATAGTGGCACTAGGTGGATGCAGTGGATACATCACTGGCCCTAAAGTCAGGAGGATTTGAATTCAAATTTGCTCTCTAAGACTTTCTCTGGGCAAGTCGCTTTTCTGTTTGCCTCAGCATCTTTAAAATGAGCTGGAAGAAAATAGCAAACCACTCCAGGATCTTTGTCAAGAAAACCCCAAATAGGATCACAAAGAGTAAAACATGACTGAAAAACAACTTGCCAGCAACACTGTAGTAGGGAGGGAAGGAATAAACATTTATGTAGTACCTAACTGTGTACCAGTCAATGTGCTAAGCACTTTACAAATATTATTTCATTTGATCTTTACCACAGTCCTGTGAGTAGGTGCTATTATCACCCCCATTTTACAGTTGAGGAAACTGAGGCAGAGAGGGGTTAAATGACTTGCCCAGGGTCACAAAACTAGGTTAGATTTGAACTCAGGCCTTCCTGTCTCCAGACCTAGCATTCTACCCTCCAAAAAAAATAACGTCAGGGCCAAGTCCAAGAGAGGAAGTAAAGTAGCAGATAAGAAGAAGTGTTCTAAGAGTAAAAAAACAGACTGGAATGCTGCTAAACTGGCTTTGTTACATCTCAAACAGTCCTGTACTACAATTATGTCTCAACTCAGACTGTTCCAAGTTAAACTCTCATTCTTCCTCTCGAATCACTAACATATGCCCTACTATATATTTGTATGACTTTCATATGAGTGTTAGCTTAAAACTGTACTGAGATTTTTGGGACACTATAAAGTGCTGTCATCTCAGCATGGTCTTATATTATGTAACCCGTCCCATCAACAGTTATTTGCACATAATTATCTTTATTGGTTGGAGACTGATTACTCAGTGCTGCCTGCCCATCTACACCAATGGGAGGAGAAACCCTGGTCTTCTGGCTTCCAGGTCTCACCAAAGTCCCTGAGGAAGGCAGGCTCAGAGCATGGAGGAATCAATTTCCACCAGTGAGGATGCTCTAAGGCAAAGACTTGGAGCCTTGAGTTGTGGTCATTGTTAACCATCCTCCCCTCTCCAATACATTACTGTGGAACAGCCCATCTGTCTCTCTCCACTACCTCTTCAGGATGTCTTGTTAGTACAAGTTGCCTTGCCCACATGCTATGTTGCAAACAGACTTGTATTTCAGTCATGACTTTTCCAACCCTAGTTCTTTTTACTTTTTTTTTTTAATACTTTCTCTGGCTCCTTAGCATAATGTTTGGCACGCAGTAAGTGCTTAAGTCAAAATGCTTTTTTCATTCACATATACATTATCTTTTATTGAATACTGTCAGCCTCATTTTTCTTATAGTGAAATATCCAAACTGATAGACCTCCTTCTCTTTGTGTCTCTGTCTCTGTGTCTGTCTGTGTCTCTCTATCTCTCTCTCTCTGTCTTTTCCTGTGACTCTCTGTCTATGGTTCTGTCTGCCTTTCTGTCTCTATCTCCATTTCTGTCTGCTCCTGTCTCTTGTGGCAGTCTGTGTATGTGTATATCTGTCTCTTTCTTTGTCTCTGTCTCTGTTTCGTGCCTATGTCTCTGTGTCTATCTCTTTCTGTGACTTTCTGTCTCCATGTCTGTTTCTCTCTCTCTGTGGCTGTCTTTGTCTCTCTGTGTATCTCTGTCTCTTTCCATATCTCTACCTCTATGTTTCTTTCTCTGTCTCGATCTCTGTGTCTTTAAGTCTGTCTCTCTCTTTCTCTGTGGCTCTCTTCAGAGCTTTCACAAAATTTCCTACTCTACTCTCATTTAGAAGGAATCTCATTCTCATGCCTTAGAAACCTACTGTATTTCCTACCTAGGAGTTTTTGTTTTTATTAAAAGGACCAAAGGAGTGAGGAAAGAGGAAGGGAGAAGCCAACTTGTTTAACCCACAGGAAGAAATCACTCATGGAATTTCAGGCAAGACTGGGAGAATTTTTTATTTTTTTCAGAAAGGGAAAAGGCATCTCTGTCAAGTCCCTTTAGCCACACTGTGTAACTGATGACCTATTCTGTCCCCTTCAAAGTCCAGCCCTGGCCCAGTAACTCCACAAGTATTTAGGTAATCCAAATTTCTCTTTCCATATAGGATTCTTTCAAAAGTCTTTTCTTTCAAGTAAATTAGCCTACAATTTCCTCAGTTCACTTCCAATTATGATTGCATTTCTGAGCCCAGTTCTCCTTTTTTATGGCTTCCAGTCTAGAGAATGCTTAACAGTTCAGCATCATGTGCATGTAACATACCTTTCCTTTTCCAATTGTTAGAAAAATTCAAATTCAATAATGATTCATGATAGAATCAGAAGAATATGGACACCCATGGAATTAGCCTAATTAAATTTCCATTAATTCGTAATTTTCTAAAGCATAAAACTGCAGACCATGAATTCAGACTTGCATTCCTATTGGAACGTAAACCTTACAAGATGGTACTAGATGAGCGATTTATAGCTAAGGTCATAGTTCAAATGTTTACTCAGCTGTCCAGATCACTTGGCACACAGAAGCTACCTATACATGAAAGCTGATTTCTCTAAATCACTCCCATAATACAAGAAGTTCAAGAATTTTCAAAATAATAGAGGTTCATCATATTTTAGACACTCTTGTCTGTTCAACATGGTAATATATTGATCTGATGATTCCCTCATAAAGCTAGTTGTATAATTATATCAAAATTTCCTCTGATTTTGTTTGTCTGAAATCTTAAGGTCTTTTGTGAAGAATATTTGGTACATGCTTTTGTTCAAAATTTGATGAAACTGAAATTCACAGTAGCCAATAGCAATGCAAAAAGTCATAAATATCCAACCCCAGTTATAGGGATAATTTTCTTTTTGCTCCCATTAAAAATTCAAACACTAGGGCCAAAGATACGGAAGTATGTTTACCTATTTTAGGGGGAATTACTAGGCTTTACTTTTAATTTTTCAACCTAGTTTCCCTCAAATGATTTCAAAAGAGATGAAATAACATAATATTAGTCAGCAGCAACTAATTTGGTTAATGAGGAAATGACAATGATTAATTCCAATTCCAAAGTCTACCCTGTACTGTTCTGGAGTGGAAATATATATATATATATATATATATATATATATATATATATATATATATATATACATATATGTATGTATATGTACATATACATACATATATGTATATATATATATGATGTAGACCATTAGAGGAAACAGCTAAAGAGGGAAAAGTGAGACATTTTTGTTTCCATCTTAGAAACAAAGTGTTTCTTATCTTAAGAAATATTAGACAATTTCTAATCAGCTAATACAGCCTCTCTATTGTGGGCTGGGGAAGGCCATAATCTGAAAAGATGAATCAAAAAACAACAAAAGGTGGTGGATTGTGCCTAAAGTGTTATTGCATATCCACTTGCTTTGCAGAAACAGGTATTTCAAGCCACAGATTTTGGCAATTAGAAACCTTGTGATTCTTTCTAAGACTGACCTAGACAAATATAAGATCTCTCTGCCATGTATGTGTAGAAACCATACCTGCTATTGAGAAGGGAGAAAAATCCTCTCCTCCCTCACTATACAAGGGAGAGTTTTAAATTCCCAAGCCATCTCATCAGTGAGAAGGGAAGAGAAAATGGAGTGGATCCTCCTACTCAACCATCAATCAATTTTGACACAGAACTTCCCTCCCTCAGTAACAAGGAGCATAGAGGGATCCTAACAGAGTCCCACTAGCAAGGTACCAGAGCATAGGCTTATCCCCATATATACTCCCTGGGAGGGACTATCATCCCAAAACTAAAACCCATAGAGATCAATAAGGAATTATGTCATCCCAAAGCCCAGTCTTTCATTGCTGAGCAATACCATGGTTTTCCCACTGGAGCCAGGGCATGTATGCTCAGCTCTAATGGAGATACCCTAGTCTAACAGATGGGAGCAATACCTCCTAATTGTCCCCCTTATATGTGAATGTAAATTTTCTAAAGGCAAAAAGCATCTTTTATTTAATATTTATACCTTTCGTCATCCTGAGCACAAAGTTTTGCACATAGTAGGCACTTAATACATTTTGCAGTTAACTGAGGACTACTGTTGTCCTAGGCTTCTGCTTCATTAAACCTAGAAAACTGATGGGTTTGCCTTATTTATTTTCTTGCTGCCAAGGCTAAAACTGCTGTTGTTTCTGATGTTCTGAGTATCTTAATAATGACAATTGTTAGTTACAAAGGCATTCTATTGAGAACAAAAAGGCATTTCAGATGAAATCACCTCATTAATCAGTGATAAACTGCAGATGGCTCCCCCCAAAAGGGAGGAAAAATCCTGATGGTAAAGGAAATCTCAAAGCCAACATCATTACTTTCAAGTATTACTCCTACCTGAATAAATCTAATTATCCTATTTTTAAAATGAAAACAAAGTTCAAATCAAAGTCAACAAAAGCAAGAATAACGACGAAATTCACTCAATCTGGTGGGGGATGGCAGAAGAGAGTCCATCATTGGTAATGGAGAGGAGTCTGCTGTACTCCATGGATCCTCCAGGTGTGGCACCAGAACTCATTGTCTCCTTTCAGAAGCAAGGGAAAGCACCAGGATCTTCTGCTACAGGGAGGAGATGGGGTGCTTTTGGCAGTGGCACACCTTGGTGCTGACCAGATATACCTCCTCCTCACTGGGTAGGGCCAGAGCCCATGCTGTCTGCTGTGAGCAATGGGACAACAAATGTCTATCCAATGATCCTATGCTGGGAGAGTGCATGAGACCCTTCTAGTAGAAGCCCAGCCTGTTGTGCCTTGCTGTATGGATTCCTATCTCTCATCAGATGAAAGAGGTTCTTGGGGCCTGGGTTGGTTGTACAGAGGTGTTTGATGGTCAACATCCCAACTACATGATTTAGGGGCAGGAAAACAGACCCATGCCTTTACTTGGTCCTGGGCACCTAGCTCTAGGGTTTAAAAACTGGGGGCCTTTTGTTACCTTTGGGAAGGCAGCCTGGTCCTCAGTTTCCTCAGCGGTAAAATGAAGATGTTAGACTAGATGACCTTGAAAGTTATTACATAATGAGGTTAGAAATCAGATTTGAAGGTTGAAGAAATAAGTGAGAAGAGAGGAAGTGGAGACAATGAATGTGGATAGTTTTCTTTTCTAGGCATTTGGCTATGAAAGGAAGGAGAGATAAAGAATAATAGCTTAAAAGTGAAGACATTTTTTAAAGGGGGTAAGGGGAAGAGACCTAGTTGTCTTTGTGGGCAACAGAAAAAGAGTCATTAAATGGGAAGAAACTGAACACAAAAATGTAACAGACCCTTCCCTCATGGAGCTTATGTGTTACTGTTCTGGTATCCTTTAACAACCATGAGTGATACTTCCTAAGAATTTAAGGGAATATAATTAGTCCAAGAAATTACAGAGTATTTCTGGGTGGACAAAAGTATCTTGATATATTTAGTGATCAACCTTCTAGTTGCAAGGTTAACATGTGAACATCTCCCCATCATCCAAATAGAGCTTTGCCCAAAGCACAAAGCAGTACCTGGAACAACCTGGGAAAGGGACATTTATCATCAGTATCAAATAGGGCAAGAGAGTTGTGAAAGGTCAGGAAAAACCAATTTCAACAGGTGGTTTGTTTGTTTAAGAAGTACTAGAATGATCCCAAAGGTTACTGTGAACAAAACAAACAAACTGCTCACGTCCATTCAGTCTTTGGTGACATCTTTGAGGTGGATGTTGTGGCTTTGAGCTGTGTCCTTTGGACAGCTACACCATTTGTCATCATACTTATTCTCTCCATGTCTCAGATGCGGAGGCAAGGGTTGGGTAGATGTACATGTATGTGTACATACACATACATATATATATATATATATATATAACATATATACATATATATTATATATTCATATATAATACATACATATAGAAGAAAACAATTTTTTCTAATAGAATATAAGCTACTTTGAGGACAGAGGCTGTTTTCATGTTTGTTTTTGTATCCCTACAGTCTAGCACAATTCTACTGGTCTATCCATCTATCTATCTCAGAGTTGTAAGATGTAGAAGGGACTTCAGAGGCCATATAGTTTAACCCCCACAAGTGAGGAAGCAGGTCTAGGGAGGTCAAATAGCTTCCTCAAGGTCACAAAGAAAAAATGCATACGAGGCAGGTATTTGAACATGAATTTCCTGTTCTTTTTGCTATTACATGCTGCTTTCTTTAGTTATCTTGCTGAATGTTCCCAACAATTAAAATGTATATTTTTTAAGTGGAAAAACTTCAGTTGCTCATGGGTAGGCCAAGCTAATACAATAAAAATGACAATTCTACCCAAAGTAACTTACTTATTTGCCAATTAAACTATCAGATAATTATTTTCTAGAGCTGGATAAAATAATATCAAAATTCATCTGGAAGAACAAAAGGTCCAGAATATAAAAGGGACTAATGAAAAAGAAATGCTAGAGAAGGTGGCCTAGCACCACCAGATCTCAAATTGTATTATAAAGCAGCAATTATCAAAACCACTTGGTACTGGCTAAGAAACAGAAGGGTAGACAAGTGGAATAGGCTAGGTACTCAAGAGACAGTAGTCAATGAATATAGCAATCTACTGTTTGATAAACCCAAGGACCCCAGCTTCTGGGATAAGAACTTACGGTTCGATAATATTTGCTGGGAAAATTGGATAACAGTGTGGCAGAAACTAGGCATAGACCCACGCCTGATTCTGTACACAAGAATAAAGTCCAAATATATACACAATCTATCTATAAAGATTGATACCATGGACAAACTGGAGGAGCAAGGAATATTCATCAGATTCAACGAGAAGGGAAGAATTTTTTACTAAAGAAGAGATGAAAGCATTATGAAATGCAAGATGGATAATTTTGATTACATTAAGCTGAAAAGTTTTTGCACAACCAAACCCAATGCAACCAAAATTCAGAGGGAGGTAGTAAATTGGGAAAGAATTTTTACAGCTAACCTTGGGGATAAAGGCCTCATTTCTAGAATAAGTAGAGAACTGAGTCAAATGTACAAGTCATTCCCCAATTGATAAATGGTCAAATGATATGAACAGGCAATTTTCAGAGGAAAAATTTAAAGATATCTATAATCATATGAAAAAATGCTCTAAATCATTTTTGATTAGAGAGATGCAAATCAAAACAACTCTGAGGTACCACATCCTACCTATTAGGCTGGCAAACATGACAGAACAGGAAAATGACAACTGTTGGAGAGGATGTGGGAGAGTTGGAACACTAATTCATTGTTGGTGGAACTATGAGCTCATCCAACCATTCTGGAGAGCGGTTTGGAACTATGCCCAAAGGGCTAAAAAAATATGCATACCCTTTGACCCAGCAATATCGCTTCTAGGACTGTATCCCCAGGAGATCATAAAAATGGGAAAGGGTCCCACATGTACAAAAATATTTATAGCACCACTCTTTGTAGTTGCCCCAAACTGGAAATTAAGGAGATGCCCATCAATTGGAGAATGGATGAATAAATTATGGTATATGAATGTAATGGAGTACTATTGCACCATAAGAAATGATGAGCAAGAAGACTTCAGGGAGGCCTGGAAGGACTTATATGACCTGATGCTGAGCGAAAGGAGCAGAACCAGAACTTTGTGCACAGCAACTACCACCGTGTGCAAGAGTTTTTTTCTGGTAGACTAAGAACTTTGTAACAACACAAGAACTTAAAAAAAAATTCCCAATGGTCTTCTAAGGCAAAATGCCTTCCGCACTCAGAGAAAGAACTTGGAATTCATTCGCAGAATGTAGCAGATCATTTATATATATTGTGTGTGTGTGTGTGTGTGTGTGTGTGTATTATGTTTTAATTTGTTATATGATTTCTTCCATTTATTTTAGTTCATCTACACAGCATGACTGCAGTGAAAATGTATTCAATAGGAAAGTATGTGTAGATCCTATATAGAACTGTATGCCATCTTAGGGAGGGAGAGGGATGGCAGGGTGTAGGTAGTGGGGGAAAATCTAAGTTTTATGGTAGTGATCATAGAACATTAAAAATAAATAAATAAATAAAAAGAAAAAAGAAAAATGTATATTTTTATCTAGATTTTTAAAATTAATATGTGCCCTTCCCCTACTCCCTCCGATGTAATTAGCTTATTCACAGTACTGCAATGGAAGCGCATCCTTTACCTTTGCCAGCAGAATACTACCACTGATCATTGTATTAGACCAGCATTTTGTTTGCTCTCCATGTTGTTGCTGTCTTGACATTATGTTGTTGTTTTGCTTCTCTTTCGTGTAAATATTATAGTGATCTATAAATTCATGCTAACCAACTTTAGATGCTCTCACTGCATCAAGGCAGTCCATGATTAATTCCCTAACTCACTCCTCACAGAAACGATTTCAATATTTTTCTTTCCTCCTCAAAGCTATCAGACCTCTTTTCCTTTCCCGTCTCTGCTCAGCTGAAAACCTCAATTCCTTTTTAATGAGATAGTTAATGCCATTTTATGTGAGTTCTCTCTTCTAGTGTTCTCTTTATCTCAAAATTCCTTGACATAATCATAGCTATAAAACTAAGTGTTCCCTCACTCTTAAAAAACAAAAACAAAACTTGTCTCAGGCTACCCTCAAGCTACCATCCTTTATCTCTCTTCCTTTTCTCAGTCAGACTCCTTGTAAGAACTGTCACACTTAACACCTCCACCTTTTTTGCTTTCACTTTTCAACTCTTTGCAATCTCCTTCTCAATCAATCCTCATCCTTCTCAGTTGATGGATTGCTTTTGACACTGTTGACCACTCGCTCCTCCTGAATATTCTCCTCTCTGGGAATCTTTATAATATTCTTTCTGATTTACTGCCGACTGATTCACTGACCGCTCCTCAATCACGGTGTCCATATCATACCTCTTAATTGTGGGTACTTCTCAAGGTTCTTCCCTAGCTCCTCTTCTCTTTCTCTCCCTATGTTCTCAGTCACCTTATCAGTTCCCATGGGTATAAGGATCATCTCTATGAAAACAACTTATATATCTATCTAGCCTGTCTCTTTTTTTAAAATTTTATTTTATTTTAGACTCAGATGCCAGAACACAAATACAGAATAGAAAAAAGAACCAAACTTAAATATTGGAACTTAAATACAAAGTTAAAATGGAAAAAAAAAGCATGTTGTGCACATAGGAAAACATAAAAGAAGATTCAAATTATGTAACAGTAAGTTTTCATTTCAAGAAAACCTGTATGATAAACAATACTTGTATTGAAAATCATCTCTTTTCTTTGCTTCCTTGTGAGTTCTTTTGTTCTCTGCTGTGCACTTTTTTACTTTGTTCTTTTTTCCCTTCCCCCTAGTCCTCAGAAGTCTACAATAAAGTTTAGATATGTTTCTCTATATCTATAGATATATACATACACATATACATATATACTTTCCCAAACATATCCTACTCCTGATCTTTGCCTTTTATATTTGAGCATATGTTTTGTTTCCTATCCTTCCTGCCTCATTTATTTAACTTCTACCCACTACCTTGCCCTCTTATTACTTGCCTACCCCCCCTCCAAGGATCCCTCCCCTATCCTCCCATTCTTATAAATCTAAACACATTTCTAAACTCCCCTTTTACCTATTCCTTCCCCCTGCCCTCTAAAGATCCCTCCCTTGTCCTCTCCTCATCCCTATGCCTCTGTCATTTTATTTCTTATGAATTTAGATTTTTATACTCTTCTTATTGTCCATATTGTATCTTCATATTGTTCTTTCTTAACCTCATTCCCAATACCAGAACTACTAGCCCCCCTCCCGCATCTAATTCCTCTGTATCGATGCTTCCTCTTGCACCTCATTTATATAAAATAACTACTCCTTTTAGTTGTTCCTAAATGGTTTTACTTTTTAAATTCATATCCTACTCAGATTTGCCCCAGTCTTACTTAGGAGCTACCCAATTGTTAATAAGAATCATAGACACACATTTTACATTTTTTTATATATAAAAAGTAAAAAGCAAACAGTCCTGATAAATCCCTTATAATCAGTCTTTCGTATGTACCTTATATTTCTCTTGGTTCTTGTGTATCAAATCTTCTATTAAGTTCAAGATTTTTTTTAACCAAGTCTTGAAAGTCTGAGAGTTTATCAAACATCCATTTTTTTTCATTCAGGATAATACTTAACCTTGCACAATAAACATTTTTAGCTGGAGCCGCAGTTTCTTTGCTCTTCAATATATTATGTCCCAAGACTTGCAGTTTTTTAATGTCTCTGCTACTAGGTCTTGTGTGAGTCTAATTGCGGCACCATCATATTTAAATTTTTTTAATCTTGATGCTTTTAATATTTTATTCTTGAGCTGGGGTTTTGGAATTTGATTATGATATTCCTAGGAATTTTCCTCATAGGATCTCTTTTAAGTGGTGATTGATGGATTTTTTTCTGTTTCTACTTTCTCCCCTTGTTCTAATGCTTCAGGACAATTTTCTTTAATTATTTCTTGTATTATTGTATCAAGATGCTTTTTTCAATCATAACTTTCAGTTAGTTCAGTTATTTTAATATTTTCTCTTCTTGATCTATTCTCCAAAATTATCGTTTTTCTTATAAGATGTTTCACTTTCTCTTCTATTTTTTCATATCTTGGTTAATTATTTCTTGATCTCTTATAATTTCCCTGGCTTCACTATGCCCAATTCTAATTTTCAAGGCATCATTTTCTTTCTTCAGATTATGAATTTCATTTTCTAACTGGTTGACTTCCCTTTTATCACCTTGTTTTCCTTGGATTGTTCTTTTTTTTTTCTTTAGTTTTTACTCCATGTCTATCATTTAGTTTTTAAACTCTTTTTTAAGATCTTCTAGGAATTCTTTTTGGGCAGGTCACCATTTGATGTTGCTCTTTAAGGGTTTCTTTATTGCAGTATTCTCCTCAGAAGATGGTCCCTGGTCATCTCTATTCCCATAATAGCTTTCTATGGTTGGATTCTTTCTCCTTTGCCTGTGCATAGCTTAATTTTTCTAATCACCTCTAGCCCTGGGTTATGGGAAATGGTGCCTCTTGCCCCAGATCTTCAGTTCTCCCCTCCTGCCTGGAACCAAAGCCAAATCTCTTACCTCCTGTAAGTGCCTGCAGCCAGTGGCTTTCTGCCCCACTGCTTCTGCACTCACAGGGCATGTGCTGGTGGTTCCTTCTTGCCTGCTTCTCTTCACAGCACAGCTGGGTCTGGTATTCCTTATCAGTTGAGGTTTCCTCAACGTTTCTGGTCTCAAATGCCCAACTCCCCCCACTATCTTTTGATAAAAGTTCCTGTTGCTGGGGCCTCTCAAACCAGCTAGCCCTAGGGCTTGTTGCTTATTAAAACAGATCGTTTGAGGTTTGTAGGGACCAAATCTTATCCTGGAATTTTTCTTCCAATCTTCTTAAATTATCTCAGGAAGACCCGCTGTGTCCCTAGTCGTACTTATCTCCATCCATACTTTGTTCATCCTAAAGTGCTATTTTAACTCTTTTGTGGGGGAAAATCTCGATAGTTTGGCATTTTCTGACTTCTTAGGTGTCTCTTCTGAGCTTCAGTTTGGCATCACCAGTTGTCTATCAGACATTTCAAACTGAATATCTTAGAGACATCTTAAAACTCAACTTATTCAAAACTGAATTTTGTTGCTCCCCCAAACCCTCCACTATTCTAAATATCCCTAATTTTGTCAAAAGTACCACCATCTGTTCAGCCTATCATGTTCATAACCTCAGTATTACCTTGGACTCCTCATTCTCCCTCATCCCAAATCTTGCTTTTTTGACCTCTACAACATCTCCCCTGTTCTATTCATTGTATTTTTATCCTCAATGCCCAGCACGGTGTCTGGAACAGAGAAAGTACTTAAGAAGTGCTTATTAATTGACCAATTAATTGATTTCTCTCTAGGTAGAAAACGGTCCAAATTCTGCATGATTTTTCAGATAGCACATCATCATGGTTTTAATTAATCAAGTAAATTTGCTTCTGTACATACTTTAATAGGAATTTGCATTTATAAAGTCAAAAGAAGCAGAAGTTTTGTGAAAATAAAATAAGTGAAGTTGTCAAGTGATTTCTCAAACTTTTCCACCTGACATTAGGTGAGTCAGATAATTTCTCTGAGCCTCAGTTTCTTCATTTGTAAAATGTGGTGAGAAGAGCATTTGTACTAGGTCAGTGGTTCCCATTTAGTGGTTTTGCAGTGATAGTTCAAGGGATTTGTGCTAAAAATTCTTTAATGGCACCTCATGTAGTAAATGGCAGCTAAGTGGCACAGTAGATGGAGTGCTAGACTTGGAGTCAAGAAGACTCACCTCTGTGAATATAAATCTGGCTTCAGACACTTACCATCTGTGTTACCCTGGGCAAGTCACTTAACCCTATCTGCATCAGCTGCTCATCTATAAAAGGAGCTAGAAATGGAAATGGCAAACTGCTTCAGTATCTTTGTAAAAAAAAACAAACAAACCCAAATAGGGTCACGAAATATCTGACAGGAGTGAAATGATTGGACAACAAATAAGTAGTAAATAATTGCCCAGCTGTGTTACAAATATGTATCTTCTCATGATAACAAGCATGTGTATGTTTGAAGCATTATAGGTTTGCTTTTGCAGTGACATGAAATCATCTTGATCATATAAAAATAATTTTAGTGTTTGTGCAGCAGTTAAATAAAACTATCACTGCATCTGACTCCAAGTATAACTTGTTCTTACAGTTTCTCAACCTGTAGAAACAAGCCTTATGTTGCTACCTATTGCATTATTAAGGCTATTTTTCAATTTAAACTTATCATTTACTTATGTTACTACTCTTCTGTCTGGCAAATCTTCAAATGAACTTTTTGACAACACAGGTCACACATTCAGTAGTGTGAGAGTGTATTTGATGTTCCAGTGGTAGAAGAGAGGAAATTCTGAAGAGACTGCTTTCTCACAAGGACTAGTTTATTTATAAATGTTGTTTAAAAATGAAGCAACATATAAAATTGAAGTACATTTATCATTTAATACAGTACTTGTCATTAGGAGAAAAGTAAATATTTTAAAAAGTGATAAGTTATTCAATTTCATCAATGGGTTAGGTGACTAAAAATTTAAAAATTAATTTCCATTTCTCAGTAGGCAAGCTTAATAAAATTGTCTATCTCTCACCTAAGCATTCTCATTTGGGTGAGCAAGTATTTTCACTTTATCCTTATTTCAAATAAAAATACAAAAAGAAACTCAATGCAGGACCAGATCTAAGACTGCTTGATGTTGAGTCAAATATTTTGAATATTTGCAAACAAAAAAATCCAATACAGAAATTAAATTTGTATGTGATTAGCCTACTATTTTAAACAACTTCCAAACAGTAACATATTTCATTGTTATTAATATTCAAAAATATTTGTAAATTAGATTTAATACAAAGTCCTAAAGATAATAGCAAGCATGTGAGGCTTTTCTAGATTGCTTCTTTTAATCTTAGAGAACGTCCCACAAAACAAATTCAAAATTATTTTGTAATTATAATTTTATAGAGTTTTCATAAGTATGAGTAGAATAAAATTAAGTTAGACAAGATTATTGCTAAAGTCCCTCACAATTCTAAAATCCCTTGAGTATAAGAGCAAACTATTCTAAAGGTCATGCTTCCCTCCTTCCTCAGCCCTTGTGTAAGAAATGACAGAAATAATCTGATTCATGGATCTCAAGAATAGAAGTCAAATGACATGATTTTTGTTTCCTGGGTTTTTTTTGTACAGTAAGCAATTACTCACTGAACACTTTTTGCAGGCACTGTGCTAGGGGTTAAAAGGAGTGAAAAATAGGCCTGTCTTTATGCTCACAATCTATTCAATTAAGAAATGATCTGAATAATTGTCTAAATGATTGTCTAAATGAGTAACAAATAAATGGTATATAGGAGTTTGGAGAAGAGGGAATACCCTGTGGGCTAAAATGCTTGAGGGGGAAGGAAGTGGAGATTTGAATCGGATCTTGAAGTTTGAGGTAGATTTTGAAATACAGGGGTGAACTGGAAGAACATTTCACAAGGAGTCAGGAATGAATGTAATATGTACGACGCACCAGTGAGAAGATTGGTCTGAATGAAAGAGAAAGTAATTTTTAAGGCTAACTCTTTGTGACCCCGTTTGGGATTTTCTTGGCAAAGATACTGGAATAGTTTGCCATTTCCTTGTCCAGCTCATTTTATAGACAAGGAAATTGAGGTAAACAAGATTAGATGACTTACCCAAGGTCACATAGGTAGTAAGTGATATCTGAGGCCAGATTTGAACTCAGGAAGATAAAAGTCTTCCAGGCTTGAGGCCCAGCTCTCTATTCACTGTACCACCTAAGATCTCTTTTCACTGTACAACCTAGCTGCCCTATTTTATATTAGTTAAAAGTCAATAGTCTGGCCTTGGGTCATCTCAACTGTTGCAATGTAAAACAAAGCAGAAATTTGTCACAATGCCATCTCTTCTCCAGTCAAGCTACCTTCACAGTATTCTTCCTGGAAAAATATTTTTTCATTTCCTGTAGACAAATGTCAGACAATACAGGAAAAACATTCATTTTTATATGTAAAAGAAATGTAACTGGTCAACAGCGTGGGGATTACTCTGTTCAAAGTATATTGTTTGTGTAATCTTTATATTTCTGATAACAAGAATTAAGTAGCACTGAAGTTTATTTATAGGTTGAATTAATATCCTCTTCATTTTTATTCAGTTCTCACTTCTAGACTGATAGATTAGATAGAAGAGATTTGGGGTTTTTTTGGTTTTTATTTTGGAATAAGGATTATGTCTTTAGTATTGTCTAAGAACAATTAATCCATGGTCATTAATCACCCTGGAGAAGGATGACATTGTGGCAAATTCATTCTAAATTGTGGAATGAAGTCACTGAAATAAGCTTCAAGCCAAACTCTGGGCTCTAACACAGAATGAATCAGAAGCTTTTAATTCAATTAAACATTTATTAATTGCTTATTTTGTGCAAAGCACTTTCAGATGTAATGTAATCCTGTACTTAGTACACGGGGTAGCTCACACAATAATTTTTTTTTTAATCCCCTCCATCTGTACAGCATTTTTTACTTTTCTGGATGTGAATCCTGACACTGCATCTTCTTTCCTGTGTGACATCAGGTGAGCCATTTCATTTCTCTGGCCCCATTCTCTCTTCTATAAAATGAGAGGATTGGACTAAACGACCTCTAAGAACTGTTTCCAAGTCTAAATCTTCTGGTCCTAGCAGCCCTTCAGATTGCATTGTTTTATAATATAACCTTTGAGTAAATGTGTAATGATGTTCACTATACACTAGCTGGGCATATAAAGAAGGTATTTTACTTTCTCCTTCAGTTTTTAACGATAATAAGCAAACAGGCATAGTCTGTTTCCTTGTTTACATACGTTGATAACACCAGTACCTGACAGAGAGGCGGTCATCTCAGTGTGCCCCATAAAACAAGAAGTTGGACTCTCTTTGCTTATTTCTATATATCAGAACTATGGCAATGAATACACTAAATATTTACAGAAATAGACACTTGCATTTTGTGTCCAGATAGGATTTCCTTCTTTTATGGTGCTATTTGCTGTTATGCAGCCCATGAAGGTCATCGTCTGCTTCCCATAATGACTTGCATTTAACATTACCCAGGGTGTAGCAGTGTATATTGCATTAAGTAAATGTTTGTACAATGTTAATTGCTGCCAATAATGGTACTGTGATATATGTATGCCAGAAGATATGTGTTGGAATGTTACTGTTTGTAACTGACTTGGGGTCTTCTGAGTTTCTTTAGAAGTCAATTAAATCTAACCAAATTTTACTTTTTCATTTATAAAAACATTTGTATTGATATGTTTGATTTAGTGTCATTTCTGGATACACTAGAAGTGTGCTGGTAAATGTTTAACAACGAGCTCTCTAAAAAAAGTGTGCAGAACATATTTTTAAGTTCAATATGAACTACTAATATTTTCTCCATCACTTCCTTAAGTTTAGACAATCAATACAACAATAAATCAAACTCTTATCTGTAGTGTTTACCAAGTTCTGAAGTACAAATGCTTACACTAAAAACTTAACAATTAGCTCTTGAAAATAAAGGACAAACACAACCTGTGAATAGTCTAAGCTACCTGAATGGGGACTCAGGCAGTTGGGTAACTCAGTTTGTCCTTTCCCTTTCCCTCTCCCTCTCCTTCTCCTCTCTAAAGGAAGGTAAATTTTGATAACTAGAAGCTGCCCAGTTAACTTGGGGCTTACTGGTTGCAAGTATAAAGGAAAGAAATGTGTAGAAAATGAAAAAAGGAGCCAATAAATGGTGAAAAGGGGAAGACTGTTGGGGACAGAAGGGAAAAGGAAGGGACCAAGGGCACATATAAAAGGGATGACCTTAGCAAGGAAAAGTGGGGGATGGTGTCAAGGGGTTTTGAGGTGTGAGAGGGAGAAAAAAAAGAAGAAAGAAAGAAGTTTGTGAAGATAGCTTCTGTTTTCTTGGTATATAGTAGAGGAAAGAAGTGACATAGGAGGCTTGAGGAAAGATGAGAAGATTTAGAAAAGGCCTTGTAAAAAGTAAGATGGAGTGCCAACTAGGACAGAATGAAAGAAATATCACAAAGCAGTGAAGATCTAGTTGAGAAAATATATTTGTAATGGGTATGTAACTTGCTTCTGGAGCATTCAGTAGTATTTGTGTAGGAACAAAGAAGACAGATTGTAGGGGAATACCAGAGTTGCAAGACTTGAGCAGCAATAGGACAGGGGACCAAGAGGTTTGACTGTAGAGGACAGATAAGATATAATTGAGCTGGCTAGCTATCAGGGTCAAGATTTCAAAGGCCCTCAGGAAGGCCTGAGCAGGTACTAATGGGCTAGGAGCTGAGAAAGCTGTAGAGTGACTGTGATTGAAGTGGGGGAATGAAAATTAGGTTTAGGAGGAAAGAAGCATAGGAAAAAGAAGGAAGGAAGTAAATTATGGCTAGATGGAGGAATTTCAGAGGTCTGAATTATGGAAGTAGTATAATTATGGATGATGGAGAGAACAAGGTATGGTATAGTGGAATAAGTATTAATTTTAGAGTTAAAGACAGGTTTAAGTCCTGATTTTGTCACTTACCACATGTGTGATATTGGTCAAATCCCTTAACCTCTCAGGGCCTCAATTTCCTCATCTGTAAAATGAGTGGGTTAAACTAGATTATCTTTAATATTTCTTCTAATAGGTAGTCTGTAAATATGATGATCATTTCTTTAGTGGTTTAGATGGAGTAAAGGTGAAGGTGATGAAGGGTGAGAAGATATAATGGGTACTCCTCCCCATTATATGGAGATTGGTTTCTCTACCTCTTCTCCCTAGACTGGCTTCCCCTCCTTACTACTCTTCCCCCCTTTTTAGTAGAGACCATGTGGTCCTGAAATCACTCTGACCAGGCTCCTGTGATCAGCTTCTCAGAGGCCGAGAATTCCGTTCAGTTTCCCATCATAAGGTCTCCAGACAAGACTGAACTTCCTGCTCAAATCCATTCTGTCTGATAGAAACATCTCAAAATACATCCCAATTCACTGACAAAACTGAAATAACACTTAAAGGCTAATAAACTATAAATGATTCTAGCCATCTACCTGCATTGAGACCTATGAGTGACCCTCCAATACATTTACCTCTGATGAAATGCTCCTTAGGAGACTCCAGGTTTCACAATTAAACATAAAACACCTTAAAACATAATATAAATATCAAATATTCCCCATACAAATAAGGACATCACAATGAACTTGAGATCCTTTCAATTCATTAGGTTTTAACCAACTGTAAAGATAGCATTAGGAGCCTGAGGAGAGTAGGAAGATGGCAATACAGTTATCCCTTCCACATCACAAGGTGTAATGTTAACAGGATATAAGATCTTCCCTGACTCACATGGAGCCCTGGTGCAGAGCCAATTAGGCTCTGAGCCACAGGGATTCCCACACGTTCCCAATGAAGTGCTGATTTCCAATCGTCTCTATGCCAATCAAGTGGCCAGTCTTTGATTGGAAACAGTATATATTATATTGCTTGGAAGGAAAGGTGTGAATGGAGAGAAAAACAGGGAGACAGAGAGAGAGAAAGAGAGAGAGAGAGAGAGAGAGAGAGAGAGAGAGAGAGAGAGAGAGAAGCAGGCAGAGAGAAGCAGGCAGAGGGAGAAAGAAGAAGTTGTCTAGGGGAACTTGCTTGCAAAGTCAGCGTTCCCTGGATTGGTGATGAGTCAGGTACTTTTTTGCCTTCTGGTACACTAATAACAATGTTCCAAATAAATATTTTGGTTTTATCTTGGAGGAGGAGAATTTATTATATTTTGCAGATAAACCCTGGGAGTATGTATGCATATTCATAGCAGCTGCTATGGGTATCACATTGGTACTATAAGAGGTTAGAGGCATGGCACCCAGTGATCTAGAAAATCAGTGCAAAATTTTTTGATTCTCCCTTCCTACCACAGAAGAAGTCTGAATTACTATGGTATTAAAAGAAAAATTATGATATTATACAATATATATAATATATATTTATATTATGCATTATATATTTTATATAATTTATTTTATATTTATATAATTTATTATAATATACACAATATATTATATAATTTATATTATACATTTTCTACAATATATTATATATCATATTCATATTATACATTTTATATACATATCACATAATTTATATTACACATTTCTGAGTTTTGAAATGTTTTCCATGTCATTTGCTGGTCTTTGTGTGTTGTCTGGGGCTGCCATACAACTCCCCAAACATTCCCATTTAATTTTTTATGTTAACCTGAAAGATATTGAAACCATGATGGGTAAAGGTTTCAGTGTGGAAGGGATAAATGTTATGTGGGGACAGAGGATAAAAGATCACAGAATGGGGAGATAACAACCAGGGATGGAGAATGGGGATGAAGATTTGGGGAGAAGCTTCATCCACTTCATAATTTTGTTTAGAGCTGGCTTACACTATGATCAATGAATATCTTTAGGTACACATATACTTAAAATGTTGATATTTCCACAAGGATAATTGTTGCACAAAGAGAGAAACTATATTTAAAAAAAAATACATGAGAGAAAGACAAAGTGAAGGGAGAAAAATCAGGGAGACAGAAAGAGAAGTATGAGAATAAAGGGAAAGAAAAGTCCAGAGGCGAGACAAAGAGAACAGAAGGCAAAGAATGAAGAAGGGGAGAAAAAGAGGTCTAAGACAAAATGGGAAAGAGGAGTTCCTTTTATCCAAAACTCAACAAGAATATAAAGTGAAAGGATTCCATTTTTATAAAAATTACAAAAGCTTCACAGAGAGGCTTGGGAATGTGTTAGCCCATTGCACTTGTATATGATGGACTTAGGAAAAACAGAAGTACCATGATTTTCACCACAGTTTTTTAAATTAATTTTATCATTTTTCTTAATTTGAAGCCAATCTGATTTCATTAGTTATGGAAAATGATATATACTGAAATGGATCTATGAGCAACCTCTCTCCTCTCCAGATCACAACCCATTTATGGCCTGTCCTGTCCACCTCTGGTCCAGGCTCTCCCATGGACTTGCCCACAATATACTGGGAGGTTTTCTCGATTTCTCCTGACTATCTCAAGGACACCAGGGGAGCCTGTGAGGGGTCCGTTGAGTGCCCTTTCCTTTCACCATGTGGCCAATCCATCTTCTTTTTCAATCATTTTTCTATGATTCCTTCTATTCCTTTACTCCAGGTCTTCTTGATAATTCTTTATTTGTTATAATAAATATAGTGGGTGCTCACATCCACTAAAAGTTTCTCTATTGCCTTTTGGGTGACAATCTTTTTAACTCTTCCAAAATTACAGAGTTCTCCTAGTAATGCAACAACACAGGTACAATATTGTATTAAGATGGGTCTTTGCTTCAGGGAGAAGTTTAGAGTTAATTTTAGAATCATTAGTCATAGGGAAGCATGAGAAGTGGCTGAAATAATAGATGTAATTTTTGCATATTAAAAATGAGTTTAAGAAGTAAATGTGGTCAAAGGCTTGTAGAATATGCAGAATCCTCATTCCTGTACTATCATGAAGACAGCACTACAAATGCCAGTGTCTAGTCCTTCACAAGTCTTCTTACCTTTCCCTTCTTTACCTGTTCCCCATACCTGGAATTCTCTCCCTTCTTATCTCTGCCTCTTGGCTTCCTTCAAGTTCCAAGTAAAATTTCATTTTCTACAGGAAGTCTTTCCCAATCTCTCTTAATTCTAGTGCCTTCTTTCTGTTAATTATTTCCTCTTTATCTTATATGTACTCAGGATCCAAAAAATATCTTGATAAGCTAGAGAACTGAATCACATCAAAGAGGATGAAATCTCATAGGGATAAATGAGAAAGAAGAGGAGAAAAAGGAGGAGGAAGGAAGGAAGAAAGAAGAGAAAGAGGGCGAGGAGGAAAAGAATTCCTGAGTTATAAGATGGAAAAAAATATGTTCAGGCAGAAGACTGTCTGGCCAAGTTCGAGTTCAACATGAATCAGCAGTGTGATGTAGTAGCCAGGAATGCTCATGTGACCTCAGTCTGTATTTAGACAGACACATCAGAGGTGACAGTGTTTTCGAGCTTTCTGCCCTTGTCAGACCACACCGGAAGCAAGGTCTTCAGGTCTGGTGCCAGTGTAGAAAGGATGTGGGTAAGTTAGAGATGGCTCAGAAGAGGGCAACAAGCACAGTGAAGAGGCTTGAATTCATGGCATATGCGGGTCATTTGAAAGGAGTGAAGATGTTTTGCTTGGAAAAGAGAAGAGAAGGGTGGAGAAAACAAGTATTTATAAAACATTTACTACATGCCAGACTCTGTGCTAAGGGATTTACAAATATTATCTCATTTGATCCTTAGGACAACCCTAGGAGGTAAGCTTTTTACAGTTTTATAGTCGAAGAAACTATGGCTGACAGATGTTAAGTGACTTGCCCAGGGTGACATAGCTAGGAAGTATCTGAGGCCAGTTTTGAACTCAAGATCTAAACTTGTAAAATGCTTCCTGACTGTGACTCCAGTGCTGTAGCAGTTCTGCCACCTCACTGCTAGATTATTTCTTCCTGAGAGGGTTCATAGATCTAGGGTTAGAAGGGACTTTAGAAGCCATCTAGTCCAACCCTAATTTAACAGATGAGGCAACTGAGGCCCGGAGAGATGAAGTGATTTGCCCAAGCCCACACAGAAGTGAACACTAGAGGCAGCATTTGAACTTAAGTGCTCTGATTGTACAGTCAATTCTCTCTCCATTGTAGCACAATGCTTTTATGGGAACATTTTATGGACAAAATGTCATTTCAGCCGAGTCTTGAAAGATAAGTTTCAATATGCAGGAATGTGAAGGAAGTTATTCTTGGAATAGGAAATGACCTGAATGGGAAAAGTAGGACATGACCAGTGTATGGGAATTCATCCAGTTTGGATGTTCCAGCATAAAGTACGTAGAGAGACCTGTAAGATAAGACTGGAAAGGTAAGGTGCAGCCAGACAAAGAAGACTTAATTTTAAGTAAAGGAGTTTGAATTGATCATGCATAAGGAAGACTCATTTGTCAGCAGCAGTTACTGAGCAGCACCTAAGATCTTACCAAGAACTGGTGGAGGACCTGATCAGTGAAGCTTCCACCTGCCCTCCCAAATTGGGAGGTATCTCTCACAGAAGCATACAGCCACATGTCCCTTAGACTCTGCCCTGTCTCTGGTTGCCTGAAATTTGATCTCTGCAGTTATGTACCACTCACATGGCTCTGTCTTTTTAGTGATTTCACAGTCAGTTCCATAATAATTCAATCTAGCCTGCTTTTCCTGCTAATCCTTGAGGAAATTAGCTTGTCCTGGGTTATTATCTTCTGGAAGGATAAATAATGGTCCTATAAGAAAACCAGGACACAGAGCACAGTGCTTAATAATTGCTTATTGACTGACTAATACCATGATCTACATATGCTAGCTACTTCTACATCTAGACAGATTTAAATATCTTAATGAGTACTACAAGGGAGAGTAGAGTAGATCAAAGGAAAAATAAAAGTACAGAACTAAATGTTGAATAAAAGAGGAGGTGATATGATATAAAGAGGAAAACTATATTTATCTACCTATCCATCCATCCATCCATCCATCTATCTATCTGTCATCTATCTATCCCCAATCCCAAAATCCATTAGTATGGAACTCTGTCCTAAATGGAAGAGATTAATGATCTGCCCTGCCTAAGGGGCTGGGTGGAATGACAAAACTAGGAGAGAAGAGAGTTCTCCAGTCTTCTGCAAGTTCTTTTTAAGTTTTGAGTCTTTTTCAAACTTTCTTTGAGTCACTGAGTCTCTTGGGACTTTGGGCACTTCTGGCTTCCAACTTTGAGAAGGAAGATGAGTAAGACCAACTTCTCTTAATGTTGCTGAAAGAAAAGACTCTGAGATGCAGCTCACATATAGAAGACCTAGTGGTCTCTTATATGTCCCTATCTCCCTTACACTAGAGATATCAGGGAATTTCTTCTTGGGTAAGATCTAAGACACACACTCTCACACACACACTCTCTCACTCTCTCCCTCTCTCTCTCTCTCTCTCTCTCTCTCTCTCTCTCCCCCTCCCTCCCTCTCAGTTGAGTTGTCTTGCTTCTAGTGGGGAGAGTTCCTTCATTCTGCATTGTTTGGTATGTTTTCCTGTGCACACTTCCTCTGTGTTCTCTTTTGTTATTTGGATAAATGGATTTCTTTGCCATTCACTATGTATAATCATTGTGGAACTGATGTTTGGTGTGAAAGAGATCAAGCCTTGGATGCATAACTTGGAGTCCCCCTTCTCCTCAATTTTGAAACAGTGATCAGAAGTTAGCTTGAACCTGATCACATCCCCGAGACCAAATATATTTAAGCAAGCAGATAAATATAATTCTAGTCTGGTACTCCCTCTCTCTGAGGAGAGCAGAGTGGCCTCTGGCCCCAAACTCTTGATTTCCTTCCTAGCAGGAAATAAAGACTCTTTTGGAGACATGTGGGGGAAAAAGATGCCAAATCTGCCTCATTTTGAGCCATACAATAGCACTTGCCACAGCTGGGTCTCACTATATACATAAATACATACACATACACACATACATACAATTTTAAGGTTTGCAGTGTTTCACATATATTCATTTCATTTGATTCCAACAACCACCCTGAAAAGTAGTTATTACCTCCATTTGACAGATAGGTAAACTGAGGCTAAGAGCAGTTAAGTGGCTTGCCAAAGCTGAAAAGGCAAGGAAGCATCTGAGGCAGGATTTGAACTTGGATCTCCTTGACTCAAACTCCAGTAAGTCACCCTTATGAAAGAGGAAATGTTAGCTTTCCATTAGATTGCTATGAAGTTCTCTAAGACAGTGATGTCAAACTCAAACATAAAAGAGAGGGAAGATTTAACCAAACATGTAGATCTGATGGGGTACTTGGGTACTTGTGCTTGTACCCCACTTCCAAGATTATATTTCTCCAAAACCTCAAAACACTATCACTGATAGTTTTCTCTCCAGCCCAAGGACACCATCCCTAGCAATAACTCATGAGGGGACCCCAGTAAGACAAACTATCTATCCCCATTACAAGAACAAGCTGACCTCTGTAGAAATTTCTTGTAAAAACAGGACTATCTTATAAACACTGAACTATCATGTATTGATTCCCATAGTATGCAATCCAGAGGTCAAGTTACAGACATCAACTCTCAAAGTTATCTTGCTATAGACATAACAGATCAAAAATATACCCCTGAGAAACCCCTTCCCCTGGTTTCCAGTAATGAATGAAGTCTGTGTCTAAGGTTGTATGTTATCACTTGGTTAGCATATCTGCCAGATAATCCACTACTTTTCCTATATAAGCCTTAGCATCATTCCTTTTAAGTTACAAGTTCCTTTAGGAGCTCTACCACTTTTGGTGGGCAGATAATAAACTTTTGGTGTCACAATAAACTTTTGCCAACTTAACTTAAAGAATACTTGAGTCTGTGAATTCATTCCAGATGACCTTCTCCCATACTTCAGTCCTTGAGGGGTCCCTGAACTTCTCAAACAACATCAGATCCTGGTGGGAGCATATAGATATAGAAAAACACATGATAACATCATTTTTATTCTATTGTATTTTTATTTATTTTGTTAAAAATCTCCCAATCACTGGTTCGGTCTTAATCAGAAGTGTTGAAAGCCAAATGTTTGACACCTGTGCTCTAGGAAATTCTCACTTAGAGATGTGCAGGGATCTCATTAAACTCCTGTATAATTAATTATTCATAAACTCACATTCTCACAAACAAAACTTAGAACCTGATCTTCAATAAAAATATAGACAAAATGTCTGTGACAAACTATGAGGAAGAAGACATTATTTTTAAAAATCTCAACTTGGAAAATTCTCAAATCAATACCATGCTTCTGCAGAGAAATAGAAAATAGACTTTAGGTAGATGTCCGGGGTGTGTTGCCCAAGAAACAGCTTAGCTATGTATAGAGATAAAGGTTACCTGCTTGGCTGCTAAGACATGAATTTTTTTGGTACTCTGCAACCTGTGAAAACTCCACATAAGAGGTGAAAAGATTGGATTGATGTAGCTGGCCACAACACTGGTGAATTCATAGTCTTTTTTGAAGTACTAAAGATTCACAGTATCATGGACTATGTTCCTTTTCTCCTCTTTATTACTTTCCCCCCAACACTTTACTTCTCCTAACATCTCTATTTCTGTTAATGGCCGTCAGCTAAGTGAGTGGAACCGAGTAGTCATCTTAGACGCTGCCCTTTCTACCAATCTTCACATAAAATCACCAGATAACTGCTTTTGATCTAATTTTCACAATATATCTAGTTTACCTCCATAGTCTTTTTCATTTCCATGGTCACAACCTTACATCAGGCTCTCATTAATAGTCACTGGATTATGGTAACAGCTTCCTAACTGGTCTCCCCACCCTAATGCACAGCCAGTATTACTCCTTTGCTCAAAAAAAGCATTCTAGTAACTCCTCATTGCCCCTTAAATTGAAAGACAAGCTTCTCAGCCTCCAAAGTCTGTATCTAACCCACCTTTCTAGACTCTTCTTTTTCATGCACCCATTGTCAATTACTCCTTATGCCCCTGTCTCATTCCACTCTTTTCCATGAATGTTATTATCCAGGGCCTGGAATGGTTCCCCCTTACCCACAAATCACTGCTTGATGAAATGCTTTTTCTCATTCTTTCATTCAGGGTCCAGCTCAAGCTTCATCTCTTCCATGGAGTCTTTCTAGCTATCAATCAATCAATCAGGTAATTGACAAAGAACTGTTCAGTGCTTACTATGTACCATGCACTTACCAAATACTGGGGATATACCTGTATGGATTTGCTCCTTTAGAGTTAGCAAAGCTAGTTTGGGAAGAAAAGGCAAAGCTAGACACCCAGATAAATGAAAGGGAATCCCTTTTGGATATAAAGTACTCTACCCTATTGGTATCAAACTCAAATAGAAAGGGATCCCTGAAAGCATTATATGGACTTAGAAAACCACAAATCAATATTATCTATGTGTATTGTATTTTTGTTTACTTTGTTAAACATTTGCCAATTACATTTCAGTATGGTTCCTGGGAGAATCTTATGGGCTTTTCTTGTCTGCTGATTTGATGCCTGGTCTCCACACCTTACAAAGGGTCTGAACTCTGAAGCATGAATAGTTTAAATGCCTAAGAAAAGGAAAACAGAAACAATGAACTAGCCCCAGGGCTAAAACCTGCTCTTTGTCTGGAGCTACTTACCTGCATAAGACCCCAGTGGGAATCTGAGAAGTATAACTATTGCTCACCACAAATAAAGATAGAATCTCTCACTGGGGGAAGCCAGAACTTTTGCAGTTCCTGCCTGAAAATAACAAACCTCTGAGCAGAAGGCCTAAGGGACCCCAAGAGGAGAGGTTTCTGTCATTACCAGGGTAAAGGATAGGGCCTTAAAGAGCATTGTAACACTCTAGTTGGGGAGAACTGACAGTCCAACAGAACGGCCCCTCTAGACTCTGTGCCCTGTGAAAAGTCCAGTGGCTCAGTTAGTGTCCCTCTTAGCCTGGCAGCTGAGGAACACCTCCCCTACAAGTTTGTTGCTCTACCTAGCAGTGGCCAACCCCGTCAGGGAGCCAGGGCTACAGCTGACCAGCCTGCATGACTCATTAGAGAAGTGAGGAGTCAGTCCAGTTGAGCAGCAGAGTAGCTCATGCATTCATTGATGCCAGATCCAAAGTGAACTTCATGAGATCCCTCTGGAAAAAGAATGGACAGTTCTACAATGTTTTTGCCTCCGTGCTCCCTACATATATATATTTCAATACCATTGCCCTGTAACTTTATGATCATTCTTCCTTAACATGGACTTTCTACATTTGTGGGAGAGTGTGCCGTAGGTTTGGGACAGGAAGGCTTTGTAGCTCTTGTTGGTATAATACTGCGGAGTTAGGGTCCTTGAGGCAGCATCAATATGTCTGTTGAATTTTGCATGTCTTCACATGTATAAGTATTACATATGGCTTGCCTTCTCAATGGGTGGGGGAGGGGCAGGGAGAGAATTTCAAACTCAGAATTTTAAAAAAAAGAATGTTAACAAATTTCAAAATGTAATTGGGAAATATTTAATGAAATAATGAAATAATTTTGAAATACGTATGTTGAAGTTCTCTAGTACAAGGGCAGGGGCTGGGATGGACAGGGTGACTGTGAACCCACAGTCATTGAAAAAGAATATCTTGGTGACCAATAGATAATGGCTACCAGAGTTCGGATTAGGTAAATCTCAAAGGACGAAGGGTTGCTGAATGATAGAAATGGAAGGAGAGTCTGAAACAGCCATTATCAGGAGTAAGAAGTATTCTGAGTGCCTCACCAGGATCATCTCGTTGTGGAGTATGAGGGAAAATGGGTCAACTAGGTGGTGCAATGGTAGAGTACTGGGCCTGGAGTTGGGAAGACTCATCTTCCCAAGTTCAAACCTGGCCTCAGACATTTCACTAGCTGTGGGACCCTGGACAAGTCACTTAACCTTTTTGCCTCAGTTCCCTCATCTGTAAAATGACCTGGAGAAGGAAATGACAAAACCGCTCCAGTATCTCTGCCAAGAAAACCCCATATGGGGTCACAGGGAATTGGACACTATGGAAAAATGATTTAAAAGCAATCGCAACAGCAATGAATGAAATATAGCTAGTGCTGGATAGGAGAGCCAAGGACGCCATATCTGCAGAAGGGAGCCAGGTTTCAGTGAGTTTCAGAAGATAAATGGTGGTAGAAATGAAGAGATTTAATGTGAAAGTTTGTTAATTGTGGAGTAGGAATTCCATTCAGAATACCAGAATAAGTGGATCTAGAATGAGACATTGAGAAGGGTGGGGTTTGGCTGAGGTAGTGATCTTACCAGGGTGGGCAGGGTGTGTCCTTCGGCAGTCGGGGCCTTCAGCATCCCTGGGATGAGAGTGAAAGTCAGTAGAAGTCTCCTAACCATTGGGGAATGAGTCCTGGCAGGGTACTAGTGAGGTCCTCTCAAGACGGGCAAGTGATTAGAAGGCCACAGAGGCTTAGAATGTCAAAGCAGGGAAAGACTTTGGAGATCATTTGGACATATCTCCTTTTCTGAACCTACTTTTCATGGAATAACAACTTGTATTATGTTTATCTGTGCATTTGTCTTATTCCTCCAGCTAGAACAAGACCCAGTGTGGTATGATGGAAAGATAAATGGACTTGGAATTAGGATACCAGAGTTTGGATCCTGCCTAATGCAAGCTAGAGAAAGACTAGCTATGGGAAAAAATAATTTAATATCCAATATCTAATAAACATTTATCAAGTGCCTACTATAGGCTCTGTGCTCAACCCTGAGGATATAATTCATAAAGAATGATAGTCGGTGCCTTCAAAGAGCTCCCAATCTAAAGGAAAAAACCAAAGACAAAAGGAGGCAAGAAAACAAGGAGGAAGATACCAGCATGCACCTGGCACAGGGGCATCTCATTCAGTGGTCTTGAAACCAGGCAGAGCAGTAGATGCAAGGTGGAGAATTAATAACTCTGAGCCTGTTTCCTCATCTGGAAAATAGACCTGTATGGTATGCTGGATGGAAAGCATAGCATAGATAGGAAGTTAGAAAGAACCAGGTTCAAGTCCTGGTTGTCTAACCCTGGGCTCTTCTCTTGACCTTCCAATGGCCTCAGGCAACTCTCTAGATCTGTGAGTTGCAGAGAAGCTGATGATCTGCTTTGGAAGAGGGTGTTTCCTCAACCCCATCCCTCCCCCTAAAACAAAAGCAAAAAATAACGCTGCTATTTCCCAGGGTTATTTGGAGGAAAGCACTTTGTGAACTAGAATGTTATATATATAGATATATATATATATATATATAAATGTAAGTTGTTGTCACTATTATTGTAAACTCTTGAGAGCAGGGATGACACATTATTTCATCCTTTTAGCCCCCACATAGTGTATTACACAGAATAGCTGTTTGACAAATCTTAGCTGAATGGAAAACAAATATTGAGTTTAATTGAACTGCTCTGCTTCCTCTTAGCTACTAAGGACTGTCACTTATGCTTAGGTCACAGAAAAATTTAAATGATATTTAAAGCCCAGACAATCTGAGTGCAAGCCAAGAGTTGGCCTTTTCATTAGTATTAGGGAGACAAGGTGGCATAGCTAACTCAAGTGAATTCATCTGTGATTTTCACTTACATTTATTGCAAATATGTGAGCTTAAGGAAAATGAAGTTAAATATTGGCAAAGTTTTGAGAAACAGTTCTTCTGAAAATGTGAAATCTTAGTCAATAAAGATTGTACAGAACTATTTTGACAACTTTGAAATGAAGCTATTTGTTCTGATATTTTGAATGAAGAGGATTGCTTGAATGGACTTCTCATTTAGGTCAGAACAGATAAATGGACTTTCCACAAAAAGAAATGGTGGAAGATGGGGGAAATAATAATTTAAAAAAAACAACTCACCTTTATATAGTTCCCTTGTCCTCACAATGGACATCATCAGGAACAGAGAGGTTAGGTGTAGAATGGAAAGTAGGGAAACTACAAATTTGCAACCTCTCTATGTTAGTAACCAAAATTTGACCAGTTTGAGCACCACTTTGCCACCAACAAGATCTTATATTTAAATCACAGGAAAATTGTGCAATGGAAACTTTTTGTCTCATCAGTGCCATCACTTTTTTCTTTTCCTTCTTCCTTCCTTCCCTCCCTCTTTCCTTCCTTTCTTTACCTTCCTCCCTCCCTCCCTTCCTTCCTTCCTCTCTCCTTCTGTTCCTCTTTCTTCTAGGTGGGTAGGAAATGTTTCTTATTTTTTTAAAAATCAGTCTCATTTCCCAATAACAGGCCCCTCCTCAATAAAATCCTCCCCGTATTGAAAAAGTAAAGTTAAGCAAATTGACACATTGACTATTTTTCACAGCATATTGCTCATTCCACATCTGTGGTCTACCACCTCCTTACTGATAGAAAGATATATTGAATCATCAGCCATCTGGAACCAGCACTGATCACTGCACTGATGTAAATTCTGATGCCTTTGAGTGTTCAATGCCCCTTTCATTGCACCATGTTGCCTTTCTACATTAGAAGGTATCAGGTGGCCACTGGTGCCTAACACTTGTTTTTTCTAGCAGTAGGAGCTGTTGATTCTCTTTGAAAGGATCCCTATTCTGTACTTTAAATCTGCGGTGGTTATTTACTCAAATAATTTAAATTTAATTAGACTTTTTGGTAAAACGAATTACTGATTTTTCTTCTTGCAGCATACACACTGTTATAGGTAGGAGCAAGGGTTTCTGTGTAGAGAAGGACATTATGTTGCGACACCTACCTGTCCACCCAGAGCTGCCTTCAATCTTACCTACACTAGGCCAGAAAAATAATTCAGGTTTATTTGCAGTAGAATTGAACTTCCACATTTGTCCAATTCCTATACCTCCAGTTTTCTCCCAAGGAGGCGACTACCTTAAAACTTCTCTGGTGATTATTAGCTGTATTTTCTTATCTTCAAAATAAACTTATCAATATTTACACTATCGATCTCATCTAACTGTTGTGACTTACAGGGTCATATCTGTGAATTACTACACTCCTGCTATTACTCTTTCTAATTTATTTATTCTCCAAAGTTTCAGGCCCAAATTCTGCTCACAGAAATTTGAGTCCACTTTAAACACACCTCTAGTCTCACCGTTCTCCCCTCTCCCTTTTTGAGACCCACAACAACCTCTTAGGTCCAAAGGGAAAAATATAAACAAAACTCCTCTGTCCCCAGCCCCCTTATTTGTTGAAGGGGGTTTATAAGGTAATTAAAATAAAACTGCTCAAGATATTGGAAATCCAGGTTCAAGAAACCTGGGTTCTTGAACCTGGGCTCAAGTCCAAACTCTGCCACCTACTAGCTATATCACCTGGAACAAGTAATTTAATCTCTCTGGCCTTGGAATTTGTGTGTGAAGTACAGTTGTCTGACTGGATAATTCCTAATATGCTTGCCATTCTGACATTCTGTGATAATAGTTTGTTTAAAATGAATATGGTAAGGGACCTTGTTATACCTAATGCTGAGATCATACAACTGAAAGTCACCAGAAAAAAAAAGTCATTCCGTAGGATAAGTAGCAATGGCCACCTTTGTCAAATAAGCTATGTCCTTATTCATTCACTACCTTCTCCCTAAGTTCATAATAGTTTTTTTTTCTCCACTACCCCATTATACCTACTCAAAAATGGCAGCCCTCCCTTTGCATCCCACATCCCTGACACTTTGGTCCTTAGAGTGGGGAAAAAGGAAAGAGATTGCAAAATTAGGAATGCCGTGGTAGAACAGACATTGAGGTCAATATTTTGTCTGCTTAGCTTACCTTAGTAACACAGTGGATGTGACATATCTGAAATTATCTAAGTCTTTCTTGAATCCATTTATACTACTAACTTACAGATTTTTATTGTAGGAAACCTTGTATTTGAATGGCTTCACCACTTGAAGGAGCTGGAATTCAGAGAAAGAGACACAGACAGACACAGAGACACAGAGAGAGACATACACAGAGATAGAGACAGGAACGGGAGACAGAGGGAGAGACAGAGACAGACAGACAGTGGGAGAGAGATAGACAATGTGATGGGAGAAATAGAGAGAGAGAGAGAATCTTTGCTAGTAACACAGATCTCATAACACATAACTCACTTATACTTAGCGAAAGTCTCTGGGAATTGCAGTTGCTGAAAAATTCATCACACTGCTGCAGTGATGAACCTTTTTGAATTTTAGCCAACTTGTTTCTCAGTCAACGGGCATACTGCCAACATTGGCCCATGTCTGAAGCCTTTCCAGCTCTGTAGGAACCATCAAAGCTTATATTGTATATATCTTATATTTATTTATCTATGTACATATTTTATCACTTTTGTAGAGTAGGAACCACCAGAGCTTATATTGTATATATCTTATATTTATTTATCTGTGTACATATTTTATCACTTTTGTAGACTTAATTTTTTTGAGGGCAAGAACAATCTCTCTCTCTGGAATTTATATTGCCAGGACCTAGCACAACGAATGCTTATTGATAGACTGAAAAATATCCTTTGACCAACTATCTATTGGGGAATAGTTCTTGGTCATATGTATATGAGTAAATTCCCTTGATACCACATCACTTCTTAAAGTACAAATGTCCTTTTCAACATCCCAACAAGTATTATCCAGCTTCTTCCTTAATATACTCATTGATCAGGGATTCACTCTCTACTATGGCAGCCTGTGCTACTTTATGGACTTCTAATTTTTCTTCAACCTATTATCTCTAGATACAAATAGTACCATCTCTATGTGACAAGGCTTAAAAATACTCGAAGACAGTGCTTTCCCCTTTAAGATTGTCTTTTATCTACTTTGTATGTATCTCATATGTACCAATAAGATACATGTTATCTCTTCCCTATGAGTGTAAGCTCTTTGAGTTCAGGGACAGTTTTTGCCTTTTCTTTATACCCTTAGCAGCATATAGAGAGTTGGCCTCAAAGCCAGGAAGTTCTGGGCTTCAGTTCCACTTTTAACCCATCCTGGTTACATGTCTCTAGGAAAGTCATTTAATTGCTCAGTGCTTTTGCCAACTCTCTATGGTACAGATAAGAAGCTGACCTGAACTGGTAGGAATTTCCACACCTGGGAGTTCTCTATACCAATGAAATGACAGGTCCAGTCCCCACCCTTATCTGCCAGTGCTTAGCAGCACAGTACATGTTGTATATATCACTTAAATACTTGTTTTCTGATTATCAATGAATGGGTAATGCTACTACTACTATCACTACTACTATTAACAATGATTAACATCTATGTAGTGCTTTGTATATGACAGGGACTGTGTTAAACACTTTACAATTATTTTCTCATATGATCCTTATGACAACCCTGGGAGGTAGGTGCTACTACTATCCCTCTATTACAGATAAATAAACTAAGGCAAACTAAGGTTAAGTGACTTATCCAGGTCACACAGGTAGTTACTGTCTGAGGCTGGATTTGAATGCAGGTTTTGCTGATTCCTGGCTGGGCACTTTATACACTGTACCATCTAGCTGCTGATAATATTCACCTAAAGTATCTGGACTAAAAGCCCCAAGTTTCTTTAAGTAGTTCTCATATGATCTTCATACGAGGTCTGCTTCTTTGTTCCACTGCCCTAAATTAGCTGGGTTCTCTCTGTGGAGATCATATGGCCCAGCACCACAAAGCTAGGTTTCAAGTCTTCATGTTGCTTTTGGCATAGATTCCACTAGACTAAGGTCTTTTAGTTTTTGTTCTTCAGGTTCACTCTTTTTATTTTTTAAAAGAATTTATTCATTTATTCTGAATTTAAGAAGTAAAACAAGCATTTCCATAACATAGTAGAAAAGAAAAAAGATTATTGTACATGAAACTGCAAATCTATTATGTCCAAGTTGCTGTTCCTCTTAAATAATACCATGTTAACTCTCTTTTTTAATCCCATTTTTCTTCATTCTTCCCTTTCCTGCCCTAGAGATGGCTACCATTAGGAATAAATATGTATACATGTTATATATATATATATATAAAACCGTTATATACATCCTTCTATTTATCAGTTCTTTCTTTAGATGTAAATAGTGTTTTCTTTCATATATCCTTTATGGTTACTTTGTGTAATTATAGTAGTTAAAATGATTTAGTCACTCAAAACTGTTAAAAATTATTAAAAATATTGTTGTTACTGTATACAATGTTCTCTGCTCATTTCACTCTTCATTATTTCATGCAAGTCTATCCATGTTTTTCTAAGATCATCAAGCTTATCATTTCTTATAGCACAACAGTATCTATCACAATCATATACTATAATTTGTTCAACCATTTCCCAACTGATGGGCACCTCCACACTTTGCAGTTCTTTGTTACTACAGAGAGAGCTGCTATAAATATTTTAAAACATGCAGGTTCTTTTCCTTTTTCGCTAATCATCTTTGGAAATGGGCCTAGTAATGGCATTACTGGGTCAAAGAGTATAAGCAGTTTAATAACTTTTTAAGCATAATGCTAGATCACTCTCCTAAATGACTGGATCATTTCACATGTCCACCAACAATGAACTGGTGTCCCCCTTCAACATCTGTCACTTTCCCCTTCAATCACCTTAGTCAATCTAATAGGAATTTTTTGTTCCCTTGGTGCACTTTCTATCAAGTATCACTTTCCAGGAGTACAAAAAGCCTGTGCTTGCCATTAAGGGGCTGATCCCCTTGGGAAATGCTTGGTCCAGAGATGGGGAGGGTGAAGCAGTGTCTCACCAGAGGAGGGCACCAGAGAGTCCAGTCATGGAACTTGAAGGTGAAAGAGTGTCTTCATAGATGGGTACATTGGGTTCAACAGTATCCAGAGATGGGGATCAAATGAAATGCTATTTGTAAAGATCTTAGCAAAGAGCTTGGCATATAGTAGGTGCTTAATGAATGCTTGTTCCTTTCCCTGGTATTTTCCATGGGGTTAAAGAACTCAGAGAACATTCAAGTCAGCCCTCTCGTTTTACATGAGGAATGTTGAGGCCCAAAGAGGCCAAGTAATTTGCCCAGAGTCACATAGGTAGTAAGTAACAGTCAGCATCTGAATCTGAGATCCTTTGATTTCAGGCCAAGTGCTCTTTCCCTGTGTGATCAGTCATGCACATAAAAGGAATAACCTCTTTGGTATTTTAACATGAAAATGTCGGATATAAACAACAGCTACTAAAATAAAACAAATCCATGTATTACTGTAAGTGATGCTGGTTCTGGCTATTCTCGCCATTAGGGAGATACTTCTGTAATTCCTGGGTAGAAGAAAGTGTGGATATCATTTGGTCTGACCTCTGGCTATCTCTCCCCCTTTTTCCCCAGGACTAAAAGGAGGTTTCACAGGATCACACACAGAAAAGGAGGGTTTGGATAGCTGCAGAAGAAACATCTTTGGGCAAAAGGGCAAAGGGGCTGGAGAAAGGGAAAAAAAGAAAAGGAAAAAGAAAGACCTCTTGGGTCTATATCATGCACTCCATAGATAGATATTTTTGTTTTTAAGGGGATGGTCAATGTAGGGGAGAAACAGCCTAGATCTGACATCAGAAGATCTCAGCTCTGCGTGTGTGTGTGTGTGTGTGTGTGTGTGTGTGTGTGTGTGTGTGTGCGTGTGTGTCCTTGAGCAACCTTTCTGGGTCTCCTTTCCTTAATCTGTAAAGTGTATTGGCTAGACTAGACAAACTCTAAGGACCCTTCCAGCTCTTAACTTATGATCTAAATTTAATTCAATATATTTTTCCATCACCAACTACATGCCAGCTTTAGAATGCTTTAGTTTTTCCTTGTTTCTTAAATCAGACTGTAAGCTGTTAGGAGTATACCATGGTGTCTTATGCCTATGTTACATGGTTGTAGTAAAGAAAGAGCTTTGTAAATCTTAAAGTGCAAATATAAATATTAGTATTATTTTACTTTGTAATTGAACAGAGCCTGGAACATGAGGCACTGCAGAATATCCAGAAGAGCTTATTAAATACTTGTTGATGACCAGAGTCTGAATCTAGCTTCTAGTACTTCCTTACTAGCTGTGTGACCTCACATAAGTCACTTAACCTTTCTCAGCCTCAGTTTCCTCATCTGTAAAAGCAGGACGGTAATAGCACCTACCTCCCAGGGCTGCCGTGAAGCTCTAAGGAGATACCATTTTTAAAGTGCTGAGCACGGTGCCGGGCACATAACAGGTGCTATGTAAATGCCAGCTATCATCTATATCATCAGTGAGAAGGTTCGCAGGGCTCTTTGCAACTCCAAGCGCTACATTTCAATTATTGTTAATTTCTTAATGTGACTATGACTATTAATGCGGTTATTACTGACTATTCTGAGACTGAACAGGGCCAGGCATCCCTGACTTTCTGGGTGTTCACCCAGCGGACCGGCCGCCGGCCGCTGGAACTCTTAATGCTTTGGCAGACAACCACGTGGTCTCCAACCCCCTGCCGGGCAGCAGCCGCCGGCTCCCTCCCCGCCTTTTTCCTGGGCCATCGCTGCCCTCTGATAGGGCCAGGATTAGGGTGGGGCTGGAGACGGCTTTCTATTGGTGGAGACGAGAGGGCGGGGGAGAGGCGTAGCCGGCGTTTCCGCCCTTCCGCTCCGTTCCAGGCTCGCTCGCCCGAGGGCTTGCGTGGTGGGGGAAGGGAGAGCTAGAAAGGAGGCGGCCCCGGCCTGGCTTGACCTTCTCTCCTTCGGTCCAAGCTTTCCTTTCTCCTCCTCCTCCTCCCCCACATCTCCCGTGCAGATCAGGTGACCCTCGTTGGTCGCCGCCCTGGCCGCGTGACGGACTCACGCCGGGCACCCCTTCCGAGCCGCGGGGGCGTCATGGCGGCGGCCGGGGAGGGCCCTAGTGTGGCCCGCCTGGTGGGAGGACGAGGGGATCGGGCCCTGGCTCGCCTCCTGCCGCTCCGCGACGCGGCCGGCGGAGACGGTGAGAGGCGGGGCGGGGAGAGGAGCTGGAGGCGGGGGATGAAGCGGGGGGGTGGGGGGGGGGGGGAGCCGAAGGCCGCCTGGAGCCGGCCTGGGGGCGGGGGCGTGGTCAGGGAAGGAAGCCCGTGGGGGGGGGGGGGACGTGTGACCTTGGGTAAGTCACGTACCGGTCCGGGGCGGGTTTGGTCCGGATCAGGGGTTCCTAACCTGGGGTCCGAGCCCTGTCGTTGGACCGGGATGGGAAAAGAATTGCAGTGTAAGTGGTTCTCCTCTAAGGGTGTGTCCGCCGCGGATATTCACCAGGACTGTGCAACAGACCAAGGGTGGAGCATTGCAGGCTCTTATTGGTCTGATCATACACGTCCGATACACTGTAGCCAGTCTACCATAGTGATGTCATTTTGGTCCTCTCCCCGCGTAAGGGCAAGGACCGTGTGTATATATGTACACATGTGTATCCATGTACATACATATTTGCGTGTTATGTAGCTGTTGTATGTGTAAATTTTATTTGTGTATATTCTATATAAATAAAATTTAGACAAAATATTCATCTATGTAAATGTACATAAATTTATGTATTTATGTATACATATTTATATAGGTAGGGCAGGTAGGTGGCACAGTCCTGGGCTTCAAGTCAGGAAGACTCAAATTCCTGAATTCAGACCTGGTCTCAGACACTAGCACTGTGACCCCGGGCTAGTTATTTAACCCTCTTTGCCTCAGTTTCCTCATCTGTAAAATGAGCTGGAGAAGGAAGTGGCAAACTACTCCAGTATCTTTGCCAAAAAAACTCCAAATGGGGTCATGAAGAGTTGGACACAACTGAAACTACTCAAGGACAATGCACATACATATGTATGTATATATATATATGTATACGTATATATATACGTATACATATATATGCATATATATTCATCCATACACACACATAACATATAATTTTGTTCATTAAAAACATTCTGAAAAGGGGTCCCTAGGTTTTACCAGACTGCTTTTTGGTTCTGTTCCACCAAAAATGTGTAGAATCTCTGATGTAGAAGATTTCCAGTATGCTTTCTCTTCAGATCTAAGATTCTATGTACCCATCCACTAGTCTTTGAATGGGAGTGGTCCTGGTGACTCAGGTTAGACAGAAGCTATGACCAGATGAATTGTAGATTGAGGTGGAAAAGACATTAGAGATTGAATTAAACCACCTCATTTACTGATAGCCTTTTCTCAATTCAAAGCACAGTGTCTTGCATATAATAAGCTCTTCATAAATGCTCATTAACTCACTCCAGTAGATACCAAATAAATATTTAATTGTTGAATTTAGTAACAGTCAATATCTGGAATCAACAAGAACAGTTCAGTTCTCTATTATAGAACAAGAACAGTTTAGTTTCTCTATTATAGCCTACCGATGATATTTTTCAAAGCTGGAAATCAAGTTGTTTAAAAGAAAGAAGGAAAAAAAAAACCTTTTTCATCATCTTATAGGAAGGTTGAAAAGTATTTGTGTCAGCTGATCATATGTTTAAGCTCCTTTCCCCACATAGTTCTAGATTTTTTATTTGAATTTATAAAAGTTTATCTAAAGTCCATAACAAAATTGCTTCTATACCAGTACTATTATTATTTTTATTCTGAATTGTTACTCATGTATGTATTAACTCATGTTGGTTGTAATGCATTTCATGTTGTATTCTCTTATGTTTCCAAAAGTTTTTCTATTTCCAGTTTTTACTCATACAATCAGTACATATTTCAAAGATGTCAAAATGTGAGACAAAACAAGTCATTAATGTAACTTTGTGTCCAGAGGAAACATGAGAACCACTGGCGGCTGGACTTACTCTTGCCTTTTTCCCATCACTCATCATTTACTTGTGAGAAGCCCATTGTATCTATTACATTTCATTCCCAGGAACCTTGGATGAATAGACATGGATATACAGAATAGGAAGAAAAGGAACAAAGTAAGGAAGTCTTAAGTTAGGAAAAGAAAAGGAGAATGAAGGGTGGAATGGAGTGAAAATATACCTGTATTGGGAGGGGCATCACAAAGGCATTTTAGTAATTTGTTTCTCTTAGACTTTGATGGGAAGAAAAATGCTCACATTAAAAGTGGAAAAGAAGTTAATGTGTGTGTGTGTGTCTGTGTCTGTGTGTGTGAGACCTCCTAAGGAAATCTGGAAATTCAGTAACACTTTTTTATTTGTTCATCCATGCCCTGACTGAAGATGCTTTCAGTTTTAAGAAAAAATTAATACTTTTAAATTGAAACCTTAAATGTATACAATTATTTTTATTTATGTAACTATTTCCATGATTATTAAACATTTTAAAATGGGACAATTCTATAAAAGAAAAATTGCAGCAAAAACACCAGGCCTAGAAGAAAAATCAAAGTTTGGAATGTGTTCAGTGTTTCGCTACCAATATTAACTTTAAGATACATGGTGGAACTAATGGTAGACCTGTTACAGAAAATAAACTACAAAACAATACTTTTGGGAGAGTAAAGGGAAATAATTAGTGGGGTGTATGTTTTTCTTATTATTTTGGCAAAGTTACTGAATAACCATTGTGCTAATTTCTTTTTAACAGATATATATTTAATTCAGGCTTCTGCTTCTCTTGAGAAACTAAAACTCCTTTGTAAAGAAGACGAAGAAAATGTGCATCCATCAGTTCTTATAAAGCTTTACACACAGGTAGATTAATTTGTTGAAATAAACTTCTTGTGTAGGAAGCTGGTGTGTGTGTGTGTGTGTGTGTGTGTGTGTGTGTGTGTGTGTGTGTGTTTGTTTGATGAAGCTAGTTAATTGGTTAAAACTTACATTTCATTTAGCTTGTCAAAGTGCTCTTTTTATATAGCGGCAGTTTGTTAAGTAGTTGCTAGGGAAAGTAAGAATTGATGTGGAAAATGAACAAAAGGATAACTTCTAGCATTTTGCGTTGATGTAATTCAAACACCATGTTTGAGTGGAGAGAGAGGAAAATAGCTTTGTCCCAAAAAACCACCCAAAGCATAGGTTCTGGCCTCACTTCCTTCTTAAAGAAGCTTCAAATATCTCTCAGTGAAATATAAAGTCCTCTGTTGGGCATTTAAAGCCTTTCACATTTTGGTTCCAGCTTAATGTTTTAGTTAGGTCTCTGCTACTCTCCTCAGGTCATTTTCCTTCCACCTAAAGTGACCTCTGTCTGCTGTTCCTTCTATATTCCATTCCATCTCACATTTTGCCCCAGTTACAGGAATGTTCTTACTCATTTCTACATCTGTTCAACTCTCTACTCAAATATCACTTCCTACCTGAAGCCTTTTCTGATCAGTCAATCAAATCATTCATTGTCACCTAATTATGTGCCAGACATTGGACTAGGTACTTGCAGTGGGGAGATGGACAGAGAATGCCTAGCAGTAAGTGAAACAACCCTACTTGCAGGGAGCTTATGTTCTATTTGAAGAGACAGCAAGGACATATATGAATCTATAAAGAGTAAACATAAAAGTAAATATGAAGAGAAGAAATACAAAGTTTATTTGAGAAAGTTTGAAAGGGAAGGCACTGGCTGTTAGATCAGGAAAGGCTTCATGTGGAAGATGTATAAGGGAAGGAAGACAGCGATTCTGTGAGGAAGAGATGTGAAGGAAGTGCATTTCAGGCATAGAGAAGGGCCAGAGAGACACCGAGGTGAAAGGTTGTTGGCACTGTAACCACCCAAACTATTTCTTATTTATTTTTTTAATCCATAAAATAACACTTCACTTGCCTCCCTACCTGAGTTGTGAGGATCAAATGAGATGTTTGCAGGAGACTAACATAAGGCATGCCAGCTGCCACCGTCTAACCTGACCTTCTTAGCTTTACAAATGAGGAAATGATCATTTAGTGCTTAAGTAATTTGACAAAGGGCAGACCGTAAGCAAATGTTAGAGGCCGCTTGTTCAACTATATGATGCTACACCTTTTTACAAAGAGATTTGGTTTTTTGGGTTTTTTTATTTTAATCTTATGGCAAGAAAGGGAGCAAATTACCTTAAAAATCAGACCATGGAATATATCCTAGAATTATACTAAGGCCATACATAGTGCCCATATCTAGAATTGAGAGCGAATGACTCAGAAGCTTTTATAATGTTTTAGGTTTTAGAGTTACTTAGTGTGGAACATTCCAATTGATTTGTTTGTAAGTTTAGGATTAGAATAAGAAACCAAAGCAATAAGAGACAATCAGAAAGGGAAGACATATTGTATTAAAGTTTAGTTTTTTCTCCAAAAGATTTGTCCTCAAAAAGTATCTGTACAGTTCTTTTGTTAAAATATATTTTTGGACATTTGACTTTTAATCCCATTTATTTTTTCAGAACTATGAATCTTTGGGGATTTGAGTAGAAACGCCATCTAGACCCTCAGCACAGATGCTGTGTCATTGGTTAAGGCAGGGTTTTTGTGGCGAGCTGCTCAGAGGCAGCATACCCAAATTTCAGGAGTTCATTTGTGAACTGTGAATTAGAACCACTCAAAGATGAATAAATATTATGACTGCAGAATTTAAGGTTGAAAGGGATCCTAATATTTATTAGGAATGTATAAAGTTGTATGCCATCTTGGGGAGGGAGGGAGGAGGTAGGGGAGACATAGGGAAAAATAATAATCTAAGTTATATGGTAGTGATTGTAGAACACTGAAAATAAAATAAATTTTTTTAAAAAAAGGAATCCTTGCAGGCATCTAGTACCAAACACCTTTTTTTCACAAATGAAGGAATTGAGAGCCCAAGAGAAGTGACTTGCTGAAGGTTTTATTTAAAATCATGTCTTTTTGACAAAGAAGGAAACCATAGTAGATGTTTAGAGACCACCCACCTCTCTCATGCAGGAGTACCTGCTATAATATTACTGACAAGGAATTGTTCAGTCTTGTCTCCCCATAATTTCTACTCAAGGTTCTATTTCTGGAGCCTCACAGATGGTTTTTATCTCTTTTCTATATGACAATTTTTCAATATTAAGATGCCTATCATATCCCGTTCTCTGCTTTGATCTAGAGACATCATCAGTTAATTCTCATCTGATGTGGTTTCAACTCCCCTCACTATTTAGTAACAGTTATTTATTAAGTGTAAGGTACTGAGCTGAGTACTAGAGCAGAGATGAAAGATAAAATAATTCTCTGCTCTCAAAGAGTTTATATTCAATTGGAAGGATATGAAATGTCCACAAATAAATGTAATACAAGGTAGGGTGTGATATTTGTGGGAAGAGGGAAGGAGAGATCTAGAAAAATTGCTCCAAGAAAATTTGACAAGGGAGAGGACATTTTGAGTTAAAGGAATAACATTCCTTTTTGGAGGAACTGACAGGATTCTAAAACGTGAAAGTGAGGTAGGTTGCTTGGCAGTCTGTGGTAATAATGCCCAGAGTCAGGAAACAACGTGTCAAATTCAATGAACAGTAGTATTCCAGTTTAGCTGGAAAGTTATTAATCTGAAATAAGACTGGAAAGGTAGGTTGAAGCCAGAAAATAGATAATAAACATTAAGCTAAGGAGCTTAGGCAATAGAGCTAATAAATGATTTTAACAAGAGAGTGACATGTATTGGGATTTTTAGTATTAGGAAGATTATTTTGGCATCTGTGTTAAAGAAAGCACAACATCAGTTAGGAGATGCTTGAAAGAGCCCAGATGGAAAGTATGAAGACCTCAAATAGAGTGGTGGTTTTGTGATTAGAGAGGAGTACAGATGTACAGCTGTGGGGATAGAATGGACAAGGCTTAACAGGTGATTAGATATAATGGGCTAGAGAAAGCCCAAGATGTCTGAGTGTTCAGAGAGCGGTGGTGATATCAACACCAGAAATGGGGAACATTTGGTTTGGAAGTTTTGAGGTGTAGGCAAATGTATCTTTTCTTCTATTAATGGTTGGAAAGTGATATCTGCTCTATAGGTAGCAGTCGTGCTATTTGGCAGTACTGTTCAATTGTTTTCAAGGAATATATTTAATAGTGTTTGTTGAGAAGCGACTATTGTGTCAAGGGAATGTGTTTTGATTTTTTTTTTTAAGGAGGAGAAGAGAACTCTGCTCAGAGCCTTGGGGGAACACCTGTGTTTTGGGCAAAGGTAGAAGATAATGAACCAGTAAAGAGAGATCAAGAAGGAATAGATGGATGAGATGTGGGCCACAGAAGCCAAGAGGAAGAAAGAGTATCCAGGATTTGGGGATAGTTGAGGGTGGGAGGTTCAAATGCTACATAAAGTCAAGGAAAGTGAAACCTGAGCAAAGGACATTGATTTTGTAATTAAGAGGTCACCAGTTTTCTTTTGGTAGCAATTTCACTGAAGTGGAAGTCTGATTTCAAGAGATTGAGAAATCAGTGAGTAGTAAGAAGGTTCAGACACTTCTCTCCTTCATGTGCTAAGATTTAAACTTCTAACCACACTTACTATTAAGTCAAGACTACCAGCAAGGCCTCATGCCAGTCACTTTCTTGGGATGAGGGCAGACACCTCATATTGATTTGAGTGGCACCAGTAAGTCCTGGAAGGAGGAAAGTTCTCAGCTGACAAATCAACACATGTTTGGGACTCTTTAGGGTTATATGGCAGTGACTCAGGGCTCAACAGTTCTAGGCAGTCTGCTCACAACTGAGGTAGCATCTGGAGAGAAGGAAAATAATGGGGAGAAGGGGAGGAAGGGAGAAACTTCTTCATTACATAACAAATAACCAGAAATCGAAAGTAGTCACTAAAAGCCCCCTCCCTCAGCAGCCTCTAAAGATGCCTCCCAGGCTTGGCTGGGGCAGCAGATGCCTCTAATTTAGAGGTGTGCCTGCCTCTTCCTCACTGCTGCCAGACAAAAAGCTAGTGGTGCTGCTCAGAACTCGTTTCTTCTCCCCTGAGGCCTTGTTCTGGGAGGGAGCTGCAGGGCTAGTCCCTAGAGCGGAAGGGGAAGGAGTCTGCTTCTTTATTTTTGTGACCAACAGCACCTGGCCCTCATCATACATCTCTTGAAGGGTCTTGCTGTTGGGAGTGGCACAGATGGGCATGAAGAAGCCCAGTCCTGGGGTCACCTCCAACTTGAAGGAGACTTCAAAGTCCTGTATATTTTCAGTGCTGCTGGATGTATCCACTTGTTTCCTGTTCCTGCATTTTGCAGAACACCCTTGCATGCTTTTCTTGGAACCTTTTAACTTATTTTCTTGGCTTCCACTCATAACTGTCCTCATCATTATCAGCTTCACTCCCAGAATGCTCTATTAGATTTTAGATCCTCAGTTTCCAGGACACTAGTGTAGAGTTGTGGATGAATCCGCAAGGTGGGAGCATCTCTAGCCTACCACGGGGAAGGACAGATGTTGCTTCGAGAAGGAACCTCTTGAGTAATTTTCAGGTATTACTTTATGCTACTGATATTTATGCGGGTCCTATTCTCCATTAGACTACGTTCTATGGGTACAGGGACTACCTGAGTTCATATCCTTCCCAGTACAGTCAGTTTTCACACATGATAGGAACAGAATGTTTGTTGAACTGAACTTTTTATTGGGTAAGGCTTATTTCTCAGGAGAGTCAAAAGGGGCTTGCATCACTGCTTCAGGGGAATAATATTTCTGTGTTTTCTCTTTACTATCACTCTGCCTAACATCTTGGCTCCATTCATCTTTGCTAAAGTCAGTTTCTCCTCAGCAGTTACCAGCTCATATTGTGTATCTCACATTTAGAAAAGTCATCCCTCTGGGATGACCTTGTTTAAATACCTTCTCCCCCTCTCTTTTCTTCCAGGCTGTATTGGACATGACATATTTTGAAGAGAATAAACTGGTAGATGAAGATTTTCCAGAAGACACTTCTTTACAGAAAGTAAAGGAATTAATCACTATTCTTTCTGAACCAGAAGTTTTAGTTAAAGAAAGTAATCTGTATCCAAAAGTGAGTACAGAACTACATCTGGATTATATTGGAACATGGATAATCCTTAAATTTTATTTTTCTTAGCCCTATGATATGTATCCTACCTTGAGTAATGGTTGAATAGGAACAACCATATCAAAGTTCAAATTATACCACAAAGCAATATTTATCAAAATGATTTGGTAATAGTTAAAAATCTAGGGGTTGGTTAGCAGAGCAGATAAGGTACACAATATACCAAAGTAAACAGTAACAGAGTGTTGGATAAACTAGAACCCAGTTATTGAGGTAAGAATTCAATATTTGACAAAAATGAGTGGGAAAACTGGAAATTAGTCTGACAAAAATTAGGTCTAAACGCACATTTCACTCAAAGGTAAGTCCAACTCAATACATGACTTAGACAAAAAAATGTTAGTATAAGGAAATTAGAGGAACAAGGAAGAAACTACTTTTTTCTGATCTAGAGATAGGAAAAGTTCATTACTCCCCCTAAAAAGGATAGAAAAGATTATAGAATACAGAATTGATGACTTTGATTATGTAAAATTAAAACCTTTTTATACAGACAAAACCAACACAGTTAAAGTTAGAAGCAGAACAAGTAATGAGAAAAAAATTTTGTAGCAAGTTCTGGTAAAGGTATCCTATTCAAGATACATAAAGAACTGATTGGAATTTGTAGACTAGGAACCATTTCCTAATAGATCAATATTCAAAGGATATGAACAGGCAATTTTCAAAGGAAAGAGTCCAGGCTATCAAAAAACCATATGAAAAATGTTCCAAATCACTAATAATTAGAGAAATAAAAATTGTAACAACTCTGAAGTTCTGCCTCATACCCATCAAATTGGCAGAAATGATAAAATAAGAGAATGGCAAATAATGGAAGGCTGGGGATATATAGACACACTGACAAACTGTTGATGGAGCTGGGAATCTCTCACCATTTTTGAAAGAAATTTGAAATTCCCCAAAGAGTCACTGTAGAGTATATACCCTTTGACCCAGAAATATCAGTACTAGGCCAGTACCTCAAAGAGATCAAAGGAGGAAAAGGACCCATATTTAAAAAATACTCATAGTCACTCTTTTTGTAATAGCAAAAAACTGGAAACTAAGGAGGTGACCACTTAATAGGGGATGGCTAAACAAAGTATGGTATATGAATGTAAGTGAAGTTTATTAAGCCCTTAGATATGAAGGACTGGATAGTGTCAGAGGGATTGGGAATGATAACAGGGATTATTTAGATTCTGCTTTAAGGTTCTCAGAAGACACTTTTATTACATATATTACCTCATTCCCAGTAGTGATCTTAGAAGTTATGGGTCATTGATGCCCTTATTATAGATGAGGAAATGGAGGTTTAGAGAGGATAGGGGACTTGCCCAGAGTTACACAGGTATACAGTATCTGAGGCAGGGTTTGAATTCAGGGTTTTCCTGACTCCAGGTTCAGAACTTTATCTACTGGGTCACGTAGTTGCCACCTAGAAGACTTTTGTGAAGTGAGAAGAACTAGGAGAACCATTTATACAGTGACAATGAAATGACAAAAACAACGTGAAAGATTTTGGAATTGTATCAGTGCAGTGACAGTTTGGTCCAGAAGACCAAAGCTGAAGCACTTATGTCCCTCTCATGCCGAAGAGATGATGGCCTTAAAATAGGAAGTGAGGCAATATGTTTTTGGACATGGCCAATGTAAGAATTTGTTTGACTTGAATATGTATTATTGAATACATAGGAGTTTTATTTTTACTTATTTTATTATTGGAGGGATGGGTGGCAATGAGGAGAGAAAATAAAGGTTTATTAACCAGAAAAAATTAACATTAAATTAAAAACACTCTTAAATGCTAAGAAAAAAGTTGCAACCTGATTTTACTAGTTCCTCATTTTTATATTTTATACATACATTTTAGGATATTAATAAAATGCATTAGAACAATGTCTTAATTTTTAAAAACATGACTATTCACTTTTTTGCAAAATTCAGTATTCTTTATTTTCTCACAAAGAATGTTAATGTTTCAATACTACTTTATTTGAATGTCTTTTCATAGTTAATATAGAAATGTCAGGGTTTTCTTAAACCTTGAACAAAATTCATCTGTTAAAAAATAAACCTAAGTTCATAAAACTATAAGGTAGGGGGTGATATTTTAGTCACGTCACAAAAGGATTGTTCATAATAGATTTTTTTAAACAACAAGACTTCATATATCAAAAGATCATTATATCTAGAGCTAAAAAAGGAATTCAGAGGCTCTCAAGTAGAACCCTCATTTTATAGATGAGGAAATACCAGGAGTAGTGAAGGGACTTGTCCAAGGTCACACAGCTGGTGAATGAGGCTGAATTGGAACCCAAGTCTTCCTAATGCTAAGACCAGTCCTGTATCCACTAAACCATATTTCTTCTCAAGTTTCATTTAAAATTGATTTCATTTGTTCAAAAAAAATTTGTTTTCAAGTTTTTTGGGTTATATATCTCATTCCATGTTTATTTTATTACTTTATTTAGTGGAACTAGAATAAATATACCATGGTAATAATGTATTTTAGGTAAGAGATGAGTTCCTGGAAAGTTAAGTGTAATTGATGACACACAAGTATATTTTAAATTCATAAGAAGGTTTCTTCAACTGCATTGCACTCATTGGCATTCTGTTCTTTGTAAATAACAGTAAATAACTTTGTAAGAAAGTGCATATACTAGTGATAATTTCCCAATTAATATTTCATAGGTAAAAAGGCATGTATGGAAATAGACTCTTAAACTAAAATCTACTGATCCTACTTTTAGATCAGGGATAATACGCTCTCTCAGGCCTTTTGCACCAGCATTTATAGGTTTGCTCAACATATTTCAAGCCCAAAAATATTTCATTGGCAAATTGACTTGGAAAAAAACTTCCCTTGGGAAATTTACTGTTAATATTTTAGTAAGAAAAATTCTTCTTTAAAGTAAATAAATACTCCCTATTTTGCCATTGTATAAAATAAATTTTTGCATGTTTCATCTTATATGTTACAGGCATTGATTTATAACTCAGTTAATAATTTTTTAAAAAATTTGTAATCCATGTGAAAATTAAAATTTCTTCATCCAGTAATGTTTTGCTTTCAGCACTCTGATATGCTTGGAACAGAACTACTAGAATGCCTTTATTGGAGAAGAGGAGCGCTACTCTATATGTATTGCCATACTGTAACAGCAAGGGAAGAATGGCAATCAGCAAGGACAGATGTGCTTAGAAAGGTAAAAAGGTATCTGTCATTGTGGATATGTTGTGTGCAGTTGCTTGTTGGTTCCAAGAAAACTTGTTTTTTCCCAATTATAAGTAAAACTTATCAATCTTTATACTTGTATTTGGTCAGGCCAAAACATACTTGGTTGATAAGCTTTATCCGCTTTTACACTCCTGTTTATTGGTTCTAAGAGAAGAAAAGAAGCAGGCTTGTACTGCACTAGTTAAGATTTAGATCTGCAATAAGAAATAATTTTCTGACATTCAAATATTGACATTGCTTTTTATGGAAGTTGTAAAGTCTTCCCCTTGGAATGCAAATTGAATGTTTTTTAGTCTAGACTGATCATATATGGAGGGGGAAGGATGGCAAAAGAACTTTATTTGGTGACTTCAGTGTCTCTTCCAGCCCTAGGAGTGTGTGATTTTGCTTTTTTTTTTAAGGAATGTGCCAAGTGTTGTGACAAATCTTGCCATTGTGAACAAACCCATTTCCTAGGTATTTGTTGCTTTAATGACTGACGCATTAATAAATTTAAAAATTAATGTAATTGTTATGTATATTTAGAAACAGTTATTTGGAAAGGATCTGTCCTAGCTATAAATGCAGCAAGTCAGTTTGTACAAAGTTTGTTGATTCAACAGAATTCAGTCCTGTTGGGTGTAGCCTTTTTGTTGATAGAAGTATTAACTGTTTTTCAGTAATTGCCATAGCTATTTTTCTGTTATTATAGCATGGACATTTTTGAGCAGTGACAAAATGACTTTATGCTATTAAAATGAACCAAAGTTAATATGTAAAAAGTTTTAGTGACTTTTCATATAATACACAATTCTCTACTTTCCTTCAGTTCCTCATTGATGGAATCAGTTACTTGCTAAAGATGTTTAATTTTCGATGCCCTCCTCAACTAAATGAAGACGTTTCTTTTCAAGACATAGACACAGCTAAGTTACTTAGTGAAGGTAACCTGAGCTTTATGTATTTTATTTAAAATTTAAAAATTCTGTGGATATTACATTTTTATATTTCACTGTGAACCAGATGTATAAAGTTAGGCTTAGATGTGAGATATGAAAAGTATTGTTTTTTTTCTTAAATTTAGCTGAAGATGAGAGATTTCTTATAATGTGAGAAATCTGTGAAAATATAAAAGGTTCTCTTAAATGATGAGAACTAGATATTTGGATCAAATCTATGGGACTTCTCATTAAAAAAGGGAAAATAGGATGAACCAGATTCCTTTTACGCTGACTTTAATAAGTGATTTTTATAATAATGACAGCTTACATGTATTGCCCCACAACAATTTAGTAAGGTACCTGGTACTTATTACATCCTTATTTTATAGATGAAGGAAACTGAGGCTCAACCTTCACCATTAGTTTTTAGAATGTTACTATATAGATGGTGAATTTGGAATAATATTTAATAAATTGTGTCTTTCCAACTATTGGCAGTTCTCTGCAAGGCATAAGTTTTTATAACCAGACTTTGTTGTCCTCCATTTCAATGATTATTTCTTGATTTATCATTTTATAAAAATAGATTTTCATATTTTCAGTTTCTTTAAAAGATTCCCAAGTTCAAATACTTTAAGTTTCATTTGTCTTTATTACATTGTGTGGTGTTTTCTAAGACAGAAATCTTAAGGAGATCTTCATGTTTAACTGCCTAACAGTTAACTGAGAAAGCTAATGACGGTACTTTTTCAAAAGGATTGTACTCCTTTTTACAGAAAAGTTGTAGCTCAGATACCTACTGCATATGTGACTAGGGCAAGCCACTTCACTTCCACACTAAATGAGAATATTCTGCCTATCTATTTGAAGGCAAAGTAAGACGTTCTGTTTACTGTGCTCCTGTTCAGTGCCTCATCATGCTTGGAGGTGCTAGAGAACCAGCCCAGTACCACAGAAGCCTTATTAGGAGGTGCCTCATTTTTTACTACAACTTGAGGCTGTTGCCTGCTTAGCTTTGGGCAGGATGGAGGCTATTGCAAGGAGGAAGTCATGACTCTTTCAAAATTTGCTGCCTCCAATAGTGATTCAGTTTATAGGGCCTCCATCTCAGTTCTACCTCAGACTCACTACCTCCCCCAAGCTGTGCCATTGTCATGTCCCCTGTCCTTCCATTTTCGTTTGCCTCCCTCTTCATAAGCTCACTCTCCAACCTCTAGTCTCACTGTAATTGCCTTTGCTCTTTGTCAAGTCCATCACCTCTCTTTTGGTCTCACCTTATTGATCCTGTAGATCTAACAGGTTAACTATATGCTATCTTACTCTTGCCTGTTCGTTCCATCAGTTTGCATCTCACAGTCGTCTCTACCATCTGCTTTCCTCTTGAATGCTGCAGGAGGACGTCACTGGGACTTCTGCAGCTTCATGTTTTCTAACCTCAGTCGGCTCCTCTGTGCTTCACAGAGATCCTTTCATTCTTCCCTGACCGCCTTTCTGTCATTCTTCTAGTAACTGTTCTAAGCTTGTTCCTCAAATGCTTCTTTCTCATCCCATTCAGTAAGTCATCTTGCTTCCCATCCATTACCATCTCTGTAATCTCTCCTTTAATCCCTTGACATCTCTTTTCCTTTGCTTTAGCCTCTTAGGAAGAAGTGGTCCTCCTTGCAAAGGCTCTCTTCTCCACTTGATCAGATCTCTTGCTAATCAGTCATTTCTTGTTTCCTCTTGAGTGTCTCCATCTCCACTGGTTCCTTTTCTGCCCCTACAGACATTGCGAGCCTGACACGTACTTCTTCCTGTCTGTCTTCCTTTAAGGGGTCGCCCTCTCTGTGAAGTCTTCCCAGATCCCCTCATTTATTACTGCTCTCTCTGCTCAAATTGCCATTTATTACTCATCTCTGTGTGTATCGTATCCCTTCAGCAGAATATCACCTGAGAACAGAGACTCACCTGTTTTTGTCTTACGCCTCTAGTGCCTTTCATTATGCTTTGTGCATGGTTGGTACTTGTTTATTGAATGTTTTTTTTACTACATTTCATCTTCTTATAATTCATCAGACCATTATTATTAACAATAGTTAAGTTATACTTGAAAACTTTATCTAGATTCAGTGATTGGATATTCTAGTTAATTTAGAAACTTTTTTTTGTTTCATCAATCTTAACTGAAAACATTTCTAAAATGTTTTAATGCGTTTTTATGCCATAATCCATAAAGTATATTGGGCATGGCAAAAACTTTTTTTTTTAAATACAAAATCTTGAAATGCTTCTAAGTCATGATTTTTAACACTTGTGAAATGCATAATGTGTTGCAGAAGGCAGATATATGACCCTGGGCTGAACTTTGTATGTTTTGGAAATTTCATAAAAGTATGTAGCTCTTGCAGTTTATGGTGTTGTGATATACCTTCTCCAAAAATGAAATACAGAGAAAAGAATGGCATTTAGCTGACTGTTTTGATTGATCAAGTTGTGGTTATTTGAAGTTTTGTTGTACGTGGGAAAAACTAAAAATATAGAAATTGTTACAGAAATTTTTAAGGAAATACTAAAAAAATTAATTTTATAATTATAATCTCAACCTAAATGATTTTTCTAGGTGTGTTCAGTGACACTCATTTGCTGGCCATGATGTACAGTGGAGAAATGTGTTATTGGGGACTGAAATATTGTGTAAATGAAGAGCCAGAAAATTGTGACGTAGATACCAACGGACCTGGGACAAGCATCATTTCACTCAAAGATTCCTTGGATTTTCGAGAAATAGGAGAAAAGATTTTAAGAAAGTATATATCTATTTGTGAAGGACCCCTAAAAGGACAATCATGGAATACAACAAATGCAAAGGAAATATTAGACTTCTTTCAACATTGCCATCACTAGTACATTCTTATCTTTGCTAATTTTTTTCCTTTTTCACTACAAAAAAGATGCTTTTTTCGAGAACTCTAGAAAATAAGACTTACTGATTCTAAACTAATGTAATTTTAGCTCATACTATACAGTGTAGTATGATTATAGATTTTTTTATCTGTTAAGCTATCAACATCATATTTTTAAAATTTTAAACTTCTGAAATATTATCTCAAATGACAATCTGATTATGTATGTGAATTGTTGAATATTTCTAACTTCTAAAAGAGAGTTGTGTACTTTGAATTTGAATGGGAAAGCCTCCAAATACCTCATGACTAAGAATCTGATAATATCTTATTTAGCTATTTGAGAATATGATAAGTTTTCTGTCTTCTTCCTCCCATTCCTTTTCACCAAAATCCATCTTCCATACTTCTGTAGTTGTGTTGAGGTTATCACCATCTTCCTAGTTGCTCAGGTTCATAACCTTAAAGGCCGTTCCTTATTCTTCTGTCTCCCTTGCCCCCTACTAGAGTATGTATGGGTTGATCAAGGAGGTCTGGCACATTTGGTGTGAGGGCTTGCCAAGCTCTTTTCAAGGATGTTCATCCATCTTTGGTATCTGTCTGTCACTCAACTCTCACCTGTGGCACCAAGAAGCTGTAGCATGTGCAGTGGCCACACACCCTAGTAGGCCTAGGCCATCTAGGTAGAAGGGGCTAGACCAGGTTAAGGGTGACAAATCTTAAACCTGTTGTTGAGTGAGGGGGTTGTCTATCTTAAGCATATCAATGCCATACAGAATGGGCATATGAGAACAATTTATTCCAATGGCCATGTGGATCACATAGAGCAGGCCTGCATATCCTGCCCTCAGATCGTATGTTTTGCATCCTTTACATTTTTCATAGGCTGCCCAAAATCCTTTGGCAGGCCACAAGTGGCATGCAGGCTGTATGTTGTGCAGGTCTGGCCATCAAAGATGTATGCATCCCAGGCCGTCATCAGTCCCTGACTTTTTTGCCATTGAACTTCAATGACTGGAAGAGAGAATGAGGCTGACAGCTTTGTGCAACTCTGCCTCATTTGATTAAAGTTCACACAGGATGATGCCATCTTGTGATGTCAGTGTTCATCTTTGGAAACGAAGGATATAAACACCACCACCAAGTCTTATTGGTTTTACATCTACACCATATTTGACATCCATTTTCTTTCCATTTCTTTGATACACTACGCTCCAACCAAACTAGTCTGTTGACTGTTCACAAACTCATGTTCATGTCTTCCTAAAGTACTTTCTCACAAACCTGTCGATGTTCCATGTCCTCCTAATGTAGTTCCTTAACTTTTAAAAAATTATTTTTTCATTCCAAACTTGACAAACGTCAACAGACATGGACACTTCCATATACAGAGAACAGAAAACCAGATTGCATATGAAATCAGATCTTTTTTGTGTCCTTATTTCTTTTTTAAAAGCATATGATACCTTCAAATAGTTTAAAATCTCTCCGGCTTATTAGTGTCTCCTTTTGAACCTTCATCTTTCTTCTGTGTGCTTTCTCTTCAGTGCTTCATCGATGCACTTTTATTCACTTTTTTGCCGTCACTATAATAGTTGCACCTCTCCCCCAAATGTAAATATAAATTCCCCAAGATAAAAATCCAACTCTTCCTTATAACAAGTACGTAGGGTCAAGAAAGTAGATCCACACAGGCTCTGTTGACAAATATGTGTATTAATTTGCACCTTAATTTTGTCACTTTTTTGTTAGGTTAGCTCAGAGTTCTGAAGTCTTTCAAAACCTTTTCTTGATGATATTATAGTAATATAAATTGTTCTGGTTCCATTCACTTCATTCTATAGCAGTAAATACACTCCTTCTTGATTTCTCTGAACCCATTCTTTTTTATCATTTGCTTTGGTACAATTATATCACTATACCAGAATTTATGGATACTCCCTTAGATTCCACCTCTTTACTACAACAAAAAGTGCAGATATAAATATTTTTGTACATATGTATCCTTTCTTTCTGTGTTTAACATCTTTGGGGCATATGCCTAGTAATGCTACCACTGAGTCAAAGGAAGTTTAATTGGAGTATACTTCCAAATCGCATTCAGAATCTGTCTCAGGACTTTGATCCAAGCTGCCCTCATACCCAGGCATGTCCTGTTTCTCCAAAACTACCTTCTAGAAACCTCCTTTTCCTTCAGAGGTTAATTCAGGAACCAGTGTTTTCATAAAACCTGTGTTAATATTCTCTGTCTTCCCTTGGTTTTTAATACTCTTGCCTTTCTTGGTTTATCTTATTATATATGTATGTGTATAAGCATTGTACAATCCCAGGAGAATACAAGGTTGTAGGCAGGAACTATTTCATCTTTGTCTTTTTATGTCCTCCTAATGTCCTTAATATTTAATATAGTGCCTTGTACAAAATAGATGTTTAGTGTTTATCAATTTGAATTTTGAGATTTTGTTCATCCTTTTTTGTGAACCTTATTATGGTGAGAGTTCATCAACTGATTGTTTTGATTATAGGATATAATTTTGAAAATCTGTGTTATAGCAGCCATGTTAAACAGGTTTAATAAATCTTAGCACTGCCACTGATGAACTATGACCTCTTAGGCAGGTTACTTAATCTTTCTGAGCCTGTTTCCATGTCTGTAAAATGGGAATAATACAACCTGTCCTTCCTATCTCATAGGTCAGTTGTGGAGTGAAATAATCTTAAGTAAAAGTTGATGTAACTGCATTATTGTAATAAACAAAATTGTCATTTTATAAAAACAAAAAATGTTTTCTTTCCATTGGGACTACATGAGAAATACGTAGTTTAGTAAAGGAAGCAGTAAAGGTAGACTCCTGGTGCCAAGTTTCTCATTAATCAGTTTGTGACAGAACTTTTAACATCTAAATTTATATTTCCTGCTTACCGGTAAGAAGCAGAAATGGACGTGTTCCCAGATCACACATGTAACAGGCAGAGAGGACCCTAAGCTCCCACTCTGTATGGGACTGTTTCAGGAATCATGCTCATTGCATTTTATTAACCAAGGCAGGGCTTCTTAAACTTTTTCCACCTCTGACCCCTTTTCAAGTTTTAGCAGCAGTTTGGCAGTTGCTGTTGTGTGGCCTGACAGCATGTATAGGGCAAAGTGTGCATACTTTGTGTTCAGAACCAAGGCTCCAGGGAAGTTGTGTGATGCAGCAGGGGCAAGAGCTGCCAGAAACATCTTGGATTCATTTCATGTTTGATTTTTAATTAATTTTTGGTTGTTGTGCATTCAGAAACCTTTCACTGTTACCAATTTTTCACAACCCCGTATGGGTTTTCGACCCACCGTTTATAAAGCACTGATTACTAGGGGACTTCTGGAAGTGTGGGACAAATGGTGATTTGCTAAGACGATGAGGGATTTTATGATACATTCACAACTGTTGTGTAAACTGAGAACTACTCTGCTTCCGTCCTCCATATAACTACCAGATTCATATTCCTGAACCGCATCTGACGGTCACTCCATCACACAAGAAAGTCCACTTATCGCCCTTGGGATAAAATGCAGATTTCCTATTTGGCATTTAAAACCCTTCACAACAAATCTTGTCTTTCCAGGCTTGGTGCATCTCATGCTCTACACATTCTACTTGTGTTGTAATCAAAATAACTTAGCTGTTGTTGTCCTGTGTCTTTGCACAAACCTAGAATGCCCTTCTCATCTCTGCCTTGGAGAATCCTTGGCTCCCTTCAGGGCTCTGCTCAAGTGTCAGATCCTCTGAGGGCCTATCTTGGTTTCCTGATTGCTAGTGCCTGTCAAAAGCAACATTGTGTATACTTTGTATCTATTTAAGTATGTATGTGTTGTTTCCTCCTCCCTGTTTCCACCCCCACCTCCAGTATAATGTCAGCTCCTTGAGGACTCGCACAGTGGTATGGATGTGTTAGGGGCTTAAATGAACGCTTGTTGGATGAATGAGCTGCTATTTGGGACTTCGCAGGAGTCTTCGTTCAGGAATCATTAAATGCTTTGCTCCGTGCTCTACACAGAATTTGGAGCGTCAAGAATATAAAAGAATAAATTAACGGTAGCTTTATCTGCTCAGAGTTTGACATGGTTTATATGTTACTTTTAGAACTGTTATAGAACATAAATCCTAGGAGGGCAGGGATGTTTTTTGTCTCTGATGCCTAGCTGTACTTGATTTGGAGGTACAAATAAAATGCTTGTTAAATGGGTGATTGATTTAAATTTATACCTTGCTTTGTTTTCACTTAGTATTTCTGGTTCTCCCACTTAAAAACTTGTGTTTTGGGGGCAAGTTAAATCAGTTAACCTCTAGGTTTCGGTTTCTACAGCTGCAGAAAGCATTGAACTGGTTGATTTCTGGTTCTAAAGTTGGAAGTTCCTAGTAAGTCTTTTCAATATTCTGCATGACTTGTTAAAATGACTGTTTTTAATGATTCACGGCTGTCTTCCTGCCGAGCCACTCCGCCTTACATGAGGAACCTTTAAGATGGGGCAGGGATGTGTGCCCTGCTGACTGGTGGGAACTGGCCAAGCCGCCCAGCCCCGCTTCACCTGCCTTCTCTCCCTCATAATCTGCTTTGGGCGCAAGAATTACAGCAGGAAGCACCTACTACGTTCCAGACTATGTGTCTCTGCTAACAGCCGACTTGCATTCTAATGGGGGAGACAAGTAGACAAAACTACGTGCAGCATCGATACAGCAGTGAAAGGCAGAGTAGTCTGGGAGGGAAGGCACCTGCCGCTGAGGGATTCGGGAGGATTCTTGTGGGGCTGGCATGAGTGGCAGCCGGTGCAAAGGCACGGAGGTGGGAGATGGAGGAGGTAAGTGTAACGAAAGCTCAAAGAGATTAAGGCCACGCTGAGCAGGGCTTTCAAAGCCCAAGAGAAGCCACAGGAAGCCGCTGAAGCCGGCTGCGTGACCACGGGCTTGGGTGGTGAGAGGCTGGGGCTCAAGTGCTGAGCTGAGGGGGCGGCTGGGTAAGGAGGGAAGGGACGGGAAGGAGAGAGGTGAAGATGGACGGGAAGAGGTCCGGCCGGGGAGGATGCTGGGAGCGCCAGGCCGCCCACGGTGAGGGCCCCGCCCACGGTGAGGGCCCCGCCCACGGTGAGGGCCCCGCCCACGGTGAGGGCCCCGCCCACGGTGAGGGCCCCGCCCACGGTGAGGGCCCCGCCCACGGTGAGGGCCCCGCCCACGGTGAGGGCCCCGCCCACGGTGAGGGCCCCGCCCACG
>CM053769.1:658464601-658514795 GCA_028658325.1 Potorous gilbertii | reverse complement strand
GCCCCCGCCCGCCCGCGCGCCCCCGCCCGCCCGCGCGCCCCCGCCCGCCCGCGCGCCCCCGGAAGCCGGGCCCGCCCGGGCCAGCGTCGGCGGCCGCCCGCTGGAAGGCTGCCCGAGCCCCTCCTCCTCGGCCCAGGGTCGGCACCGCCGCTCCAGGCCGGCCGCCATGGCGGAGAGTGAGCCGGGCTGCGGCGGCTCCGGCCCGTCTCCGCCGCCCCTCAGTGACCGGAGCCGCCTGGAGGCGGCGCTCCTGAGCGGCTGGAGGAGCTTCTGGCAGTCGGTGGGCAAGGAGAGGCCGGAGCAGGGCGCCACGCCGGCGGAGGACGAGGAGGCCAGCGCCCTGACCAGGCTGCCGGTGGGTGAGGGAGGCCCGGCCGGCCGGTGCGCCTGCGCGCGGGGAAGGCGGGGGAGGCGGGGGAGGCGGGGGAGGCGGGGGAGGGGCGAGAGCCCGGCCCGGCCCCCTGCGTGGGGTCCGGCGCTTTCGCGGGCCTCCCGCGTTCCGCCCGCGGCACGTCCCCGCTCCGTGGCGGGCCGGGAGGAAGGGCCCGGTGTGCCCTTTGGTTAGTCACCAGCACTGATTAAGCGCCTGCTGTGTGCCGCCCAAAGTGTAGCAGCCGCAGCGTCCTGTTGTCCAGCCCCGAGGCCGGCCCTGTGCCCGGCGGGCCACACCGCCTGGCGCCTGCTGTGGGCGTGTAGGTGCCAGGCCAGGAAACGCGGGCACACCGCTTGTGGCTGGCCTTGGTGATGCCAGCACACGGTGCCTACTGTGGGCTGGGGTGCCAGGCCAGGAAACGCGGGCACACCGCTTGTGGCTGGCCTTGGTGATGCCAGCACACGGTGCCTACTGTGGGCTGGGGTGCCAGGCCAGGAAACGCGGGCACACAGCTTGTGGCTGGCCTTGGTGATGCCAGCACACGGTGCCTACTGTGGGCTGAGGTGCCAGGCCAGGAAACGCGGGCACACCGCTTGTGGCTGGCCTTGGTGATGCCAACATACGGTGCCTACTGTGGGCTGGGGTGCCAGGCCAGGAAACGCGGGCACACCGCTTGTGGCTGGCCTTGGTGATGCCAGCATACGGTGCCTACTGTGGGCTGGGCACTGTGCCAAGCCCTTTTCAAGGATCTCGTCTGACGCCCCAGCCACCGTGCCCAGCTCTTCATGACCCCATTTGGGGTTTTCTTAGCGAAGATACTGGAGCGCTCTGCCATTTCCTTCTCTAGCTCGTTTTACAGATGAGGAAACTGAGGCAGATAGGCTTAAGTGGCTGCCATTTATCCAGGCCTCCATTTGAGCCTTGCAGCCACCCTGGAAAAGAGGGGCTACTCTTCTCCCCATTTTACAGATGAGGAAACTGAGATCTTGACAGAAAGGAGGGATTCTGCAAGGCTGAGGGAAGACGGAAGAATGTATCAAGCATGGGAGAAGTGACCTGCCCAGTGTCAGACGGCAAAGAAGTGAAACCTGGCTCTCGAGAAGTTGGCATTCTATTGGGAAAAACACATATAGCCCCAGACAGAGCCGGGCACACAGCTACGTGCCAGGCTCCTCTGCTCTTCCAGGCAGCGATTTCTACAGGAGAGGCTTTTGAAACCACAGCTGTTACATGGTTTTAAGGTTTACAAAGTGCCTGACACATGAGAAATCATTTGATTCTCCCTATAGCCCATTGAGGTAGTTTCTGTGACCTAGCTCTGTATTACTGATAAGTAAACTGAGGCCCAGCTGTTAAGTGACTTGCTCAGGGTCACACAGGAAGTATCTGAGAAGCAGGATTTGGACTTGGCTCTTCGTGATGTCAAGCCTTGTCGTGTCTATTAAGCAACGCTGACCTCACTCAGAGTAAACGCTAAGGATTTGGGACGATTCAGAAAGAATCTTGTAGCAGATGGTGCTTCAGCTAAGTCTTGAAAGAAGTGAGGGACTCAGAGGCTGAGATGAGAGGAAGGCGTATTTCAGGCACAGAGGAAAGACGTTGCAAAGGAAAGATGGAGTTCTGTGTGTGAAGAACAGGGAGAAGGGGAGTTTGACTGAACTCTAGGGTGCAGGAGGGGAATATATCTTGGCTTCCCTGACTTCTTCATGTCCCAGCTGAACTCTCACCTTGGAGTCAAGACATCAGCCATCATGATGTCTCTGGTCTTCAGAAATGAAGGACAAAAAACGAAATCCCACCTTCTAGAGGAAACTTTCCTGATTCCTCTTAATTCTGATTCCTTCCCTTTGTTGATTCCCCCAGTTTTTCCTATTGTGACTTGTTTGTACTAGTGATTTGCATATTGTGTCCCCCATTGAACTGTGAACTCCTTAAGAGTGGATACTGTCTTTGCCTATCTTTGTGTATCTCCATGGTTTAGCATGATGGCTGGCTGGCACACAGTAGGAGTTTTAATAAATGTTCATTGACTATCCCAAAAGTTTTAGTGAAGTTTTAAGATTTAATAAATTATACAGGGCACCTTCATTAATGAGGTTGGAAACAAAATTTGGGACCATGTTTTGGGTTTTAAAAAATAAGCAAGTTCATATTTTATGCTAGAGGCAATGGAGAACAACTGTAGTTTGCTGAGTACGAATCTACACTTAGGGAATATGACTTCAGCAGCTGGGTGCATGATGTATTAGAACAGGGAGAAACTTGAGGTAGGAATGCCAAATAGGAGGCCATTGCAATGCTCTAGGCAGGAGGTAATGAGGACCAGAGTTAAGCTGGTAGATGCATGAGTACTGAGAACAGAACAGATGTGAGAGATGTGGAGGTCCAAGGGCCAAACTTTGAAAACTGGATTGGATATATGGAGTGAGAAAGTAAATTGAGAATCATGCTGAGGTTTTGAACCTGGCTAGGAGCCTGAAAGAATGGTGGTGCTCTTGACAGAAATAGGAAAATTGGGTACAGAGGTGGATTTAGGGGAAAAGACAATGAGTTCAGTTTTGCACATGTTGAATTTGATATATTCTCTGTGACATTTGGGGTTTTCTTGGCAAAGATACTGGAGCAGTTTATCATTTCCTTCTTTAGCACATTTTTTAGATGAGGAAACTGAGACCAACAGAGTTAAGTGACTTGCTCAGGGTATGTTTCTGAGGCCAAATTTGAGTTCAGGTCTTCTTGACTCCAGGCCTGGTACCGTAACCTCTGTACCACTTAGCTGCCTGAAACTCGTTAGTAATGAGTTGTTAATAAGAAACGTTAGTGATGGTGAATTTTTGAGGGGGATTGGCAGGGCGGAGTTTTAGGCCTGCTATTTAATTTGTTTAAAGAATTGGGGCAGAAACTCAGAAACTCATTCTATAGACGCACGTAAGCAACTTGTCCATGTCTTGCAGTATTACAGTTGCCTCAGGAAAGGAGAGAGTAAGTAACCATGGTCACCCCAGTCTGTTAATCATAATTTATGAAGCACCATCCTGGATATACAAAGACTGCCACTGATTCTAAGCCTGACCTAGTAGCCACTGCCATGCTGCCTCTAAGATTATTATTTTTCATATGAAAAGTAACTTGAGGAAGTGAAGATGGCAGATAGAAAAGTACTCAGCTGAGCATAGCACCAGTGCGATATCCCCTCCTGGCACAATTCTGAATTGCAAAATATCACAGACTCTCCACATGGAAGACAGAACCAAAACATTTTTTCAAACACCAGAAAACCAAATCCACCATAGCAACAAAGAAATCCATCAGAGTAACCAAGATGTCTATATGCATTATCAGACCTTCTCACAAGCACTCACAGTCTCAGCTGCATGCTTCCCCTGCCCTTCCCAGTTCTGACTAGCCTGACCAACTACCTTTCAGCTCTGCTCCAGCTCTGCCTCTTCCTGCTCCATCCATTCAGCAAGCTCCTCCCACCGCAAACTTATGTGACTTAGGCTTCCATGTCATTTAAACATGTCACATGGACCTATTAATGGATGGGAAAGATCTCCAAATTAAACAAAAAATACATTAGCAATATACTGACCTCTCCCAGATTTCCATCCAATGACTCTAAAATGGCACCTCAAATAGAATTTGGAAGAAGCAAAACCTACAAAAAAGCTGAGCGGAACAGTTTTCCATCCCATGACAATTTGGGAGATTAGCAGGAAAGGTCTGTCTCACCAGGGATCTTGGAGGTGGCTGCATTGGTGGTGGCAGCAGCATCAGGAGCTCTCAACCCACTGGTGGTGGTGGGAAGGAAGTCAGACAGATGGTTGAAAGGATATTGCAAGGGACCCTTTGGTGGTTGTGGGTTCAGGTCCCTTTTGCATTGCTCATACGTAGTTCTAGGTCACAATCTCAAGGCCAAAAGGAGTGGTAGCACTTGCAGCTGCATGGGAGCCAGGGACCTTGGTTGAGGTTAATTCTAATACTACATAAACTGTTTGGAAAAATAGGGAAAGACAGAGTCCTACCAAATTCCTTTAACAACACAGATATGGTACCAGCACCTAAATCAGGGAAGGGCAAGAAGAAAGAAAACTGAAGTCCAATTTCTCTAATGAATATTGCTGAAAAATTTTAAAATAAAATGCTAGTAAGGAGATTACAGCAATATATCACAAAAGTAATGTACTGTGCCTTATTAGTGCATTATTAGAAAGACTATCAGCACAATTGGCCATCTCAGCCACAAAACTAACAGAAATCATATGATTATGCCAATAGATGCAGAAAAAGCTTTTGATAAAATACAGCACTCATTCCTGTTAAGAACACCAGAAAGCATAGGAATCAGTGGAGCTTTCCTTAGAATATCTATCTAAACCCATGAGCAAGTATTATTTGTAATGGGGGATAAGCAAGAAACCTTTCCGATAAGCTAAGGGGTGAAGAAAGAGTGTCCATTATTATAGTCTAGAAATGCTATCTATGTCAATAAGAGAAGAAAAAACTTAAAGGTCTTAGGATAAGTGACGAGGAACTCTTTACAAATGATATGATGGCATACTTAGAGAGTCAACTAAAAAGTAATTGAAATTAACAACTTACAAAAAGTTGTAAGAAATGAAATAAACTCATATAAATCATTGACATTTCTACACATTACCAACAAAGTTTAGCAGGAATAGATACAAATTCCACTTAGAGTAACTTTGGCCAATATAAAATAAAAAATACTGTAAAACTTTAACCCCAAAATACCACTACTAGGTCTGTATCCCAGAGATCAAAGAAAAAGGAAAAGGATGCCTATGTACTCTACCCTTTGCTCTAATTCCTTCTTTCCTCTTCTCCTATTTTTCTGGTAAGTGAAATGTATTTTTGTACCCACAATATGTGTGTGTGTGTGTGTGTGTGTGTGTGTGTGTGTGTGTGTTCCCTACTTTTACCAGTTCAAATGTCAGTGAGGTTCAAGTATTGGCCTATCCTCAGTTATGTTCTCTTCCAATATATTGTTTCCCTTTGCCTATTTTTCATTTAGTATCATCAAGACATAATAGACCTGTTCCCAAACCTTCAGTTTAATTAGACTTCCTCTATGACTCCTGATGACGATAAAGTTCATAGGGGTGTGTGTATCACTTCACCATATTAGAATATAAGCAGTTTATCTTTCTTTGATCTTTCATCATTATTCATGTTTACCCTTTTATCTTTCTCTTGACTCTTGTGTCTGGACTTCAGAGTTTTTGCAGGACTCTGATGTTTTCATCAGGAATACTTAAAAGTCCTCTGTTTCATTAAAGGACAATTTTTTACCCTGTAGCATTATACTCAGTTTTTCTGGTTAAGTAATTCTTGGCCCATATCCTTTGCCTTATGGCATATGGTATTCCAGTTTCTGAATACTTGAATATTTTCTTTCTGACTGTTTACAGTATTTTTCCCCCTTTGACCTGGAGGCTCTGCATTTTAGCTATAATATTCTTGAGAGTTTTCATTTGGAGGCATTCAGGAGGGGATCAAAGGATTCCTTTTCTTTCTATTTTAGGTGCTGATTCTAAGAGATCTGGGCAGCTTTCTTTTAAGATTTCTTTAAATGTGATGTCTAGGCGATTTGGTCATGGTGTTTAGACAGTTCGATGATTCTTAATTTTTTTCTCCTTTATTTTCCAGGTCAATTGTTTTTGTTATGAAGATACTTCATATTTTTTTTGTCTTGTTTTTCAATCTTGACTTCATTGTAATATTTCTTGTTGTCTCATGGAGTCATTGACTTTTATTTGGTATGTTTTGATATCCAATAAGTTGTAATTTTTTTTTTTTGCTTGGGCAAGGTTTTGTATCTCATGTCAAATTACTAATTTTCTTTTTAATTCTTTCATCTCTCATTTCTTTTCCAATTTTTTTCCTCTAGTGTTCTCATTTCATTGACAAAAATACTTTTAGCTCTTTAAAAACCCTAACAAAACGTAATTTATTCTCTCCCAGGAATTCTAGTTGAATTTATTCCCACACTGCTTTTTTTTTTTTTTTTTTTGCAGACTGTGCTGATAGATGTTTTGGAGTAGTTCTTTTGTTCTGGTTTTGTGTCTTGAACATCCATATTACCACAGTAGCATTTTATGGTGGATTTTTTTTTAATTCTTTCGGCATGCTTCTTGACCAGACTTGATGATAAAGTCTAGCTCTGGGCTTTTCAGTAGAGAGTATCTGAGCTGGTCGTATCTCTGTCTTCTTGGTTCATTGAGAATTCCTGACCTAGGTTTGGGTCTGAGCAATAAAAGACTGCTGCTGGATTCAGCCACGGTCAGCCAGGTGGGAAACTGTGCTGTTCAGAGTGACAGAAATGAAGGCTCCCCTTTGTTCTAGGATTTCTGCCCCGGTCCTCTGCAGACTGGGTTAAAAACTTGGCATTAATACTCTTGCTCTGCTCATAGAGGTTTGAACCACTCTGTTACTTGTTAGCTTTTGAACCTGCTTCTTCTAGGTATACTGCTTAGGATCTGAGACTGTTTTATGTTGGGGTGGCAGGGGAGAGTGGAGGAGTCAGTATATACTTTAGCCCCGCCCTGGGATCTGTGACTTGGAACCGCGTAGGAGGCAACAAAGCTGCCATTTTGCACCTGTCGCTTTTGGGTGCCCTGGAATGTATCTGAGTCCTCCTTTTGCCCTGATTCACAGCTTCTCTTTGACTGGTGTGTGCTGAGTGCAGTATGCCCAGGTCCTATCCCTAGTATTCATAGACCTCCCTATCTCTCTATGCAAACCTGGGCTTGAAATATAACTCACTGACTTTTTCTTGTATTTTCCTATTGGGATTTGGACTGGTTTATTTTCTAGATATATTTGGAGGGGAATTGGGGGGAGCTCCTGCTCCTCCACCACCTTGGTTTCTACTCACTTTCCCCCACTTCATCACAGTTGACCTTTTCCCTTGTCCAGGTCAACTCCTCTACATGTGTACTTAGTCCCTTCTCATTTTCTCCAACAGATTACATCCTCACTTATTCTCTTGCCTTTATTTTCCTCTCTTTTCCTGTCCTTTCCTTTGTTCTCTCCTTTCTCTTGTTATCTCCATCTCCTTATTCCTTTCCTACTGTCTCCAAATCTGTCTACATCTACCTCATTGTTAAAGACCTCTTCATTATACCCTCTCATCCCTTTCAAGCTATCATCTTCAGTTTCTTTTCTTAAATTCCTCAGAAAAGATGTCAAAATCCTGACCTTCAATTCCTCTCCTGTTAGTCCTTAACTTAACCCTTTGCAGTCTCTCTTCTGAGCTCATCATACAGCTGAAATTCCTCTCTCCAAAGTTACCAGCAATCTCTTAGCTGCAAAATCTGATTTTTTTTCTTAGTCTTCATCCACAAACTATCCATCTCATATAGAACCTGTTGACCACCTTGTCACTCTCTCTCCACTTTGGGTTTTCGTGACACTGCTGTCTCTTGGTTTTCTTCCCACTTATCTGATTAAGCTTCTTTTTGGTCTCCTTTGCTGATTCAGCATCCATATGATATTACCTAATTGGATGTTTCCTAAGGTTTTGTCCTAGACCCTCTTTTCGTCCTAAATTCTCTCATCAGCTCCCATACACTTAATTACCGTCTTTATGAAGGTCTTTGTAAGGTTCATAGGTCTAAATCCAGTCTCTATTATGAGCTCCAGTCCTGTGTTACCGCTTGCCTATTGGACATTTTAAATTGAACTTTCAGAGGCATCTGAAACATATTCAAAACTGAATCATTGTCTCCTCCCCTCATCCCACTAATCTTATCACCCTCCACACTTCTGAACTTCCTGTTTCTGTACAAGTCACCGCCATCCTTCCAATTTTATAACCTTGGTGTTGGCCTTGATCACCCACCCAAATATTCGAACATCACTAGCCAAATTTTCTATTTCTAGCCATACAGCATCTCTTGTATCCTGCCCTTGCTACCTTGCTGCCCTGCTACCATGCTCTCATCCCTTCTTCCATAGATTATCATGACATGCTCTTTTAATTGGTTTCCTTGCCTTAAGTCTCTGATGACTCTGACACACTGCCAATCTTGTCATGTTACACTCCTGCTCAATCAACTACATTGACTCCTGTACATCTGGGATAAAATATAAAATCTTCTATTTGGTTTTCAAAGCCCTTCATAACCTGGTCCCACCCTGTCTTTCCAATATTGTTGGATATTACTTTTCACCTTGCTCTGTAATCCTGCCAAACTCTCCTTCCTCTGCTTTTCACACAGAACCCCCCTCACCCCTCTCTGTGCTGTGGCCCATACCAGGAATGTGGTCTCTCAGAGCATCCTTCTCTTCCTTCATCATGAAACTCAGGCATCATCTTCCACAAGATACCTTTCCTGATCCCCTGAGCTCTGGTGCTTTTCCTCCAAAGTCTTGGGCAAGTCACTTAACCCCAATTGCCTCATCCTGGGTCATCTTCAGTCAACCTGATGAATATCTGGTCCCTGGATTCAGATGACTGGAGAAATGAGACTGGTGACCTGCACAGCCCTCCCTCACTCAAAGTCAAGTGCAAGTCATGTCATCATTTCTCTGATGGCATGGTCTTCAGCAATGAAGGATGAACACACACACACACTTTGAATTTAATTACTCTGTATATATTTATATTCTTTTAATTTGTGTTTCTGCAATTTATGATCCTGTGTGTGCTTTCCTTTCTCTTTAGAAAATGGATGTTCGAAAATGGGAATTGTTATATTCCTAGTGCCAAGCACACTGCCTCTCACATAGTAAGCACTTAATAAATGTTTGTTGATCGATTGATGGTTTAACCCCCTGAAAAAATTAAATTTGAACCAGTCATTGCCTGTAAGATGGGTTAGACTTCCATAAAACAGTAAATTGGATTTTGGATGGAAACTCAGATGATGGACTTTTACAGTGTGTTTTTTTTAAAAAATAAAAGTAATGTAATATTAAATCATAATTGCCTATTGACTCTTGTTAGATTTCTGCAAGAAAGACTTAACAGAAGAGTACTACATTTTAAGGGTTGAAAATATCCATAATGAGAGTGAAATAGTGACCAGTTTTTTCCACTAAAGGCAGGAAAAAAATAGATTTAAGTGACAGAATGAGGGATTTGTGTTAGATGACAATATGTTATAGTTTCACCACAGAGAGGCAGCATGCTATGAGGGATAGGAAAGTTGGCCTTGAAGTCAGGAAGCCCTGCTTTCAAGCATTGCCTGTGATTTATAATGGTTTTGTGACCTTCTGTAAGTCATTTAGTTTCTCAATGCTCTCAGGTGATTCTCTAGGACCATGAATTAACAGTGATACGGCCCATCAGCATCCATGGAAGAGGTTTTTGTATCAGGCTTTTCTTTACACCTCAGTGAATAAATGAAATTGTAGCTACAGACCAAAACCAAAAATTCAGCTTTAAGGATTCATGTTCGATAATTTTGCAGTCCTCTAATTCCTTGTTTGTAATTATTTTTTAATCAAGTATATATTATGTAGGCTAAGATTTATCGAAGCTCCAACTTACCCACTTTCTTGTCCTTCTGTGTTTCAGATTTATGTGCAGTTATACATTATGTCATTTCTTTCACCCCATGATCTGTTTGAACTGGGAAGGACAAGTCGATATTGGAACGTAACTGTACGAGATCCTATGCTGTGGAAATTTTTTCTTTTGCGGGATATTCCCTCTTGGTCATCTGTTGACTGGAAATCTCTACCAGATCTACAAGTCTTAAAAAAACCCTTATCTGAGGTTATTGACAGTGAACTTTATGACTATATGGCAATGTAAGTATTCAGTTTCATAAAACTAAAAAAACAAAACAAAACAAAACAGTGACTGCTTCCTATGAAGGCAGTGTAGCATCATCCCAGAGTTGGGGTCAGAGGATTTGGATGCCATTCCTGACTGCCATTTGTTTAGGTATGTGACCTTCAGCAAATTTTTTAAGTTCTGTGGGCTGCAATTTCCTCCCTCATAAAACCAAGATGTTTGGACTCTGTTACATGTTAAGTCCCTTTCAGCTCTAATTTATGATCCTTTCCCTGGGACTTAGGTCCTGGTAGACTCGGATGAGTCAGAGAAGGAAGCTATGTCTTTTCATGGTGGGGTGAATGAAGTCAGTCAAGACCCAGTAGTGGGATCATTGGGTCAAAGGTTATAAACAGGTTAGTTAACTTTTCACACATAATTCCAATTGTTTTCCAGAACACACATGGATCAAGTCACAGTTCTACTAACAGTATAGTGATAATCTTGTGGGTCCATAGTCTTCTCAGTGTTGACTATGCCTGGTTCTTTTGGTTTGTTTGTTTTGGTCATTTTTCCCAATTTGCTAGGTCTGAGGTTGACTTGTTGCTAACACCTGAAATACCTTTATTACATTTGTTTTTTAACTATTGATTTAACAATCTTATTGATTGACAGTCTTAAAATTCCTCATGAGACAGCCTCAATAGGTTAATGAAAATGATAAAAGAAGATGCATTATCATAAATAAGTTTTTCTTCTTTTTAATTTCTAGTTATGGCTATCTTAAACAGGTATAAAATGAGCTGTCCACATACCAGAAGACACTTGAAATCCAGTCGCCACATGTATGGAGCTGTTGCCTCTTTTTTGCAGTCACTGATCCTTCAGACAGAACCTCGATTTGCTATGTTTGGACCAGGTTTGGAAGAGCTGCATGTATCTTTGGTACCGAGCTTGATGTCTTGCACGGAGCTTTCACCAATGGCTGGTTTACCTCAGAGGCAGATTGATGGTAATTTCCACATTCATCTACGGTATATGAGAATTTGAACACTTTGGGCTTGGTACTATCGTTGAGTAAGCAGGAAATTGTTCTTTATTTAATAGTGAGTTAACTGTTTGAAACAAATAAGGTAGATTAATTTGTTGCAGTGGGACATCTAGTAGTACCAGTGAGTTAAGATTCACCTCAAAAATATTGAGCTTTTTCTTGGAAGTTAATGAAAAAATAAATTTATATAACAGCTGAAGATTATGACAAACTTACTGGTTAGCAGAGCTTTTATTTTTACAATAGAGGTCATAGTTGTCATAGTTTGACACCATAGGTGTCATAGTTTAGAAAGAGTCAATAGCAGCAAATGTTTCTTAAATTTTTACTCTATATAGATCATTTTACTAGGTGCTGGGGATACAGTAATATGTAAGACTTGGTGCTTAACCCCTTCGGAGCTGATAGCTCGTTGACTGTACAGGACACGTACACAAAAGGATCAATATGTACTAAGTACCAACTGAGTGATATTTGCTTCCTTATTCCACCTCCCGTAGCAACAGTGAGTGCAGTGACTTGGAGCTGGGGGACAACTGGAAGTGGAAAACACAGTGAAGAGAGAATTTTTTCAGGCAGTGATGAGGGACCTGAACTAGGGTAACTGTAGTGAAGGGGGAAAGGGGTAAGAAATTTGAGAGAATTAGGAAGAAAGAACAGATAAGACTTGTTGAATAGCTCTAGAGTAAGGAAGAGGACAAGGGAGGGAGAGGTACCCAAGGTTTCAGGCTTAGGGAAGTATTGTTGACAGAAGTGGGAAAATCAGAAGAAGACAGATGGCTTTTGGAGAAATGGAAAGCTGGAGTTTGTAACATGTTGCATTCATATGGAGATGTCAGATGGTTAAAGATACATACCTGAATCTTAGGGGAGAGATTATGGTTGGCATAGAGATTTAAAGGAGGCATTTATATTGAGGTGATAGATGGATGAACTCTGTGAGGATAGAGTAGAAGGTAGAAGGAAGAGGACCTCAAAGCCCCTTTATATGACCTCCATTTTTCTCCTCCTTCACCCCAGTCTCTGTTGAAGAGGTAGCTTTTTTCGTTGCCAAGGCCATCTTGTCTCATTGTGCCATTGATCTCATCCAGTTCTGACTCCTGCAGGATCTTAGCCCCATGGGTCATTTATATTCTGTTCTTTCTCCCTGCCTCCGCTCTGTCTCTCTCATCTTTAGTCTCTCATCTTCTTCTAGTGAGTCAGCTAGGTGGTGCAGTGGATAGAGCCCCACCACAGGAGTCAGGAGGACCTGAGTTCAAATCTCACCTCAGACACTTGACACTCACTAGCTGTGTGACCTTGGGCAAGTCATTTAACCCCAACTGCCTCATCCTGGGTCATCTCCAGTCATCCTGATGAATATTTGGTCACTGGATCCAGATGGCTGTGCAGGAGAAGTGAGGCTGCTGAGCTGCACAGCTCTCCCTCACTCAAAACAAAGTCAAATGGAAGTCATGCCATTATTTCTCTGATGGCATGGTCTTCTTTGGCAACAAAGAACAAACACACACAGCTTCCTCTAGTTCACCTTGTGAATTCCTAGTTTCCATCAGAACCGTAGTTCAGAACCATAGAAAGACTTCCATGAATGGTACAAAGTAAAGAGATGCAAGAAAACAGTAAACAGTGAATACAGCAATATAAATATGAACAATGAGTACAGCAAAATAGACAGAACACAACTGAAAATGAATGTGGTAGAATTACAGAAAACAAGCTTGGCCTCATGAAGAGATATGAGAAGACACTTCCCCTCACTTCATTCCTTTGCAGAAATGAGAGTCCACTAGTGTAGAACATTGAATAAATTGTCACATTAAAAAGAATTGATCATTTTTTTCTTATTTTTATCTTTTTTTTTTTTTTAAAGAGGATTCTTTGTTATTTAGACTAACTCTCTGGGAAGAAGGAGGGAGATACAATAGGGACTTTAGGCAATGTAAAAACAAGTTATATTAATACAATTTTATTTTTAGAAATACTTGAGTTTAGGCATTACCTTTTACATGAAGCCTTTTTTAATCCTCCTAACTGCTAGTGGTGTTCTTCCCCAAACTATCCTGTATGCATGTGTATATATCCTGTGTATTTCTGTTTTAAGGTAAGTTCCTTTGGGGCAGAGGCGTATGCTTTTTTCTTTGTATTTCCTGTGCTTAGCATAGGACATAGCACATTTGTGTGTCCTTACTCTTCATGACTCAGTGGACCAGAGCACAATACTCTCCATGGGGTTTTCTTGTCAAAGGTCTTGGAGTGGATTGCCATTTCCTTATCCAGTGTTTAACATGTAGCTTCTGGGGTTAAAGAAGTTTATTACTGTGCCACTGTTAATTGTACGTGAAATGTAGAACTGCTTTAATTGCTCATGTTTTTACTAAGTAAAGTCATGATGCATCATATGAGTTTCCTAAACTTGAATATACCTTGGTAGCAAAAAGCCCTCAATAATACTCAAAATTGGGAGAACTTTTTAAAAAATGGATTGTTCATTAAGCTTTTTGCTCCCTTGTGTATGAGAAGTGGTGGACTTATATGACTGAAAAGGAGATGGAATAGTGAGAATGAAAAAAATAGGCAACAACCTGAGTACATTGGAACCCTCTGAAATAATAAAAAACCAATGAAAAGGTCCCAGGTGCACTAGGGTGGATTCTCTATTGAACCTCTATAGAAAGACATGAGTAAAAATTGCACGGACAGTTTGTGCTCCAGTTTCATATCATTGAAGTTATAGATCCACCAAGGCAAAGTAATATACTTTTTTAAAAAGCTCCCTTAAACCTTGGAAGATTAAAGGCCTATGGTAGTGATTTATTTAAAAAGATATTGACCTTTTCTGATAGGGCAAAGGAGTATATATTTTGGTAGGACACATCTTCTTTGAAGCATCAAATAAGTTACTAATAATTTGTGGATTCAGTAGCTTCATACGAAAAATAAAATTTCCCTAACAATTACAAAGTCATTACATACTTTTTAAATTTTGTAGTGATGCTGAGTCTAAAGAATAGTAGACTAGGAGATGAAAATAGCAGAGTATCCTGGGTAAACACTTAATAATTATTTGACTATGGGCAAACCACTTCCCTAAGTTTCAATTTACTTATCTGTAAAATAGCACTTTCCAGGGTAATTATGAAATTCAAATGAGAAAATATATATAAAACACTTTGTAGACTTTAAAGCACTCTGTGTTAGCTATATTTTATATATGTGCATATACACATACACACATAGGAGAAAGAAATGACAAACCACTCTAGTGTCTTTGCCAAGAAACACCACCCCCACAAAAAAGAAATTTGCATGATAATTTTGTTATATTTGAAAGGAATAGCAAATTGTTCATAGTAGCCTTGCAGTTTCATATGCAATCATCTTTTTTATTTTATTGTGTTATGGAAGTGTTTGTTTAATTTCATAAATTACAAATAAAATAAATAGAAACTGAAAAAAGGAACTTAAATAGTGTCATGAAGAATCAGATACAACTGAAACAACTGAGCAACAACAAAAAATAAGTATATGTAGATATACACACGTATATATACGTACACATATATGAGCTGTTACTGTTACTTGGTACAATTTGGCACCATCCAACTTCATTTTGATTGGCTGGTGACTGATGTGTTTTACTGATGTGTTTATAACATGGGAAAATTATAGAATTCATGGATCATACTGTCTATACTTCTATTGATCAAACTACTTACATATAGAAGGTTTTCCTGAGTTTTGGTACAGTTTTGATTAAGTTTTACTTTCAGGTTTGAAATCAAATGTTCTTGTAAAATCTATTTTACTAGTGATCATTAGTGGCCAAATGGTCAAGGCAGATGCTTCTTAGGAAAAAATTGGCTTTTGGGAATGATTTTATGTGTATGTAATAACTTGCAAATAAAATAATTCCTCTTGGACATTATCCAATCTTTAAACACATTTTTCATTCTGCTAGACCACTGATTATCCACGTTTGCTTTTAATTTTGATTCTAAAGTGCCAAAATGCAGTATAATACAAACCCCACCAAAACTCTTTTTTAAATTTAATATAAAAAATACAGAATAATAATCCTGATCCTTCAGTATAGGTTGGCACCTTTCAAATTGCTCACTCTTTAACCACATACACACACACACATACATATACACACACAATTTTTAGAGTATTACAATGTTTTTTATGGTTGGAGTGGAAATATATATATATATATATATACCTACATATATTATCATTTTAAAGTAGTTATTTTAGCTTTTATCAGAAATCTATATAAACTTAGTTTAATGGCTTACATTAGCTTTTTGCTAATAGGTAAGAGAGTATTATTGTCTAAGGCTAATTGTCCTTTGTTGTTCTCTATCCAGATTTTTAATACTGCATGAATGAAAGTCACATGCAGCCCCCTTTTTCTTCAGCTCAGGTATAATGTTTTATTCCAGAGCCAACATAAAAAGTTACCATTTGGCTTCTTTTGTTCTCACTAGGTGTTTTTTTCTTTCAGTCTTTGTCTCCTGCTGTATTCAGTAATAAATTGTTTTGATTTTGTATTCTTCTCCTTCAGGCATTGGATCAGGAATCAGCTTTCAATTGAGCAACCAACATAAATTCAATGTCTTGGTATTATATTCAACCACTCGGTAAGGCTTCTTATCTCGTGGCTTACCTGGGATCCGAACTGAGGCGTTTTTATGGGTTAGGGCTCTGTCGAACTTCTGCTTGTGTTTTCATTTTAAAAACTTTGTGTTTTAGGAAGGAAAGGGATCGAGCCAGAGAAGAGCAAACGAGTGCAGTCAACAAAATATTCAACAGGCAGATTCCAGGAAATGATGAGCAGAGTGGGCGATACAGTGTGATTCCCCAAATTCAGAAGGTGTGTGAAGTGGTGGATGGGTTCATCTATGTTGCAAATGGTGAAGATCTCAAAAGTAAGCATTTTCTTATCTTTAAAAAAAATCACCCTGGCCATTTTATTGTTTGCAATGCAAATGGAAAAATGTATTTTTTTTTTAAATATGGCTTTCTTAAGGACATAATGAGTGGCTGGTTAATTTGGATAATGTTATTGTTTGATATTCTGCGAACAGTTCTTATTTAGTTCTACTTCTGAAGTGGATTTTATACAGATCGTCTTATTTGTATAATCTTGGCCAAGAATAAAATCCTATTTCTGCTTTTTCTTTACTCTCCCAAATAATAAAGGAAAAGGTCGGAGTAGAGCATTGGCCCCAGTTGAGAAGCTTAGTTGTCTGCATAATCCATATTTCCGGTATAATTGTGAGCTTTTCCTTTTGTGTTATGTAACACTGACATTAGGGTGCAGATGACTTAGTCCCAGCACCAATTTCCTGCTTCACTAAGAGAGATTAGACCTGTGATTTCACTGATGAAGGGCATTCCTAGTCAAGGAAATTCCTTCTCCCAATGCAGGTCAATGCCTTCTTTGTAATTTCTAGCTTCAGGAGTTTCCTAGAGCATTGAGAGCTTAAGTGATTTGCCCATATTTTATTTCTAATTTCAGAGGCCTTTTTTTTACAAAGGTGCTTTAGGCTCTTAACTGGCTATAGAGTAGAGATTTTGAGAGAGTGTCTTCATAAGAGATTAGTGAAAACAGTAAGTACTGGAAAATAGACTATATTATGAGAGACCACATACCTAGTAAAGGAAAAAATTTGAAAGCTCTAAAGTGCTATATAAATGTTTGTTGATGTTATGTTTGACTAGTAGAATTGGGCTGGTCTCTAGTAGAAAAGGTATGGTAGCATTGACTATTAAATGTTTTTTAAATATTGGTGATCAGATAACTACCACTTATTTTCTACTAATGTATGTCTGTATAAGAGCACTGAAGTTACAATTTAAAAAATTATCTTAATTGCTTCTTTGTACAAAATGAATTTGGATTAGCATTGCAGTTCATCCAATTTGGCCACAAGGAAGACACCTCTCTCCCCTGCCCTTCCCCAGCTCAAACATAGACTTAGCTATTTTTTAATCTGTTCTTTTTTAAGTGGTTTCTTGGGAGGTGTGTGATTATATAGTGGAAAGAGCCCAGAACTTGTCAGGAAACCTGGGTTCACATCTTGTTTCTAGTATTTGCTAGACTTCAAGTGTCTTCACCACTCTGAGCCTTGTTCTCCTCTATAAAATCAAGATAGTAATACTTGAATTCTCTGCTTCACAGTTTTTTTGAGGAAAATGCGTGGTAACCTAAAAGCATTGTATAAATATGAGTTTTTAATCTATTATTTACTATGAATGGGACAGAGTCAAAAGTGATTGAATTGCTTCAGGAAAGACATAAGTTCTGTTATGGTGGAGCTCAAATGCCACATGTTTAATGAAGCCCTTCCTGGGCACTTCTCGCAGAAATGGTGCCCGCCATCTCTAAACCCTTGGGGTAATTGACTTGTTTAACCCTTAGGGAACTTAGCTCATATTGTTTTACATGTAAGTTACTCATGCGCATATTTCTTCGTCCCTACTAAATGGTTGAGATCAGAGATCATGTCTGAAACATCTTTGCTTCCCACACAAACCTAGCACAAGGATTCATGCAGACCAGGTACTCTGCATACCTGTCAAATGAGTGAAATGGTGAAGAAACCAGGAAGATCATCCTAACTCTAAGAGTATGACAGAGACTCATTACTTCACAGTTATTTCAAAGAGTAGAATAAACCGCAGTTTCTGTGACTTGAGCTATGAAGCAAAGAGATGACTGATTGATTTTTTTCAATGTTCCTTCCAGTCCAGGACTCTTATGTATAGGCAGCCATCGATTTCCCCGGTATGTTAAAACCTGGCAGTGAAAATGAACTTGGAAGTGCTTCAGTATCAGAAGCTAGCCCTGCTTTTGTGTCCCTTGTAGCACCTTCTGCGTGGCTTCACACACAGTCAGTGCTTGATATATACTTGGTAATTGAATGAATATGGCGTTATCCTGTTCATTAGTCTGGTTGGGAAAAGTCAAAACTGACGTTTAAGTTTACTTCAATTTTGATCTGGAACCAGGCTGTCAGAAGAGGGGAGAAAGAATGAAGGGAAATAGAATAAAATTATAGTATTAGAACTGGAAGAGACATTGGATGTAATCTTGTTCAAGCCCTTCATTTTACAGGTTAGAAAACCCAAGTCTTGGAAAAACTTTTCCTTGAATGAGATTATAGAGTTAATTAATAAGTGCTAAAGCCAGGAATAAAATCAAGACCACCTGGTTTCTAACCCGGTGTTCCTTTGAAATGAAAGAGAATTAAAAAGAAGTAGGAAAAAAAAGAATGGATATCCTAAACACTCATTGATAACAAAGTGTACCATATCTTTGAGGTCAGTGAAAACTGAAATTAGTTATAGGTTGGGTGTTTAAAAAAGGTGAGAGACAACTATAAGGAATTTGTGAATGACTTGGGTATTAGATTATGAGTATATGAGACGTCTGCTTTGTAATTCTTTAGTTTCTCTTAAAAAACTTGACATCTCATAATCAACAAGCATTCATAAAGTTCCTACTGCGTGCTAGATACTGCATTAGACACTGGACATATCAATACAGAAAAAAGAAATATACTCTCAGGTATGCTTAGTACAGTTTTGTCAGAATAGCAGCTAAGTATAGAAAATGAGTAATTTTCATATATTTTATGTTATCATGGTCATTTTCCTCTCACAAAAGATGCAAATGTTTCTCCTTGTGTACTTTAGGACATGAATGGCAAGATGAATTTTCTCACATTATGGCAATGACAGACCCAGCCTTTGGATCCCCAGAAAGACCTTTGCTGGTTTTATCTTGCATTTCCCAAGCCACTGTAAAAAGGATGCCTTGTTTTTATTTGGCACATGAGCTGAAGCTAAATGAACTTCAACTGCCATGGATGGTAAGTTCACATTTCTTTGTCATTCACTTAATTTTTCTCTTAACATTTTTATGTAATTGAATAGCATTCTAAAGCCAGTTATAGAAGTCAAAAGCTACAGAATACATTGATAATCTGGGATCCATGAGACTCAGTTTGAAGTGATCAACTGCTAATCCACTTCATTGGTCTCTATATGAAAGTATAGAAAAATAATAGAGTAGCAGTTCAGTTCAGCAAACATTTGAGTACCTATTATGTGTATAATAATATGTTATTATATTAAGCAATATGTTAGGCCTTCAGGAAATGTAAATACTTACGGAAAAAGGAACTGTGATTTCCTTAGCTTAGGGAACTCTAGGTGTGGAAATAACCCCACCAATACACATTGCAGCCCTTCTATGACTTAACAGATCATAGGATCATAGATCTTAGTTCGCTTTTAGTCTGGTCCCCTCGTTTTATAGATAAGTCCAAAGGAATTGCCTGAAGCACATGGAAATTATGCAGCTTGTCTGTTGTCACTCAAACGTGAGGGAAAATAGTCATAGATTAGATGATAATTTTGTTTTTTCAACCTTCATCTTTGGAATTTTTTCATAAATAATATATTATTTTATTAAAAGTACGGCACACTCCATAATATGGATGCAGTATGGTTTGGTGGAAGGAGTGCTGGATTAGGAATCAGACCACTTGTATTCAGATCCCAACTTTGAGACTTACTGCTTCATTTGGTCGGGCTTCACAAGAGTTTACTTATTTGTTAAAAAAAAAAAGGTGATATTGAGAGATTGGGACTAGATGGATTTCCCAGTTACCTTCTAACTCTGAATCTAAAAATCCTTGTGTCTCTTGTGAGTGATGGGTGATTCAGTTCTTTTCTATGTATTAGAAATGAAAGTGTTAAAGATACTGTTGGTAATGATGTCATGTTGCTTATCAGTTGTAAGCTTTGTTTGTTCAAGGCTTTTTGGAATAATTTCTCTTAATTCATATAAACTAATAATTACTTGGAAATTTATCAACTACCATGTGCCCCTTTAATATAATATATAATAAATGATATGCATTAAATTAATAATAAAAATATATCATTTGCATTTAGATGTTCAGCCTGTTGGGTCAGCTTATTAATTCATGTATCTTGGACAAACACTGTGGTTGGATAGTGAGCAGGACCTGAATCAATAAGAGGAATCAGGCTGAGTTACATTAGGGAAATTGTGCACATCTTTGAGTGATCTCAAGCTCCTCTCCTTTCTGACAGAAAAAAATCCATCTTTCAGCGGAAAAAATCATTGTTTTGGTGGTGCTATATGGCTGTGCATCACCGCAAGATGGCCCAAAGAATAATGAAGAGACCCTGATAGGGATGCATGTCAGCTTTTAGCACGCCACCACCAAGGGCCTGCATATAAGAAACACTATAAAAGTTATCATCCAGGAGGTGTAAGCCCAGAATGGAAATGTACGGAGAGGGGAAACTAACAGAGGGGCATACTGAGGAAAAAACAGGACTATAGTTATGCCTCTAGCTTGTTAGGTAGTTTCTGTCTGGAGGGTTTGTGGGAAGCTAAGAATTCCTAAGGATGAAAGGTTCCAGTCTGTACCTGTAGAGGGAGAGCTTACATCGCTGAAATCACAAGTCAGTTGAAATATAATAGAAATTATTAGAGTGCACACCCATCTTGATAAAATGAAAGTGACCCATTCTAGGGTCTTGGTTTTTAAAAAAACTTTATTTTTCATGTATTTGCGTAAATTCTCGCTTAGTTTTATGTATGAACACTTTTGAAAACTGCCCTCCATCACATTAGGCTTAAAACAAGGGAGCCTGTTTCTTCTCTTGCCCCTTTACCCCCTGTGGAAGCCAGTTATGTGCCTGTCTCTGCCTCAGCAGCCACTGGGAGATGCCGCAGTTCTGACACTTAGGAAAGTCTGGACCCTAACAGACATCCTGTTACTCAGTGTAGCAAACACGATGTTTCCTCTCTTCCTTTTGATTATTGAATAGCAATATCCAGAACACTGAGGCCATCGAGACAGTTTTTCAGAAGTTGGTTTTCAGATTGAAACTCCAAACATTCTGATCAGCCAATTAGAGAGTTCTTTATTCTACAACTTTGAGAAAACCTTTCTTTTTGGTCACAGAGTTTTGTTTTGAAAAGTTAAAATCTTTTATTGTCTAATTTCGTAGGTGCAGGATGTGGAAGCTGAGACTTTAACTGGGTTTTTGAATGGCATTGAGTGGATTCTTGGAGAAGTTGATTATAAACATCCACGGTGATCTTCTTTTTATATGCACTGACTTAAGGACTAAGCCAGTTGAAGCTGGTTTTAAGGACATGATGTAGGTGTTTCCTCAAGCTTGCTTCGCCCTTTCTTTGGTTTTCTGCCTGGTGAGATTTAGATGGACATAGCTGTAACTGCTGAGTTTTCCACAATAAATCTTGCTTTAATTTTAAATGAATTACAAAGGAAATGTTTATGTGGTGCCACCTAACGCCATCCCGATGAACCTTTTTGATATTTTTTTTTGATATTTTTGATATTTTTATTTTAAATTTAAATTTCCTTATTTTACTGTCCGTAAATTCAGAAACATTAGTACATTTGTACATTTTTGTACATTTTTGTACGTTTATTCTCAACTTTTCATTTTTACTACTCTGTGAATTGAGAGATTGTAATTTTAGGAAGTACCTGGTTTTCTAAGCTTTGTAGGGGCTTTCCTGAGGATCCAAAAATTATCAGGGAAGAGATACCCATTCTTAGTGTGCTGCTTGAAAATAATTGGTTGCTGTGGTTCCAGGGGTAGCTCTTAAGCTGTAAATTCCATATGCTTGTTGAACATTAGTAGAAGCAACTTTTCTTGGCAGATTTTTCTGATTTTTTGTAAAGTTGGAAAGCTTATGATATACCAAACTCACATTCTATATGATAAATGTGGAAAATGTATTCTAGGGTTGCCACTTGTATTATCAAACTTTTTTTCATGCACTGTTAATAGCAGTGGAAATTTACTAATGTAATTGAGAGCTAAAAAATGTAAAAATTTTAATAAAGGTATAAATATATGCATTATTTATTATACAAGTGTAATATTTAAATATATTTCCAATGGGAAAAAAATTGGTAGTTGAAATTAATTTTTATAAGTGCCTTACCTAACCTCTCAAATAGAATTCTTTTCCATTAATGAAATTAGATTTTGTCTAGTCAGTTTGCCGAGTTAGCCAGTGTCCTTAAAACCCTAATTCAGGAGTATTTAGTACAGGAAAATTAGTGAAAGCAGTGATCAAAACGGATAAGGACTAGGAACTGAAAAATATGTTAATTCAATAATTCATTGAATGATGTTTTTGCCTATACCCTGAACAAATATTTTTCCAGACCAGGGTTCTTAAGCTCGTTTGTATCATGGACTCTTTGACAGTATGATGACTGATAGACTCCTCAGAATAATGTTTCTAAATATATAAAATAAAACATACAGGATTACAAAAGAAACAAATTATATTGAAATATGTTATCAAAATGCATTTTTAAAAGTTCATGGACCCCAGGTTAAGAATTCGTGTTCTAGACACAGGGAGATATAAAAAGATATAATTATGATGAAAATAAAGTACTGGAGTAAGTTACTCATCCTAAGAAATGGTTTAAACTATTTTCAGAAGTCTTGATATGACTTCTTCTCTTCCTTGCCTGTCATAGTACCATTCTTACTCTGATATCCAGGACTTCTCTTCCCCTTTAATCCATATTTCTTATTCTGCACTCCCACCACCTTGTACTTGCTTTGGCCATAGGTGGTCCCTTGTGTCTAATATGAAATCCACTGTAGTAGCTGACCAATAGTTGTTCTAGATACTTCTCTGTGCCCTACTTTGTCTTCATATTAGTCAAAGGTTTACTCCTTCGGTGTAGACCTTGGTCCTGTGCAAGTTTTTATTGGAAACCTTTACCCTAAGAGTACTACAAATACACAAATACAAATATACGCGTTACAAACACAAGTATGCCACCGAAAGACAAAGTTTGGTAAGCACTGCTTCTAAATGACTATGGACACAAAATGAAATTTTTTTCAAATGCCCCTGAGTAGTAATAATAGAGTACTTTGAATTTGTTGAAAGTTACATAAAAGATACACTCTTAAGTGCTTTCACACCTTTTTCATATTTTTATGTTATATGTGAGGCAAGTAGATAGGTATTATTATACAGATATAAAAATCATAACACAGAGCTTTAAATTGTTTGCCCAAAGATGACCACTTACTGAAGTGAAATGAAGTTCCAGGCCTTATGATTCTCAGTCCATGGGTCCTTAATACACCAGTGTAGGGTAACTATGGCAAGGAATCCATTAAATGGCCTATAAGATGATGCTCTACCCCTCCTCTCCATATGCATCCTCTGTTTCCTTTTTCTTTCCTTCTCCTTTCTCCTAATTTCTTTATCATACCTATTTTCCCACTCCTGCTACTTTTCTTTTCCTTTTGTTTCCATTCCTTTCTCCCCCTTAATTAACAAGAACTTATTAAGTACCTACTGTATACATGACCCTGGAAAAAACAGAACAGAAATGAAAAATAATTCCTTCTCCCAAAGAAGGGACATTCTATTGAATACAATACTTAAAAGGATAGATACATTATAAACATATGTTGTACACATGTATATACATGTATATGCATCTATCTTTATATCCCCTGGACTTCATACTGAAATTCTTGTAAGTTATTTAATCTTAGTGTTAGCATTTAAGACACAAGAGTTTACCAAAATCTTTAATAGATCATGTTGACATAGATAAATCTTGTGACATTTATTTTTTGACTTTTAGCAATTGGCATGATATCTCTTTAGTTGTATCTTGTTGCTACACAGATAAGAATCTTATAGTGTATATATTAGGTAAAAGTGATTCCTTCTTTTAAAAAAATGGACAAATTTTATTTTTATACCATGATTTCTCAATATAGCCCTCTCTTATCCCCAACTCTGAAACCCATCCCTTATTAAATAAAAAGAAAGAAAGGGGCAACCAGCACATTAATAGAATCAGACATTATGTGGTAAATTATTATTTCATACCTAATTAGTTGGTATTAGCTAATCCTATGGCTGACTAAATGGGTTAGTTAGCTTTGTTCCATACCCACACACCACATCCCTAACCACAGTCTGATGTCTGTAAGTGTGTGTTTGTCCTTCATTGCCAAAGAAGACCGTGCCATCAGAAAAATGATGACATGACTTGCACTTGATTTTGTTTAGAGTGAGGGCGGGCTGTGCAGGTCACCAGCCTCACTTCTCCTGCAGAGCCGTCTGAACCCAGAGGTATGATATTCCTCAGGATGACTGGAGATGACCCAAGAAGAGGCAATTGGGGTTAAGTGACTTGCCCAAGGTCACACAGCTAGTGAGTGTCAAGTGTCTGAGGTGAGATTTGAGCTCAGATCCTCCTGACTCCTGCACTGGTGCTCTCTCCGCTGCACCACCTACCTCCCCTTGTCTGTAAGTAATTGACCATAGAGGACCTAGATCAGATGGCTCCAGGTGAATATCATATCTAGAAAAATAATTCAAAGCACATCTCCCTGTTGTAGACAAAGTCATGGTCATAGCTAAATACTACACAATCATGATTAATAATTTACCTCTTTATAAGACTGGAAATCATAATTTAATAGAAACTCTTAATTAAAATAAGTGTACTCTTCCTGGAGAATTTTTAATGTTGGTGATCATTTCAGCAGATCTTGGAAATGTATAATAGAAAAGAATTCTATCAACTTAATCTTAAAACATGATTTTATCATGTTACTTTCCCATTCAAAATTCTAATTTATTCTTCACTGTTCATGGAGACCTGGGTCTTTGGAGTGCTTTGAAGTGAATACTATGAACATAAGCACATGGCTTCACTCAATAAATCACCAAGTATTTGTTAGGCTCCTATTATGTACCAGCTACTGTGCTACTTAGTTAAGATGAAAAGAAAAACAGGATAGTTCCAGCTGTCAAGAAGTTTATGTTCTGCAGGAGGAGATAATGTGTGCATGTATGTATATGTATGTGTATGTATTTGCAAAATCAATTCAAGATCACTTGAAAGTCAAGCACTAACTGTTAGGAATATAAGGAAAGTTCTCATATAGCAGGTAGAATAAGAGTTGAGCTTTGAAGGAAACAGTATTCTAAGAGGTGGAGGTAAGGAGAGAGATATTCTAGGAATGGGAAAGAACTCATGTGAAGTCATAGAGGTGAGAGATGAAATGTTATGTGAGGTCAGCTTTAAGAGTATTATGTAAAAAGCTTGGAAATGCAGGTTGGAGCCAGGTGGTAAAGGACTTTAAATTCATCTGGAAGAATCCCCCAGAATGTGTTAAACACAAGATTGACACGGGCAGACCTGTATTTTATGGAGAACCACACTGGCCGCCGTTTGTAGGACAGATTGAAAAGGGGAGAGACTTGAGACAAGGCATCTGTTAGAAGGGCATTGCAGTAAACCAAGAGAGAGGCAGTGAGGGCTCAAAACATGGTGGTGTTTGTGTACGTCGAGAGAAGGCAATGGATGTGAGAGGTGTTGAGGTAGAATCAACAGTGGATGAGGTAGAATGTGCCTGGGAGGATGGTCATGCTCCCGACAGAGAAAGGGAATTTCAGAAGTGAGAAGACCAAGGGGAGGAAAGATAACAAGTTCTATTTTTGACAAGCTTACTTCAGATGTGCCATTGCCCTTTGTGTTTCTCCTGAATTTAATTTCTCCCCAAATTACCATGTGCCTCAGTTTACGGCCACAGAACAACAGGGATACTGATGACAGAGTGATAGGCTTTTTGGGAGTCAGCAGGCAGCAACTACTGTACATTTTCTCAAATGCAGCCTACCTCCATCTCCTCTTCCATTCTAGGCCTGCTCGTGGTTCATGACTTTAATGATGACTTCTCACTCTAAATTTATCTTCCCATTATTTATTTCTTATAGTCTAGGAACATGTGTTTTAATTTACTTTCATTTGCTCACTGACACGTCTTATCCTCATTTCTGTGAATTGCTATGTATTTACTGTGTTTTTGAATTTGATTTAACTAGTGCAATGTCATCTAGGCCTTGTAACATTTAGGAAGTCTTGCCATTAATAAGCAATCCTATTTTAACTTGGACCTTTCACAGGACATCTCTCATGACTTTGGCAGATACTGAAGGAGAGCATATGGCTTCCTGTTTTATAATGTACTTAATGTTAGTACCCAGGTGATCAATGAATATAGTTATTTCTATAATCCTACCTGCCATAGAGTTTTATCACTTTGTTGGAGGAGGCTGTCTTTTGTTCTACCAAGTTAAATGCTTAAAAAAAAATCTACAAGGAGGGTAGGAGATTCTGTTTCTCAGCTCCTCTCAGGGCCAAGCTTAGTCATTGTAATTGAAATGAAAAGCTTTTATAGAATCAATAAACAATAGATAGAGTAGTTTAATGGGGGAATTAAAACCTGGACTTGGTGTCAGGAAGATTTGAGTTAAAATCCTACCTTGGACATTTACTAGCTATATGACCCTAGGAAAGTTTCTTAACCACTCTAAGCCTCAGTTTCCTCATTTGTAAAGTGGTCATAACACCTCCTTCATAGGGTTGCTATAAGGATCAAAATAGATACTCATGTCAAGCAGCATTGTAACTTAGCTCCTATTGTTATTTCTATGTTCCATTAGTTAATTCTTCAACTGTAAAATATGTTATGCAGAAAATTGCCTGTGAATAGCTGTGTATTTCTTTGTCATGGCCTTTTTTCAAGGGTGACAACCTTGATAATATTCATTAATTACCTTGCAATATACCTTTGCTCTGTTGTCATGTCCACTGATTTTTTTATGTGATTTTTTTTGGATTAATGTAATTTGCATAAGTGTGTAATTTGCATAATTATTATGCAGTTTGCATAATTATTTTCCTTTGTTAATTGTGGTAGTAATTGTTTTTTTTTTTTTGTCCGTAGAACAGACTCTTACCAAACTATTCTATGCTTGACACTTCATTCTGTGGTAGTCTGAATATTAATTTGTTGTATTTTGACTCTCTTACTTTGCTATCTTACATTCCTAATGTTTCCTTTTATCTCTCTGCTGCAGTCAGATCTCATCTGTATGTAAGTCGTAGTTCTTGGTCTTAAGAACACTCTACTTACCACAGTAACACTTTTTTAAAGTTCTATTTCACTAGATCTACCAAAGTGGTGCGAAGAGAATGTTAAAGCACATCAGGAAATGTGAGATAGCTAATTGTAAACACCGTAAGAGAATACTCTTTGTGTTGTCCAGACAACTGTAGGAAAAATGGTTCTTAGCCTCTTTTTAAAATATTGTCATTAGTAACAGTCTGTTTGAAATAGCACGTTAAAGCTCTATGGTATTGTGTCTCATGAAATAATAGCTTTCTGTTGACTCCCTGAGCCTAATTGGAAGCATACAGGAATCGTAGATGAAAGATGGCCTGCGTTGCTTGAAGAAGATGTCGGGAGAGTTGTATAGTCTCCCTTCATAGAAACTTTAGAGAAATGAGGATAGTAGACACATTAATCAAATTATTAAATGCTTGGTTTTTGCTCGGCATTATTTTTCAGGGATAATGTGTGTGTTTTCTTTTTCCTAAAGAAGACTATATAAGATAATCTTTTTCAGCTTGCTTATAAATGATTCTGTTTTGACAATTAACACAACCATAATTTTGAAATATAAAAAAAATACCAATTTTTAAAATTATATTTCCAGTAGGTGGCACAGTTGTAACATGGGAAAAATAGACCAGAGTGGAATGTGGGAACATTTTTTTTTGTATCTCTTTTGCTGGTATGTGTGTATTTATGTATATACACACAAATATGTATATTTATGTATATATGTACATACTTACATACATGCATATATATATGTACATGTGTATATACCCACACTTATTTATATGTTTGTGTGTGGATAAATAGATAAATCCAGAGCTTAATATTTTTTTCCCCTCTTTAATGAAAGCCATATCCCTTGCTAGCTAAATGTAATTCTAACTCCATATGTTAATCTGAAGAATGGAGACCAGCTTCTTAAGAGCAGTCGTTTAGGGTTCTTTAAATCCAGTGGCCTGAAAAACAGAAACTTGAAATGTCTCCACTTTGGGTTATGGAGTTAGAGCAATTGTTGATGAGCTTCTACACAAACACATTTTTCAGGACAATGGTGAATGTATCCTAAGTAAGCCATAGAATAGCTTGGATAAGCACAAGGACTAATACACATTTCAGTTTAGTGTTTAATGCTAAAAGAGGCTGCTAATGAACTGTGCGCATGACCCGTTGATTCTCACCTCTGTGGAACACTGAGCAGGCTTGAGTTCACAGGTGGATTGGGGCTACCAATGGGTTTGTCACAGGCTGCTGTGCAGGAGAAAATAATAAAGGTTGATAGGGTATACAGGAAAAGTTTCAGTCCTATTTTGTCGGAGGTAGTGGTTAAAAAATGATGTTATCCCAAGTGAGCAAAGAAATAGTGGGAAATACAGATGAAACCAACAACGAAGAAGGGTGGAAAATTGGGGTCCTAAATGATTCTTATCGCATTACTGATTTACTCACCCTATGTGAATTATTTTCTGTCTTCTGTCCCTTCATACTTTTGTTGATGATCACAACACTTAAACCTCAACCTTTGGGGGCCATGGAAGGAAGTAGAAAGACCTTTATTGTTGTTCTAAGCCAAGCTACTATACTCTTAGAAGTATAGTAAAACCTTAATTGGAAATTAGAGAATTGGGAAAGATTCGTTTTTAAAGCTAATCTGCTTTGAGTTATCAAATATTTTTCTTAAAAGAACAGTAAGATAATTGATTGCCTAGGCAATTAAAATTTGGCACCTGTATTACCACAACATGTTCTGTGGTGTTGCATTTTATTTAATACAGAGTAGGGCTGGAGAAGCAACAAGACAATTGATGGTCTTTAGGGTGATACTGATTGACACAGGGTGACTTATTGAATCCAAGAATTGGGAGGGACCTCAGGGGGTCATCTGGTCTAATCCCTGTCTCAGAGATCTCCAACCAACTGATCATCCAGGCCACTTCTTAAAGACTTCCAATGTAGAGAACATACCTCCTAAGTGATCTCATTTTACTTTGGGATGACTCTTCTCCTTAGAAGTTCTTCCTCATATTGATCTGAAATCTGCCTCCCTATAATTTTCATACTTTGGTCCTTATTCTGCTCATTGGAACCAAGGTAAGTGCATTTAGTTCCTTTTCTTCTTGATGGCTCTTCAAATATATTTCTCATAAGTTTTTTCTTCTTTAAACATCCCCATTTCCAATACACAATTTTATATTATGTAGATTATTTTTAGATATAAAAAGACAGCATTCTACCTCAGTATTTCTGTGTGCCAAATACATATTATTGTCAAAATTAAAACATATTATATAAAAATTTCATTATAATCAGAAGTTATAAGTTATAGGAAGTTGTAAGAGTAGTACAAAGGTGCTTATTATTAGAAAAGAAATCAGCATATTAAATCATACCAATGTGAAAAGTTCTAACTATATTTTTATAAATAGAAGCAGATGTCTTTTCTTAAAATTCAGTATATGTTAAGGTTAGCACAAAAAATGATGCCAACTCTAACTGTGGCATGAACTGAATAGCTTTTTCAGGTTTGGGGAGAAGAACACAGTTGAGATGCATAAATGTAAAGTCTTGCAGTTGGGCTAAAAATATTCAAATCTTGTCATTTCTCCCTTTACAACATCTCCCACATCTGACCCCTTCTTTACGCTTTGACAACTGCAGCTGCAGTTTAGAGTCTCATCACCCAGATTATTAACAACAGTCTCTGATTTGGTCCCCCTGACCCAAGTCTTCCCCCACTCCAGTCCATCCTTCATTGTTATCATAGTGATTTTCCTTAAGCATGAATTCTCCTATTCAGTATACTCCAGTGGCTTCGGAATATTGTTGCCTCTAGTATATCTTTTGCCTCTAGAATAGAATACAGGGTGTTCCAGAAGCATTTTGAGATACCCCATATAAAAGTTCTATATCTTTTCAGCATCATCAGACATTCCCACTCCTCTCACACTCAGAGATCCAACCAAACTGGCCTCTCTCCATCTCCTGTCTCCTATGTGTGAGCTAGCCATTCCCGTTGTCTAGAATGCACCTCTTCCTTACCCCCTCCTGCTCAGGCACCATTTTCTGCATGGGGCCTTTCTTGATTCCCACAATTGATGGTGCCCTCCCTACTAAATTACCATATATTTAACAAGTTTGTATTTGTTCACTTTATATTTATGCTGTATATAATTTACATATGTACTTGTAGTATTTGCCACTATAATGTAAGCTTCTTACAAGTTGGGATTATTTTATTCTTTGTACTTGTATCTCCAGCATGTAGCATAGTGCTTGGCACATAGCAATTAGGTGCTTAATAAATACTTGATTGATTGAATAAGCTTCACAGTGCAAGTGGGAAGAGGTGTAGATGAACAACAGTTTGTCTAAAAAAAGATCCTGAGGTTTTAGTGGAAGCAAGCTCAGTATGAATTGTCAGTGTGATATGGTAGTCAAAAAAAGCTGATGTGATCTTAGAAATATATTGAGAGGCAGTGTCCAGGCCAAAAGAAAGTCAGTTTTGCTGTACTCTGCACTGTTCAAGCCACATTGTGACATTATGTTCATTATATCAAGCATGGGAATGTTACAGAGTCTACAAAATTTGATCACAATCTTTCTAAAGAATTTGAGCTACAGGTAGAAACCAAGAGGATTCATTCAACATACATTCGTCTCTGTCTCTGTCTCTCTGTCTCTCCCTCTCTCTCTCTCCCTCTCTCTTTCTTTCTCATTTTAAGAAGGTAAATTGATTGTCAGAAAAGTGTCCACAGGAAGGCAGCCGTGTTGTTGAATCTTCAAGGATATGCTGAATAAATTGCAGTAACTGATTACATTTACCCAGGAGAAGGAAAGTATGTGTGGGGAGTGGGGTGGGGGAGATGGCAGTAGGTATTAGATCTCTTCAAATATTCTGAAATACTGTAATGGGAAAAAGAATTCTACATATATACCTTGGACTCAGAGGGCAGAATTTGGGTCAATGAGAAGTTTCAAAGAAACAAATTTAGTTTTCATATGTGGAAAATCTTCCCTAACAATTAGAGGTGTCCCAAAGTGAAATTAACTGCCTTAAAAGGTAGTTGTTTCCACTTTACTAGATGTCTCCAAACAAAGGCCAAGAATATCACTTGAGCACATTGGAGAAGGGACTAATGTTCAGGCATGGGCTAAACTAACTGCTCTTGGAGGTCTCTTCTAATTCTAAAATTCTCTGATTTTGTAAATGCCCTATTCCCCACTCCTAATAAAATCTTGAAGGATCTTAACTTCAAGGACACTTCATAGAAGTATAAATAGAGATCTGATAATCATTTGGAAAGTTATTGGAACACTTTAGTAATCACAGAATTGCAAGTTAAGCAATGTTGAAACCTACACCCTTTTAAGGCTTTCTGCCAAGATTATAGAAGATTACTTGGTACAATTTCAATGATCATTTCACTATCCAAATCAAGCAAGGCAACAAAACAAAACAACCCAAAACCAAGGAGGAAGCAGAACAGACCAACTCACTCCACATTTCCTCCAATAGTAATTTCCAAAAACATGAAAATGTATGCTTGCCAAAAGTGTTTACTGCTGACAATAAAGATTTCCTACAAAATATCCAAATGGAAGAGGGCTTCCCTATAGGTGTCAATGTTCTTCATGTGCTTCTGTTTGCAAATGATGTTATATTGATCATTCTAACCTGGGAATATTGAGTTTCCACAACTTGATCTTCCAGCATTGAAAAAAGTAATTCATATAGGCAAATTCATTCATTTATTCAGTCCTTCCAGTCCAAGATCACAAATTTCATTTCTAGGCTAGCAACCAGAGTAGGCACTGTGGAACAGGATTGAACTGGCATCATAGACTAACCTAGGGCAGCAGTGAAGGAATAGACTGTAGTCCCAAGCTAGTGGAAAGGAGTTACCTAGAAGGGATCCCAGAGTTCTGAGTGAGGCCAGCCCAAAACAGATCAAGGACTAGGTCCTAGGCCTAAGCCACCAGTTTAGGGCAAGAGCTTGGACTCAGTCCCCAGAGCTCAAAACTTGACCAGCAGCTCAGGGATGCCAGGTCCAAGCCTAGAGGGAGCTGTTTATGCCCAGATGGCCCAGGATCCTGGAGTAAGCACCTAGAGCCATCAGCACATCGTCACCCAGAAAAGATCATGAACTTAGCCCTTCACTCAGGAAAGCAACACGGATGTCTTCAAGAAGGGCTAGGCTAACAGCCTCAAAAGGATTCCCAGCTTGGCTGGGAAATTTGGATTGCACAAAGCAAAACACTGGCAGAATGACTAAGCAAATAAGTAAAAAAGATAAAAGTTCTTTTGAGACCGGAGATGCCCAAAACAAATCCCAGAAGAGTCTACTTCTAGAGTTACACCTACCAGCAAAGCCTCAAAGAAAAACACAGTTTGACTATTGAATCAGTTGGAATTCCTTGGAGAAAAGATGTGATTTAAAAATTAGTTTAAATGGTATTATAAATAAAATGATAGAGTAAAGAATTGCAAAAGAAATGAGAGATGAGGAGGAAAGACTTGAAAAGACAACATGTTGCTTGGCACAAGAGAGAGAAATCCTTACCCAAGTAACAGATGCCCTGAAAATAAAAATGGACTAACCAAAAGTTAATGACATCATGAGAAAACATGAAATATTAAGATAAAGTAGTCAAAAGATTGAAAAAGTAGAAGAAAACGTAATTTACTGTGTAAAAAATAACCTGGAAAACAGAGTAAAGACACTGTATTATCATATTTCAAGAAATTGAGATAGAAATTTATTCAGATCTCTTAGAACCAGGGGACAAAGTAAAAAATATAGGTCACTTCCTGAAAGAAACCTCAAAATCAAAACTTCTAGGAACATTAAAGACAAAATTGAGAGCTTCCATGTCAAAGAAAAAAGACATGGCAAGCCACCAGAAAGAAAGACTTTTAAGTTTTGAGAAAATGATTAGAATCACATAAGACTTAGCAGCTACCCCTAGATGGACAGAGAAAACGGAAAAGCAAAAGATTTAAAACCGTGAATGACCTCTACAAGATGAGAAAAAAAATGAACCTTTAGTGAAATAAAATGCATATAATGAAAAGACTGGAACTTAATAGAAACTTTGAAATAAAAGCATAGGCATAAAAGGAAATGTAAAAAGGTAAATATAAGTGAATAATTAGAAAAGACTTTATAAGGGTGAAGTGTTTACATTATGGAGATGGTGATATAAGAATGCCCTAGGACTTGTGAAATCAGCAGTCTTAGAGGAAATAAAATAAGATGTGTGTGTGTGTGTGTATACACAAGAAGGGAAGAAAAAAAGGAGAAAAAAAAAGAAATTTATGTAAATTTATTATATATTTAAAAGGAATAGCAAGTTGTACATAATAGATTTACAGTTTCATGTGCAATCATTTTGTTTGTTTTTGGAGGGGGATGTCGAGGCAAAAGTTAAGTGACTTGCCCCCAGGGTCACACAGATAGTATGTGTCAAATGTCTGAGTCCAGACTTGGAATCAGGTCCTCCTGACTCCAGGGCTGTTGCTCTGTTCACTCCACCTAGCTGCCTCCATTTTTAAAAATTATATTATTATGGAATTTATCCCATAAATTAAAAATAAAATAAATTATTTTTAAAAGCACCTCTAAATTGCTTTCCAGAATGACTGAAGCAATTCACATTTCCACCAACAGAGGTATCTTGTCTTCCTGTAGTCACTCTAATATTAACTATTTCCATTTTTGGTCATTTTTGTCAATTTGCTAGATGTTAAGCAAAACTTCAGTAGGTTTGTTTTGCCTGTTTCATCATTAGTGATTTGGACTACACCTTTAAATACTTGTCAGTACTGTAGTTTGTAATTCTTTTGAGATCTCTTTGTTCATAGCCTTTGACCATGTATCCATTTAGAAATGGCTCTTAGGCTTATACATTTGTGTTGGTTTTCTATATATTTTGGATAGCAGACATATAACAGAGAAACTTGATGCAAAGGCAATTCTCCTTCTTGTTTTTTGGGGTTTTTTTTTGCAATTGAAAACTTCCCTTTTTAACTTGGCAGCATTTATTTTATTTGTGTAAAAGCCTTTCTGTTTCTTATAATCAAAATTATCTGATTATCTTTTGTCTATTTTTTTAAAAATAATTTTCCCCCAGTCATAATTATGAAAGGTAATCTAATCTTATTCTCATCTATTCTCATCCATGAAAAATCTTATATTTGAGCTTACTGTAGTATTTTGTTAGAGCAAGATGTTGGTCTTATCCTGCTTGCTGCAGCATTGCTTTACAATTCTAGTAGCATTTGTCAATATTTCTTCCCTAAGTCATTTATGTTCATGGGTTTATTGAATGCTAGTTTTGATTCTCCTTTGTCTAGTTACATATTGATTTCCCTCTTGACTCATTTTTAACCAATACCAAATAGTGTTGATAATTATTGTTTTTTAATGTAACAATGCATGGAAATGCTATTTGTCTTTTATTCCTACTTTAAAAAAAATTCCCCTTGAGATTCTATCTAGAACTTTTGTTCTTTCAAATGAATTTTGTTATTTTTTTCTTTCTATAAAGTATTCTCTGGGTAGTTCTATAAAGTACCTCTCTATAAAATACGCTCTTGATTGCACTACATCTCTAAATTAATTTAGGTAATATATTCAATTTTATTTTACCAATGTGTTCTGAGGGTAAGCAATGAATATACCCCCCACCTTAGGTTATTTAAATCATCCTTTAGAGTTAGATTTTACCGTGAATTGTATCACTCTGAGCCACAGTATGAAACATATTCATGGGCAATGGATAGCCTCACAATTATTTGTAATTCTTTTTTGTTATCCTTATGTAATGAACTATTGCTGTGAATTACACTAGCTTGGGCCATAGTTTGAAACATATGGGATGATCTGAGGATATTAATTCTGGGCTCATTTTGACCCAATATCAGTTCCGCAAATACTCTTGTGATCTCAAGTTTGACGTGGTATCTTTTGGCATATAGATAGTTAGGTCCAGGTCTAACCAAGAATCCTTCCCATCTCTGTCTGTCTGTCTCTCTCTCACACACATACACGCACACCCCTATCTGCTTCTTTTGAAAGGTAAAGAATCCAGAGAAGTATGAAAAGGTAATTGAAAACAATATACTACAGTGCTATGATAATGTGAAAAGAAAAAACAACATGACCAAATGGAATGCTATGTCATTAGAATGATCAGTCAAGAGTTCCTGCTTCCTCCTTTTATTTACTCCTTACTGTGAGGCCATCCTTTGCTTCTAACATGGGGAGCCCTTCAAGTCTGTTTCCACAATGGAATGTCAAAGGAGAAGCTAGAAAATAATAGTATCTGGTTGATCAGTACAACGGTGAGCGTAGTCATTTGTGTTTTGTTTTTTTAAGTTTTGCACACTATTTTTTCCCCTCAATCCTGCAGAGGAAAGTGTCGCTTGAATTATACAATTATTAGTGTCTCATCTTTTTTGCTCTTTTCTTTGCCCATATAGACTCAATCATGATTGAATATTTCAAAACTTCAGCTGCTTGATTTTCTTGAGTGAAGTAGGCCATTTTCCTTTAAGGGCAGATTAAACGCACTCAATCTATTATTATACCTGCCTTGTAGAGAAAAGTAAATGGTGAATATCAAAGCATTTGGAAGATGAAAATTTTTCTGTAGTGCTGTGATTAATATTTATTAATATGAAAGTCTAGAGTAACAGCAAAGTTAAGAAGCAATTTTGGCTTTCACTCCTGTGCCTTATGCTTTCCCCTTTTTTTGCTTTCTATTTCTCTGACACAGGCCGTGCTATCTGAATTTTCTATTAAGACAGGCAGCCCACAGGTCCCTAAAAGTGCCTTCCCTTCAACAAGAGTCCTTGATGACAGTTCATGATCATAATCCCAGCCCACTGTTCACATCCAGCCAAACTCACTGGCTTAGAATTGAGGAAAATGGTTCGCCATTATCCGAGCACCAGCTGATGACCTGTTCTGAAGGCTGCTAATGAAGGCAGTATTTATCGTGGTGTTGGACTGGGTTGCACTGATTCAGGCTTTCAATTCATCTGGAGAAATCTACAAAGGGAGCCCAGAGAGAAGTGCTTTATTACATGACCTAGAGAAGAGAGCAACATGGTGAATTACTGCGCTCAGGTCTCTTCCTGATCCCTGATTGTGCCCAGGCATAGTGATTTCTTGTCCCAAAACTCTAGAGAGGCAAGACCTCCAAAATTCATTTCTCTTTGCTTGTCTTGTGTTCCAATGAACATAGACACCAGCTAACATAGTATGACTATAATAGACGTAATACATGTGCTTGTGAAATTGTTTTCTTCCCTTTTTATGGATCATTGAGAGAAAAAATAGATCAGATCAGGATACTGAAAGGAATGTCCATGTTGGGTGAAATCTCAGGATGCCTAGGCACTGAATAGTTAGCAGATGTGGTAGAAATCCATTGCTATTCCCCTGTTCACATTTAAAAGTACAAGAACTATAGGTGGCCCCATTCAAGCTACTAGAAAAATAATAAGATTTTCAGAATAATACTCAGATTTTTAATTTCTAATATGATATAAATATAACATATGTATACATATATACATACCTACATATACATATATAATTAGACATACCCCATATAAACCAAAACTTTTGGGGGACCTCTCTAAATAATTTTTAAGAGTGTAAAGAGATCCTGAGACCAAGAAGTCTGAGAACTGCTAGATTAGAGAAACTGTAAAAATCTGCCACAGAAGAAACAATTATCCATACAGAAAAGTTACCACAGTTTAATATGAACCTTTTCTTGTACAGGACTGTCATAGTCACTCCTTGCAAAGAGTGTAGTTATTGATTAATAGTGTAAATTAAGGGGCATATTCCTGAAGTCTTTTATCTGTTGTAGCTTTGATTTTTCTTCATCTTTTTATTATGTCAGATATCCTGGAAATTGTGATGGAATATTGGGGAGTTGTATCCAGAATAAAAATTTAAGGAATTTTTAACATTTAAAAAGAAAGGTAAAAAAAGAATGACAAAAGGTCAGAAGTGGTTCCCTAAAATAACTGAAGAGATAAAAAGCTTCCATATGAAAAGACTCAAACCTGTTTCTAGCGTGGAGGGTGACTGGCATGGCACTTTGCCCAGAGGTGCCATCCAGGATTGGGCTGAGGTTGGCTCTCATAATCTAGGAAGCTCTCACTGTTAAATTTTCATTGTGAGCCTTTGCATCTTAAAATTTAGAAAATACTGCAAATCAGGGCTGACTTCATTGTTTTGTTGATTGTCTAGACTTAAGAAGGTGAAGGAAAGAACTTAATGATGCAGATTAAAAATTAAAAGTGTGTCATGTATTCATTATTGAGAGGAAGAGCTGTTTGTTAAATTTTTACTGGCTCACCACAAATACCATCATTTAACAGCATGCACTTCCTCTTCAGCAGGACACAATTTTATGAGCCACCACCCCTGAACCTCACTTCTTAGGCTTCTGCCGGTGATTCATTGAGGGAAAGCATGCCTTCTTTCCTGGGACAAGGGTACCCCTGTACTAAGACTCCTGCTACAACACTATTTCACCCACCCATCATGCCAATCCTAGCTACAACTGAAAAGACCTAACTTTAGATATGAAAATAAAGGGTGAAAAGCTCAATGATATAAAATTTCATAAAATTCATAAAAACGTATGAGGAGATGAAAATGGGAGGCAGGATAAACTGGGTCTGGAGTTAGGTTTTGGGTTCTAAACCCACATATGATGCTTACTACCTGTGTGGCCTCCCTAGGTTTTCTCATTTGTAAAAAGGGTGGTTTAGACTTAGACAGCTCTTGAGGTCTCTTCCAATTCTATCTCTGTGATGCTGGATCCTATGGTCTTGATGTCGATACAGACGGTACCCTAAAGGTCAGTAAGGCTCTCTGAGAGTGTTTGAGGCCCATCCTGTCACTTGATGTATCCTGTATCCTAATACCCTTGCCCCCTTATCTTGAAATACTGTGTAACTTGTACCAAAAGATGTCTTTTGTCCCCTTATCCTGCGTCCCCTATCCCGTCATTCATCTTCCTTATCCTGTATCATGACAAAGTTTTCTTACCTTGCAAACAACCACCTTCCTCACTTTGTTTCTACTTATCCTCCCTAAATCTCCAACCCCCATTAGAAATCCTAGAAATTACATCATCATCTTTTAAGCCACATACCTTTCTGTCTACATAAATCTGGTTCTTTTCCTATATCAGTGCTTTTGTTTAGCTCCTTGCTAAATCTCAGGTCTGTGTGCTTTTGCATCAATAAAGCTCCCATTGGCTACAGAGTACATCTAAGTGAATTCTTTCACATCTGAATCCACTCTCTGAACTCTGATCTCAACAGTCCTACAGACTTGTTCATCTGGAATCCCAAAAATAGGGGGTGTCCTTGATGTTGGAAAGAGGTAGCCCAGAGACAGGAGAGAACATTGAACGGGGTAGTGCATTTAGGGGCAAGGACTATAGTCACCACGGGGTAGTAAAGCTGAATTTTTATATGTGACAGAAAGAGGAAATAAATAGTCATCTCTAGGCTAGAAGTTTCTAACCCTAGAAGAAACTGTGGAAGCATTTCATACTCTCTTGGAGTTTTGTGTACAAGAAAATGTTTTCTTCCTCCACACTTTTATAGGGCTCAGACCCTCAAGCCAATGAACCATAAAAGCATTCAGTCTATTAAGTGTTCCTAATTTCATATGGAGCTCTACCCTCTCCTGCTGAAACTCCCACAAGGCCCCTTGCTCACACATTTCTGTTTCTTTTATCACCAAGCTTTGAGTTTGCTATCAGAGTCTTGCAGTTGGGACTTCTCATGGCTATTTTTCTATAAAAGGAATGTCTCCTCTCTCACTCCTCCTCCTCCTCCTCCTCTGGCATTTCCTCCTTAGGAATTTCCATTCTTAGGCATTGAAGATAAAAAGACAAAGAATGAAGCAATTCCTATTTGGCAAGGAGCTTATGCAAAGGAAGAATAAGAGGGAGAAAGTGTTGCTAACAGGAGGAGTGGGGAAGAATGAAGAAAGGCCACATGTAGGAGGTGACTCTTGAGCTAACCTTTGAGGTGTGGTGAATGAAAAGTTCAAGAAACAATTTTGGGGTAATTAATCATTTTTTCAGTTATGGCTAGCAGATAATTAATAAAAGGATGGGCATTTGGTTTTCTCTCATAAACTAAAGACCTCTCATGGGGTCTCTTGACCCATATAAACTCTAGGAAGAGTGGGTATTCCAGATAGGCAGCAATCAAATCTGATTGGTTAGTAATTAATGAGAGAATGAATATTACATTGAGAGGTGGGCCTATTCTAATGAGGGACAAGGGGACATGACTCTGTTCATGTTAATCTTACTCCCAGACCACCCCAACCTTGGGCTATCTAGATAAAGGCTCTACCCCTAATCCAAACTTGAGTAGAACACAATGGGTCAGAATTCACCTAGATTAGATTTGTTGTAAGGTTCCTCTAGTTGAGTCGGGTAACAATTCCACCTAGATAACATGGTCTAAGTGGGATAAATTTGTGGGCAAAGTCAGTCATGTCATTCAAAAAGTGACTGTTTTTAAACTACACTGGTTTATTTCTGAATGATAAATCTTAATCTTGGTAGAAATAGTGATTTCTCTCATTGGAAAACTGGGAATCCTATGAGAGAAGTGAGGACGGAGTCCATTTTCGACATGAAAGATCAAGTGGGAGATGGAATTTCCTATATCGTAGTAGCTAGCAGGTCAGTTAGGTAGGGAAACAGAATAGGTAAAAGGGAACAATGTGAAAGACTGGAGGGGCAGAAGGCAGACTGTGAATCCCTTGTGGTCATTTCTGAAATTCAAACCCACTGTTATAGACCTGTAGGCTCTGAAATTTGTATTCATGCATGTTGCTCCTGAAATGTGCTTCCTCAGCCTGGAAAGCTCCACTCACTTCCTTACCTCCAAGCCTTGGGATCTCTAGCTAGGTTTTTCTAGATCTTCTTACTTGTTTATGCTCTTTCTCCCACACCAATCCTGTCGAATTTATCTCATGTTTACTTGACATGTACTTTGTCTTAACTTACTTAACAATTACATGGTGTGCTAGGGTTGATTGGCAGAGTGCCACCATGCTCTGTGGTTGAAGTTCTAGATGGAAGTGTTCCCTCTGAATTCAGTCCTCTCCCCCTGTTTGAAACTGTTATTGGGGTTATAGTACATAGTGTCTTCTTCATTTGAAATGTCTGTCTCTGTTTGGATCAGATAGTCTTTGCACAACTGATAGGTTGTCTTTTGTTTTAGGGTCCTCTGAGGTAAGTGTCCACTAATCTCTACCTAATGATGAGGTAATCCTCACCTAACTCTCCTGTAGTCAATAAGCAGTTGAGAATTGTCTCTCCGAAGTACAGATATATCTCCCCATCATGGTCCTAATAGTATCCTTAAAGGGCAAGGGAAGTGATTCTTCTCCATTGTTACTGGTTCATGATCCTACTCAAGGGTGCTCTCCTATTAACCACAAATGATTAGTGCCCCAGTTTCATTTAACCAATTAACATCAATTAGCTTTTGTTGTGGTTATTCAGTTGTTTCAGTCATGTCTGACTCTTCATGACCCCATTTGAGGTTTTCTTGGCAAAGATACTAGAGTGGTTTGCCATTTCCTTCTCCAGCTCATTTTATAGATGAGGAAACTGAGGCAAACAAGGCTAATTGGCTTATCCAGGGTCATACAGCCAGTAAATTTGTGAAGATGAGTCCTCCTGATTTCAGGCCTTGCACTCCAGCCACTGTGCTAGCTAACTGTGCAATTAGCTTTTACAAAGAGATTTTTACCTCAAAACTTTCTAGTAAGTTTAGAAGTTTCTCCCTGAAACACCTGGGAGGTACACTTTACTTTATTCTTATACTTTATTGGCAGAGAGTGGGCAAAATCTTAAAAGTAATTTCTGCATAACATTTGCCCCACCAAGTTCACTTTGACATGTGGCATAGCCAATGGATAAATACATTTGCTTTTCTGCTACTGTTGGACTGGGCCAGATGGGTCACTCAGGATTTTGCTCATCACCACCTGGTTTCTGGCAAATCCCAACTTGAACTCCATTCCCAGATTTCTGGTAACTCTTTCTTGATCTTTTAAAGTTCACAAAATCCTAGTCATTCCAATCTCCACCTAAAAGTAGGAAAGACTATATACAACAGAGAGGAAAAGAAATAAAGTCACACAGCCCCACTTAGATAAAGGCCAGGCACCTCTCTCCCCATCAAGCATTTAGTCCTTGTCTCATGACTTGAATACAATCCACAGTAAACAATTAAACTTCCATTCCATGAAACTAAGGGTAAAATACAATGGATGCCTTTTGTCCTCAAAAAACTTAACATCTAAAAGTGAAGATAAGGCATGGCATCTATAATCCAAATATGGAATAAAATGAAATAAAGAGAGCAGCAAAAATATTGACATGAGGGAAGCATAAGCTCTGAAAGCAATTTCTAAAAAGGAGAGCACAAAGTGCTTTGAATGACCGCAGCGCTAAGCCCCAAAGTAGATAGCCCCCCACCTCAAAGGGAAGGAGATAACACTCCAACAATGTGTAATTTCTGCTGTATTTGTTGAAAAAAAGTCAGCCAACAGTACTTGTGATTTATACATTGTAAAAATTAATTCAAATGAATGAATAATATCCTTTCCCAAAGTCTAGTTATGCTAGGCTAATAAAAATAGCAGTAGCCTGTCTTCCCAGTAATGGTGGAGGTGGAGAATACATGGTAGATTACCCTTTTATTCTAGATGAATAAGGGGAAAGAAAGGGAAGGAAAAAAAAGTGAGCTTTAGATGTATTTATTCCACAAATATTTATAGAATGAAGATAGGCTCCTAGTGTATTTTGTAGCTAGAATTCAAAGAATTATATAGAACTTTGGATATAATTGAAGTGGATGACTGAGAAGTAGAAAAGGCTCTTGGATTCTGCTCATTTGAGTTTTATTCACTGCATTGCACTGTTCCCTTTAAAAAAAAACCTTTTTGCATAAAGAATGTTAAAAATCATTTTTGATTTATAGTAGAATAAAAATTCTGATTGTATTAAAGTGAGAAAAGTAGAACTAGAAGAGTATAGAACACACTAAGATCAGATAAAAGAAAAAAAGCAAATGGGAATGAATGGGTGAGGAATCTTAATAAGGACCTGGAAAGCTGAAATAGTTAGGAAACTTTACATGTTGAAAATTTTATTGTTGTTGAGTCATTTTTTAGTCATGTCTGAGTCTTTGTGACTCCATTTGGGGTTTTCTTGGAAAAGATATTGGAGTGATTTGCCATTTCCTTCTCAAGGTCTTTCAACAATTAAGGAAACTGAGGCAAACAGGGTTAAGTGATTTGCCCATGCAGAAAGTGTCATTGGCTGGATCTGAACTCAAATCTTTCTGACTCCGGGCTTGGTGTGGTATTCACTAAGCCACCTAGATGTCCCCAGATCGTGCTTTGGGAGTATCATTTTGGATACTGCGTGGAAAAATAGATTAGATAACATAATAATAAATAATAGCATTTACCTAATACTTCAAGGTTTGCAGAGTGCTTTACACATAGGTATATATACTCAATATACATATATTGACAAGAACACATGTATCTCCAAATGTCTGTATCTGTCTATCTAAACTTATCTGATCCTCACATCAACCCTTTGAGAGAAGTGCTATCATCATCCTCATTTTACAGATGAGGAAGTTGAGGAACAGGGAGGTTGAATGACTTGCTCAGTCACACAACTAGGGATGAGGCAGGATTTGACATGTGGTCTTCCTGACTCTCAGTCTTGCTCTCTATCCATGGTACTACCTCACTGTCTATATCAGGAATCAAGAGCAGTTAAGAGGCTCTTGTAATGGTCTAAGTAAGAAGTGATGAGGGTCTGACCCCTCATCAGTGTAGCTATGTGACTTCGGAGTAAAGGATGAAGTGCTAGGTGCTGGGAAGTTAGAAGGAAGAATATAAAAAATTGTAAGTTCAGTGCCACCCCCCCCCCTCCCCCCCGTCCATTCACCTACAAGAACCTGGGAAGCCAAGGCAGGAGATCAAAAGATGTATTTGATTACATCAGGCCAGAGTTATCCAGAATGGGGGCAGCTATCCCTTTCCAGGGTCATCTGATTGGCTTCCACATCCAGGGATTGTGATGTATTGCAAACCCATTCATACGAAGCACAGTTTCAGAGAATTATAGAATCTCAGAAGTCAACAGACACATGCTATGTTACCTTTTCTTCTCTTATTGCTATTGCTAGGATTTCCAATACAATACTTAGAGAGAGCAAGCGTCTTTGTTTACACCTGGTCTTAATGGGAAGGCTTCTATTTTATCCCTGTTACAAATAATGCTTGCTGATAGTTTTAAATGCTTTTTTATCAATTTAAGGAAAAATCCATCTATACTTATACTTTTAAGTGTCTTTTTTACAGTTTTCAATTTATTTTTAGTTTTCAACATTCATAAGTTTTAAATTTTCTCCCCCCACTCCCTCTCCAAGATGGCATGCAATCTGATGAGGTTTCTATGCATACAATCTTATTAAACACATTTTCACATTAATCATGTTGCATAGAAGAAATATAACAAATGGGAGCAATCATGAGAAGGAAAAGAAGATAAAGCAAAATAAAACAAAAAAGAAATTAGCCTGCTTCCCTCCACATTCCGACACCATAGTTCTTTCTTTGGAAGTAGATGGCATTTTCCCTCTTTTGGAATTGTTTTAGATCCTTTCTTTGCTGAGAAATCTATCAAAATCAGTCATTGCACATTGTGGCTGTTTCTGTGAACAATTCAAATGTTTTTAATAGAAATGAGTGTTGTACTTTATCAAAAGCTTTTTCTGTATTTATTGATATGACTTTTTAAAAACTTTTATTAGTGATATAATCAATTATGCTAATAGTTTTCCTTATGTTAAATTATCCCTGCATTCCTGGTATAAATCCCACTTGTTCATAATGTATAATCTTTGTAATATATTGTCAACTCTAGCCTAGTCCATTCTAGTCACACCATTCTAAGATTCCACAAGACATGGTTTAGACCAGAGGTGTCAAACACACACAAACCAACAGGTCACATATGGCCCACAACAATCGCAACCTGAAACTGATTAAAACGTAATTGGGGAAATATTTAACAAAATAAGTAAAAAATATAACAAAACATATATGATGTTAATATGTTTGCTTTCTAAGTTGATGTGCGCCTGCCTGCAGGGATCCTTAGGTATACATTAGTGGTCCCCATTTCTGAGTTGACACCAGTGGTTTAGACTGAAACTGAATTGTTCCTGTCCCATTCTGCTGGAAACAAGGAGAAAGTCAGTGATATGAAATGGGATGTATAGGGAGTGGCTGTCATATTGTTGACGATTAATAAGTGAGTGTTAAAGGCAGACTCCTGAGACTAGTCTATAAGGGTGTTCTAAAGAGCCCCAGAACAGGGTGTTTTTGAAATCCAAGCACAATATTTATTCAGAAAAGATGATGTTGACCAGCAGTTCCAAATGTCATTTCACCTTCACTCCTTATTTTTCCTTTTCCCTTTGCTTCATGCTTCTCAACCTTGTTGTTCTTTGACCATATGATTGGTTCTAAAGAGAACTAGTCAGAACTAGATAGCTACCTCTGACATTATTTCCCTAAGCCTCAGTTCCTTCATCTGTCTAGCCCAATTTCGACTTCAGAACTCTTTGAATTTGAAAATTTTGCTCTCTGGCTATGTTCGTCTTGTGATTCTTTGTTCTGTCTTCTGCTTCAGACCTGGACCTGTGCTCCAGAGCTTGTCTGTTGGCTCTGAACTTCTGCTTCCTGAGAGCCCTCCATGTATAGACCAACCCAGCCCAGGGCATGCTGTTCTTACCATCTTCATTATGTTCTCTTTCTGCACTTCCTTTGTCACCTTTGGTCACAGTAACCACAATGATACCACCATTCCTGTAAAGAACATATCAATCAAGTGCTGTATTTTATATTTGCTATCTTGGTGACATCTTGAAGCAAAACACTCCTCCCTGTTCACTACTCCCCATGTATGTTGTCTTCCCCAGTAGGATTTAAGCTCTTTGAAAGTAGGGATTATCTTTTTTTTTTAAAAAAAAATATCCCTAGCATTTAGTATAGTGCTTGGTACCTAGTAAGTGCTTAATTAATGCATTCTAAACTCATTCATTTGGGTAGTTAAGTGGTGAAGTGGGTGGAGTTCTGAGCCTGAAGTTTGATATAATCAATTATATAATATATGTCACATTTATTATAATATACATTATATATATATATAGATATATATGTATTTGGAGTCTGAATTCAAATCTGGCCTCAGACATTTACAACCTGTGTGATCCTGGGGCAATTCACTTAACCCCATTTGCCTCAGTTTCCTCATCTATAAAATGAACTGGAAAAGAAAGTGGGAACTGCTCCAATATCTTTGTCCAGAAAACCCCAAATGGGATCATGAGTTATACATAACTGAAAGATCTGAATAACCACAAAACTTATTCATCTGCAGCATCTGAAATCTCTTTCAACTTTAGTTCTGTGAATCTACTGTGATCCATCTCTATGTGATCCACCTCTTGGGCTTTGGGGGTCCTGCTACTTTTGCTCTCAGTTCTCTCCTTTGTTTCCCCTTTGTGCCACCCCCTCTCTGAGTTGACCTTATGGTGTGCTGACTCAGAATATGTGTATGTGATTCTCACGAATAGTCTTATGAATGGATAATGTTCATGGTTTCTGAGAGCACTTCTTAACTTCATTTGGCATCTAACATGGTACCATTGACAAACTACTGTGCTTCTGGTTCTATAACATTATCGATAATAGATGCTCAACAACATCCATATACTATAACATCTGGAGGAACATCTGCTTAAATAGCTTCAAGTGATTTTGGAAAGAGAGAAGACTTACTGTCATTTTCTTCTCTGAGTTATAAAATGAGGAAATAATGCCAAGCTCGTAGGCCTGCTGTCTTCATGTGCCTGGACGCAGTTGTCACCTACCCTGAAAGACTGATATTTCTTTGTAAGAGAAAACAAAGGGATGGATTTGTAGAAACTATCATAGGATATTATGATGCTGATTTTTTTCATTTCCTTTTTAACTGTTCTTTTGGAACGTGGCATTATTTGAGTAGCTATTCTGGACACAAAAATCTCTCCACTTGCCACTTTCTTTACCCAGGCAAATGCATAAAAGCAAAATTGCCCAAATGAGAGAAAATACTAATGTGCTATTTCCCTTTGGATGCAAAATCAACTCATCAAGCACTCTGAACTTCTTGAGTTGGTCTTAGGTTATATTCTCAAGGGACAGCATTGATTGGTGCTGCTGTCTCAAATTCAATGGCAGCTGTTATTCAGATGCTTTAGGGAGATCAACCACTTAACAGGATGTGCACTATTGAGAATTACTCAGCTTGCTTGCTGAGTCATTTTTCCAAAACTCGTCCTGAGTCTGTGGGAGGGTTTGAAAAATCAAATGCATTTAGAATGGTGTGTGGACCATTATATGTACGTTGCATTTAGAGAAAGCAGGTGAATAAAGAAAAAGCACTTATGAACCAGATACAGTCATCCTAAGCACTGTGCATACAAAAACAACCTAGTAAGATAGTCCTTCTCTTAAAAAGAGTTTGCATTCCTTTTCTAAAATAAATGATATTGCTATTTTTGATTTTAACATTTGTCCCAGAATATCCTCCCATTATTTCTCTTTCCTTCCCCAACTAAGTGATGTAGTTCATAGAATGCTGGCTCTTCAATTAGGAAGATTTAAGTTCAATGTAGCCTCCGATGCTAACTGTGGAAAAGTCACTTCAATTCTGTCTGTCTCAGTTTCCCCATCTGCAAAATGAGAATGATGATAACATGGCTATTTGTGTCCTTCATTTAAGGGGGATCAATGATATTGATGTCTTGACACCCCAGAGATGCTAGGCCCCCAGTGCATACAGTGCTGGACCTGGAGTCAGGAAGACTCATCTTCCTGAGTTCAAATCTGGCCTCAGATACTTACTAGGCGTGTGACCCTGGGCAAGTCACTTAACCCTGTTTGCCTCAGTTTCCTCATCAGTAAAATGATCTGGAAAAGGAAATGATAAACCACTCTGGTATCTTTGCCAAGGAAACCCCAAAAAAGGTCATGAAGAGTTGGATATGACTAAAACAACTGAACCACAAAAAGGTTACATGTAACTGTGGTTCCGTAAAGTTTCTGGCACATTCTTAGATGTTTTTCCTTTATTCCTGTGGAAGATGATACTATCACCTACTTTGCAAGGTTATTGTGAGAATCAACTAACATGATATCTGTAAAGCACTTAGCACAGTGCTTGGCACATAGTAGGCACTTACTAAATGCTTATTCCCTTTCCTTTCTCTCCCCATCCATTTCATATAACTAAGAATATTTTAAAAAAACAGGAATAATAGGGAAAAATTAATGAAACTGATATATTGAGAAAGTATGAAGATATAGGCAATGTTCCACAGCTATGGGCTTCACATGTTTGTAAAATAAGGGTGGGAGGCATGTCTTTTCATATCCTTTCTTTGGGGATGTGCATTTTAGGAACTTAGATTTTAATGGGGGAACACAGCACATCAAAGGGAGCTAGAAATGAGGAGAAAGAATGTGCATAGGGGTGTGGTTCACACATAACTGAGAAGTGATGTGGAGGCCTGCTTCCAAGAAGACAAAAAGAAAGTTCCCCTCTCAGAGCCCAGAGTGCCAGGGCCAGAGTCTAGTAAGAGGGATGGCAAGAAGCCAGGGCATCAATCATGGTTTAGAAATGGAAGGGGATGGTGGGGAGCTGGGAAAAGATCCAGAAAAAGGTCATTCTGAGCTTCTTTGTTAGAAGAGAGCATCTTTGCAGCAGAAAAAATAAATCAACAACTCTGTATTGATTCTCCTAGGTGAAGTGAGAAGCTGAGGGGTGAGGTAGAAAGAACGCTGGAGAGGTTCAGAAGATGCCTGGCTTGTGGTCACTGTTCTATCCCCTTGCAGGGCATTTGACATTCAAACCTCAGCTTCCTCATTTGTCTAATGGGAGACATTGGACAAATGGCCTGCTCCTCAAGGTTGTTGAGTTGGTCATTTGAGATGGCCAGTTAAAGAACGTAAAAAATTGTGAAGTGACCAAGAGATTTCTACATAATAAAACTAAAATGTTTTACCTGTTACTGTGAGGGAAAAAAGGCTTCATTATTTAGAAAAAAGTTAACACATGCAGTGGCATTATGTTCAAATCGTAATTATTTGAAGTGTTATATTAAGGTGAGATGATTTTCCTATTAAATTAAAACTAGTTCAAGAGTGTTGATTTTCTTTAGTCCAAAAAATTTCCCAGCAGAGAATGTTTACTCATAATTTCTTCCTGGTCTCTGAGATATATGTGTATGGTTTTTTTTTTAACATTTTCACCCCAAGAAAATATAATTTTAGTTTGGATTTGCTATTCTTTTCTTTTCTCATATAACTTTAGAAAGGCAAGAAATTTAACTTGTATGTTATTTTAGTGTATGAGTGTATGGGGTGTTCAGGGAGGATGAACACCTCTGCTGTGAGAGCTTACAGAGTCCTTTTCAGAGCCACTCATTCACCTTTGGGGTCCATCTGTTCCCCAACTCTCACCTCTAGCTCCAAGAAGCTGTAACATGCATAATGGCCGCACCCTGGTAAAACCGTCTCTCAGGAGACAGACTAAACCAGGCTGAGAATAACCAATAGACCGCAAATCCATCAGTGAGTTAGGAAAATGTCTACTCATGCATGTGAAGACATCCCTCAGTGGGATGGGCCAGTGGGAAAAATTTGTTCCAACAGCCACGAAGGCAGCTAAAGCAAGTGCTGTGAAACGCTTAGATCTTGGTCAGACGTTGAAGATGCCAAGGTCACGTACTGCATCCCAGGCCATTGTCAGTTGTCCTGGCTTTTGTTTTGCCACTGGACTTCAATGACTAGAAGAGAGAGGCTGAGAACTTTGTGCAACTCTGCTTCACTTAAATGCAATTCATGAGCAAGTTAAGACATCACCTGTGATGTCACTGGTCCTCTTCGGAACAAAGGACAAACAAAAAACAACAATAAATTTTAAGATATACCTGTATGAAAATAATAGCTAGCATTTACACAGCACCTTAAAATTTGTAAAGCACTCAGCATATCTCATTTAACCTTCAAAACAATTGTTTGAAGGAGGAGCTACCGTTCTTGTTACTTTGTAGCAGAGGATCGATAGAATGCTGGGTCTGGAGTCAGGAAGACTCATTTTTCTGAGTTTGAATCTGGCTTCAGACCCTTGCATGCTCTCTGACCCTGGGCAATGTTGTAAAGCCTGGCTTGCCTCAATTCCTCACGCACAAAAAAATGATCTGGAGAAGGAAATGGCAAACTACTCCAATGTCTTTGCCAAGAAGACCCCAGATGGGGTCATGAAGAGTGAGACAACTGAAAATGAGTGATCAACAAAATAGATGAGGAAACTGAGCCTCAGGGAGATTATATAAGTTGACTTTTAAGACAGCTAGAAAGTGTCTGAGATCATATTTTTTTCTTTTTTTACCTATTTATTTATTTTTAAATGTTCTACAATCACTTCCTTAAAATTAAGATTTTATCCCCCCCCACACCTTCCCCACCGCTATCCCCCTACCTCCCCATGACAGCATACGATTCTGTATAGGTTCTACATATACTTTCCTATTGAGCATATTTTCACTATAGTCATGCTATGTAGTTGCCCTAAAATAAATGAAAGAAATCATGTAACAAATCAAAACATAATACACTAAACCCCCACCCCCCACACACACACACAAACATGATCTGCTACATTCTGCGAATGACTTCCATATTTCATTCTCTGAGTGTGGAAGGCATTTTGCCTTAGAAAATCGTCATTGGGATTTTTTTTTTTCAGTAAGTTCTTGTGTTAT
>CM053769.1:658439729-658464101 GCA_028658325.1 Potorous gilbertii | reverse complement strand
CAAAGGGGGAGAAAATTTTGGAACCCCAAATCTTGTGAAAATGAATGTAAAAAGTTAAATAAATTTATTTAAAAAAAAAAAAAAAAGAATGTTGAAATGCTTTGCTCGTAGGTCAGTCTTCTTGGGCATTCTGTGATCCTTAAATAGCCAAAGAGAAACACCCCAGCCCAGAATTTCCCAACCACCTTCCCTCCCACACATGTGTTTTCTGGTCCATAAAACTTTTACTACCTAGGGTCCTGCTTTCTTAGAAACTATAAATCGATTCCCTCTTCTCCCTGCTTCTGCCTCCTCCTTCTGCCCCTGAGATCCTTTCTTCTCAGCAGCTCCAATCCCTCCTCCCTAAGGTCAGAGAGTCACTGACTGGAGGTTGCAGAGTGCAGTTGGTACTCTGTAGAAAACTCAGATATTTTAAGAGTCCACAGATAGTTTGGCTGTCAAACACTCATATTAGTCATCTTTGGGGGAGAAAGAAAGGAAGGGAGTAAAAGAGGTTGACTTTTTAAATTATATATCAATCATCTACATATTTGTTTTGAAAATTTGCTTTCCAAGAGTACAAATGTCTTCTGGATTGGACATTTCCTGCCCACTAATGGCCAGTGGCATGTTCCTTCCACTCTCCTACTGAGTTTTTATGGTGCTCAGTTCTCCTTTTAGGCTCAAAATGGCATGAGCATTGGTGCAAGGAATGCTTGATAAGAAAATTCCCACTTAGCAAAGCAGATTTGTCCCTTCTCTGAAATTTCAGTTTTAAAGTGTTGCCTGGGTCCAGAGAAGTTAATTCGACCAGAGTCACATAGCCAGTAGGTATCAAAAATAGAACTGAAACTTAAGTCCTCCTTAATCGAGAGCTAATTCTCTGTATTCTTATCGTTTGTGGATCTATTCACTTTCCTAAAGGAAAAAGTCTATAAAGGGTTTTTAGATTGAAGGAAATATTTTTTCTTAATATTTTCAGTTGAACTAAAGTAGGAAGTTTTTTCATTTGTTTCCACTATGTCCAACTATTAATATCCCAACCTACCTACATAAAAGAGGCTACTCTCTGCTTCATTTCTTACCTAGCCTTAATCACTGAATGGGTATTGCCTCTGTCAAATATAGATCTATTAAAAACTTTAGTTTAAAAAGGCCTAAGTCTCCTGCTGTATCCAGGGCCATCTTTAGGCATCCTAATCTATATCTTACCACTAGACCCAGAAGGCTCTGGAGGGGAAAGTGAGTCTGGTGACTTTGCACAGCCCTCTCTCACTTAAATTCAATTTTCTTGTATGACATGGCATCACCTCCCTAACGTCAGGGTCCTCTTCAAGAACAAAGGAGAAAAAACAACAATATTACACAGAGACAGCTGCCTCTTGTATTAGAACAAGCACATGAGACAGAATGTTTCCCCCGTACTCCGTTCCTGACCTAACCCAACCCTGGAATTCTCTTTTCTAGCAATACTTGGCCTTTTACTTCATATGTATGACCTTTTGGAAATAACTGTGGAATAGATACAGATAGATAGATAGATAAATAGATGCATTTTTCAGCCTTCTTTGGTACATTAATTGGAGTAAAATATATTGGGAAATCTAGGGAATAGGCAAGCAAAAGATAAGATAGAAACTGAATTTGTTATCATTGGTATAAGGAACTCCCCAATGAGGTAACTCCTTCTCTCAATGCAGGTCTGTACGTTCTCCTCAACTTAGAGCATCAGAGAATTGCTTGAATTAAACAGCTTTCTTAGGGCCACATAGTTAGTACTGATCAGAGGCAGAGTTTGAGTCTGGGTCTTCTTAGTTTCAAGGCCACTTCTCCATCAGTGGTGTCAAACCCAGATAGAAATGGGGCCATTCATCCATACATAAGGAGCCATATATAAGCAGCAGTATTTATTTAGCTTTAAAAGGTAGTATTATTATGTTTTATTGTCTATTTATTTTGTTAAATATTTCCCAATAACATTTTACTCTGATTCCAAGGAACTGGTAAGACACATGTGTGATCCCTACTCACTACAATACTCTGCCCATTAAAAGACATTAATAATTAAAGTAAAAAATATATCTGTACTATAATTGATGGGCAGTTAGGTGGCATAGTGGATACAGCACAGAGCTCAGCGTCAGGAAGATCCGAGATTAAATCTGACCTCAGACATTAGCTGTGTGAGTCAGGAAGATCCGAGATTAAATCTGACCTCAGACATTAGTTGTGTGGCCCTGGATAAGTCATTTAACCCTGTTTGCCTCAATTTCTTCATCTGTAAAATGAACTGGAAAAGAAAATGGCAAACCTCTCCAGTATCTTTATTGATGCTTGTAAAGTCCAAGGAGAGATCTGAACTCACAGTAGAGAGCTTGCCTGATTCCAAGCTTGGCACTCTATCCCCTGCCCTACCTAGTTGCCCTGAATAAGGAAGACCTTGATTTCCAGTATGGCTTCGAACATTATGGGACCCTGGCTAAGTCACTTAATGGCCTCTGCTTCCTCAATTGTAAAATGGAAATAAAAATACCACCTGCCTACCAAGGTTGCTATGAGGATCAAATCCAATAATGTTTCTGAAGTGCTTAGCAAAATGCCTCACACAGACTTGGAGTTTAATAAATGCTTGTTTCCTTCCTTTCCTCTATAACAAAATGAAACATTATTTTCCTCAAGAAACTTATATTCTATCAATATCCTTCACCCTCCTCCTAAACATATGTGTCCCCAAGGCTCAGTCCTGGGTCCTCTTCTTTTCTCCTTCTATATACTTTCATTCAAACATCACCTCTGGAGAAATTGTTCCCAAATCTGTATAGCTACCAAACTCCATTATTGCATCCTCATCTACCCAATGGACGGAGAAGGGTAAGGCAGGAATATCTTCTCTTACCCAAGTCCAGCAAGGAAGGCCAATGGATTCTTTCTCCTCAGTCTCTCAGTCAATTGATGGTCCTGTCTCTCCCTCCTCCAAGTATACCCTGTTCTGCAATGAACCACCTCAAACCCACCTGAATGGGAGAGATTTTGATATATATGCATAGGAAACACCTTATTAGAGTAAGCCTTAAAGGTGTTCTGTTCTACCAATGAAATATTTTTATTATTAATTTATTTGTTTTCAGTTTTCTACATTCACTTCCATAAGTCTTAGATTTTCTCCCCATCCTTCCCCAAGATGGCGTGCAATCTTATATGGGGTTCTACACATACACTCTTATTAAACACATTTTCACATTAGTCATGTTGCATAGAATTAAAATGAATGAGAGAAACCATGAGAAAAAACAAAAGAAAACACAACACAAGAGAAAATATTCTGCTTCATTCTGTGATCTGATTCTATAGTTCTTTCTCTAGATGTGGAAGGCGTTTTGCTCAAGAATCCATTGGGAATTTTTTAGCTCCTTGAATTGCTGTGAAGGACTAAGTCTACCAGAAAAATTCCTCACATACTGGTGGTTGCTGTGAGCAAAGTTCTTCTGGTTCTGCTCCTTTCACTCAACATCAGTTCATATATATCCTTCCAGGCCTTTCTGAAGTCTTTCTATTCATTGTTTCTCATAGCACAATAGTATTCCATTACATTCATATCCTACAACTTGTTCAGTCATTCCCCAGTTGATGGGCATCCCCTTGATTTCCAGTTCTTGGCCACCACAGATTGCTGCTATAAATATTTTTGTACATGTGGGACCCTTTTCCATTTCTATGATCTCTTTGGGATACAGTCCTAGATGCAATATTGCTGGGTCAAAAGGTATGTACATTTTTGCATCCAAATTGCTCTCCAGAATGGTTGGAGCAGCTCACAGCTCTATCAACAATAAATTAGGGTTCCAACTCTCCCACATCTTCTCCAACATTTATCATCCTCCTGTTTTGCATGTTAGCCAATCCGGTAAGTGTAATGTGGTACCTCAGAATTGTTTTGATTTGCATTTCTCTAATGGTTACTGATTTAGAGCATTTTTTCAAATGGCTATAGATAGCTTTAATTTCTTCCTCTGCAAACTTCCTGTTCATATCCTTTGGCCATTTATCAATTGAGGAATGACTTGTATTCTTGTAAATTTGACTTAGTTTTATATATATTTAGAAATGAGGCCTTTATCACAGACACTAACTGCAAAAATTCTTTCCCAGTTTTCTGCTTCCCTCCCAATTTTGATTGCATTGGGTTTGTCTGTGCAAAAATTTTTCAATTTAATGTAATCAAAATTTTCCATTTTGTACTTCATAATTTTTCTATCTCTTCTTTGGTCATAAATTTCTCCATTCTCCATAAATTTTACAACTACTCTATTCCTTGCTCCCCTATTTTGTTTATGATATCAATCTTTATACTTAGATCATGTACTCATTTGGATTTTATTCTTGTATATGGTGTCAGGCATTGATCTATATCCAGTTTCTACCAGTGTTATCCAGTTTTCCCAGCAGTTTTTGTCAAACAGTGAGTTTTTATCCCAGAAGCTTGGGGCCTTGGGTTTATCAAAAGTAGACTTCTATATTCTATATTCAGTAGACTATTGTGTCTTGAGTACCTACCCTATTCCACTAGTCTACTCCTCTGTTTCTTAGCCAGTACCACGTGGTTTTGATGATCTACTGATATTTTTACAGACAATAAAAAAATATGTACAGTAGAAGTTCAATCAATAGGAATTTAACACCTACTACATCCCAAATATAGTGCTAGGCATTTGTGCTACAAAGACAACAATATAACATACCTTCATCTCAGAGGGCTGATATTCTGTCAGGGAAGAGAACACACACCCATGTACATAAATGCTTATATGCATATGTATGCAAATATATGTGTACATGTATATACATGTAGGATACATCTCTCACAGATGCAAGGTAACTTTGGATAGGTAGGTACTAGGAGCTAAAGAGATCAAGAAAGGCCTCCAGGAGAAAGTGATGCTTGAGCTCAAAACCAGGGGCTCCAAGAATCAGAGGTAAGGAGGGAGGACATTCCAGATGTAGGAAACAAAGGCATGTAGTCAACGAAATGGAATATCATGTAAGTGGTCCAGTATGGTTATATCATAGAGCATGTAGAGAAGAAGAATGAATGTGGAAGAAGAGTGGACACATAGCAAGGGAATGGGTTGGCAAAGAGAGTGACATATTTACTCCTAGAGATAATGAGGAGCTACTGAAGGTTGTTTTTGTTTTTGTTGTTGAGTATAGAGGTAACATGGTCAGATCTGTCCTTTAAGAAAATTAGTTTGCAAAGGACAGACTGAAATTGGAAGAGGCTCAAAAAAAGAACATCAGTTAGAAAGCCACTGAAATAGTCAACATGAAAGGTGATGATTCTCTCAATTTTTCCATCAATTTTTTGACTATAAAATATATTGTGCTAGAAAATATCATATTGTAAAGGCTGCATAATCCCTTCTCACACTTTTATCAAGGATGTTCTCAATACATTCTATGTTCTTCCTCCTAAAAACAAGAAAGGAGGCATATAGGTCAAGGGTTACTAGTGTTTTCTTTTTCTTTTTTTTCTTAAACATATTCATTTACTTAGCAATAAGGCCAAATAAATAATATCACTGGAACTCGTAGAGTAAACCAAATACAATAATAAATACAGTAAAACCACATGTAAACCTAGGTAACATTTTTTCTCCAATATATTCAATATCTATGGAGGAAAGTTCCCTACCCAGAAACTTGGCAAGGAATCATGAAGGAGAAAAATCCATGTGCTTGGGTTTGCTTGAAACTATGGGTTTTGATATCATTGGTATATTCAGGAGCATCTAGTAGTGTTTTGTGACTTTTAACAGGTAATAAGGTCCCTGATTTTTCCCAAGCATTTGACTTCCTTCCCTCTTTCAGATGTCTTAAGGATTTCTCCCTTCTCAGTCCTCAAAACTGTGTAGCTTCCAACACAGATTCTCTGCTGGTCTACTTAAGATGCTTTCCTTATTTTCTTTTTCCCATGGTATCATTTCTAATTACTGATACAACTTCTTAGAAAGCATGATATTAAAATCAGAATGTAGTGATTCCATGGTCATTGATGGGGAAAGGAGGCTAAATTTGTTGCAGAAAGCTTGACGGAGAGTTTCTATTTTTAAACTGTTAATTAACCTCTTTCCAATTTTATCCTCAAAAGACTTTGGAATATTTTGGCTTAATTAAGTTTCTTGCCAAGTTTTCTGAAAATGGGTTTTGCTCCCCACTACTTGATGTTTTATTAGGGAATACTGTTTATAATCCTACTCCATCTCTACTGTACAATTTTCCAGTCAAATTATAAACTAGCATTGCCTTTTTTTGCCATATTTGCCCATCTGTCAAGGAGGTCAAATGTTTTCTCACGTATTCATGTTCTAAGTTTGTTCTCATCATTGTTGATTAACCTTCATCACTCAAAGTACCTTAAGAAATGGTTAAAGTCTTTGTAAATATCTGTTGTTTTCCCATTTCCCACTTCTTTTTTGCCAATTGTACACTGTCTTCTTTGGTTTGTTCTTTTAATTTGATATTGATTTTTACCTTTGTTTTAACAAGCCAATCATCTGACTGTAAACAGAAAGCTGATTCCAAAAGGATCCCCCTATCAATAATCAGTTGTTTCCCACGTGTTAGAATGTGTTCAGTTGTTTAGTCGTGCCCCTCGCTTCGTGACCCCATTAAGTTTTCTTGGCAAAGATATTTGAGTGGTTTGCAGTTTTCTTCTCCATCTCTTTTTACAGACAAGGAAATTGAGGCAAACAGGGTTAAGTGACTTACTTGGAGTCATACAGCTAGTAAATGTCTGAGGCCAGATTTGAATTCAGGTCTTCCTGACTCCAGGCCTGGGTGCCCTATCCTAGCTACCCATGTATTAAAATATGGTCAATTTAATTTCTTATATTGTTTAGGGTTCAGTGGTTCCTAATTCTCTTCATAAAGTATTATGATATATAAACATGACTTCTCTATATGCTAAAATTATTTATCCTCTTTCTTTTCTAACTTACAAACTACATTTTGGTATAGGGAGATTTAAAAATTCATATATATGTATATTGCAAAATACATATATATGTATATGTGTAAGGGTATTTTTTGCCATCCATCATTATGCCCACCTTTGCATAGAACTCATGTTTTAAAGCCTATATTGATTTAATTTGTGGGGTCAAATTCTTCAGAGTTTCTCTGTCTCCTCATCCTAGGAAATAAGTGTTGGGAAATAAGTTGTGATTATTTTCTTGGCACTTATTTTGCTAATGTCTATCATAAACCCTGTAATACATGATGACCTAGTGTTCCATGAAACAATGTTTGCATTTGCCTTTGAATACACAATTAAAACAACCTGCCACTTCCTTTAAATTTACTTCTCTATGAAAAACCTGTGAGTTATCCTTCCAATTAACTTTAGCTCATTCTTGTATTCGTATTTCATTTATAGTGAGGATGCCCAAATTTATTTGCTACATCAATGCAAACTAACTTTATAGTAAATGTCTCAAGTGTTGAGGTTCAAATCAATTACCTTTAGAGTATTGAACCTATGGATCCCTTTGGCTGTCCAGTGAAGCCTATGGAACCCTTCTCAGAATAATGTTTTTTTAAATATATAAAATAAAATATGAGAATCAAGAAAACAAATTACATTGAAAAATGATTATCAAAATATTTTTAAAAATACAGTTTACAGACCCCAGATTAAGGACTTCTGATCTAAGGGTATTGAAAGCAGTTGAATATGTAGTCACTAAATATGGATAACCTTTCATTCTTCTTCAGAAAGCATAGATAACTGGAAAGTTCCAGAAGCCTTGAAAACGTGGAGAAACTTTCCTATTTTCAAAAATATTAAAAAGTTGAATAAATTTACAAGTAAGCAATTTTAAAAAGATTTATTCCTTACAAAATTCTAAGAAGGTTAAATGGGGACAGTTGTGACCACTTGGGGAAAAACAAGGTGGCCATCAGGAATCAGTAGGATTTACTTAAGACAAGTCACACCATATTAATCCCACTTTTGTTATAGGGCTAGTAAACTGGAAGAATGCTGTGGCATAATATCTTGATTTTAGGAAGGAATTTGACAAAGTTTTTCTTTCTTTTTTGTGAACAAGCTAGAAGAACGTGAAATGGATGGCAGTAGAGTCGGATGTACTTGTATAGCCAGTAGAACAACCATATAGACTCAAGTGCTGAAAGGCAATTGTTTAAGTGATTAACATGCAAATAGAGGGATGTCTCTGTTACTTAGGAAATGAAAATTGTATAGAGGAATTGCAGGGGTGATATTTGATGACTGATTAAATAGAGATTATCTTGTATAGTGGGAAGAGTACCCAGGTGACCCCTGAGTTCACATACTGACTTCCATTTGGTAAATCTGTGATCTTAGACAAACCCTGATTTCTCTGTACCTTGATCTTTCCACATCTTTACAATGGGGCAATTCTTACTCTGCTCTGCCTACTTCATAGAGTTACTATGAGATTTAAATGAGATAGAATACATTCAAACATCTCATAGCCTATAAAACATTACAGAAATGTGATATGACATTTTTAATACTAAATCCAGACTCCCTTGCAAAACAAAATAAAGGCAAGAAAGGAAAAATAAGCTACCATAAGAGACATAATTATTATGGAAGTAAAAAGCCTCCCATTGGATTTAGTATCATCCATTAGAGCCACAATTTTATTGTCATATAAAATCACATTATTCTGTTACACGGAGACTAGTCTCTGAAATGACACCATGGAGAGAGAGAAAAAGAAAAAGGGACAGAGACAAAAAGACAGAGATAGAGACGAAAACCATAGAGAAAGACAGACAGAGCACTGAGCAACAGAAATGATCTCATAGCTTTTATTCATTCTGTTATTTCTGTTTTTGGGGCAGCTAGGTGGTACAGTGGATAGAGCACCAGTACAGGAGTCAGGAGGACCTGAGTTCAAATCTCACCTCAGACACTTAACACTAGCTTGTGTGACCTTGGGCAAGTCACTTAACTCCAGTTGCCCCATCCTGGGTCATCTCCAGTCATCCTGATGAATATCTGGTCACTGGATTCAGATGGTTCTGAAGGAGAAATGAAGCTGGTGACCTGCACAGCCCTCCCTCCCTCAAAACAAAGTCAAGTGCAAGTCATGTCATCATTTCTCTGATGACATGGTCTTCTTCTGCAACAAAGGATGAGCACATACACACACAATATTTCTGGTTTAACAAGTGTCTTGTTACATTTTTAAAATCAGCTTTTGGTTATTTTCTCTCCTTCCCACTGCTCTTCCCCACTGGGGAAGAGAAAGAATTCTAACAAATATGCCTGGTCAAACAAAACTAATTTCCCTATTTCCAATAATGTGCCTATTCTGCATATTTAGCTCATCATCTTTCTGTCAAGGGATGGACAGCATTCTACATAGGTCCTCTGGAATATTTTGGTGATTGGGTTACTCAGAGTTCTTAAGTCTTTGAGAGTTTTTCATTTGCTGTGGCTGTGGTACTATAAACTGTTCTGTTGGTTCTGCTTGCTTCACTCTGCAGCAGTTCATACAAATCTTCCCAGGTTTCTCTGAAACTTTTCATCATTTCTTATAGCACAAAAGATTTCCATTACATTCATATGCAATAATTTGTTCAGTCATTCCCCAATGGTGGGGAACCCCTTAGTTGCCAGTTCGTTGTCATTAGAAAAAAAAAAGCTGATGTAATTGTTTTTGTAGATATGAGTCCTTTTTCTCTTTATTTAGTGTATAGGTCTGGTAGAGATAAAAGAGAGGGTAACTTTCAGGGCATAGTTTCAAACTGGTTTCCCAAATGACTGGACAAAGAGTTTATTCTCATAAATGCTGAACATTGTAATAAATACAGATCTGGATGCAAGTTGATCTTGTCAAGGCTATCCAAATCTTATTTTCTTGTTTTGGTGCCCTCAGGAAGCCCAGATGTCCTACTACTCCCTTTTCACTGTAGCTGCCCAGCATTCTTTGACCAGAGACATCCAATGATGCCATTTCAGCTCACCTTTGTTTTTCTACTTCTGCTTCTGTTGCCATCACCTGTCTTCCTTCTTTCATCCTCTACTACTGCCATCTTCCTTTTTTCCTTCAGTCAACAAGCCACCATGATCAATGAAGGTTGCTAATGAATCATAATATTAACACGGAACTGCAGGAAGAAGCCATGCAGTTTTAAATGAATTGGGGTTAGGCATAAAGACAGGCAGAGTGACTTATTGGACCATTGTCTAGTCTTCCCTTCATACTTCCTAATATTGACTTTAGATCTAGAGGAAGGATTCTTAATCATTTTTGTGTCATAGATTCCTGTCACTCTGATTAAGATGTGAACTTCCTTTTTTGGATTCCAGTACTTAGTGCAGTCCAGGCATATATAAGTGGTTAATAAACATTAACTGACTGGCTAACTTTTAGGCCCCCTCTCAGAATTCTGTTTTTAAGTACATAAAATAAAATACACAGGTCTTTAAAGGAAATCGATTATATTGAAATACAGTTATCAAAAAATAGTGATTTTTTTCCAAAATTTGCTTTAAATAAATTTCTTAAAATAGTGCATGGATCCTAACTTTAGAACAAAGATGGTGCATGTGTTTTCATTCTCTTGACTAGCCTCAAAGAGCTGCCAATGGATCAGCTACAAGGAGTAATGTCTATTTCTGCAGAATTTAGGAATAAAGATCTTATTCGCCACTTTGTTCAAAAGACTCCTTATACAGAGAAGAAAGAATCCTTCTAAAAGTTCTGAAGCTGAAACATATTTTTAATACCTGTCTCTTCCTTGGCCTCTAAAATTTAGATTCCAAAGTGTAGCGGACAGCCTGCGTCCCTACACAGCTCGGTAATATGGTTGAAGAAAAGAGTCATGGGAGACAGGAAAAGATAGACCAATTCCGTCTATTGATCTGAGGGTTAGGGTTTATATAGACAAGGGACTGCAAGTCTACATGACATTCTGCTCATCTCCTGTCCTAGTGATTAAATCAGTCAGGGTGATTAAATCAGTCTTATAAGACTGTGAGCCTAGGGGGCATCTATTTTATATATCCCTTGTTTTCCATAATTCTCTTGTCTCAGAGACAACAACATCTGGCGGGGGGAAGGGGGGGGGGGATGGAGAGCCATTCCAGATGATAATGAGCACAGTCTCCAAGAACAGTTTCCCTGAAGGTCTATCCTGATCTTGTCAACCACACTCCACCCTGACCCTCAACAATTCCCCCTTTCTTTGGTTGTAACCAGAGATAAGGTAATTGGGTTTGAAAAGCTTACCAAGAGAAGGCACCCATGAATAGGTGGTCATACAGAGAAACAAAGGGATAGAGGTAATATAGATATGAGCCAATGGAACTGGAATGCAAAGGGATTTGTATTAGCATCATAATCCCAAATTGTGCTTGCAGCTTCCTGTGGAGTCAAGATTTCCCTTGGAGGCCTGATCAATAAATCATGTATGGTAGTATTATAATGGACAGGAGTAACACAAATGGCAATGAACCTATAATCACATCTTATGAACAATCTTGTTTCAAAAACATCAACTTTTGTTTCCCACCACCACAACAGTTTCCCTTAAAGAATCCATTAATTTGTATGTATGGATAAACCAATTGATACAGCGGAAGCCAATGCTTCCACAAAGCTTATAATGCCTAAAATAATGCAACTTATATATCTTTTCTTTCTTACTTTCAACATTAACTAATTAAAAGTTTGATCCAATACAGACAGATACCAGCCTTCACTTTTGATAAGCATTGCAGCAAACCTAGGACATATAATTACAGATATAATGTTAGTGTTAGCTATATGAAAACCAACATATTCAGTGATAGTACAATTAAAGCATGTTATTTCCCAATCACAAAGGCAAAAATTCTATTTATATCAATTTGTTTCCCAAAAACCTTAAACCCATGTGCTACCACAATTACCTCCTCTATTTTCCCTCCCTGTATCACCACCCATAACCCAAGGTGGATTATGTACAAAATGTCCATCTATCTTCCTCTCAATCAGTTTCTTCTGGTGCAGTGGTCAGCTGAAGGGTGCCCAGAAGCAGAATGAGTGTCTTCATTGTCCTGTCAGTACAATGATCATGGCTTCGTTTGCCTCGATTCATATCTTCTCCAATGTATGGCAGAGGTCAGATGTTTCTTTCTGGTATCCAGATTGTTTCTTCACCATTTCCTGTGGAAATACAAGCATACCCTCGCCTCCATGTTAACATAGGGCCTAGCTTTGTGTTGTTCTATTTCACCTTCACTTTTTTCCAATTAGTGAAGTGTGTTTTGCCTTTTTGAAACTGTTTTTGAGCAGGCATAAGCCTCTATCTGGTGTCAGGTATACAACACCATGCCAACTCTTCTCATTCTTTTGCCTTCTTCTCCCCCTTTCTTTTGTTTTTGGAGGAGAGTTTTTGTCATTATTGCGATGTTCTATGCTGTGTTCTGTATGACAGACAGAACTTAGTAAAGGCTTGACTAATTTAAGCTTGACCATTATCTGTTTTTATCATTTGTGGAATACCTAGAGTTGGAAAACACCTAAACAGATGATTGATAACAATTTTGTTGATTCCCCAGTCAGTGAGGTGGCAAATTATACCTGAATATGTGTCTAGTCACATGAAGGTATTTATTCCTTCCAAATTCTGGGACATGTGACATCCATTTGCCATATTTCAAGAGGACTGCATTCTCAAGGATTGATAGATGTATTTGACGGAGCTGGCAAAAACAGAATGCAAAGAGATCAAGACATTACTACAATGCTTCTTGCTTGCTCTCTAGTAATATGAAATTGCCTGCAAAGCATGAAAGCTGATGAAACTGGTTGTGAGAATGCTGTGCTTCTAAAACGGTCAGTGTGAGCAAGATGTCTGCTTGTCTATTTCCCTCTAAAATAGACCCTGGCAGTTGTGTATGGGATGGGACCCAAGATCTTTTGGGATAAGGGATGAAGGTCTCAGCTTCCTAAATTGCTTCCTGCTGAGATTGGATGTAGAGCTGTCCTTGCCTCGATAGGTCCTATTCAAGGGATACATAGCCTGAGCAGTTATCTGGAAGTTGCTGGCTTGCACTCTGGAAAGACAAACCTGGCATGGAGGTTAGACAAAGACCAAACAGGCACAAAAGGAATATAAATAAAGGACAATTTCCCTGGCATAACTAAGAAGGCCATTCTAGGCCAGGGACAACAGATTTGAATATGAAAGACCAGATTAAGTGGGAAGATTCAGGAAGACCTGGCTACAAATTTGAGTATGAAAAGCCAGGTTAAGTGGCAAGATTACCATAGACAAGATAGCTCCCCAGTTATCACTCTTCACTAGTAGAACAGTACAGTCTTAAAAGAGATTTCAAACTTAACCCTTACAACTGAATAGATGTACATCGTTGTTTCACAGAGTAGTTTCTCCTTCTCTGATTACATTTACTCTGGAAGAAAAACTTTTAGAAATTAAGTTGTTAATAACTTCAAACACTCATTTTAACCTTTGCTTAGGCCATGGAATGACACACTACAAGTTCAGATTAAAAGAGCAAGATATTAATTTACCAATACATTGTCTTGAAAATGAAAATTTAAACTGTTTAAAATTTGTCCTGATGTTAACAGTCACTAAACTTTTATAAAGAAAATTAGTTGCTAAAATAGTTGAAAACCTTTAAAATGATAGTTCTCTTTTTTTACTTTGAAACAAAAATAAACCCTTAAAATTAAAATCCATTAAAGCTTAGTTGGTATGAAAAATGTCCTTAAGTGATATGAATGCCCAAAGTATTACAACAAACCAAATTCTTAATGATCACAGAATTCTTAGATGCATTCCACAAAATGCTTTAGTCAAAAAGGTGTTATATATACTCTCACATTGTTAACAGTAAGAGACTGATTACAGAAAAACACTACTGCTTATAACATTCTTTTAAGCAATGTCTTAGGTGAGTTTACTTAGATTAGGGCTCATATGTTTTGTTGGTCACTTACTATTGATCATAGAAATTTGCTATAGAAAGAGAAAGCAGGGACATGTGACATAGCAAATATGACAGAATTAAAACATCCTTGACTTTGTTTGCATTTATATAAGACTAAAATTCTCCAATCATGTATTATCTGCTTCATAGTCAGACTCTGGAATAGTCAGGTGGGAAATATTCCCTTTGAGTAGCTTGTGCTATTTCTCTCAGATACTGATTACAAACAACCACACCCAAATTCAGACTCAAAAACAAAAACATTTATGGTCTCAAATGTCTTTCGCCTTAAACAGCAAAATTCACAGCTCAGAGTCAGATAGTCATTCCTATTCTGGTGGAGTTATAGTAAGCAATAAGGATTTACCAGGACTCATATGCATAAAGAAATTCCATTAAGATCTTTCATATTCAAGTTTAAAACTTGTCCAGATGTTAAAGCCAATTGCAAAAAATTCTCTCCATATATTACAACTTCTGAGCAAGTCCTATTCATTGTCTATAATTTGCATAAGTCAATCGAGTTTCTTTCTCAGGGTGAATGGACTACCCATAGAAATGGTTTCCTAGAGGCCTTAGCAATTCTACAAAATAAAGGAGATTGGTACCACACCCATGCCTGCCATCAAAAAGTATATCTAAAACGTTTTAATTCAATTCCTTTTCTACATACAGTAATCAATTAACAATTTTAGGTTTAGCATTAAAATAATAACTCCAAATAACTTATTTCTTATAACTTTTAAAATGATAGCCAAATGGTTTTAACTGAAACTTCTTTAATAGGCTAAGGTGAAAATACCTTGTTTTCTAAATGACAATAACAAAAACTAAAACATTATAACTGGTTTTACAGTTTTCCCAACATCTTTTAGTTTCAGAAATTCAAATTAGAAATTGGTTTCTCTAACACTGTTTCTGGATTGCAGGGGGTACTCAAAATTTTTACAATACAAGACTATAACACTTAAGAAGCACAACAGTAACATAAATAGTTAACCTTAGGTGTCATTAATTACATTTCCAAACCATCACATACAAATATTATTAATAGAAGACTTGAGCTTACTAAATGTAGTGGCTGGTTGGCTTGTGATCTCATTGCTGTGACCCAAACCCTACCCTCTGGGAAGGGTAAATTAAATTTTCTACTATTTTTTAGTATTCTTTTCTCTTGATCTAAACTGGGATGATAAAGAGTTACAATTCACTGTAGTCCTAGCTGGATGATGAGTTGGGACTACAGGGCAAAAAAAAAAGTCTTAATGGTTCTAACTTTTACTCAAGTAAATTTTACTTCTGTGTCTACTCCTTAAGACCTTCTTTGAAAGAGAGGGCTTTTAAATCTATCAGTTGAAGTGAGGGAGACTTCTGGACAACTGTCCAGTGGTGTCAAGTCCTCTCCATTCTACTGGAGAGTTCAAAAGCTTTATTATCTGCTGAGGTATCTTTTTTTCAGATCTATTCATTTTTCCAATTTGCCTTAGTGCCAAATAATATAACAAATTTTGACCTGTTTTAAACATCCAATTAGGACTTAAAATATGACCAGAATAACTACTTTTTGGTTATTTCCCATTATACAAAAACTTCTCTTTCAGGTGAGGCATTGAGATAATTAAAATGCTAGTCAACCTGCCTCTGATATGAGGAAAAAGCTTCCCTGATTTCTTGTCTTTCTCTCCACCTTCCCAACCTGGCCAGGGTTAGAAGGTAGAAAGAGTTTTACAAACAACTTTCCAAAACTTTTATGCTTTCCTGAAACTGCTTTTAGCAATAAGGTTTAGTTTCTCTTTTTCTTTGTCTCATACTCCTCCCTGATGCTGCAGTCATCAGAGAGAAGGGACGAGGGAAAGAGAAAACATGGGAAAGAGATTAACATGCAAAACACACTCACACAGACATAGAGACAGAATATATATATGGACAATAAGACAGAATTCAAAAAACCGAGAAAAGATTGTCAAAAGTCCTCTGCACAAATTAGACCTATGGCTTGATTTCTTTTACTTTGGTGCAACATGCTTTGTGAAATTCAAATTTCCACATTAAGTAATCTCCTTCAAGAGTGACTTTATCTGAATTACACCAATCAGTGGGGCATAGGGCTGTCTGAGAAATGCTGTCTAGAAGAGATTGAATGTGAGGATTACTTGGTACATAACTGATTTCCCCTTGTATTTATTCCAGTAAAAATTTAAAGTCTAGAGAGGTGAATTCTCTTGCAAACTCCTCCTGGGTTAATGGGATCTGGGATTTCTGGAGGAGTATAGAATGGTTAGCAGTTGTGTAGGAGTTGAGGGTTCCAGGGGTCCTGAGGCTTCCTCTGACCAGGAATCTACCTCTTCTTCCCCTTCCTCCTTCTCCGCAACCGCCTCTACCTGAGTGTTTCTGCTCTTACAAAGTATCTGACCCATTGTTAACCTTACTTCTGCTATTTACCTGTCAGTACTGATTTCTTATGCACTGAACCTGCCTTTTGATTCTGTTAATACAGTAAACTCGCCCCATAAGCCTGTAAGTGCTGAGATTTTACTGTGCCTGCATGAACCTCAAACAAAGTGAAACGCCCCTGCCAGGCTTCTTCAAGGCTTCCCCTTACCTTCGTTGTCTTCTCACAATTCGGAATTTCTGAATTCCTTTTCAAGGGGGCCACTCACCGAAAGACGAGTCCTTTTTCTGGAGCAGGTCCCTGGTCCCTGTTCAGGTGCCAGATGTAGTGGATGGCCAACATCCCTACACGGCTCGGTGATATGGTTGAAGAAAAGGGTCACAGGAGGCAGGAAAAGATAGACCAATTCCATCTATTGATCTGAGGGTTAGGGTTTATATAGACAAGGGACTGCAAGTCTACATGACATTCTGCTCATCTCCTGTCCCAGTGATTAAATCAGTCAGGGTGATTAAATCAGTCTTATAAGACTGTGAGCCTAGGGGCATCTGTTTTACAAATCCTTTGTTTTCTGTAATTCTCTTGTCTCACAGACAACAACATTTGGGGGGGGGGGGGCATGGAGAGCCATTCCAGATGATAATGAGCACAGTCTCCAAGAACAGTTTCCCCGCAGGTCTATCCTGATCTTGTCAACCGCACTCCACCCTGGCCCTCAACACCAAAAAAGTCAAAAATGTACCCCAAAATACTGAAAGTTAAGAGCTTAAATTTAACTGAATTAAGAATTTTAAATACTACTTCTGCTTCATTTGCTTATTTTCATGTCCTGTGCAAATCATCCTATGATACATTCCTACTCCAGAGTCAAATTACAGCATCGACTTGACCCTATGTTCTTAAAGACAGTGCTGACAGTGCCCAGCGTCTGGCAGGCATTACCAGGCTGGAAAAGCTCCAAGTATCAACACCACTAATGATGAGCTGAAGTCTGGAGAAGCTTCACTAGATTAGCAGTCATGAGTTGATGACTATTTTGGCCAGAGCAGCTCCTCAAATCATCTGCTGACATGAGGAAGAGTTAATGCCTTTGTGAGGAGAAAATACCACATATCATCAAGTACTAAAAGAATATAAATCATCATTAAATTCTTATGTATCCAATTTTCTCTGGCAAAATATGCATATACTAGGTGCTGAGATTTGGTGGTATTCAGGGATATTAACAGCACTGACTCTATTTTGTCTTTAACCACCATTTTAAACTCCCTAGCTTGAAGGTCTTTGACTCAGATGTTCTACTTTCTCTATTTTCTTGTCAATGCAACCTTATTTGGAAATACTTTTCAACAACTACCCAATGAGCAAGTTCATAGTCTTCCCCATGTAACTGGCAGACAATCATAATGAACTGTAAACAACTCCATCCTGTTTATGGTTTTAGCAATTATACATGTAACAGTGACCACTTCCTGAAGGCCAAATATATCATATTTCATTCCCTCCCCCGTGCCATCAGGCACCCTAAAGTATTTTTTTTAGGGACAGAATATCTAGTCTCTGTCATTGGCTCAAGCTCTTACTGATTGTGTTCCCTTTTAGAGGTTCCTAGTACCCCAATTTCACTTAACCACTTAGCTTTCAGATTAACTTTTAAAAGGAATATTTACTTTAAGGGTATAACAAGAACAAACATTCTCCCTCTCCCATCCCCTAAAAAAACCTAGGGTACATAATCAATTCCCCCCTTTATACTTGCCTAGGTCTCTGTGGAGAAGGCTTAGGTTTACAATTTCACTCAGTTCCTATATAGCTTAGTGCCACCACATTCCAAGTACAAAGGCTCCCCAATCCCTGCAGCCCAGCTTCTTGGGGATTCCCTGTTGGGCTAGTAGAAATATCCAGCCTCGAATCAAGGCTCAGAGGTCCGCATGACCCAAGAGTGGCTGGGTGTGAAGGTTCTACTCCCTGCACAAAGAATTAAAGAGGACAAACAGAACAGAGCGAAATCACAAATTCATTTATCAAGGCCACAGGGCCTAGGAGAAAGGGGAAGGGAAGGGACCCTTCGCTGGATCCAGCTGAGTGCATGGTGTCTGTGCTCTGGGTGAACACTACCTTTACCCCCAGAGGTCTCTAGAAAGAGAGAGCAACATAATGTTCCAGTGGTAATTTTCAAGTAGGAGCCAGTTTCAACTAGGCAGACAATGGAAAGAGGCCATTCCAATCCATGTGGTAGAAGAAGGTAGAATATTTTTCTCCTAGAAACAAGCCTCTCACATCTCCTACATGAATGCCTTGTCTTCAGTGATCTGGGCATACCCAAAGACTCATTACATGTAGACTGTTCTATAATGCTTCTCAGAGCTAACTCTTGGTTTTACCAAGTTGCTTGCCTCCCTTGTGAGCAAGTAAACTTCTTAACTGGCACCTAAATCTAGACCAGTTTTTTTTACAATGTTAATTTGAAAATTGTCCACTGAACTATTTTTTTTCCCCTCTCTGATCAAAATGAAGAAACAAACTTCTAATGTTTCCATACTGTGTTATCCTCAGGATGGGGAAAAAAAGCAGATGCTGCTGGGTTCAGTACTAACAGTGTGCTGCAGAAACAAGGCTCAAAATTTGTTATTGAATGAATAAATAACACAACTAAACACATCCTTATATTTAAAGATTGTCCTCCCAACATAAAAACATCCTTATTGGGTGTGTAAGCAAAACCATGATGGAGAAAGGACAAGTTGCCCCTTCTAGCATTCATGATTGAATGGTCCTTCCACTGCTGCTGGTTTATCCCATCAGCATTCTCACAAAGGGGTTGCCTAATGATACCATGAAGAATCTAAATATTTCAAGCAACTCTACCCAAAAGATTCTCAATGACTTCAGTTACAGACAAGGGGATTCCTGAAGCTCAGAAAGAATACACTAACTTTCAGAAAGGTGTTCTATTGGAACACCACTTTCCATAACTGAAAACACAAATAGATAAAAAGTGACTTAATTACTTCCCACCATCATACCATTTGTCCAGTAGACATTCTCTGAACAAGTCTTTTTTGAGAATCAGAATAAAAACAGGTAATAGAATCTATCCTTAATACTATTTTTTTAAATGAAGCACCAGAAAAAAGCAGAAACCACTAATGGTCATAGTTCATAAATGGAGAATGATTAAACAACTTTCTAAGTGGCAAAAGATGTATTCAATTATTTGGGGGATTTTCCCATCTTTCCTTGGTGATTAAAAAAAAAAAGTACTTTTGCTTGGCACTAGGAAGGACACAAAGTCCAGAGAAAATAACTTCAAAAAATGTTATTACCCTGTTATTTCTTCCAGGTTTTTGCCTGTTTCTTATCAACTGGAGAAAAAGAAAATTTTAAGGTACTGGATTTTTAAGAGTTGAGCAATTTGTTACTCTACTTGTAATGACAATCTAAATCATTTGTAAGTTAATTAAATGATAGATTTGTTAAATGAATAACTATGCTTTTAAATTGAATATACTAAACATGATAATTTTATATACAAGTCAAATTATGAACAATTAATAAATGAGCAAAGTAATTTTCAATCTGTCAAAGGTACTATGACAAAGAAGAAGTGCAAAAATTTTGATTCTTGTAGTGAAAAGTATGTTGAATTCTGAGGGGGAGGGAAAAGTGAGGAGACTCTGATGTTCCAATCCCACAACTCTCACTGACTTGTTAGGTAACCTCTTTGCCCTCAGTACTTCTTACTTAAAAATGAGGAAGAGAGGGAGGAAGGAAAGGAGGGAGGGAGGGAGGAAGCAAGTATTTATTAAGTGTCAGACAGTGTGCTAAGCACTCTATAAATGTCTCACTTGATCTTCAAAATGATCTTCTGAAGTAGGTGCTAGTATTATGTTCATTTTACACTTGAGGAAACTGAGGTTAAGTGACTTAACCAAGGTCACATAATTTGAAAGTGTCTGAGACTGGATTTGAACTCACATCTTCCTGACTACAGGCCCAGTGTCCCAATACCTGCACTACCTAGTTGCTGAGGATACTAGACTATATACCTGGTAAGATCTCTAATAGTCTTTGACTATAGTTTTTTCCCAAAACTTCCATTTTTTTCCCACTGTGGTAAAAATCTGCTTTCCATGACTTTAAAATTTGTGATCAGGTTGTGTAATTAGACAACTACTGCAAAGTAGGCAGTAGCTAAAGGCAGTTAATCTCATCAGGTACAATAACCAGTACAAATTTCAATTAATACCATGTGGATGTAGGACTTTACAAATATGGTGATGATGATGATGACTGATGATGAAGATGATAGCCATCACTCATGTAACCCTCTAAGGGCTGCAAAGCACTTTGTCTACAGTATCTCATTTGACTCTCATATTTGACCTCTGCAAATCAGGTGCAATGACTATCCCCATTTTACAGAAGTAGAAACTGAGAATGGGAGAAGTTAAATGGCTTGTCCCAAGCTCAAATAGCTGGCAAATGACTACAAATCCAGGACTCTGCTCACCACAGTATTTAACCACTTTATTATCTTATTTGACCCCATGACAGAGAAACCATGTTAAAAACAAAGAAAAAACAACTTAAATCTAAACATATTTTTTTCTTTGAAGTAGCATATTACAAAGAACCTGTGTTCCTCATGGAAAACTATTCACCCTTCATAGAGATGATCTTTTAAACTGTATATATTTACACATTAGCATCCAAATAATATTGCCATAAAGAGTTTACTTCACTTAGCAACCCCTCCCCAAGTTTGGAAAAATATCAAGGCAGGAGATGCCGTTGGATGCTAATTAGTAACAGAAGACTAGGAAGTAACTATCCCCTTAACCCTTGGGTACCTATTCCAAAAAAAAATAGCAGTCAGTTTTCTCTAGCCTGGACACAGTTCACCTTTCGGCACATTTGAGAGCAACTGAATGTTTAAGGGACAGTTGCTTCTGTCCACTCATAAGAGGATGGGATTCAGGGCTCTAAATGTATGAAAAATTTTCACTCAGAACTTTAGCTCATCAACACCCACTAATGTGTTACTTCTTCTAGATCTGGGGTGGAGAACCTGCCTCTCTAAGGTCACATACAGCCCTCTAGCTCTTTGGGTGCAGTCCTTTAACTTAGTCCAAGTTTTACATAGCAAATTCTTTTATTAAGGGAATTTGTTCTGTGAAGTTTGGATTCAGTCAAAGGGCTGCACTTGAGGATCTAGAGGGCCACATGTGGCCTCTGAGCTGCAGGTTCTCCACTCCTGTTATAGATCAACCAAAGGACACATTAATTCTAAACAAAGAATGCAGTTCAATAACATTGTCACACATTTCCTCAATTATCCCACTTCATGTGCTTTCTACTCAGTGACATCAATTTCTTCCTTTCTATCCACCCTACCTTCTGTACCCAAAGCAAAGCTTAATCAATACCTGAATCAATTCCTGACAAAAACATGTCAACCAATTGCCCTGTGACAATATGCTGATCAATTACCATTCTTTCTGACTTTCCTGTGGTCCAAAACACTCCTTTCTCAACAAAGAATACTCTCATTTCCTATTAGAATATAAGCATCTTGAGGAAAGAATCTGTTTCCCTTGCTCTGGAACTTAAAAAAAGTACCTCACAAGGAGCATGAACTTAATAAAAGCTTTTTTTTCCATTCATTTATGCCACTTTTAAAAGATCGTTGACCCTTTAAGAACCAGACTGCTTCATTAGTAGAAATTAATGTTGACAGGTTGGAAAATATGTACAGGACAATTTAATAATTTTATTAGCACAAATATGCCATTTGTTAAAACATTCTATTGCTAAATATCTGGATGTAGAATCAGAAGGGATAAAAGCCATGTAAAAGTCATGGTCACTGGCTCTTGGAGCATGAAGCCTAGGGCTCAGAAACAATTCTGAAGGGCTGTGAAGCAGAGGAGTTTCTCATATTATAAAATATTGAGGAAGTGAATTTGTAGCAAAACTGCATAAACAGGAACTTCACAGAGAGCTACTTACATATAAAATTGCATTCAGGATTTTCTTTTGAATCTGTTTGCAGTTTCAGGCCTGAATATGGTGAGCAAGCAGGCAAGAACAAGAGACATGTGAAAATGGAACACTGCATTTGAAAGCTTATTTGGGGGGTTCAAAGGTTCAAAGGGAGGAAGAGATGGAGGCACTTCTTCCACCTCTGCGGATGTTTCTGAAAAGCTAAATTAAAATAGATTTAAAGGGAAAAACAAGTACATTGAGTGATACACAAGTCCATGAAATGCCCAGCATAACGATAATCAAGGCAATAATTGTTTCCAGGAAGGGTATCAGACATATGAGATGCTAGTCATGCATAGAGTTAGTATTAGGGAGAAAATAGCTGTCTTTCTCATCATGCCTATTATTCTGTATTATACTACATAGGACAAAATGCTTTAGAGTCAGTGTTTTGTGGTTGTTTTTGTTTTTTAGAATAAAAAATAATTTAGTTAGCATATCCCATCTTTTGAGAGGAATAAAAAATGTTTGACTTTTTTTTGATGAATTTTAGTTAATTAGTGATTGATCACCCACTGTTTGTCAGACACTAGATAGTATGAGAAATGTAAAAGGAAATACCAAAGAATGTCATTTATTTAAAATATTTATAGCACTCTGAGCTCCCTTCCAAAAGAAAGCTACCTTTTATCCAAGGACCTGGATAGATAGACAGCATCCCTGCAAAATCTTCACTCAGTAAAACCACCACTGATGTTTTTTAGGCCAGCCAAAAGACATATTAGTTCAAAACAAAAGTTATTTAATCACATATAGCAAAATAAATAACAAGAAATGGCCATTGCTCCAATATATACAGGCTGTGCATTCTGATACAGGCTACCACATCCCTAAAGGATTGCGTGGGAACATTCTCATGACCAGAGAACCTACCTGCATGTGTATGAGTGAAGGGAACATGTGCGCCCAAGAAGAAAGCATGAAGGGGTTGCAATACAGAGAACACATAAGAGCGGGGTACACAGGTAGTTGGGAAATCTCATAACTATTCCTTTAGGGCCACTGAAGCTACCTGACTATAACACTGGGAGAAACCTTCCCTAAGTTGGAATTCTCTGATGTCCAGAATGAACTGCTCTCTGTTACCTTCTCATCTACAACCTCCTGGTCTTGAGCTGCTCTCTGTCACATGTCTTCTACCATGTGGCAACTTCCCTATAGGATAAGGGTTTTCCCAGCACTAGGGTTATCCTTAACTTATTTACTGTGAATGTTGCAGCCAACAGCTCCCAGCTATAGATGACTTGATGTATAATGAATTGAATGAAGCCAAGAAAGCAATGTATACAATGGCTATAACTGTGTAAACAGAACAACCACCAAAAAAATCAAAAGTGAAAATTAGAAAATTAAGGGGAGGAGCCAAGATAGAGGAGTACAGAGACTCACATATGCTAGCTCTGAACCCACAGCTCATGGATTTCCTGTAAAAAGAACTGCCAACAAATTCTGGAGCAGTGGAAGTTGCACAGCAACGGAGTAAAGGAGATTGCCGTTCCAGAGAGCCCCGAAAAATCGATCCCAAAGGTCCCTCATGCACCTGACTGGAGCGAAGCCCAGCCCTGCCCTGGCTGCATGGCACAGAGAGGAACAGATCCGAGTAGGCTTCAGGGACGGAATCTCCAGCAGCTGCGAAGGTCTCTCCACTCACAGGCGCTACAGGTCAGTGAGAGAGATTTCTGGGCTGGCCGAGAGGGGAATGGGGTATGTCCATAACTCAGGTCTCCTCGGGAGGCAGTGGCAGAGGCAGCGGGCAGACAGAGGAACCCGGAGCAGGCAGGACCTCAGATTCATTACTGAAGGTCTATGCATAAACCCCCTGAGGGAACTGAGCCTGGGAGGTGGCCCTGCCCCCACCTGAGCACCAGAACTTAAACTCATATTGAATAGCAGCCGGCCCCGCCACTGAAAGACCTGAGGCTGGGGAGCAGCATTTGAATCTCAGACCCCAAGCACT
>CM053769.1:658292686-658439229 GCA_028658325.1 Potorous gilbertii | reverse complement strand
TTCTCAAGAAAATAACCATCTATGGTCTTAGTTTTTTTCCCTTTTCTTGGCATTTTCCAGGCCAGTTACTTGACTTTTGAGAGTCCTCTCCACCCCCCTGGTTTAGATCCGCTGAGCTAGTGCTTGGGGTCTGAGATTCAAATGCTGCTCCCCAGCCTCAGGGCTTTTGGCGGCAGGCTTGACTGCTCTTCAATGGGGGCTTATCTGCTGGTTCTCAGGTGGGGGCAGGGCCGCCTCTCAGGCTCAGTTCCCTCAGGGGTTTATAGCGAGAACTTTTGTAATGGAGCAGCGGTGGAGCTCCAGCCTGCTCTGCCCGTAGCTGCCTCTGCCGCGGCCGCAGCCTCCCAGGGGGTCCGAGTCCCGGAGATCCCCCGCTCCCCTCAGCCCTTCTCTCTCACTGACCTGTGCGTCTGTGGGTGGAGGGACCTTCGAGACCGCCCGGAGATTCAGGTCCCTGATGCCTGCTTGGGTCTGCTCGCTCCTCTCAGTGCCGCGTGGCCGGAGCGGGGGAGGGGAGCGCTCGGCAGGACAGGACTCCGCTCCCGTCTGGGGTACCTTTGTGGTCGGTTTTTCAGGGCTCTCTGCAACGGAAATCTCCTTCACTGTGTTGCTGCGCGGCTTCCACTGTTCCAGAATTTGTCAGGAGCTCTTTTTACAGGAAATCTATGGGGTGTGGGTTTGGACCTAGCATAGGTGAGTCTTTCTACTCCGCCATCTTGGCTCCGCCCTCCGCATTTCAACATTCTTACCATTGTTGTTCAAGCCTATTTTGGGCATTTGTGGGAAAAGAGAGAAAAGAATACAGAAAGAAGCAATGTTACCCCTGTCATAGGTTAGTTTGCCAGGACCTTAATAAGTTCTTTGGAGTTTGGTATGATCTTGAAGAACCTATTAAATTCTAGTCCAGTTTGCCCTTTTGATCCATATTCGCCACCATCCCAACCTACCAACCAACCTTATTGGCCATACTGATTGACATTCAGGTCTAAGTTCACTTTCTACATTGGAAGACAAGAAATGATCATAAGAATGTTTTGACTTTTTTTGGAAAGTAATAGGAAAGGGGGAAATAAACAAATATTTGAATTCTTTCCAGTGGATTTTGCTTGAGATCTTTTGCAGACAGCTCCAGCTTTTGCCTTGTATTCAGTTTCTTTCCTACAGGTTCAGTTTAGGTTGTTGTTATTTAAGCTGTATGTGTGGTAGAGGGAGCAGTGGGTCAGGAATCCCAAGCTTTCCACTTTTGTCCCTTCCTGAACAGATTTGAACTTCCATGAGCTTATGTCCAGGGAACAAAGTGTTGTAATAAGCCTCCCCCTCACCCCCAAGCTGACATTAACATGGTAGGGCACAGATGCTGTAGTGCCAGATGGAACTGGGATCGCTTTCTCAGAAAAGGGCTTGTTACTGGATTTTTGTGGTCACTTTCTGAATAGTGCTTGTCTTCTCATGTCCCAGTTTGAGTCAGGGAAGGGCGATAGATACAAAATTATGATGCCTATTTAGATGTCCTGGCTCCTTAAAGGGAAATGTTCAAAGTACAGGGCAAAGTTGATCTCTTAAATATTTTCCTGCTCTCTGCCTCCAAGTAAATAAAACAACTTTTTTTTTTGTGGTCAGGATAACAAAATAATTCCATTGGTGCAAACTCTAGTGACTTATTTTGATTTTCATAGCTATTTACCTTAGTATGGAAATGCAGACAAACTTACTGCTTTTTAAAGAAAACATAGAACAAAATTTTCTTTGGATTTAAAGCTATTTAGCTTTAATGCTTCAATCCACTTTCATACAAATAAATGCTACTTAACTAGGAAAAAGAAAACAAGTAATGCAAAGTCTTTTACTTAAAGCTCCCCTGTAATCTCATCAGATTGTGATTTGGGGGGAGAAAAATAAAACCTACATGATTCTGAACTACAGGAATGGTAATTGGGATTAGATTTGTTTTATTAGTGATTTATAGTCCAAGTACTAGTGTAGAAAGGCTTTTAAACCAAAATGAGAATGATTAATATACCATCCATTCTACCTTACTCAATGTAAGACAGACATCTCTACAGCCAACGTAGCTTTAATTTGTAGGCTACCTTGACTGTGCCAGCCCTGGATCTGTCTGCTTTGGATAGCTGTAAAGCTTCTTTTGATCCCCTACCCATCTCGGAACCTTTTAATATTTTCTGCTTAGAAGGTTTTATCATTCCTGAATTCTGCTCTGCACTAAATACAGAAATACTATGCAAAATACAAAAACTGAGAAACCAGAATTTTGGAGGTATATATCTATCTATCTGTCTATCTATATATGTATATATATATATATATATATATATATATATATATAAAATATAGATAGATATATGCTATATATATCTATATATATCTGAAATAATAATAAGCATTGGCAGGGCTTACTTTACAGAGATCATCTAGTCTGACCTCCTCATGGTACAGAGGAGGAAACAGGTTAATCCATGGAAGGGTTGTAACTTGCTCTTAGTTACACAGAGAGTTAATGACAGAGGTCGGACAGGGAGGTCTTCTTACCGCCAGCCTTATCCTGTTCCCACTGTGTTCTGTGACATTTCTGCCTGGCATGACAGAAATCACTCAAAGTCTTGAACTTACTTTATAGTAACTCCAAGGTAAAAGTGAAGGAAAAATGTCTGTTGTTCACTGAATTTTCCAACCCCTAATGCCACCTTTATGACTCAAATGCTATTTCACTTTCTTGGGGAAGATCTAGCACACTTCAGAGATCTGCAGGTTAACTTGCTCATCCTATCTTTGAAAGGAGACAGAGAACCAGAAAAAAACGTGGTGATATTACAGTAGTTGTTCTATTAAGGACACACCATTCTGGGTCAGATTCCCTTAATTTCTATCCCTGATAGTAACGATTATTTTATAAAAGGGCATGTGGGTCTTCCAAGATGATAACTCAATGTTTTGGTTGTGATGTAAAAATCTCAGCCTTCTTTTAGTAGGAAACATATAGTAATGGGGTTTATAATTCCTCTGATAAGCCATAATGTATCTATAACACATGAATATATAATGGATGCCTCTAGATCTGTCACATATTTCCAAAGTTGTAAGTATATCACATTTTGCTATCCAAAGAAGTATTTCTTTTTATATATCCTAAATTTCTGTCTTTCAAGCTTCACAGATGAAGGAGATAACTATTCTGCTGTTTCAAGACTTTATAAGTTCTGTATTCATCCATTCTCTCCATACCTCCCATAATTTTGTAAATATTGATCACATCCCATGTTAATATCTTTTTAGAAGCAAGATTCCTCCTTTTTAAAAAAAGCCTGTCATAAAACATTCTCTTTCATATCTTAAGTGGGCTTCTCTGGACCTTTTCCAGTTTCATTATATCTTTCTTTTAGGGTGAATCAAGAGGTAAATGGTAGTGTGTGTGTGTGTGTGTGTGTGTGTGTGTGTGTGTGTGTGTGTGTATTCTATATATGACATGATTTGAGATGAGGGTGTGATGTTTTCTGTTTCCAGAGCCTGTCCAATTAATGATCAACATTTGGTGCCCTTTGGGGTCACAGACCACTTTTTTTTAAGGCAAATTGAGTCAATAAACATTTATTAAACACCTACTATATTCCAGGCATTGCACTAAGTTTGGGAGAAGCAAAGAAAAGCAAAAGGCAGTCTTTGCTTTCAGGGAACTCATAGTCTAATGGAGGAGATGATATGCAGACAATTATGTCTAAGTTAGATATATGCTGAATATATTGGAGAAAGTCTTCAAGGAAAGGCACTAGCTTTAATGAGGATCAGGAAGAGCATCTTATAGAAAATAACATTTTATCTGAGGTCTGAAAGAAGACAGAAACCAGGAGATGACGATGAGAAGGGAGACAATACAGTCATGGGGGGACAGGGACAATCATTGAAAATACATGGAGTGAGTCATGACATGGAGTGTTTTGTATAAGGTATAGCAAAGAGGTCAGTTCCACTGCATCAAAGATTACATAGAGGGAGTAAGATGTAAGAAGATTGGAAAGGCAGGAAGAAACTAATCTACAAAGTGTTTTAAAAGCCAACAGAAGAGTTTATACCTGATCTCAGAGGTAACAAGGAACAACTGAGATTAATTGAGTAGGAGAACAACATGGTGAGTCCTAAGCTTCAATTTGACAACTAAGTGGAGGAAGGCCTGGAGTATGGGGGGACCCAAGGCCAGGAGACCCAATGGAAGGCTATCGCAATAATCCAGGTGTGAGAAGATAAGGGCTTGCATCAGAGTGGTGTCAGTATCAAAGTAAAAAATGGGGCCTGTATGAGAGATGCTAGGAAGGCAAGTCCCTCTGTCTTTCAAGTTCTTCCTCCTACGGGAGGGAGAAAGAAAGAAAAGAAAACTGTTTCCACAAATATCCATAGACATGCTGAACAAATTTACACATTGGCCACTTCTGAAAATGTGCATGTCATTATATGTACTTTAAGCCCATCATATCTTAGCCAGGAAATGTGTGGGACCACCTACATCACTCAGGTCCTCTAGAATTAGTCATTGCACTGACCAGAGTTCTCAAGACTTTCAAAGTAGTTTATCATTCCAACGCTGAGGTTATTGCATAAATTGGTTCTGACTTTACTATGTATCAGGTAATACAGCTCTTTCCAGATTTCTCTGACAGGGTCACTCATCATTTTGTCATGATATAATATTCCATCATATTCACTTAACACTCAGGGAACAATTTACAGCGACTTAGATCTTTTCACTGCTATCTTGCATCCTGTCATTGCTTACATAGAGTTTAGATATTGTTTCCCTAATGTGTTACCTTAGACTTGCCATCATGTGACTAATTTGTCACATGGCTGCATGCTTACGATGCCAGTTTATACCCTCAGATCAAATCAAGAGCTTCAGATTTGTTGTGAGAATCAAAGGACATAATATTTATAAACTTCCTTGCAAATGTTAACGTGCTATATAAATAATGCTTGCCTAATCTTCATGACCAATATTATTGTGGGCATCTGGGTGGCAGAGTGGATAGAGTGCTGGGCCTGGAGTCAGGAACACCTGAGTTCAAATTTGGCTTCAGATGCTTATTAGCTGTGTGACCCTGAAAAAGTAACTTAACTGTTTGCCTTAGTGTCCTTATCTGTAAAATTAACTTGAGAAGGAAATGGCGAACCACTCCAGTATCTTTGCCAAGAAAACTCCAAATGAGATCACAAGGAGTTAGATCTCACTGAAATAACTGAACAACACAAAAAAACTTATCATTCATGGCTTCTGAGGTCTTTGCGTACATCTTGTGAACTAGGTAAAGCTGGGCTTTAAGCATTGCTGAAATGAATGAACCACAGCAACAAACATTAATAATATTATGAGTATTAATCAATTAATAGTTTTGTTATTAATAATAATATTAGCCCCTCAGCTTCAGTTTATTCAAGTATGAAATAGGAATAACAACATCACTTACCTGGTAGAGGTAGATTAAATTAATTAAATTAAATTAAAAGAGAGAAAATTAAATGAGATAATATTTGTGAAAAGCACTTAACACAGTGTCTGGCTTGCAGTTCATATAAATGCTCATTCTTTCTTACTCTCATTATAGTAGCAACATATTATAGTGGAAGCGATCCTAGATTTAAAGCCACAAGAACTAACCGGCTTTGCCTCTAAGCTCCACTATTTGTTTATTTGATGTGTGGCTTTGAACAGACCATTCAGTTTTCCTAGGTCTCTGCATCTGTAACAGACACCATGCCACCTGCCCAGGTGACCTCACAGGGTTACTCTGGTGATTCATAAGAAAATATGTGAATAAAAATGAGTTATTGACTATGAAGTCCTCTAAAAAGGCACAGACCTGTTAGGGCCTTTAGCCCAAGATACGAGGGGTAGGAATCTTAAAAAATGGTGTCCCAGGATTGAAATATTGAAGAAATGACTTGGAAGTGATAAGAGTTGATCTGTGACAACTCTGATCAGAGAGGAGATATGTGTGTGTGTGCTTGTATATATGTGTGTGTGTGTGTGTGTGTGTGTGTGTGTGTGTGTGTGTGTGTGTATGTGTGTGGTTACTTGTATATGAGTACTGGGAAGAGAGAGGAAAAAGGAGGAGGAAAAGAAAGAAGAGAATTAGGAAAAGGAGGTGGCGGGAGTACCGTGTGAAGGCAAAACATTTTAAAGAGCTGAATAGAGAGACTGATTCTTTGAATTTTGCTAAAACAAAAACTCTCTTAGTATTTTGGTTCATTGAGTTCAAAAAGGCAGACTAATTCGATGACAGTTTGAGTTACTGGTTTTCAAAGGTGAGGTTTTTTCTTTTCCGTTCTTTGTGTTTGATTTTTCAATTAACACACATTCTTCTATCACCCCAATTAATTTAGAAGGAAAAAAGAAAAGGAAAACCCTTTTAACAAATAAAATCAATTTCATATCTGACATGTCAAAGAATGTGAGTCTGTCTCTTTCTGCGTGTTAGTCCATTATTTCCCACTCAGGAGATATCATGGGTGGGTCTGACACAAAGATCCTTTTACTTCAAGTTCAGGATTGGGGCAAAATGAGGCACCTGTAAGTCATTGAATAATGGAAAGAAAGGAGGTTTATTGTACTTTAACACTGCGAGGATGTCCAACAAGGATTCAGTGGTACTGATCTTTTCTAGAAACACTTCTCTCATCTCTATATGGAAACCCATGTAGTCAGTAGGAAAGGTCTTACATGACCAGGAAATTGCATCAAGGATGCAGGAAGCAATCAAGTTCTAGACACAGCTTTGTTTACTTTTGAAAATTATTCCTTTTTTGTGGGAAACAGGGGCAGAGAAAGTAGATGGCATTTTTCACAAGCCATTCTCTGGGATCCTGGTTGATCACAGTCTTGCCCAGAGTTCTTGAGTCTTTCAAAGCTATTTGCTTTTACAGAATTGTTGTTATTTTATAAATTGTTCTTGTTCTATACCACTCTGCATCAGTTCATACAAGTCTTCAAAGGTTTCTGTGTATCCACCCTCTTTCTGACATTTCTTGTGGGACAATAGTATTCCATTACATTCATATATCATTGTTTGTTCAGCAGTTATACCACTAAGGGTCACCCTTATAGTTTACAGTATTTTTAAATTACAAAAAGAGATGCTATACATATTTTGTACCTATCTATCCATTTCCCATTTCTCTGATATTTGGGGGGGTATGGCAGTAGTATTAATGGGTGAAAGAATACATGGTACAGTTTAGTGACTCTGGGGACCTAATCCAAATTGCTTTCTGAAATGACTACACCAATTCATAGTTCCACTAACAGTTTATTGTATCTGTTTCCCTACAGCCCCTCCAACATTTATTTTCCCATTTTGTCATATTTGCCACAGGGGGACACTTTCAAAGGAAACACTTTTGCACATTAATGTAAGATATGGATTAGAATCATGATGATTGTGACCCTTGAGATATCACTTTTCTTAAAAATAAAGGAGGAAAAGAGTGTTTTAGGTAGAAGGAAAAAAAAATGTGTTTACCTGGACTGAACCTCAAATGTTTGTAAAAGAGCTAGCACTTTCCTAAATGCAAGTTCCATCATTCTTCGTTCATCACTGAATTCTAATGAAAAGTTCTTCCATTTGCACAGAGATGCTTATGGTTCTTTTTCATCCTACTTGGAGGGAGGATGATATTACGGAAAATAAAACAAGTTGTGTTCGAGATGGGGCTTCCGTGGGGGCACTTGGCCTTTAAGTCTCAAAGAAAAAAATAGTATTTATGGTTATGTCTACAGAAGACTAAAACATTTGGATGAAAAGTGAAAAATTAAAAGTCCAGTGTCCAGATGTTTGGCCCACATCATAATGCCAAGCATAAATAAGCATCTGGATATTTAGAACCAATGCAGGCACACTGTCTGGGTGATGTATTATTACACTTTTCATCCAGGTGTTTCATTTTATGTAGACAAAAGTACAATACCCATGAAAGTAAATTATTTTAAGGAAGATGGTAAAAAATACCTTTAAGAAGATAGATAAATAATATTTGGAAGATGCATAGAGATGTGTTTAGTCCCATGGGGTAACATAGTAGGTATATTAACTGTTCAGCTCACAGTCAAACACTTTTGAGAACACAGTGTTTTGGTCATATTCCTAAGCAATCGTGTCTCATAATTTTTTTCTGGTCCCACTGCATGCATTTATTATTAGAATTAGTTTACAAGGAAAAACTCATTAAGTCGTGTCTTTATGCTAAAGAAAAAGAACAGTGAGGACAGGAAGCATGACTTTAAATAGAAAATAGTTGGTTTAGGTTAGCAGCAATAGGAACACATAATGCCTGTATATGATGCACCCAAAATGTGGTGGCTGAGCCATAGAATAAAATAGGGGCATATTTAGGAATTGACGGCTCTAAAAAAAAAGCACAAATACCGGAGAAGCCATGTAGCAACATTCAGTCTAGAGCTAAACACTTGCTCCATGTAAGTGGCAGATGGTTTGTCTATAGTATAAAGAGATGAAATTTTATTCTCCTCTCCCTCTATATTTCCAACTCCCTCCCTCACCCCTAACCAGAATTGAGTCTAGAGAATTGCATTAGGATAATGGCAATATCTGTAATTTTGTGGGTATAAGGAACACTCAAATGAGAAAACTCATTCTACTCATGCAGGCCAGCACCCTCTCTACAAAGTCTGTCTTAGACTAAGAGCTTTTAAATGACTTATGGTCACACAGCCACTATGGGTCAGATGCAGGACTTGACCTTGATTTCTTCCTGGATCTGCTATTGGCTCTCTTCTATAAAACACTGCCTCTCAGAGTCTTATGAAACATCCACAAACTCCATTAAAGTCTTATTCTGAGGACTCATACAATTGTGGAAGTGACCCAGAATTAATGAAGACTATGGTCAACAAACCACAAGCTCTGGTAGGCAAAAAAAATTCTGCATGAATGGACATTTCTATCTGATACAGGTATAACTGAATACCAAGAAGTTTACTGAAAAAAGTTTAGCTGTTTGTTTGAACATGACAATCCATGAAATATATATATACATATATACATATATACATACATACACACATGTGCATGCACACACACACTCAGAATATCCTAATATAGCAATTGTGGAGTGTCAAGAAACAGGGCAGAAGGTGCTAAACATCATGGTTCTTAGATCATCAACAAACATTGTTAATTGTTGATGTTCCTAATGTGTAAATTTTGCCGAGAGAATAATGAAGTCACGTGTACTAGAAGGACTGAATCACATCCATGCTGACATTTTTGCTATAAAGAATTTGCATCTAAATGTCAGGATGGGGCATAGGTTATCTTTAGAGTGGACAATAGAGGAATTAGTGAATTGATTTCATTTTTTACCCAAAGGCAACAGGAAATATAACTGAATGATATATTTGGTCTTCTTAATTGTAGTGTTAATGATGAACATAAGTAATATCACTATCAAGATTTTATGTCTATAAAAATGAAGGTTTTATGTCAATATGTATGACAGAAGCTTTTGAAATGGAAAAGTTATGTGAAGAACTTGATGATATCCTTCAAATTGGACCTATGTTGAAGTCTTCACATTCTGACATGTGTGACTTTGGTCAAGTAATTTTACTTCTCAGTGATCTAGGAACCCCAGAAGATAAATTACCAACAAGTTTCAGATGTGAATAGACATTTGCTTCACAAGAGTGGATGCTTCGATGGAAAATTTCTGCAGTGGGAGTTTCCTACACTTAAGAAATCAGGACTCTAGACAATTTTGATATTTGGTGATTTCATTGAGAAAATAGTCACAGAAGAAAAGGGCACTGAAAACCGTGGTTCATGTGCCCAAAGAGCTATAAAACTGTGCATACCCTTTGATCCAGCAAAGCCATTTCTAGGCTTGTATCCCAAAGAGATCATAACAATGAAAAAAAAGGATCTGTAGGTAGAAAAATATTTATAGCAGCTCTTTTTGTAGTAGTCAAGAATTGGAAATTGAGGGAATGCCCATCAATTGGGGAATGGCTGAAAAAGTTGTGGTATATGAATGTAATGGAAAACTATTGCTCCATAAGAAATGAGTGGCAGATGGACTTCAGAAAAACCTGGAAAGACTTCCATGAACTGAGAGTGAGTGAAGTGAACAGAACCATAAGAATACCGTACACAGCAACTGTTACATTGTGTAATGACCATCTTTAATAGGCATTTCTTCTTGGCAATACAAGGATCTAAGACCATTCTAAAAGACTCATGATGGAAAATGCTGTCCATATCCAGAGAAAGAACTATAGAGTCTGAATGAAGATCAAAGCACTTCTCTCTCTCTCTCTCTCTCTCATTTCTTCTTTCTCATGGTTTTCCCTTTTGGTTCTAATTCTTCTTTACAACATGACTAATGTGGAAATAAAAAAAAACATATCATGGTTCAAAATAGTAGTGGAACTCAAGAAATGAAAGCCGTGTAAACTACTCAGAAACATCATTTTGATACATCAGTGGTGTCAAACTCATTTAGAAAAGGATTCCTGTGGGTTGCATGTTGACTTAGAAAATCACAAAATGACAGTATGTATGTTGCATTATATTTTTATATATTTTGTAAAAAAATGTCCAAATTACACTTTAATCTGACTAGATAACCCTTGAAATTTAAAATGAGGCCTAATGGCCATGAGTGTGACACCTCTGTTGTACATCATGACTTTTTTTCAATAGGAAAGGAAGAAGGAACCAGAAATATTCTGTTCTGAGTCACATCATAAAAAGTAATATTGAATCTATCCCAAGGGATAGGAAATATTATATTTCTCATGTAATATGTAATTCAATATAAAATATAAATATTATATTTATTATTCTTTATAGACCTAGCAGCCATTTTAAAATTGTGCTCTCAGAGCATAAGTTGGTTAGAGAAAACATTAAAGGAAACTTAGAAAGGATAAAGAGGAAAAGACAGAGTATAATTACAGTACCTCTAGCTTTAGGAAAACAGATACATTTAATGCATTGTTGACGGATCTGTGAAATGGTATAGCTATTTTGGAAAGCAATTTGGGGCTATGTCTAAAAAGTCACTAAACTTTTCAAATCCTTTGATACAGGAATATCAATATTAGGCCTATACCCCAAGAAGATCAAAGAGAAAGGAAAAGGACCAATTTATTCATCTAAGCTCTTTATGTAGGGGCAAAGAACCAGAAACTAAGGGGCAGAGGAAGAGAGTCCATCAAAGGGGATTGGTCACACAAATTATAGTATAATGGAATACTACAATGTTTAAGAAATGAAGTGATAGTTTCAGAGAAATATATAAAGACTTGTATGTACTGATTCAGGGAAAAGAGAGTTGGACAAGAACAAGTGATATAGTAATAACATCATAAAATTAAATAACTATGAAAAATTAAAGAGCTCTGAATAAGGCTATGATCAATCATTCCAGATTATTCAAGAAATGAAAGGTTCATAGATTACCTAGAAACATCATTTCTGTAAATCAATGGTGTCAAACTCATTTAGAAAAGGATCCCTGTGGGCTGCATATTGACTTAGAAAATCACAAAATAACAATATGTATGTTACATTGTGTTTTTATTTATTTTGTCAAAAAAATTCCAAATTACATTTTAATCTGACTAGACCATCCTTGAAATTTAACATAAGACCCAAGGCTGTGAGTTTGATACCTCTGCTGTTAGGATTATACCAGAGGACTTTTGGTGAACAATGTTACCCTGCTCCTGTGAAAGAATCAAGGTGTCTCTGTTTCCCTGTGTTAAGGATTAGTTTTCCCTAAAAGCCAACAAAGGGGGGCAGAGCCAAGATGGTGGAGTAGAAGGATGGACTTACTGTAGCTCTACCCCCATAGCCCATAAAATGCCTGTAAAAAATGACTCTAAACAACTTCTAGAGCAGCAGAAGTCACAAATTGACAGAGTGAAACAGATTTCCAGCCCAAGACAGCTTGGAAAGCTGACAGGAAAGATCAGTCACACTAGGCTCAAAATGGAGTGTAGCCCAACCTGGGCCACATGACATGGACAGGACTGGAGCAAGCTTCAGGGAGTGGAATCACTGATAGCAGCTGAGTTTCCTAGATTTTTCAACCCACAAATACCAAAAAACAGCTTCAAAGGTCAGTAAGGAGGCTCTTTCACCTGGGTGAGAGGGGAGTATGATCTTGTCCCAGCCCTGGCCCCAGGCAGTGGCAGCCTCCACTTTTGGAGCCCTCTGCCTAAAGACCCTGGGGAAATCAATTGGCTGATCTGGCTCTCAACCCTGAGTGATGATCCTGGGGTGAGGAAGAGTGCTGGCTGGAGTGGTGGAGAAGGAATCCTACTTACAATTCCAGGGCAGAAAAAAGTTCTTGTGGTTGCTCACAGAACAGAGCATAGACCAGGAGAGGAGTAAACTCCTCTCCCTTGACTGTGCCACCTAGGAAGAAATGAGAACTTACAGGTCCCTAGATTATACCCTCCACTTGACAAAGGACTCAAAAGTCAAGTAAATGACTGAGAAAACACCCACAAAAGGGGAAGAAAATAAAACTATAGATTACTTTCTTGGTGAAAAGGCATTTTCTTCCTTTCTTTCAGATGAGGAAGAACAAAACATACCATCAGAGGAAGACATCAAGGTCAAGGTTTCTACATTCAAAACCTCCAAAAAAAATACAATAGTCTCAAGTCATGGAAGAGCTCAAAAAGATTTTTGAAAATCAAGTAAGAGAGGTTGAGGAAAAATTGGGAAGAGAAATGAGAGCAATGCAAGAAAATCATGAAAAGCAAGTCAAAAACTGGTTAAAGGAGGCTCCAAAAAATGTTGAAGAAAATAGCACCTAAAAGGCAACAAAGCTGTCCTTGGAACTTGATTAGTTCCTGCCTCCCTTGATGCAACTTACTGATCATTTAAATATACAAAATATTCCACCCACATGGAATCAGGGTGTGTTTTTCCAACTTGAATTTCTGAAGCCCATTAAGCTACCATAGCTTCTCCTGCTGACCAGATATGCTACCTTCTGGAGAGAAGAATGGCTATCTCAAGAGAAAGTAAGAACTGCTACATATTTCTTGCATATCCTTGCTGTGTTAGAAAACCTCCTTTTATTAACTGTTCAATGACTTTCAAGTGTCTCATTTGTCTAAATCTTGATCTTGAACTAATAGCATTCTGGTCTGTCTAGAAAAAGAACAAATTGAAAATCCCCAATTAAATACCAAATTAAAAATACTGAAAACCAAAGGAGAGATTAATAAAATTGGAATTAAGAAAAATATTGAACTAATAAAATAAAACTAAGAGTTGGTTTTATGAAAAAACCAATAAAATCGATAAATCATTGGTCAATATGATTTTTTAAAAAAGAAAGAAGACCAAAGTACCACTATCAAAAATGAAAAGAGTGAATTTACCTCCAATGAAGAGGAAATGAAAACAATAATTAGAAATTATTTTGCACAACTGTATGCCCACAAATTTGACAATCTTAGTGAATTGCATGAATATTTACAAAAATACAAATTGCCCAGATTAACATAAGAGGAGGTAAAACACTTAAATAATCCCATTTCAGAAAAAAAAAAATTGAACAAGTCATCAATGAACTCCCTAGGAAAACATCTTCAGGGCCAGACAGATTTACAAGCGAATTCTATCAAACATTTAAAGAACAGTTAATTCCAATATTATATAGATTATTTGGGAAAATTGGTGAAGAAGGAGCCTACCAAATTCTTTTTATGTTACAAATATGGTACTGATACCTAAACTTGGAAGAACCAAAACAGAAAAAGAAAAGTATAGAGAGCAGAACCAACATGGAGGAGTAGAAGGATAGACCTGTAAAATCTCCCTCCTATAGTACAAAAAATGCCTGTTACAAATGACTCTAAACAAATTCTAGAGCATCAGAAGCCACAAAATGACAGAGTGAGGAGATTTCTAATCCAAATAGAAGACGATATGAAATATCTCATTGGAAAAACAACTGACCTGGAAAATAGATTGAGGAGAGAAAATTTAAAAATTGTAGGACTACCTGAAAGCTATGATCAAAAAAAGAGCCTAGACATCATCTTTCATGAAATTATCAAGGAAAACTGCCCTGATAGCCTAGAACCAGAGGGTGAAATGAATATTGTAAGAATCCATTGATCACCTCGTGAAAGAGATCTGAAAAGAGAAACTCCTAGGAATATTGTAGTCAAATTTCAGAGTTTCCAGGTCAAGGAGAAAATATTACAAGCAGCCAGAAAGAAACAATTTGAGTATTGTGGAAATGCAATGAGGATAACAGAAGACCTAGCATCTTCTACATTACGGGATCAGAGGGCTTGGAATATGATATTCCAGAAGTCAAAGGAACTAGGACTAAAACGAAGAATCACTTACCCAGAAAAATTGAGTACAATATTTCAGGGAAAAAATTATCATTAAATGAAATAGAGGACTTTCAAGCATTCTTGATGAAAAGACCAGACCTGAAAAGAAAATTTGACTTTCAAATATAAGAATCAGAGAAGCATGAAAAGGTAAACAGGAAAGAAAAATCATAAAGGACTTGCTAAAGTTGAACTGTTTACATTTCTACATGGAAAGATATTTGTAACTCTTGAAACTTTTCTCAGTATTTGTGTAGTTGGAGGGATTGTACAAATATACATAGACAGCACAAAGAGAGTTGAATAAGAAGGAATGATATATAAAAAAATAAAATTAAGGAATGAGAGAGGAATTTATTGGGAGGAGAAAGGGAGAAGTAAAATGGGACAAATTATTTTTCAGAAAAGAGACAAGAAAAAGAAAAAGCTTTTTCCATGGAGGGGAGAAGGGGGTAAGTAAGAGGAAAAAAGTGACACTTTCATCACATTTGGCATAAGGAAGGAGTAACATGCACACTCAATTTGGTATGAAAATCTGTACAACATAGATTTTCATAGGAAAGTAGGGGAGAAGGGGATAAGTGTGGTGAGGGTATTATAGAAGGGAGGGCAAGTGGGAGGAGTGAGTAATTAGAAATAAATACTTTTGGGGATGACAAGATCAAAAGAGAGAATAGAATAAATGAGAGGGCAGAATAGGATGGAGGGAAATATAGTTAATCTTACACAACGTGACTATTATGGAAGTCTTTTGCAAAACTACACATACATAACCTATTTTGAATTGCTTGCCTTCCCATTGGGGATGGGTGAGGAGGGAGGAAGAAAGAGAAGTTGGAACTCAAAGTTTTAGGAACAAATGTTGAGAATTGTTTTCATATACAGCTGGGAAATAAGAAATACAGGTAATGAGGAATAGAAATCTATCTTGCCCTACAAGATAAGAGAGAAGATGGGGTTAAGGGAAGGGAGAGGTATGATAGAAAGGAGGGCAGATTAGGGGAAGGGGTAATCAGAATGCAAGGCATTTTATGATGGGGGAGGAGAGAGATGGGGAGAAAATTTGCAACTCAAAATTTTGTGGAAATGAGTGTCAAAAACTAAAAATAAATAAACTTTTTTAAAAAGGAAAAGTATGGACCAATTTCCCTAATGAATACAGATGCCAAAATTTTAAGTAAGATATTAACAAAAAGATTACAATGACTTATCATGAAAATAATACACTTTGGTCAGGTAGGATTTATACCAGGAATGCAGGGCTAGTTCAATATTAGAAAAACTATTACCTTAACTGATCATATCAACAACAAAACTGACAGAAACCATATGATTATCTCAATAGATGCAGAAAAAGCTTTTGACAGAATACAATACCCATTCCTATTGAAAACACTGCACAACATAGGAATAAACGGAGCCTTCCTTCAGTATCTACCTAAAACCATCAGGAAGCAAAGCATTATATGTAATGGAAAAAGCTAGATGCATTACCAATAAGATTGGGGGTGAAACAAGGGTGTCCATTATCACCACTGTCATTCAATATGGTACTAGAAATGTTAGTTTAAGCAATGAGAGAAGAAAAAGAAATAGAACAAATTAGAATAGGCAAAGATGAAACAAAGTTATCACTCTTTGCAGATAATGTGATGATATATTTACAGAATCCTAGAGAATCAAGTAAAAAAAGTACTTGAAATAATAAACAACTTTAGCAAATTTGCAGGATACAAAATTAGCCCACACAAATCATCTACAGTTCTATATATTACTAAGAAAGCCCAACAGCAAGAGGTAGAAAGAGAAATTCCATTTAAAGTTATTGTAGACACTATGATATATTTGGGAACCTACCTGCCAAAACAAATCCAATGACTACATGAACGGAATTACAAAACACTTTTCACAGAAATAAAGTCATATCTAAATAATTGAAAAAATATCAGGCTGAGCTAATATAATAAAAATGACAATTTTACTGAAATTAATTTACTTATTCAGTGCCATCTCAATTAAACTACCAAAAATTATTTTATAGAGCTAGAAAAAATTATATCAGAATTCATCTGGAAGAAAAAATGGTCCAGAATATCATAGTAATTAATGAAAAGAAATGCTAGGGAAAGTAGCCTAGCCATACCAGAACTTAAATTGTATTATAAAGCAGCAATCATCAAAACCACTTGGTATTGGCTAAGAAATAGGGGGTCAGGTCAGTGTAATAGGTTAGATACACAAGATACAGTAGTCAATGACAATAGTAGTCTACTATTTGATAAACTCAAGGACCCCAGTTTCTGGGGTAAGAACTCACTATTTGACAAAAACTACTGGGAATACTAGAAAATGGCATAGCAGAAACTGAGCATAGATCAATGCTTGACCTTGTATATCAGAATAAAGTCCAAATGGGTACACAATTTAGGAATGAGGGCTGATAATACAAACAAATTAGGATAGCAAGGAACAGTTTTTCTGTCATATTTATGGAGAATGGAGGGACTTTTGACCAAACATGAGATAGAGAACATTATGAAATACAAAATGGATAATTTTGATTACATAAATTGAAAAATTTTTGCACAAACAAAGCCAATGCAACCAAGATTAGGAGGCAAGGAGAAAACTGGGAAAGAATTTTTACAGCTAATGTCTGTGATAAAGGCCTCATTTCTAAAATATATTGAGAACTGAATGCAATTTACAAGAATACAAGCCATTCCCCAATTGATAAATGGTCAAGGATATGAACAGGCAGTTTTCAGAGGGAGAAATTAAAACTATCTATATTCATGTGAAAAAAGCTTTAAATCACTATCGATTAGAGAGATACAAATCAAAACAACTCTAAGGTATCGCATCACCCCTATCAGACAGGCTACATGACAAAACAGGAAAATGATAAATGTTGGAGAAGATGTGGGTGAGTTGGAATACTAATTCATTGTTGTTGGAGCTATGAACTGATAACTTTCTAGAGAGTAATTAGGAACTATGCCCAAAGGGCTATAAAAATGTGCATACCCTTTGACTCAGCAATACCACTTCTAGGGCTGTATCCCTAAGAGATCATAAAAATGAGAAAAGGACCCACATGTACAAAAATATTTATAATAGATCTTTTCGTGATGGCCAAGAACTGGAAATTGAGGGAATACCTATCTATTGGGGAATGGTTGAACAAGTTGTGGCATATGCATGTTATGGAATACTGTTGTGCTGTGAGAACTGACAAATAGGTGAACTGCAGAAATACCTGGAAAGACTAATATGAACTGTGTGAAGTGAGCAGAGCCAGGAGAACATTATATGTTCATTATATGAACATTATATGACACATTATATGAACATTATATGACAGTAACAGTCACAATTTGTGAGGATTGTTTTTGATAGACTTAGCCCTTCACAGCAATGCAAGGACATAAAGCATTTCCAAAGGACTCATACAAAATGCCATCCACATCCAGAGATAGAAGTTGGAATGCAGAGCAAATCAGACTATTTCCTTTTTTGTTTTGTTTTTTCTTTCTCATGGTTTCTCCACTTCGTTACATTCTTTGCTATGCAACATGACTCATGTGAAAATGTATTTAATAGGAATGTAAGTATAGAACCCCTATAAGATTGCATGCTGTCTAGGAGATGGAGGGGGAGAAAATTTGGAACTAATGGAAGTGATTGTATCACTTAACACCCCAGCATACATGGGGCAGGGAACCTGCTCCCAAAGTTTCCTTGATTTGCTTCTCTAAAAGGAAATGCAAATTTTGAGGGGTTAACAATCATTTTAGTCAAGCACATGTGTCATTCCTCTACCCAAATACATATATCATTCATGTAGTTCAGGGGAGTCAGCATCCTGAACTTCAAAGAAAATATAGAGAAATCAAAGATCAACAGACATGGCTTCCTCTGCCTGATCATAATCAATACACACATCACAATTCAATAGACAGCTCCAACTGTCTGACTATAGTTACCAGAGAGGGAAGTGCTGATATCTGGGTTTTCAAAGCCAGGGGGCTCCTTAGCAGTTTCACAGAGTCCTCTTTTGACTAATCAAACACTTCCAGTCAGTAAACCCCAAATAAAACTGCACCTCCTAGTCTTTATACACTTATTAGAGCCAGAGGGCATCATATCCCTTGAGAACCTGTGCCACATTAACAGAAATGTGAACCTTCCTACCAATAATGGGTAGGAAAGATCCTCCTAAATCACATCATTCAAAGGCACTCTTAGTAAAACAAAAAGAGCAAAACATTCTAATTTGCTTGGTCTTAGACTGTTGAAAACTGAAAACAAATAAATTAATAAAATAAATATAAATAAAAATAAAGTTAAAAATAGTATGCTTCTGTCTGTATTCAGTCTCCATCAGTCCTTTCTCTGGAGGTGGATATCATTTTTCATCATGAGTCCTTGGAAATTGTCTTGGATTGTTATATTGCAGAGGATAGGTAAGTCATTCATGGTTGTTCATCATACTATATTATGATGTATATAGTATACTATATATACTATATAGTTACTGTGGTCTCATGGTTTTGCTCACTTTCCTTAACATCAGTTTATGTAAGTCTTTTCAGGTTTTTCTGAAATCATCCTGCTTTTCATTTTTTTAATAGCACAATAGTGTTTCAATACATTCTTACACCATAACTTATTCAGCCATTCCCCAATTGATGGACATTCCCTTAATTTCCAATTCTTAGGCACTATAAAAACAGCTACTATGGACATTTTTGTACAAATAGGTCTCTTTCCTTTTCAAAAAATCTCTTTGAGATATAGACCTAGTATTAGTATTACTGGATAGCAGTAGGATTACTTGATCAAAGGATACCCACAGTCTTACACCCCTTTGGGCATAGTTCCAAATTAGACTCTAGAATGGTTGGATTAGTTCACAACTCTACCAACAGTGCATTAGTGTCCCAATTTTTTCTTCCAACATTTATCATTTTCCTTTCTATAATATTAGCCAATCTAATAGGTGTGAAATGGTACCTCAGAACTGTTTTAATCTGCATTTCTCTAATCAATAGTGACTTAAAATATTTTTTCATATGACTATAGATATCTTTGAATCCTTCATTTGAAAACTACATGTTCATATTCTTTGAGCATTTATCAATTGAGCAATGACATGAATTCTTATAAATTGGACTCAATTCTCTGTGTATTTGAGAACTGAGGCTTTTATCAGAAACACTTGTAAAAATATCCCCCCAATTTTCAACTTTCCTTCTAATTTTAGTTGCATGAATTTTGTTTGTGCAAAAATATTTTAATTTAATGGTCCTGCTTTTTTGGAGTCATTTGGTGCATAGTAAATTTCTCCCCTTCCTTCAATTTTATTTTTTATATGTGCTTTTTTATTAAGTATATTTCTTATAAGGCATAAATTATATGATTTAATTTTCTCCCAAAATGTCACTTCTTTCATTTTATTGACTTTTAAAAATCCATTCACATTTAAAGTTATGAGAGTTAGTTTTATGAGAATTAGGTTTGTATTAACTTCCATATGTCTCTAATATAGGGTTTTTCTTCCTAGTTGTGATTCCCTACCCCCTTCTCTGCAAACACGGTACTACATCTTTTCGGTTATTTTCACTTAATCTTTTTTAATGTGGCCCTTTTCTTGTCTTCCCCTTATCATCTGTATCCTCCTTCCATTTCTTACCTTTCCTTTTGGAGTTTTACTTATTAGCTCTTTTGTTTCTTGCTTGCCTTTAACTGATTATTTTTTTCCCACCACTTTTTTTCTCTATTCAGTTAATAAAGTAGATCCTCCCTCCTTCTCCTCTCTTTCCACTCTTTTTATACTCCTTTCCAGGGAGTATTTCCTTTCCTCATTTCTTCACTATCCAGCCTCTCTTTCAAGCTAGTGTTAACCCTCATCCTGTGGTTCAAAGCCCCTATACTTATCTAGTCCTCTTTTCTTTGCATTCCTTATGTAAGCAAAGTTATCAATGTATCCATTCTGAATTCTTCCTTCTTTTTTTATTATAACATGTAAAAATTATTAATTATTTTTATTTTCAGTTCCAAATTCTCTCCTTCCTAGTCCCTTCCATGCCAATTGAGAAGGCAAGCAATACTCTACCCATCATATATGTAAAGTCATACAAAACATTTCCATATTAGCCATTTTGTAGGGAAAATAAGCAAAAAAATAAAAAATATGCTTCAATCTGTACTCAGAGTTCATCAATTCTTTCTCTGGATGTTATCAGCATTTTTCATTATGTGTCCTTCTGAATTGTGATGGATCACTATATGGGTCAGAGTAATTTCATATTTGATTATCATGACAATGTTACTGTAACTGTATACTCTATTGAGTTCAATATATTTTGCTTAAAGATTGATGTTGCTCTTTGATTCTCTTCTTCTAGAATGTCTTTCACTTATGTGAATTTACCTTCCCAACAACTTGTCCTCTCTTTTGTTTCTTTGATGACTTGCCATTGCAAATTCAAGTTTTTCTATTATTCTACCAATTATATTTGTTGTGTAGGCCAAAAATTATTTCCTCAAAATTCTTATTTTCCCTTTAAATTCCTCAGAAATAGCACATTATGGTTTCAAATTTTTCTCAAAATTCACAGTGTCCTTTGTCTCATCGAATATTGGATCATTTTCCTTTGCTTTGCAGTATTTATTCATAGATACCTGAACTTATTTACTAAATTTGGAGACCATATTTACTTCTATTGTTAATGTTTTCTCTTCTGGTTTATCTGCTTATGTTAAAGGTCTTTGAATTTTATTCTTCTTGAGATATTTCAAAATAAGTCTCCCCCTTCATTTTTTTCCCATATTACTCACCTTTTGACTCTTTCCCCTCTGATAATGGTATCCTTGAGGACTGGATTTCAAACCCATGCTGGGAAATTCATAGTTCATCAATCTAGGTCTCTACCAAAAATAACTTTTGTGGGGGACAGAATTGGTCTCACGTGGATGTTGAGCTCTTTTCCTCAGGCTTAGTGGAATGCTACACAGCCCCCAATATCATCATGTTCTGTCCAGTTCCCTCTGTTTCTCTCTTCTGCAGAGAGGTTTTGGTAGCACAAAATGCTGCCCTGTAATTGGTAAATTGGACCTCAGCAAATTTTTGTAGCTTGGAACTTAGATCTTGATAGCACTGGAAAGATGGAAGGAGACCAAGGCACGGAATTACATTTTGTTGAAAACTTGTAGGTCAGGTGGCTATTGCAGACTTGCTACTGATAGTGTGGTGGGTGGTAGGGAAGGAAGTGCTGAGTGAAGTTGAGTTACACTTTAGTTCATGGATTTTTAAAAAATATCTTGCAGGATCCTGACTTTGAGGAGAACTGAAGTTGTTTTATCTTTGATGGATGATTTCTGTTTTGGAGAGGTTAGAGAAGTTGCAAGGGTCAATGAAAATGTCCTGTCTTCTATCTTGTTGGTCATATCAATTGGAAATCCTCTGTTAACATTATTTGAATTTTTCTATGCTACCTCACTAAGCTTTGTTATGTTACAAAGCTTCTTGAGAGCACTCCCTAAGTCCTTGAAAGAGGTTGAACTTACTGTGCTAGAAGAATGAAGTAGATTGAAAGCATGTATTTCCCATACTATGACATACAACTAGGTAAGACAGCCCATTGAATTAATTCATCAATATGCTTCTCTTAGACAAATGGACAGTTAGCTCAGGACACAATTAAGTAGGAAGAAATTGATCTGGAACACATTTAGGAAATTGTATGGATCTTTCAATAATCCTAAATTACTGGTTGATACAAAACCTATCATGAGCATCAATAATACAATGTGTCTAAAAATCATGGAACACTATGATTTCAGAAAAATTAACATGACAACACAAAAAAGACTGGAGGAAACACAATGTGCATAAGTACCAAAGATATCTGTTATACCTTTCATATATATATGTAAATATAAATATATATACTCTATACATAAACACACACATGTGTGTACATATATATATATATATATATATATATATATATATAGAGAGAGAGAGAGAGAGAGAGAGAGAGAGAGAGAGAGAGAGAGAAGGAGAGAGGGGATATCAATGAATTTAAAAAAGGGAGACAACAAGCTTCTTCTGGAGCTACCAGAAGAAGAAGACGGTTAGCAATGTGTTGGTTATCTCCATTTTGGAAGAAATTATGAACAACAATTGTCCATAGAATGGAAAGACATGGAACCGTTGCCATGTGTGTTGGTAGAAGGAATAATCACATGAGTTAAGCTACAAATTTACCCCAGGTATAGAATTGCCACAGTTCCTTACCAAAGTTTATAACTTCAAGTGAGTATTTTCCTGTTTAAAGTAGCATATTTGTCCCAACAGCCAGAACAAGCTTAGAATTCCTTTTAGGGAACTACATGAGACCCTGTAGCTCATTTTTGTGAATCCTCAAGTGGTCATGAATCTTTTTGTTTTGAGAGTACAAATGATTTGAATCCAGGTCTCCTTCATATGCCTCATGTTTTATTTCCCACTGAAGTAAAGATTAGGAAGTTGTCAGCTCTGAGATTTTTGCACTGTAGATTTCTACATACTTCCATGTTCATGTGTAGGCTAAATGGTGAGTAACACTTTCCCACTACACCTTTCTCCAGTGTGTGGAAAAGAGTATTTGATACCAGTTAGATATCAAAGTCAATTAAACTGTATTTTAAAAATTCAATTTTATTTTCAATTCTGAGTTCTTTCCTTTCTTCTTCTATCTAGTGAGAATGCAAGAAAAGCAAAATCTATACAAATATGTATAGTCATGTAATCTTGCATCAGCTAATCTTCACCCACTCCCCTAAAGAAAAAGAAAGAAAGAGAAAATATTCTTCATTTTGTACTTTGAGTACATCAGTTCTCTATCTGGAAGTAAATAGTATGTTTCATTAGAATTGTGGCTGGTCATTGTGTCAATCAGAATTACATAGTCTTTCAAAGCTTATTACCTTTACAATAGTATTATTGTAAAAATTGTTCTCCTGATTAAGCTCACTTCACTTTGCGTTGTATCATGCAAGTGTTCTTAGCTTTTCTGAAACCATCCCTTTAACCATTTCTTACAGCACAATAGTATTCTATCACATTCTTATACCATAATCTTTTCAACTATTCTTCAATTTACAAGCATCTCCTCAGTTTCAAATTCTTTGCTATCACAAAAGAGTATATATATATATATATATATATATATATACATATATATATGTATATACACATATATGTATATATACATATATATGTATACACACACACACACGCACATACATATATATATACATGCTCTTTCTTTGATCTTGTTGGGATATAGATCTAATAGTGCTATTGGGTCTTAGGATATGCATAATTTAATAATTTTTAGACATGCCTCCAAATTGTTTTCTAGAATGTTTGAACTAGCTCACAGTTCCACAACTGTATTAAGGTACTTATTCTCCCAAATCCCCTCCAGCATTTGTAATTTTCCTTTTCTTTCATCCTAGCCAATTTATTGGGTTGTGAGGTAGTATGTCAGAGGTTTTTTTTTTTTCCACATTTCCCTAATTATTAGTGATTTAGACCCTTTTTTTTCCTAAATGTGATCAGTGATAGCTTGGATTCCTTCCTCTGAAAACTGCCTGTTCATAACCTTTGGCCATTTATCAGTTGGGGAATTGATCAAAAAAAGAGCCTAGACATCATCTTTCATGAAATTATCAAGGAAAACTTCTCTGATATTCTAGAACCAGAGGGTAAAATGAATATTGTAAGAATCCACTGATCACTTCCTGAAAAAGATCTGAAAAAGATAAACTCCTAGGAACGTTATGGCCAAATTCCAGAGTTTCCAGGTCAAGGAGAAAATATTATAAGCAGTTAGAAAGAAACAATTCGAGTATTGTGGGAATACAATCAGGTTAACAAAATATCTGTCCATCATCTTTCATTCTTTTGGCTTTGTTTTGTAATTTCTTTGTTTCTCATAAAGTCATTAGCTTCCATCTGTTCCATTCTAATTTTTTATAACTATTTTCTTCAGTGAACTTTTGAAACTCCTTTTCCATTTGGCTAATTCTGCTATTTAAAGCATTCTTCTTCTCATTAGTTTTTTGGACCTTTTTTGCCAATTGGGTTAACCTATTTTTAAAGGTGTTATTTTCTTCAGTATTTTTTTGGGGTCTCCTTTAGCAAGCTGTTGACTTGCTTTTCATGATTTTCTTGCATAGCTCTCATGTCTCTTCCCAATTTTTCTTCCACCTCTCTTACTTGACTTTCAAAATCCTTTTTGAGCTCTTCCATGGCCTGAGACCATTGCATATTTATTTTGGATGTTTGAGATGCAGAAGCCTTGACCTTTTTTGTCTTCCCCTGATGGTAAACACTGTTCTTCCTCATCCAAAAGGATGGGAGAAAATATGTGTTCACCAAAAGGTAGCCTTCTATAGTCTTATTTGTTTTCCCTTTTTTGGGCATTTTCCCAACCTGTGACTTGATTTTTGGGTCCTTTGTCAAGAGTAAGGTACACTCTGGGGACCTGTAAGATCTTATTTCCTCCAACGTGGCACAATCAAGGGAGAGGTGTTTACACCTCAAAAGCCTCTAGCACCTCCATGTTCCAGGACTGTGCTCAGGATTGAGGTTCAGATCAGCTGCTCAGTTTTCCCAGGGACTTTAAACTGAGGGCTCCAACAATGGAGACTGACTACTGCCTATCATGGACACCACCTGGAGCCAGGATTAGGGGAGGACCCTGCTCCCTTGTCACCAAGGTGAAAAAAACCCTCTCGTTGACCTTTGAAGTGTCTTTGTCACCTGTGGGCTGAGGGATCTGAAAGTCTCCACTGCTGCTGAGGATTCCACCCCGAGGTCTGCTCCATTTCTGTTCCTCCTAGGGCAGGACTGTGCTCTGCTCCAAGGGCAGTGCAACATACTTTCCCATCAGCCGTTCAGGTCACTCTGGGCTAGAAATCTCCTCTACTCCTTTGTTCTATGGTTTCTGCTGCTCTAGAATTTGATGAGAGTCATTCCTTACAGGTATTTTATAGGCTGTGGGGGAAGAGCTAGAGTATGTCCATCTTTCTACTCCTCCATCTTGGCTGTGCCCCAAATAACAGTTATTTCAACATAAAAAAAAATGCTCCAAATTTAATTACAGCTAGTCACATATGTTTACTTACACAGAATTCAGTCATATTTGAGCTATTTCTCCACTGCTGAAATATTAATCTACTTTTCTGAAGCTCCTTTCAATAAATACAGCCAATGGCAATGTATAATATTTCAAAGAAACTTGAAAATGCAAACTCATTTTATTTTTTGGTTCAGGAGCTAGGATTTTATTTGGTAGGGGGTGGGCACAAGGAGAAATAATGCCACCGTAGAATCTTCCTCTAATGCTGCAAACAATAGGATATTATCTAAATGTAGACAAGGCCTGCATCATTATTAAAGTATTACAGAGCCCAGTGAGAGGATTAGAGCAAATGTTCCAGTTCTCTCATTTTACAGATGAAGACACTGAGACCAAGAGAAGTTAGGTCACTTGTTTACAATCACACAGGCAGTGATTATCAACAGTGGGATTTGAATCCAGATCCTTTCAATCGAAGCTGTTTTCATTGTACCACTCTATCCCTAATTGTGCAGACACTAAAGGCCTTATACCCTTGCAACATTGTGTGAGCTGGCCCTCTTCCGCTGTACCTTCACAACATATACTCTATCTCTCTGTGTATCTGCTGTATCCAGTGATATGGGGTGTATTAGTGATGAGCAATTCATCTATAATTTGCATTCTTAAAGAGTCATTTTCTGATTGAATTAATTCAACCCACATTGTTCTATACTTATCTGAACCCAATATTATAGTATTTTGTTGTAGGGTTTTCTTTTCCTGAAACTGTATTTCCAATGGTGTTAAATTTCTCCTTATATATTTTGGAAAAGTAATGGATATGGTTATGGCTCTCATAGTAGGATACATACCAGTGTAATGTAAGAGAAAGATTTGGAGGTTTGAATAAGACTCCAGGACTTACATACCTGTATAACCATGGAAAATTCAACTTCCTCTTTTCAAACCTTAGTAGTCTTGTTTATGAAATACAGATAATGCTACTGGCCTTATAGTTCGGTCATTTTCAATGAGCGCTAGGTAAACATGTGTTATTTTGGTCGTGCTGGTGATGATGAAGATGATGGTGACAATGACAACAACAGCAGGAATGGCCGTCTATGACCATGAATCTTACATTAAATATTAAGTTGATGTGTGCTCCATGTCACACACTCAGATTTCTACAGTTCAAATCAAATCTGAAGCCCATATCTTGCCACCCAAGACACACCATTTCCTCTGGTTAAAAAAGCAAAAACTCCCCTTTCCTTGTCAATCCTCCTTTTCTCTTAGATATGATGAGTGTTCTCCCAACAAAAAGAAAGCTGGCTAATTCATTGCCCTTTACTCAGAGACACAGTACACCTACAAAAAAAAGAAAAGGTAGTTGATATTGATGGCAGATAAAATTTAATGTTGAAATATTATTCATTTGATTTTTTTTGAAATTTTGTATTAAACATCATATTACTCTATTCAGCCCAATATTCAGCCCTAAATGGAAGCATTCATGAAGGTAGGCCCACAGCATACTGCCCATATCCAAGCATGTCTCAGCTATCATCCCCTCTACACCAACAGTGTCACATATGTCACATATCCCCAACTAACTGCCTTACTCAACAGCATAAAGGTAACCCTAAGTCCCTGGAATCTAGTCAGGCATATTGCTTCTCACAATGCTGCCTAAAGTATCACTATAAGAGCACTAACTTTTCCTCTCTCCTTGAGTATCTTCTAACCCTTCACGTAGCAAATCTACTTCTTTTAGTCATTTTCAAAATTATCACTCCAGACTCATTTTCACAAGAAACCTTTTAAAATAACCAATATATCATAGTACGTCAAATAGATGGGAGGGCCTTCAGAATCCATCTAGCACAGTCTGTACCTGGATAAGACTCTCCTCTACAACAGCTCAGACAAGGGGGAAAAATTGGTGGCACAGTGGATAGAGTATTCAGCTTGGACTCAAGTAGACCTGAGTTAAAATCTGTCCTCAGACACTGACTAGCTATGTCACCTTGGGCAAGTCATTTAACCTGTGACTTAGAGAAACTGAGTCAACTAAGAAATTAATTGAAATAATTAAAAATTTTTTATAAAACTAAAGTGCATAAAAAGCCCCATAAATCATCATTACTGAATATTGTCAACAAAATTCAATAAGAAGAGCTAGAAAGAGAAATTCCACTTAAAGAAACCATAAAGAGTATAAAATATTTGATAGTCTACCTTCCAAGATATACTCAGATACTATATGAACAAGATTATAAAACAATCCACACAAATAAAGACAGACCTAAATCATATGAGCAATATTAATTGCTCATGTGTAGATAGAGTCAATATCAGAAAAATGACAACAGCATTTAAATTAATTTACTTATTCAGTGACATACCAATCAAACTGTCAAAGAATTATTTTATAAAGCTAGAAAATTTTTTAATTCTTTTCAAGAAAGGTCAATGATATCAGGGGAATCAATAAAAAAGGCTCAAACTCTCCTACAAAACTGTAATCCTAAAAACAGTTTGGTACTGGGTAAGGAACAGAGTGATTGACCAATGGAACAGATTACATACATGATATATATAAGCAAATAAACACAGTAAAATCTACTGCTTGCCATACTCAAAGATCCTACCTATCAGGACAAAGACTCTCTATTCAACAAAAGCTACTGAGAAAAGTGGAAAGCATTCTGACAAAAACTGAGTATAAACTAGCATCTCATACCACATATCAAGATAAACTCAAAATGCAAACATGATTTAAACATGAAGGATGACATCATAAGCAAAATAGTGGCATGTGGAAAAAGTTGCTTGCCAGATTTATGGAGAGGGGAAGAGTTTATGACTAAACAAAAGCTAGAGATGTTCAAAGGAAATAAAATGGATAATTTTGATTACATAGATTAAAAAGAATTTGTAGAAACAAAAATCAGCATAGCTAGAATTAGAAGAGAAAAAGCTGAGGGGGAATCTCTGGCAAGTTTCTCTGATTAAGGTCTCATTTCTCACATGTCTACATAAGGGATTGAGTCAAATTTCCAAGAATCAGAGCCATCTAGTAGCTTCTACATTAAGGGATAGAAGGACTTGAAATAGGATATTCCGGAAGTCAAAGGAACTAGGATTAAAACCAAGAATCACCTACCCAGCAAACTGAGTATAATACTTCAGTTGAAAAAAATGGTTATTCAATGAAATAGAGGACTTACAAGCATTGTTGATGAAAAGACAAGAGCTGAAAAGAAAATTTGACTTTCAAACACAAGAATTAAGAGAAGTATGAAAAGGTAAACAGGAAAGACAAACCACAAAGGGACTTACTAAAGTTGAACTGTTAACATTCCTACGTGGAAAGACAATATTTGCAACTCTTGAAACTTTTCTCAGTATCTGGGTAGTTGGAGGGATCACACACACACACACACACACTCATATATGCACACACATACATACAGAGAAAGAGGCAGACAGGGAGACGGAGAGCACAGGGTGAGTTGAATAGGAAAGGACCACATCTAAAAAATAAAATTAAGGGGTGAGAGAGGAATATATTGGGAGGAGAAAGGGAGAAATGCAATGGAGCAAATGATCTCTTATAAGAGAGGCAACAAAAAGCTTTTTCAATGGAGGGGGAAAAAGGGGAAGTGAGACAGAAAAAGTGAAACTCTCATCACATTTGGCTCAAGGAAGGAATAACATGCACACTCAATTATGTATGAAAATCTATCTCACACTACAGAAAAGTAGAGGAGAAGGGAATAAGCAGGGTGGGAGGGATGATGGAAGGGGGGCAAATGGGAGGAGGGAGCAGTTGAAAGTAAACACCCTTGGGGAAGGACAAGGTCAAAAGAGAGAATAGAAGAAATGGGGGGGCAGGATAGGATGGATGGAAATACAGTCTTACACAACATGACTATTATGGAAGTCATTTGCAAAACTACACATATATAGCCTATATTGAATTGCTTGCCTTTTCAGTGGGGATAGGGGAGGGGGGAGGAAGGAAGAGAAGTTGGAACTCAAAGTTTTAGGAATAAATATTGAGAATTGTTTTCATATACAGCTGGGAAATAAGAAATACAGGTAATGGGGTATAGAAATTTATCTTACCCTATGAACAAGAGAGAAGATGGAGATAAGGGAAGGGAGAGGCATTAGAAGAGAGGGCAGATTGGTGGAAGGGGTAATCAGAATACATCAGCATTTTGGGATGGGGAGAGGGCAGAGATGGGGAGAAAATTTGGAACTCAAAATTTTGTGGAAATGAATGTTGAAAACTTAAAATAAACAAATAAACAAACATTTTCATAAAAAAAGAAATAACTATTATTAGTCTTCTGGTAGGTGCTATGATGCAAGGGTTAGCTAAAACACCACTCCTGCCCTCACGAAGATTATAGTTTGGTGGGAGGATAGTATATAATAGTGTTATCAACAGACCATCATCAACCAATGCTGAAGCCACTGACCATTTTCTTCAGGTTGAAGTCAATCCCTCTTTAGTTGAATTTCCAACTGAAAAAGAAATTTTGAATGCCTTTAGGTTTCTCTGGTATGTTACAGCATCTGGTACTGATTATATTCCAGCTGAAATTTATAAGGCAGGGCGTCCACTCATACAAAAGTTGAATGAAATCTTCTGGATTAAATGGCAAGAGGAGGTTTTCACCCAGGAGTTCAAAGATGACTCCACTGTCCATCTCTATTAAGAAATTGCTCTGTGACAATCACGGGTTGGGGGGGTGGAGTGTCTCTCTCATAGTCAAGCCAGGAAGATTCTTTCTAGACTCCTTCTTATTAGGCTGATCCTCCACTTGAAAGATGGTCATCTAGTTGAGAGCCAGTGTGGCTTCAACCAAGAAATGGTTGACATGCTGCCTGACATCTTTAGAAGAAATACCGGGAGCAGAACAGAAGTCTGTACACAGTATTTGTGGTTATGGCCAAGGCCTTTGATACTGGTAGTTGTGAAGCCTTGTGGAAGATCATGGCAAAATTTGGTTGTCCTGAGGAGTTCATTAGTACTGTATGCCAGTTGCATAATCGTGTGCTGGCTATAGATAATGGACAACACTCTTCCTCTTTCTCAGTCACCAATGGAGTACAGAAGGACTGTGAGCTTATTCCTATGTGTGATAATTTCAACAATGTTGTCAGATGCCTCCAATGGGGACTAAAATGGCATTAAGGTCAGCTACCCCATCGAAGGTGAACTATTTAAATTGAAAAGACTACAATCTAAGACCAAAGTGAAAGGAGAGTTTGTGCACGATTTCTTTGCCTGCAGATGATTGTATACTCAGTGCAGTCTCTGAGGCCAAGAAGTACAGAGTATGGACTGATTCTCTGCCACATGTGCTAGTTTTGACCTGACAACACCAAGAAAACAGGTTCTCTATCATCCATACATGGAACTATTGATTTTAACAAATGGAGAAATTTTGAGTGCTGTTCATTTACCTTGGCAGTAAGCTTTCTAGGGATGTACATATAGATGAGGAGTTGGATACATTACCGGATGCATTATGCGTTAGCAGAATTAGTTTAGTGCTTGGGAGGCTCTGAAAGAAAGTATGGGAGAGCAAAGGTTGCTTACCAAACTGAAAGTCTACAGAGCCATTGTGGTGACCTCATCGTTCCATGCCGGTAAAACCTGAACAGTATTACCAGCGCCATGTCAAGAAACTGAATCGCTTCTATTTGAATTGTCTTAGGGAGATTCTGAAGATCACCTTGCAAGATAAGGTACTGGACGCTGAGAGCCTCTCTTGAGCTAAACCACCAAACATTCAAACTCTGTTGTAGAGAGTGTGACTCTGATGGGCTGGCCATGTTGTCTGAATGTCAAACAAATGTTTCCTGAGAAGGCTATTTTAAGGAGAACTCACACAAGGTAAGCACTCACATAGAGGTCAGAGGAAGTGATACAAAGACACTTTCAAGGTCTCTCTGAAGAACTTCATGAGACATAGGAGACACTCGCACACAACTACCCAGCATGGTGTGCCCACACCAAAGAAGGCATTGTGTTCTATGAGCAAAGCAGAAATTAAATTCAAAAGAAATGTGAGGTGCACAGTTTTAGAGATATCCCCAACTATTCATATGCACTATTTGTGTCCAAACTGGGGTAGAGCATTCCTAGTTCATATTGGTCTGACCAGTCATAGTCAGACGTACTGTATATTGACCCCAACATAGCGATTTCACTTTGGTCCTCTTTGAGTACAAAGGACAACAACCAACCAGTACAAAATATAGATAACTATGATTCACATATAATGAGGGGGTTTATTGCATGCATAGTTGTCATTGGTTTATTTAGCTGATATAACACTTCCACATGGAAATTCACATCTGGGAGAGCTCAAATCTCAGAGCTTCCTGTGAGAGATCAGGGGGTAGAAACAGATTTTAGTACTTGGTCTTTTCATTTCCTTTTCTGTTCTATGTAAAGGAAACAGTTTTCAACCTTGAATAAGATATTAAGTCACAGGAATTTGGTAGTCAGAATCTAGGCAGGCTTTGCAGCCAGTTGTACTTTGATGACCTAAGGAACAAGGGAAGAGGGGGCAATTTTCCAGATCCCAATCCAGTCGAAATATTTATTTGGCAATAGTGCCACACCTGAACATGAACTTTAGGATATAACTAATGCTATGTAGGGAAAAATATTTGTACTTAGATTTTTACTCTATCTTTGAAGTAAATATCCCTTTATGAAAGCTAATTGATGTTAAATGCTTTTATGGAACTGGGGTACTAGTCACAGGCCTCTAATGCTGGGTCAAAGTGACAGCTGGTGGATCAATAGAGGTTGTGAAAAAGAGAGATATCCTACCAAGCCCTCAGCGTACTCTTGAACCCTGAAGGGGAGAGGTGACAGGCTTGGCTTTAGAAGAGATGGTCCAGAGTACACACATTATACACAAAATCTCTTGATGACTACACTGAACATCTGGAAAACAAGGTTCTACAGAAGGAGATAGATCTTTATCCACTGAAGAGATCAGAGAAGGATTTCAAGTCAGGTGGAATTTGAGTTGATTTTTAAAGGATGAATAGTACTAATGATACTTACAGACATTTATACGGCTCATGAAATTGCAAAGATTCACTTAAAACCTCAGCAACTCCGTGAAGTATTATTGTCTCAATTTGGCAGATAAGGAAACATATTTAAAGAAGTTAAGTGACATGCTCAGGGTCAGGTAGTTAGTAAGTGTCAGAGTAGGATGTGAAAGTGGGTCCCCATGACTAAAGGGCCTATATGATATCTATGATATGCTGTGCTTTCTTACTGAGTATGAAGTCAGATTTAAAGGGGAGAGAGAACTTTTCAGCATAAGGAAAAATGTCATACAAATACGAGAGCACAGTGTGTATGGGGAAGAAAGAGTTGCCCAGTTTGCCTGGAGTGTAGAGTGTTTCAAGATGAGTAATATAAGCTAGAATTCAAAATGTAGGAAAGTATTAGATGGTAGTCTTGAATGCCAAGCAAAGGAATTTGATTCAGGAAGCAATATAAACAACTTGAAGATTTTTTTCAGCATAGGAGTGATATGATCAGATCTATGTATTAGAAAAATTATTCTGGAAATAATAGCAAAGACTTGATGGGAAACAATGGACACAGAAATGTCTATAAGGAAGTTGCAGTGGTCCAAGAAGGTAGTAATGAGAGCTTAAGTTAGGGTGATGTCTGGGGGGAAAGAGAGAAAAGAAACAAGAATTTATTAAATATTTACTCTGAACACTGTGCTAGCACTTTATAAATATTTCATTTAGTCCTTACAACAGTCCTAGGAGGTAGACACTATCATTCTCATCCACATTTGGCAGTCAGGGAAACAGACTGACAGTGGTTAAGTGACTTGCCCAGGGTCACCCAACTACTAAATGTCTGAGGCTGAATTTGAACTCATTCCTCTTTAGTTAAGGCTTAATCCACTGGTCTATCCAAAGAAGGGAAAAGATGGGAGAGATATTTCAGGAATAGACTGGACAAGACTTGGTAATTGGATGTAAGAGACAACAGGCAGGAAAGCACCAAAGATGGCTCCACATTTAAGAATAGGCCCACAGTGACATGAGGAGACAATAAAGAATAAAGGTAGATTTGGAGGAAAAAGACAAATTAAGATTGCTTCACAGTCTGGCCTTATTCATGTTTACATAACCTTTTATTTTTTGTAAATAAAAGCTCTTAGTCTGCCAGTTCTCTCTCCTGCCCTAGTTGACCTCTTTTTCTATTAAGTCTAACTTTCATCTCAGTCGTCTTTGATCTCATCCCTGCTTGCCTTCTCCAGGATTTTGCTCTTTCAATCATCTTTCTACTGGCCCTTTCCCTTTAATTTACAAAGAGCCCGTGACTTCCTTTATCTTAGCCTGACCCTGCTCCCCATTCAAGTCACCATCCTATCTCCCTTGACTTAGTACCATACACTGACTGCTAAATCCCTTACGTTCATCTCCTGTCCTCGTTTCCCCTGTTAAAAATAATAGAGAGGTTTTACCATTAAGAAAGAAAGACCTGGGTTTGAATCTTGCATCAGGTATTAATCATGTGACCCTGAGGTAGTCAGTTTAACTCCTGGGAAAGCCATCTAATTCATAACATATATCTACCCCAGCTATATGGTTCTCTATAATTCTGTATTCCCTAAGAATGAATCATAACCCATGTGACTTAATGGACATCCAGAAGACATAATTATTTCAAAGCAAGGGCGCAGAATGAAAAGTAGCAACAAAAACTCTCTCAAAAACCTGGATGGCTTGAATACACACTGTGATAGTATAAAGATACACATATAGGGAACATGCCTGGAGAGGCACATTTGTAGAAAAGACACATATGAAACAAACACGTGGGAGGCCCTTCATCCTTTTATGATCTGATATAGAACTGCTGATGTCTTCTAGTGTTTTCATCATGATGCTCCATCTAGAGCCGGCTGACCCTGTCTCCACTTCTGATTTGGTGGCATAGCCCATGATATGTGGTGTTCTATGAGACATGTATGAGACGAGACATTTCTCTCTTGTTGAATGCTGTTTTTTCCACCAGCTCCAGCATGTGGCTCCAGAGAAATCTTTGAAAGCTAATATAAATATAGATATATAGATGGATTTCATAGATAGATATTTCATATATAGATATATGTATACCCCATGTATATACCAAATATAAATAAATACACCATATGTAGATATATACCATATATATATGTGTGTATACATACATACATACATATATATATATATATATATATATATAGGGAGAGTAAACAGAGCACAGAGATAGTACATGAAGAACTTCATCCATGGGAAACGAATGTGGATGGTAACTCACATCTCTAATTCTGCAGGGCTCCGGATGTCCCATCATGCTCCTTCCACTAATCTCTTCAACAGACAAGGTGTCTTGGTTAGTTACATTGTTGTGTTTGGTTTATTGGGCCTAATCTCCACAAACCTAATTTTCTACTGATTGACAATAGTCTCTGTGGCCTCCAGTTTCTGGCTAAGCTGAAATCCTTGGTGAGGATCCTGCCAGGCTCCTTCAGGAAGGACTATCAGGAAGATTTCTCAAGTGTGCTACCTTACACTCTTGGCTTTGAGTCCAGTTATCTTGCATAATGCTGACAATATTGCTTCAGGCTCCAAATACTCATCCTTCCAGCCTCTCTACGCTGAAAGCTGGGGCTCAGGAAGAAATGTCCTTTAGTTCTTTTGTCAGAATTTGTCCAAGCACATATTTGTTATGGCCATTACTTCTGCCACATGATACCATTGCTGATGATAGGGAGGGGGACAGGCAGAAAGAAAGGAATCCCCTCTTCTCTTGCTGAAAGAGGTATAAGAGAACTTAGCATAGTGCCAGGCACATAATGGGTACTTTACAAATACTTATTGACTTGACTTGAGAATCCGTAAGAGTTAGCTCAGAGCTTTCTCCAGAATGGACTCCTACTGATTTATTCTCAAGCTGACTCTCTTGACTGATCTGATCAGGGTAATTCTCCACTTTTAAAATTTTTATTCTCTTCCCTTTTGCCCAAATCAATGAATGGGTGAAAAAAGCACCAAGGCGATCCTTTCCTGGGTCAAGTGTCAAATATGACCTTTTCATATTCAAGTTTAATCATTCAGAGTCTGCCTTCCTTAAAAATTCAAAATATGGCATGTAATTTTGTCAAGCATACTGAGAGATTCAATGGGTTAGTGATACCTGGATCAACACTCCTCTCATACATATTCACTTCTAAATACATCCTTCCTCACTCTCCCTACCTGGAAAGACATTCTTTCTAAAAAAAAAAAAGGTTTTAAAATAAATAGGGAAAAATAATTCAAGAAAACTAGCTAACACATTTCTAGGGTTTGACATCAAATCCATATTTAACATTCAGAGTTCCCTGTCTCTTCAATGAAGGGAGGTACATTTTTTTTAACTCTTTTATGGCATTCAGGTGTAGATTTTTAAAATTTTAATTTTCACTGTCAAAATCATTGCATATAAAGTTTTCCTGGTTCTGTAATACTTACAAGTTTTCCTTTGCTTTTTTGAATTCTTCATATCATTATTTCTCAAGGTACAGTAATATTCCATGAAATTTACATTTATCAGTTAATTTAGTTATTCTCCAATTGATAGGCATCTACTTAGCTTCTAGTAATTTGCTACCACAAAAATATTGTCATGAGATTTTGTTGTAAATGGGACATTTCTTTATGTCTTTTGTCTTCTTAGGTTCTAATAGTAGAACTCTGGATGAAAGGGTACAAATACTTTATTCACTTTTTTGTGGTCTATAAGTCTTTTTTTTTTCAATTTATTTATTTTTTAGTTTTCAACATTCACTTCTATAAGTTTTAAATTTTCTCCCCCTCCTTCCCCAAGGTGGCATGCAATCTGATATGGGTCCCACACGTGCTATCAAACTATTATAATATTATTATTATTTATATATTTATATAATATATTATTAATATTATAATATTATATTATGAAACTATTATTATACCATTAAACACATTTTCACATTAGTCATGTTTCATAGAAGGATTATAACAAAGTGGAGAAACCATGAGAAAACAAAACAAAACAAAAGAAAACAAAAAAGAAAATAGTCTGCTTGTCTTGTGTACCTAACCTATTCCACTGATCTACCCCTCTATTTCTTAGCCAATACCAAGTAGTTTTGATGATTGCTGCTTTGCAATATAATTTTAATATCTGGCATGGTTAAGCCACTTTCCCTATTATTTCTTTTCATTATTTCCTTTGATTTTCTGGAACTTTTCTTCTTCAAGATGAATTTTGATATTATTTTTCTAGCTCTATAAAAGAATTTTTGGTAGTTTGATTGATATGGCACTGAATAATTAAATTAATTTAGGTAAAATTATCATTTCTATTATATTAACTCAGCCTACCCATGAACAAATGATATTTTTCCAATTATTTAGAAGTGACTCTATTTGTGCAAAAAGTGTTTTGTAATTGTGTTCATATATTTCCTGAGTTTGTTTTGGTAAGTAGACTCCCAAATATTTTATAATGCCTTTAGTAGCTTTAAATGGAATTTCTCTTTCTATCTCTTGCTGTTGGGTTTTGTTAATAATATATAGGAATGCTGAGGATTTATGTGGGTTTATTTTATATTTCAACTTTGCTAAAGTTGTTTATTATTTCAAATAGTTTTTTTTCTTTTGATTCTCTGGGATTCTCTAAGCATATCATCATACCATTGCAAAGAACGATAATTTCTCCTTAGTGCATTCTAGTTTCTTCTATTTCTTTTTCTTTTCTTACTGTTAGAGCTAACATTTCTAGTACTATATTGAATAAGAGTGGTGATAATGGACATCCTTGTTTCACCCCCATCTTATTAAAGGTGTCTAGCTTATCTCCATTATATACAATGCTTGCTGAAGATTTTAGGTAGAAACTATTTATTTTAAGGAAGATGCTATTTATTCCTAAGCTTTCTAGGGTTTTTAATAGGAATGGGTATTGTTTTTTGTCCAAAGACTTTTCTACATGTTTTGAAATAATTTGTGTTAGATTTGTTGTTGTTGTTGACATGATCAATTATGCTGATAATTTTCCTAATATTGAACCAATCTGGCATCCCTGGTGTAAATCCTACCTGATCAAAGTGTATTATTCTCATGATAAGTTGTTCTAATCTTTTTGCTAATATTTCATTTTAAATGTTTGCATCTATATTCATCAAGGAAATTGGTCTTTAATTTTCTTTCTCTGTCTTGTCTCTTCTGTTTTAGTTACTTAAAAAAGTATAACACCTTAATAGCTCTGTGACCCTGGGAAAGTCACTTAATCCTGATTAGCTCAAAAAAAAAACCAAACAACTTAACTCCTGATTGCCTTTTAGAATGGCAATTTTTAACTCCAATAAAAATGTATTCTTCAAACATAGATACACATATTTTGCCTCTTTGCCAAGTGGTTGTATGAGAGGTGAAATCTTACAGTTGTTTTAATTTACATTTCTCTTATTGGTGATTTGGACCAATCTTTCACATGGTGATTGGCAATTTGCCCTTTTTTTGATACTGTTCATATAATTTGACTATTTATCTATTTGAAAATAGCTCTTGGCCTTGCACATTCATTTTAGTTCCCTATGCATATTGACTGTCAGATCCTTATCCGAGACATTTGATACAAGTATTTTTGCCCCATGTATCACCAAGGCAATATTTATAGCACTGGTGGTGACTATAAATATGCCAGCATAGTTCTCAATCATAAAGTAAAACAGATTCTCCATATAGAAGGCAGAAGAAAAACATTTATTTAGACACCAGAAAGCCAAATCTCAGAATCAGAAAGCAAAAATTCATCATAGCAACCAAAAGGTCAATACAGGTTATCACTTCAGGGGGCAAAGCCATTCCCAAGCCTCCCTGCCCCCTGCTGGGACCTTCCCACAAACATGCATGAATCTAAGCTATTCTTGCCTGTGTCCTTCCCAGTTCTGACTAGACTGACTAGCTTCTCAGTTCTGCTCCACTCTTCCTGTTCCACCCGTTCAGCAAGCTCCTCCCACCACATGTGACTTAGGCTTCTCTTGTGGTCTAAGCAGGTCACATGGGCCTATTACTAAATGGGAAATATTTTCCCATTTCCGTTACCATTACACCCAGTCAACAGTTTCTCTTCAAATCCTAGGTACACTAATTGTGTGTGTGTGTGCAAAACATTTTAAAATTCATGTAATTAAAATAATTTATCTTTTAAAATTTAATTGAAACAATGTATCTTTTAGAATTTCTTCTCTTTCTTGTTTGATTAAAAATTTTTCTCTAAAGTCAAAACTATGGAAGATACTTAGTCTTATTATCTTTTATTTTATTCTAGGGCGCAACATTTTATATTCAGATAACATATCAATTTTGAATAATGGAATATGTTTTCCAGTCTTCCATCAGTTCTGGTCAAATGGGGGTACTTTTCTAAGTCATATTCTCAGATTCACTGAAGACTGTGCTGTCGAGTTTGATGGTTCTTGTTTAGTTTATCTGTTTAACTGAACTACTTTTCTCATTTTTAACCAGTATTAAAAAGTTCTTATAATTACTATTTTGTTACATTATTATTTGAGATCTGGAAATTTTATTACTTTTTTCATTCTTTCTTATTAAAATAAATTGTCCCCCTTCAAATGTTAGAATTTCTGTTCCTCCAAATGAATTTTTTTTTATCATTTTGTCTTATTTTTCATCCCTGGTGTAGTTTAATTGGCATAATTCTAAACCAATAAATGAATTTAGGAAATATTATGATTTTATTATGTTATTACAGTACAAATATGAACAATGAATATATTTATAATTACTTGTTATTCTTTATTTTGTTAATTAATTAATTCAAAGAATGAATCATAGATTTATATAAAGTGGAGATTTCTTAGTGTATGAGTTGGACTTTGTGGCTGCTAAGATCCCTTATTATCTTTCATGTGAATTATTGCTATAGCCTCCTAACTAACCTTCTTGTTCACCTCTCTTTTTCCTTTCTCATTCATCACTTACATAGTAATTTTAGTGATAATCCCCAGAGGTCTGACATGTCAGTCCTTTCTACTAAAACATCTTTAATAATTCCCTATTATCTCTTACATAAATTGCACCCTCAGCTTGGCATTCAAAACCCTCTTCAGTTTTGTTCTCCATGACCTTTCCAGCTTGAGTTCCTATGTATCTGCTCCACCCACTCTTCATTTCTGTCAAACTGGCCTGCTAGCTTTTCCCATAATTAATATTTCATCTCCTTGTCTGTCTTTGCACGAATAGTCTCTCATTTTTGTTTGTTTGTTTGTTTTTGCCTTGGCAGATAGGAAAGAATATTGAGCCAGGAGTCAGAAAAATTTGAGTTCAAATACGACCTCAGACATTTACTAACTGTGATACCCCCAGGTAAGTCACTTGACTACTATGTGCCTCTGTTTTCTCAACTATAAAACTGAGATAATAAAAGTACCTACATTCCCCAGGATTACTGTGAGAATCCAATGATATAACATTTGTAAAATGCTTAGCACAGTGTCTGGTACATAATAGAACCTTATTAAATACTTAGTTTCTTCCTTCCTTTTTATGTCCAATGCTTAGCATAGTGCTTTACACATAACAGATCCTAAAACAATGACTGTTGAATCAAATTGAAACAGGAATTAACAAAAACATTAACAAAAACAATAACCAGCATCTAATTGGGAGTTTAAGACTTCTCACTGGATTTCCTTTTTTTTTTAACATTCTTCCAGATTTCCTTATACTGCTAACTACAGACAGATCTTTAGAAAAATCCTCCTATTTACTCAGCCCCCTTTTTTTTTAAAAAAAAAAAACACATTCATTTTTAGGCTGATTTATGACTAAGGTTTGATATTGCAGTTTATCTCCATGGTAACAATCAAGATTTCACGAATAGCAGCTTTGGGATGTCACTCAATAAATAGAAAAAAAAGTCTAGATAAGGTTTTCATTTGCACAGTGATCTTCATGATTAGCAGCGATGTGAAAGGAAATTTAAAAAAATGTAGATCTATTATAGACAGATTCAAATAAAAATATTTAATTTGGACCCTAGCATTTGAATTAGAGAAGTGATTATGCAATTGTTGCTTTACAGAAAGATTGTTTTTCCCTCTTTGCCCTAAATAATATGATGGGATAAAAAAAGAACTGGACCAAGAGTCAGGGCACATGAATTCTAGTTCTTGCTGCTGAGAATGAGTTGTGTGATTTAGGGTTCTTTATTTAATCTCTTTAAGCTTCTGTCTCCTCCTTTAAGGGAGCTGAATCCAATCTCTAGGACTAATTTTATGATTATAAGAATTAGTAGGACAGACATCTCTAGCTTACAAATAGGAAAACCAAGGAATGGAGTGATTAATGACTTACCTATGTTTACATTTGAGTTACTGGCAGATCTAGGTCTAAAGATCAACTTTTAATGAAGAAGTTTTTTTCCCCTACTGGACCATGAGTGCATCCAGAAACTATACTGTTAATAGAACTTGCCATTCATTTTTTTATAAAGCAAGCTTTTCTCACCTATTTCTCCCTGGTATTCCATTAAACCCTTGGTATTACTCTACATCTCATAGGACTATAGCTATATATTGAGCTTTACATCAAAGAAATGCTCGAGAAATTATCTCATCACATTTTTATAAATAGTATCACATTTTCTAATTAACTGAGACAACAATTTATGAAGTATTTTATCACTGGAACTTTTAGACCAGAAATATGACTTAGTCAGACCTGTGAATATAGGATATCAGTTTGCCAGCTGTGTGAAGGATTGATTGGAGAGGGTAAAGAATTGAGAAAGGGGGAGGAAGGAAGTGAAGAGTGTGAGTAGTGATAGGGGAATGGAGAAGGAGAATTAACAAAACTTAGTAATTGAATCTGAGGGTCACAACCCATTACTTTCCTTCATGCACTCTAGGTTCTAAACAAATTGGTGTATTTATGCCATTCGATATCTCATCTCCCTGCCTCTGTGATCCTATGACTGAATCCAGACTTCATGGAAGAAATCCCCTTAATAAAAGGATTTGTTCTGTAAAACTTGGACTTAGTTAAAAGGCTGCACCCAACAACCTAGAAGTCCATATGTGACCTGGAGGCTTCAGATTGTCCAATCTTAGACTAGACTTTTGTTCATTTTGGTGAGCCTGGAAGTATTTAGTTAACTGAACTCAAAGTGTTGATTAATAGACTGTGTTCAGCCTAGAAGGTCTTCAGAAGAGTGTTACAAGTCTCTGTGCTTAGATAAAAATAATTGATTTTTTAAAAGCGATGACGTAAGTGAAAGCTTAGAAGGCACACTCAAAAATTTAAAGGATAACATCAAGAACAAGAAAGTATGATGACTGCTCCATTGGCCTCTGCTGTGGTTGCGGTGCATCTGTAGTCCTGTGTGTGGATCTCGATGTCACATTTTTAGAACAGACATCAACAAACTGAAATGTGTCTAGAAGAGGATTAGTAAAGGTTAAGAGATGAATTGACACTTAGGAACCAACAGTATTATGGTGAGGCACCAAAAGTATCAACCTAAGGCATTCAGGTTAGGCTAGTTTTTTGTTATTAGGTATTGAAACTATCCTCAAGATTTAATTGATGCTGAAGATTAAGACTTGGGCCGTTGATGTGGCTTCCTTGTTACCTGAGTACAACCTCCCCCACAAAACAAAACGCAAGAAGTTTCAGTTACTCTCTGATGCTTGACCACCCAGGGCAACCCCCTTGTAATAAAATAAAGAAACTCATGGTCTTTTCATAGGCTAGAATTTTTAGCTCATTGCTAAGAGCAGTAGCCTATAAATCAGTGGAAATATCCTTGACAGTTAAGGAAATGGAGAGTCATTTAAAGGCTTTAATGGGAGGCATTTCCTGGTTTTGCCTTAGTGTTACAAAGAACTATCTGATATAAAATGACTTCATTCTCATGAGCCCTGATGAGGAAAGTCAACAAGCAGAATCAAAGACTAAAAATCTCAGTAAAATGACTAACTGAGGCAGCTAATTTGGAATGTGACCATTTGGACATCAACTAGGCTGAAGTTCCCTTTGGTAATCTATGTGAAGGAAGGATTTACTAAGCAAATTGGTCTAAAATGAGATTTCTGGGAGGGAATGATCAAGTTATTTAAGAAGATAAAAAGGTACCAGGGACTCTGGATGCAATTATCTACATGTAAATAATTAATATTCGTTATATAAGACAGGTCTCCTAAGGACTTCTGGGTAAGATGTAGTTAGCACAGTCCAAGTACTTGAGCCTAACAAAATTCCATCTTTTTTTAAAATTTAATTCATTCTGACGTCTCATGAACTTGGACTGATCTCTTTCCCTTTCATTTATTATAGGTTTTGCTGCATGAACTATTGGGTACTATGCAATTACTATGGTATAGAATATTATATAAATATAAATCTATAAGTATTTATTAAGTGCCTACTGTGTGCCAGGCATTAGAATGGGGACTGGGGATATAAATAAAAAGAATGAAACAATCCTAATTAAAAGAGGTAGGAAATGCTATGTAAGATAAGATAAATCAATTGTTTAATAAACATTTACTAGTTCCTACTATGTAGCAATATTTTGCTGTCACTAGAAATATAGAGACAAAGGTTCTTGCCCTAAAGAGACTTATTTTCTTTTTCTTCTTTTTTTATTCAATTATTTTATTTGTTTTCAGTGTTCTACAATCAATTCCATATATCTTAGATTTTTCCCCTTCTCTCCTTACTCCCTTCCTGAGATGGTGTACAATCTTATATTGGTTCTACACATACATTCCTATTAAATATATTTTCACCTTAGGCAGGTTTCATAGAAGAATTTAAATAATGGGAGAAACCATAAAACAAAACAAAACATAATACAAAAGAAAATGGTCTGCTTCATTCTGTAATCCAGTTCCATAGTTCTTTCTCTGGACGTGAAAGGCATTTTGCCTCAAGAGTCCACTGGGAATTTTTTAAGTCCTTGCATTGCAATGAAGTGCTAAATCTACCAGAAAAATTCTTCACACACTGTGGTTGTTGCTGTGTATAAAATTCTTCTGGTTCTTCTCCTTTCACTCAACATCAGTTCATATAAGTCCTTCCAGGCCTCTCTGAAGTCTTCCTGTTCATCATTTCTTATAGCACAATAGTATTCCATTGCATTCATACACCACAATTCGTTCAGTCATTCCCCAATTGATGGGCATCCCCTTGATTTCCAGTTTTTGGCCACCACAAAGAGAGCTGCTATAAATATTTTTGTATATGTGGGATCTTTTCCCATTAAGAGATTTATTTTCTACTGGGGTGATGTAATAAATATCTATATATACAAAATAAGCACTTAACAATTTAGAAGAGGAAAGTACTAATAACTGGGGGTGGTAGTGGAGTGGATATGGTAGAGTGAAAGGGCACAACTGTAAACTTCCCCTAAAACCACTCTTGTGAAATGACCAGAGACCAGAGGGACTATTATGAACAGAATTTGTAGTATGTAAGCAAGGGAAAGTCATAGTGAGTCACTTTTCAGCTCAGAACATCTTAAAAAGATAGAAGAAAGAGGTCTTTGGATAGTGTAGTAGAGGCTACCCAAGAGTGTAAGGCAGCAGGAATGGCATCTGGTGGTAGCAGTGGAAGTAGCAGCAGTTACAGTAGAACAAGAACCCAGGGGTTTTAAGGGGACTGAACACCTGGTCAGAAAGAGATCCTAGGGAATCCTTTTTCTAGCACTGAGTATAAGATCAGGTACCACTGGGCAGCTCTGTTATCCATTATCCAGCTCTCAGTCAGAGTTGAAAGGCAGCAAGTGCCCTATCTTGATAAGGAGCAAAATACAGAAGAGGAAAGAGTAACCAGATCTCTGCCCAGATGACACTAACCTGGAGGTAACAAAAACCTAAAGCATTTTCTCCAGAAAAAAGTCCTCAAACAAAAACTCCCAGAAATAATATAGCCAAATTCCACAACTTCCAGCTCAAGGAGAAAATACTGCAAAAAGCCAGAAAGAAACAATTCAGGCATTGTAGAGCTACAATCAGGATCAAGCTGTGAAAGCAAAAGGTCATAATAGACAGAAGTTCAGGCCCTCTAAGAGACGAGCAGAGCCCAACTCTAATATAAAACCCAAAGTCATTGAGTAGACTAGAAAAATGAACAAATGCAGCAACAACAATAACAAAATCAGACCATAAAAAGCTACTAAAATGACAAGGAAGATCAAGACATAAACTCAGAAGAAGATGATGATTTGAAGACATCTACAAGAAAAGTCTCAAAGAAACATTTAGGTTGAACACAAGCCCAACAAAAATTTCTAGAAGAGCTAAATAGATTTTTTAAAAAGGACAATTAAAAAATCAAATAAGAGTGGTGAAGAAAAAAATTAGGGAAATAAATGAGAGCTATGAAAGAAAATTATGAAAAGAGAATTAACAGTTTAGTAAAAGAGGCATACAAATACTAAAAGAAGAAACTCCTTAAAAATCAGAATTAGTCAAATGGTGAAAGGTACAAAACTTCACTGAAGAAAATAACTTCTTAAAAATTATAATTGATCAATTGGAAACTAATAAGACATCAAGAAACAATAAAACCCAGGCAAAAGAATAAAAAATAGAAGAAAATATTACATCTCATAGGAAAGCAACTGACCTAGAAAATATATTGAAGAGAGCTAATTTAAGAATTATTAAAGTATCTGAAAGTTTAAGAAGAAGAGTCTAGACATCATATTTCACTAAATTATATAGAAAATTTACCTAGATAATCTAGAACCAGATAACAAAGTTGAAATTGAAAGAATTCATTAGTCATCTCCACAAAAAAATCCCCAAATGAAAACTCCCAGAAATAATATAACCAAATTCCACAGCTTCCAGATCAAGGAGAAAATACTGCAAACAGCCAGAAAGAAACAATTCAGGCACTGTAGAGCTACAGTCAGGATCATGCAAGACTTATCAGTTACAACTGTAAAGGAGTAGAGGGTTTGGAATAAGATATTACGGAACGCAAAGGAGCTAAAATTACAATTAAGAATAACTTATCTAGGAAAACCAAGAATAATTCTACATAGGGAAAAAATGTATACTTAATGATACAGAAAGCATTCAGGCCTTCTTGATAAAAAGATCAGAGCTGAATATAAAATTTAATATTAAAACATAAGATTCAAAAGAAATCTATGAAAGATGAACATGAATGAGAAGTTATATTGATTACATTCCTATATTGGAAGATGTAACACATAACATGTAAGAACGCTGTCATCATTAGGGCAGTTAGAAGAAGTCTACTTAGACAAAAGGTTTAGGCATGTCTATTATATTGGGATAAACTCAAAAAAAGAAATGAAGAATGACAAAGAGGGATACACTGAGAGAGGGAGAAGGGAGATGAGGAATAGGGAAAATTATCTCACATCAATGAGGGGCACAGAGAAGAATTTTTGTAATGGAATGGAAAACAAATGGTGTGGGGTAACAGGAAACTTCAGTCTCATATGAACATGTTCAATGAGGGAAGGGTATATACATATTTTAGTATAGAAATTCATCTTACTCATCAGGAAGTAGGCAACAAAGAGAAAAGAGGAGCTTATTAGAGAGAAGATATGTTAATGGAGGCAGTGATCAGAAGCAAAACAGACTTTTGAGAATGGGACAAAAAAGAAAAGGACAATTTGAAAAGAGTAGGATGAAAGGGAAATACAAAATTAGCAATCATATCTGTGAATGTGAATGGGATACACTCACCATAAAACTGAATAGATTGAAGATTGGATTAGAAACCAAAATCCAACAATATGCTGTTGACAAAAGATACACTCAAAACAGAAAAACAGTGAAAATGAGTGGTTGAAGCAGAATTTATCATGGTTCAACTGAAGTTTAAAAAAAGCAGGAATAGCAATTGTCATCTCAAACAAAGCAAAAACAAAACTAGACCTAATCAAAAGAGAAAATCGAGGAAACAACATTTGGTTAAAAGGTACCATAGACAAAGAAGTAATACCAGTACTGAACATACATCCACCAAAATGTATATCATGAATTATAGGAGGAAATAGTAAAACTATACTAGTTGGAGGGGAAACTCAATTTACTCCCCTCATAACTAGATACATTTAGCCATAAAATAAACAAGAAAGAAATTAAGACAATCAATAGAATTTTTAAAAAGTTAGGTATATTATACCTCAGGAGAATATTGAATGAAAATATAAATGAGTATTCCTATTTCTCATCTCTGCATTGTACCTTCACAAAAACTGACCATGTATTAGGGCATATAAACCTCATAAACAAATGCAGAAAAGTTAGAAACAATAGACATTTTTTTGGGTTATAATGCAATAAAATTACATTCTATAAAGGGTCTTTGAAGCGTAGACTAAAATTAATTAGAAACTAAACAATTAATCCTAAAACGTGAGTGGATCAAAGGACAAATTATAGAACCAATCAATAGTTTCATTAAAGATAATAGAATTTCTTGTAAAACATTCTGATTTAAAATATTCTTCGTATAATGTCATAAAAAAATAATTTCCTTGAAGAGAGAAAAGCAGAAATAATTTAGATTCTCTTTGGCCTGAATATCACTGATGCCTTCAAATACTTTTCTCAGGTAACATCAAAGCCAAACAATGACCCTTTTACCCTTGTACCAATTTCATACGAAGAGAAGATGCTACATGATGCTTTTAAGTGTCTGGGAAGCATAAAAGACTTTAAGGGGAACCTCAGAAATGGATTTTTGAATGTCACAATGTTTTTTTTTCAAATGCAATACAGAGTATCAACTCCTTCATACTCTTTTGATCTTTTTGTTTTATCTCTCATTTGTATCTCAAGTTTAGTTCCCTGCACCTTGTAGGGACTCAATAGCTGCTAGGTGAATAGAATCCTATGTCATGGGTTCTACTGTATGGATCCCGCAAATCCTCAAGGAAGAGCTGAGTGGAAGATGCAATGGACGGAGTCAGCGGGTCTTTGTCATTCGCTTACTCCATGACCTTAGAAAAGTTACTGTTAACCATGCTGGAACTGTTTCTCCAACTATCAAATGGAGATAAAGGTACTTGCATTGTCTTTTGTCCAGGATTGTTGTAAAGCTAAAAATATCATGCATATGTGTGTATGCATGTGAAATTATGATTGTTTATTTGCACATACATATGTACATATATGATATATGCATACAAAATATGTACACATGCGTATGCGTGCACATGTGTGTATGTATACATGAATATAGATACATAGCTTTTAAAGTGCTTACAGAAATATATATATACACATGTATAAATGCAGAGGAATATGTACATACATTTTGTATTGCACTATGCTAAATTCTGGATATACAAAAAGAGGCAAGTATGTATATATATGCACCAAACATATGTATATGTACAGATAACATGTTAGATATTTATATGTACATATGAACACATACACATGCACATATATAATGTGTATACATATGCATGTATGTACATACACATGTTTATATAAATACTTTTAAAAGTATGATGTACAACATAAACATATAGTACTACTGCATTTACATGATAGCCTCATGGATCGAGTGGGTGGAGAGCTGGCCCCAGACACAAGAAGACGTGGGATCAAGTCCTACCTGTGACATATTCTGACCCTATCCCATCTTCTAAAGCAGAGACATCAAATTCCTGCCAGAATGCCACACACAACAATCCTGAGTGTGGTCCAAACTGAATTAAAATGTAATTGGGAAATATTTAACAACATAAATAAAAATAGAACATATAGAGAACATAGATAATGTTAATATGCTTTTCTAAGTCAATATACATCAGTAGGGATCTTTATATATAGTTTAATGGCCCCCATTCTATTTGAGTTTGGTATCACTGTTCCTAAATCTTCTAATCTACTATCTTTCCTCTTTCAATTACTTATTATTTATCCTGTAAAAAGCTTGTTTATATATATTTGCTTGTTATCCTCCCCGCCTCCCCACCCCGGCCCCAATTATGAGTTTCTTGAAGGTAGGCACTGTCTTTTGTCTCTTTTTGTATGCCCAAAATTTAGCATAGTGCACAACCCATAGCAGGTGCTTAATAAATGTTTATTGACTGACTATGTGGTCCTAAGCAAGTCACTTAACCTCTCAGGAACGCTCTGACCTGTATACAGGGGTCAGAAATGCCTACACAAGCTTCCTCTAATTCCTCACTATTTCCATATTTTAATTTTCTGCCTTTTACTATCTGGCTTCAACCAATCTTCTGAAACAATATCTTTTGGAAGTCGGGCGACTTTCCAATTGCAAATGTAATTTTTCTCAGAAGTAAGCAAAAAGCTGCCAGTTGGAAAACTAAAGGACTAAGAAAGGGAGAGACTTGTGGTCAACAGTGGCCCAAAAACAAACCAGAAATTATGGATCCACAAAGTTAACGAGGCTTGAAAGAGTATCAGGGTAAAAGATCTAGAATCCAGGCAGTCAAGGGCACTTGTGTTAAGTAGTGACCTTAACTATAAGATTTCTGATTTGGGTGTTCCTTTATATGCATTATTCTAGAACAAAAAGGAATCAGAAAGCACTTATTACAGGAAGTGCCTTAATAGCTGGAGGGATCAGTAAAGGCTTCACAACTTGAGCCAAGTCTTAAAAGAAGCTGCTGATTCTAAGAGATAGAAGTGAGGATGGATTTTATTCCAGGTATGGGGGGACAGCAAAACCAAAGAAATGGGAGATGGAATATTGTGTGTGTTTAGCACAGGGCACCATGCCCCCTGTATATAAATACTGACCAACAAAAGTGCTAGTTACTTCTTGATTCCCTGCGTGGGATCAGTCACAGCCTGGCAGAGCACTCCTCTACACCCCTTCTACTCTTGCCATCGTCTCAACGGTAAGGTGCTTTCTGGTAAATACAGCTAAAGATTTTTAGCATCACTTCCTTATTTTTTGGCTTGTATCTTTTTCTTTGAACACTGACAAGTTCTTTTCCTAACCTCTTGAATAGTGCCTTTCCCTCACAAGTCTTCAAATTTCTCTTCTCTATGGCACTAAAAACAGAGAAAAGAATAATTTTAGATTTACTTCTACTGTTCTTATAACTATTCCAGACAACCTAAGGGCTGGAAAGAAAAGCAGACTGATCTATCCCTTTGTGCATCATATTTGGGAGGTTAGAAATGAATGATCCCATGTAAATCAGGAAACTTGCTTCTGTGGCAGACTGGAGCCCATGTTTCACAGAGTCCTGTGGTGGTTTTGATCTGGCAGTGTATTTGTGCCTCATCCTGACAGCTTGTACTAATGCTTTAAAAAATGTACCCATACTCCCAGATTTCTCTTCACAATTTCTATTGGCAATAGGGAATGTAGAACTGTTCTATTGCCTTTGTCATCATACATGTTTGAAAGTGCAGACTCTTATAACTGATTTTTCCTGCAATATCAATTCAGAGGATCTTTTCTCTTGATTTCTTTTTCTAAGCATTTAACTTTCCCTCCAACTGTTCTCCCCCCTTTCATTGAAGAGAGAAAAAATAAAATAAAAAGTGTGTAACAAACATGCAAGTACAGGAAAACAAATTCCTTTGGCCACATCTAAAATAAATGTACATTCTGCCTTTTAATTCCTTTTTCTTTTGGCAGGAAGTGGGTAGCATAACCCATCTTCAGTCTGGTAGATTCGTGGTTTATTATTGCCTTGATAAAAGTTGTAAAGTCTTTCAAAACTATTTTTTTTCTATATTTGTTTTCATTGTCTAAATTGTTCTCCAAGTTCAACTCACTTCATTCTGCATCAGTGCATAAAGATCTTCCCAGTTTTCACTGAAAAAAATCCACTTTGTCATTTCTTATGACATAATAATATTTCATGGCATTCATATATCATAATTGGTTCTGCCATTCTCTAATGTAATAGTATCCCCTTCGTTTCCAGTTCGTTGACACTACAAAAAGAGGTGCTATGACTATTTTTGCACATATGAGTCCTTTTCCACAGGATCTTTCTCAGATAACCACAGACTTTCTCCAGTACTGTCATAAGACCGATCACTTTGTTGCCCAGAACATTAGTAGCCCAAGAAGGCAGTTAGGGTGCCTTGTAGTTCCAATGTGTTAAAAGCATGAGAGAGAATGGGTGATTTTAATGGTGTAAATGTACGTATAAGAGTATGGGGACTTGAGGAATGGAGAGGATGACACTGGGAGAGACTAATACTGATGAAACTTAAGAACATAGAGTAGAGTTGTTAAACATATGACCCATGATTGAGACCCACAACACTCCCCATTGCCTTGAACCAGATTAAAATATAATTGAGAAATATTTAACACAAAACCTAGAATAGGATATAGTGTTAATAGTGGTTTTCTAAGTTAATGTGGATCCCATGGGGATGCTTATGTGTGGTTTAGAGGTTCTATTTCTATTTCAGCTTTTTGTTCTTACCAGTCCTAAAATTATCTGGAATGGGCCATACATTAGAATTAAAATTAAAATTATACCTTCGTTTTTCAGCACCATAGGGAAAAGAGATTTGACTTGAGGGAAAAGGGCATTTGGGGGTTAGGAAAGGTGGCCAAAGGTGCCTTACTGTTAAGACAGTGGCAAGAGTAGGAGCGGTATAATAGAGTCTTGGGCAGACTGTGAACAATCCCATGCAAGGAACCAAGAAGTATTTGGCATTTCTGTCATTCAGTTGCTTTTGACTCGTGTTGACCTCATTTGGAATTTTCTTGGCAAAGATACTGAAGTGGTTTGCCATTTCCTTCTCCAGTTCATTTTACAGATGAGGATACTGAGGCAAACAGAGGTAAATGGCTTGCCCCAGGGTCAGGTGGTTACAAAGGGTTCCAAGTCAGATTTCAATCCATTGACAAGACTTGGTTAAGTAATGAATGAAAATAATATGCAACTTTGAATATATTGAGGTGACATGTCATAGAAAGCTGGATTTGGAGTCAGGAACACTTTGGTTCAGATCCTTCCTTCCTTCCTTTCTTGCTTGCTTCCTTCCTTCCTTCCCTCCTTTCCTCTTTCCCTCCTCCCTTTCTCCCTTCTTCCTCCCTCCCTTCCTCTCTCCCTTCCTTCCTTCCTTCTTTCCTTCCTTCCTTCCTTTCTTCCTCATTCATTCAACAAGCATTTATTAAGTGTTTTGGTACCAGAGACTTTGTCATAGAGGGGAGCAGCAAAAGATAAAATCTGAAAGGTAGGACCATGGTCCCAAAATGCCCTCTCAAAAATTCCCTTCAGGACTGATAAACTGTCTAAAGTGAAATGGAGACCATATTCTTTTTTTTAAAACCTGAACCCAGTGTGCCCAATCAGCTAAGCTGGATCACTAATCATAGGAAAAGAACCCCCTCCCCCCTCACTCCACCTCCATCTGGTCTCTGCTTGTATAAATGTACAATGGTTGCATTTTCAAAGAAGAGTGTTCTAAGCTATTGAGAAATTTTCAGCAAGACTTCCCTGAGGGATAAAAAAAATCATTTCATGACAAAAAAAAGTATTTCTGTCACAGCTGTGCCAGCTGCTTAGCAGTTGACAATTTTAAAAATATAATTAAGTAAAAACTGAACCTATATCACTCAATCCCTTCCCTAGGGCTGGTTTGAATACTCCCCACGTAATATCCACTTTCAATGACATTTAGTCATTTTTATCAATTCTTGTTCATTCTTAGCTCTCAGGAGCCACATTATCCAAGCCTTTTCTAGAATGAGTTCCCTTTTTGCCACACAGGTATTTGTGAAACATGATAGGTGCTTGATTAACCACTATTTTGATTCTTTCTTTGGGTGATATAAGGTCTCTTCAACAGGGAACTGAAAGGATAGGGCAGAGTCTCAGTTTGCTAATGGCAGATATCTAGCCCATGCTGTGTCCAAATCTCTGGGTCATCATTGACTCACATTTCAAGGAAATTGATCTGTTATTTCTGGGTTTGAAGCTTATTAGGAAAGAAAGATCTTGATACAGTGAAAAGAGTACAAGCTTTAAAGTCAGAGGTCCTTGGATTCAAAATCTCCCTCAGATTCTTACAAGCTATGTGTCCTTGGAAAAATAGTTTTAACCTCCCCCAACCCATTTCCTTGTTAAAATAAGGGAGTTGCACTAGATGGATCCTGAAGTTCCTTCCAACCTGAGATCTACGATTTGGGATCAGGGAAAGGAAAGGATATGTCACATGAGCATACAAAATACCAGGGGAAGGGATTATCCAAATAATTTCAGCTGCACCCTTCTCTGTTGCCTGAAGGCCTACTTGGCTCTCTTGTCTTCCGTATAGCTGACCCTTCTACCCTAAGGCCACAAAGTTGTATTGCAGTCCTCTCTCATTGACTCCTTGCTCAAAAACTCTCAATAGTTCTTCATCGTCTGTCAAGTGAAGTCCAAATTTCTTAGGCTGTAATATCAAGATGCTTTGGATTCTGTCCTTACTTAGCTTTTCCAGCTCCATCTCTCTTTATGGAGTCTCCGGGTCAAGCTGGTCTACTCAATGTTCTTCATGCTTTACTCTTTCTCACTTCTTGATCTTTGATTATCTATGTACTTCCACCCAGAATGCCCTTCTCTCTCATCTCAACTTGTTGAAGTCACATGCATCTTTCAGAAACCTTTGCAAATGCTCTTACATGACACCAACCTTGACCAGCCAAGCCGGAAATTCTCACTCCTCTAAATTTCTTCAGCATTTTGTGCCTTTCCTATGACACATATAATATATGATATTCCTAAAATACAAGTTTAAGAAAGTTTAATGCCACTTTCCTGCTTAAGAAACCAGTGCCCCCTTGTTGTGTCTAAGACGTGCTCAAAAATGCCTCTAGTTGGCATGATCCTTCACAACCTGACCCCATTTATCGCTCTAGAACAATTTCATATTACAACCCCTCATACCCCTACATTCTAACCAACCTGGTTTATCTGATGTCCCCATACCCCTGTCATTCCAAGACCTATCCCTGGGTCTTTGTGTAAGCTGTACCACACACCCAAAATTCTTTCCATTCTAAAGGCTGCCTCTTGGAACTCCTAACTTGGAACCTTCAAAGCTCAGTTCAAAGCCTTCCCTAATTCTTTCCTCCTTAGTGATGTCAAGTTCAAATGGAAGCAGGTGCTTGTGGCATATTGACTTAGAAAATCACAAATTGACATTATCTATGTTGGTTTGTATTTTTATTAATTTTGTTAAACATTCCCCAATTACATTTTAATCTGATACTGTGTCTTGTAGCTACAGATGTGAATTTGACACCTCTAAAGCTCTAGCTAATTTCACTCCAAGAAACTGCTTTACATTTGCTTTGAACATATTTAGTATTTACTTTGTCTCTATATTCTTTCCTCTAGTAGTAGAGTATAAGTTCATGAGGACAGGGCACTATTTTTATTTTTGACTTGGAATCCCCAGCACCTAGCACAGTGATTGGCATGTGGTAGGCATTTAATAAATACACAGTGAGTTGAAAGTAATCCAGAGATGCCCAAGATTGGATACCAGCTGTGTGCATGAGGACTGAGGTGAGGTGATTTGATGACTGGCCTAAGTACATGATGCAATTTTAGTGAACTAGAGGAGTCTGCTAACATCCTAAGGTTATTGTGAAATGACATTGGGTGTGAAACACCTGTACAACCCTCTCTCCATGAGTTTCTTCTCTTTAGGAATAGAAACAGACCTTGTTTGTTTTTGTATTTATCTCAGTCTCACAATGCTTACATATTTATTAGATGAGTGGGAAGAGTGATGATCAAGGTTAGCATTGGCACTGGAGAGGGGCAGTATTTCCAGTGTCAGTAGCTCTGCTGTACATACACCTCTATATGACACTTGGCCCTAGGTATGCTTTGTCTTCCTTATCTCAGTTTATACATGGAATAAATCCACTTAAAGTGTTCCTTGGGTTGATTTAAAGCAAATAGACCTTTTTAACCACACTGCAAGCCAACTCACTGAGAATCAAATTTTTTGGGTGGTGTAGTGGTGGAGAAAATTGTTTATTGCCATGAAGATGTGTACAACAATCTTATTCAACACAGCAATTTCATTATACTAATGGATATTTATAAATATCCATTGTCATTGTTCAGTCATTTCAGTTGTGTCCAACTCTTTGTGACCCCTTTTGGGGTATACTTGGTAAAGTTACTAGAGTGGTTTGCTATTTCCTTCTCTACTAGTTCATTTTACACATGAAGAATCTGAGGCAAACAGAGTTAAGGGACTTGCCCAGGATCATATAGCTGGTAAGGGTCTGAGCCTGAACTCAGGAAGATGAGTCTTCTTGACTCCAGGTCTGGTGTTCTAGCCACTGTACCACCTAGTTGCCCCAATAAAATGATATACTCTTTGTAAAGTACCTTGCTCTAATCTTATAAAAAGGAGCTTAAAAATAAAATAAAAAGGGGCTGTAGCTTCAGTTTGAGATCTTTTCATTAATTGAGGCAGTCATTAGACCCATTTTATTAGCAGATTTTCCACTTGCTAATAAACTGTTATCTTGCTTGGATAATGCATGCCTCAGTCTACCTTTGTTGAATTTTTACTTGTGACAACACATAGGTGAATGAGTTATTATTTGAGAGCAGTGGGGTGGAGGGAGGGAAGAAGGGAGAGAGAAAGAACAGTATCTGGGTAAGTGTTAGGGATACAAATGAAAGTATGGTATATCATGCCTTTCCTCAAGGATCTGGGGAAGAAGAGGAAAACAAGTTGTTATGGAAGGGGTACATACTTAGTGAGCATCGCTGGGGACATCTAGGCAGTATTGTGGAGGCTGGGAACTGAACAAATAAAGATAAAGACAAGGATAATTCTAGAAATGGAGTCCAATTTTCCATTGAAGAAGGAATGAGATGATAACCCAAATGGTGACAGAGTGACTGGAGGCATCTAGAAAATGGACACTCTATTCTCTATAAGCCAGAAAAGACACTAAGGAAGAATGTACCTTAGATGAATGATTACCATGAGGAATCAGTTGTTGGCTTTGACCAACATTACATTAGTAAGACAATAGCCAAATCATGCAGCCCCAGGTTCTCATTGTCAGGTTATTTAGAGGAAGGGAAGGACAAAAGAGAATGCCAGGGAGCAACATTAACTCGGGGAAGTACAGACCTGCAGGACAGAAGCAACTCTTGGTGGAGGTGCTGCTGATGTATGCATTTCTGCCTATAAAATGGAAGCTAGGGAATGGATCAAGCCAATATTCTAACTTGTATTGTTTTGTTGTGATTGTGGCTGTTATTTATAGTCTACTGAAAATGCAAATACAACCTTCATTTTGGAACACGTTTTTCCTAAATGGAATAAACTTTTATGTAAGTGTAGCATAATGCATTTTTGTTTTCATATTGAATTAATAGGTTTGTTTGAAGAATAGCCATTTGTAGTTTTGTAAATTTACCAGTCAAAAGTATAACATAAGTTTTTCATTTTCTTCTAACTACTGCAAAAAGTTTCTCTCTGCTGCCTCTCCTCAAGAATGATAATAGTTTTTCACAAGGTCATTCTCAGGATATTTATTTTTTATTAGTTTCCAGGCTGAGGGGGCTGCCCTTCTTGAGATAACTCTCACCTCTCAACTTAGAGACTTCCCAATGTAGTTGTATAACATCGTTAGGCTCGTCATGTGGATCAACCTGTCATTAGTTTTCTTCCAAACAACAGGCACCTGCATTTGAACCCCTTGAGTATGGAAAAGATGACCCAGTATTAATTGGTCAGAGAACAGTATGGGAACTGAAGGAAGACAATAGCTTTCTGGGTCCCCAATAATTTAAGAGATTCTTCAGGATGATGTGACTGGAAAAAATGATCTGAACATAACATGCCATGTAGCATGCAGAGTACACCTAGTAATCATAGCTTCCTAGGAAACATACTAAGTCTGAAATGTTGTCATTGGGATTATAGTGCAAGAGATTTAATTTTTAGAAAACGCAATGGAGGGAAGGAAAGCCAAGTTATAGAGACTTGGCATGCTTGGTGCCCCAGGCAAAGCCTCAGCAGGAAAAACATCAAAGACTCAGCTAAGCAGAACTGTCAGATTTCAGTGACATCAGGACAGCTGAAAAGGATCGTTAAAACTAGGGTGAATAATCAGGTAGGCTGCAAACAAGATCAATGCAAAGGAAAAAAGGGAAAAAAGGGAAAATTTGGGAACCTATGTGACATTACAGCAAAATCAGTGAAATAACCAATCATACAAATTGAACTTATGCAGTGCTTCTGGTCATTGGTATTCTGCTCAATTTCCTCTTCTCTTCTGTAACCCAGGCAACAGAAAAAGGAATGTCAAAGCCATTGTGGACTTGCATCACCAGCTCACCTTGAGATACAGGAAGACAGAGATGTGAAGGAGGAATGTTCCCTCTTTACCTCATCATTCACCAAACAAGCAGGGACCACCTGAAAGGCAAACAATTAAGGCGAAACATTTCCTAAATCTTAGAGTTCTATATAAATGTCAGTTATCATCACGACCATCATCACTGTCGCCGTCATCATCATCCCCCCCAGAAGATTCACAGGGCACTGAGAAGGGATACAGTAACAGAAAAAAGTGGATTCTGAATTCCTGAACCGTTTGAAAGGAAGGGAGTCTGTAATGTATTCAGGTTCACCCTCATTGAAGAAGGAGTGGGTGTATGGTGGTTCATGCCCCTTAAAATCTTCTAACAATGACCTTACTGTTCTTGTCAGGTGTTGGTTTATAGGAACAATTCACGAATTCTGATAAAACCCTACGTGAAAATTATTCATCTCCTGAAGAAAAAGTATTATTTGATTAGGAAAATCGGTGTGAATTCAGAACTATATAAAAATACTAATGTAAATGCTACTTATGTTGAAAAGTCCTGAATGATGATGGAGAAAATCACAAAATCATGTGTACTGGGTCCTTTACAAATTTATGATAAATAACTTCAAAATGGCCCTTCCTGCAGGCGATCCTTTCTCCCTTTCCTGGTTGGTTCACTATCTTCATAGTGGATTTTTCAAACCTTTTTATCCCTGGCCTCAAACCTCTCATGGCTCCCTCTCCCCCTATCCTTTCAGATGAGAACTTTGTCTTGGATTTTACTGAAATAAATGAGGCCATTCACTGAAAACTTCTCTCAATCTTTATCTCACATCCCTCTGACATCTTCCTCCACTGCTTCCTTCCTCACCTCTGTCTCACATGAAGAAGAGCCAAGGCTAACCCCTTTACATGTATAAATGATATCATTACAATCTGTTTTCTCTCCAGATTTTTTCATTTATCGTCCTTATTCTCTCAATAATCATCAGTCCCTAATTGTCTCTTGTCTACTTTCCTGCTGTATACAAGTATGCCTCTGTCTCCCCTAAGCCTTAAAATTTTCACTTGATTCATCTATCCTGGAATTCTGTCGTCCCACATACCTTCTTCCTTTAACGATCAAACCTCTTGATAACACTGCTCGCTATAGATGTCTCTGCTTTCCTTCCTCTCACTATTGTCTTAACATTCAGTGGTCTGGCTTTTGACCCCTTCATTCAACTTTAACCAGCTTTTCCAAAGTCATCAATGATCTCTTAATTGACAAACCTATTGTCCTATTTTCTCATTCCTCATACTTCTTGCCTTGACTTCAGCTTCTAACACTGTTCTCTTCTCCTTGATACTTTCTTTTCTCTAGGTTTTTGTAACTCTACTCTGTCTGATTCTCTTTCTACCTATCTGACCTTTTCTTCTCAATATCCTTGGCAGGATCTTCATGTCCCTTCCCACTATGATGGGCATCCCCTGGGGCTGGGACCTCTTCTCTTCTCCTTCTATACTATTTCCCTTGATCATATCAAAAGCTCCCAAGGATTCAATGGTCATATCCACGTAGATGTTTCTAATATCTATGCATCCATCCCTGACCTTTTGCTTGACTTTCAGTCCAACATCGCCATATGCCTATTGGACATTTCAGACAGGGTATAATGTAGATATCTTAAACTCAATGTATCTAAAACTGAACTCATTATCTTTTTCCCCAAATCCCCTTTTCCTCCTAAATGTCCTATGCTGTCAAGGGTATCACCATTGCCCTAGTTGCCTATTCTCAAAAACTCAATGTTATCCTTGAATGCTTATTCTTTATAACCCTCCATATCTCACCTGTTGTCAAATCCTGTCAATTTTACTGCCACAGCATCCTTTGTATATTCACTTTTCTCTCCTCTGATATTGCCACCACTGTGGGAAGGATCTTCATCATGATCCTATGATCCTGGGGTGGGAAACCTGAGGCCTCAAGGCCACCTGTGTCCTTGTAGGTCCTCGGGTGTGGCCTTTGGACTGAGTCCAAGTTTTACAGAACAAATCCTTTTATTAGGGGGTTTGTTCTATGAAGTTTAGATTCAGTCCAAGGGTCACACTTGAGGACCTAGAGAGCCACATGAGGCCTTGAGGCAGCAGGTTCCCCAACCCCTGATTAGACAATTGAAATAATGTTCTGGTTATTAAGGTTACCTTAAATCTCTCCTCATCTTCCTCTAACCTGACAAAGTGATCTTCCTAAAGTGCAGGTCTGACATACCCCTACTTAATAAACTACAGTAGCTCCCTATTACCTAAAGAGTCAAATATAAAATCTGTTGGCTTTTAAAACCCTTCATAATCAGCCCCTTACTACCTTTCCAGTTTTCTTATGCTTTACTTCTTTCCATGTACTCTATGATTCAGGGATATTGGCCTCTTTACTCTTCTTCATTTAATCATCTCCGTACATTTTCACTGGCTGTTCCTTATGCCTGGGGTTTTCTCCTCCTTTTCTTCACATCCAGGATTTTTTGGCTTCCTTCAGATCTCAATTCAGATTCCATCTACTGAAAGAAATATTTCCAATGCTAGGACCTTACCTCTGAGATTACTGCCAATCTCCTTATTGGTGTTTATTTCTACATAATTTACATATTGTCTTCTTCATTAGAACATGAGGTCAGCAGGGACAGATTTTGCCTTTCTTTGTATCACTAGTACTTTATACAGTGTATAGCACATTGTAAGTGCTTGATAAATGCTTATATTTGACTGACTGACTAGATTCTCTCTCTCCCCCTCAAGCTATCCAAAGCACAAGTAAAATCCTTTGGAAAATTAGATGGGTATTAGTTGCCTGGGGATTTGGAAATTTGATTTCTACCTTTCAGAGCATTTAGCTTTCTTTGAGATAAGATATTGTCTAGGACTTAAATGATGAGTTTCACTGACCCTGCCCTCCCAGAGGGTGAATAGTTAGGAGTGTGTTTTTCTGAAAATGAGAATCCAAGTTCTTCACCTTCAAGACATAGAAGAATTTTATTTGAGTGAAAAACTTGAAATGGATTTTGATCAGAAATTGAAATTTTTTTCATTCAACAAGCATTAAATGCTTATTATATGTCACCAGGTTCTGTGCTAAATCTTGCAGATACAAAGACAAAAGTGGAATATTCGGTGCCTGCAGGGACCTTATCTTCATGAAAAGGCCTTGAAGTTTCCAGTACATCCACATTAACTTCTACGTGACCTACTTCTAGGGTGGAATGGCTATCCACAGAGAAGTGAGGAATGATGAATGAGGAGAGAATATGAAGAAGATGAGAGAGAACTCAACTCTGCAGGGATTTGGAAATCTGGTCTTGGCTTTACATATCTCTCACACTGTGATTCTTGAAAAGAGTCAGCTTCAGCTACTTATCTTCATTTCCATTCCTACTGAATGAGAATATAAGCATTATCTTTTCCCAGGTGTAAGCTATGGGTTAACTGATTGCATTGACTTGACTATGATTAATGTGGCTTCTTTGAGGTTTGAGTTGTATTTGATTCTCTTTAGAGTGACAGAACTAATCACAAAAGTGGAACAAATGACCTTGTTCCAAAGGAAAAAAAAATCAATCTTCAGCTAGATGACCGCTCTTAAAGGTGGGAAAGCTCACCATGACTCTATGTGTCATGAATCAACCCATATAAATGCCCTCTTTTTTTTCCCCTCAATGGTCTTACATGTTGACCTTCTTTGAGTTGCATTACACAGTTTATTTTAATTCTGTGTCTTTAGTTGGAAATTCTTGTTGGAAAAAAATGAATACACCTCAATAAAAGTGGTACATATAATTTTATAGTCAGTTGTTCAGTTGATATTTTTCTTGTACACAGATGGGTCTCCTTTTTCATCCTTTTCTTTGACCACTGCCTTTTTTTTCAAGCATGAAGATCCCATTAGGCAAATAATTGCTATATTAAATTTATTGTCTTCCAGTAGGAAAATCCCATATTCAATTTTCTGTTTTTTTCTCCCAGAAAACATAATTTTTGTTACTTACCAATTTTATAATTCCAAGTTCCCTGAAGCTAAACTTTATTAACTATTTCACCATGCATCATGAAAGAATACATTCCTTGGCAAAAGAAAAGAAGATAAAAGTTTGAACATCAGCTTTGGAGATTCTCTAATAATCCTACTCTCCCTGGATAGAGCATAAAGATGATAAGATTCCTAGGGTTATTGTTATCTAAGGCACACAATAATTGTTTCCAAGAAAGGACTTAAAGAAAATACACTCTGATGACTTAATCTTTTCCTTAAGCTCTATGTGCGGAAAGTAAGGAACTCTTGAGTGTAATCCTAATTTTCAAAAATGAACAAAATAAATTAAGTTGGTACTTAGGAGGATGTTTGATTTATTGTTGTGGGTATCCCTTCTTCCCATTTAAATTGCAATCCCTCTCTACTTTCTTATCCTGTGAAAATGTTATTGATGTTTTCCCACAAACCCTCCTTAGTGCTCAATGGACTGAATGTCTTCTGATACTCTTTTAGCATTTGGATAGCACTGATATAATACTTGGGCTGTCTCTTTGTTACCTTTCATCCTTACTACATGGAAAAAAATTCACTGAATAAAATGAAGAACGATGACGTCAGTGGGAAGATGATCTTAGGAAAGTCAGGAATTTGTATTTTAAGGTCTAAACTTCTTAGCTAACTAGTTCAATATTAGGCTAAATCCATGGTCCTTGGGCAGCCATCTTTTAGACACAATAGGTAATGGATCTTGAGCCCAGAGGGATTTTAGAAGCCATTTAATCCAAATCTCTTATTTTACAGAAGAGAAAATTGAGGCAAAGGATTATGAAGGGTCATACTTAAAGTCACATAGAGTATCAAAGGCAAGAGTTGAATCCTGGTCATTTGTCTCCCATCAATGCCCTTTCCACAATACCAGTGCCTTCACAAAAGGGGTCCTGAGCTTCAATTTGCCATGAAAGTTAATGTCAATTTGCCTGAAGTCAATATGTCATCAGAGAGGAATTTTCCCCTGCTGTTTCAAGACTAAGATACCTTAGTTATCATTGTTTTTTTTTTCTCTTAACCTCTCCTATATCTATTACCAAGTTCCATTGATTCTACTTCCATAATATCATTCATATCCATTTTCTCCCTTCTGTACTTGCCTTTCCTTGTACAATATACACTCTCTGAAGGTAAGGAATGTTTCATTTTTGTCTTCACATCCTTTCGAACAAGGGCTTAATATTTGTTTGTGAAATTAAAACTGCCACCATCCAATGCTACACTCTCACTGCCAAATACCTACACCATTACAAAAGCTTCCTAACTAGTCTACTTCCAGACTCTCTCAATTCTCTCTCACACTCTTTCTAATTTGATTTTTCTTATGCACAGATCAGTCATTGTATTGCTTTCCACAAAACCTTCAGTAACTCATTATTTACCAATTGAAGCACTAAATTCTTAATTTAGCATTCAAGGATCTCCAAAATCTGGCATTTTTCTCATTTCCAACTTTATCAATCAATAGACAAATAATAATTAAGCACTATGCTAGGTATTAAGGATAGAGATGCAAAAGCTTACATTCCTCTGGGTATATATTCAGTCTTCCAGTCAGGTGGTTTCATGTCCCATATTCATCTCACATTTTCTCATTTCCATTCCTTTTGCTTGTATACTATCCTTCTGTTTCTGCCTTTTGGAATCATATGCATTCTCCAAGATCCAACCCAAATGCAATCTACTCCATGAAGTTTTCCCTGTCTCACCCTCTCCTCCACTAGCTAGAAATGATCCCTTTTGCCTTTAATTTCATGTAGTGCTTTATTTATACAGATTCCACATACACTTTTCATTCTTGTAGACTATAATTCCCTGAAGATAGGGAAGGATTCCTATTTGTCTTTGCATCCCACAGAACAGGAACTTATATATAAATATTTAAGATATTTTACCACCATGGGGTGCTGTTGCTCAGGCGCCTGTTCCTATCCAATAACAAAGACAAGCTGCTTAGCAGTTCCATGTTCCTGGGTGGTTATGTGCTTGGCGTAGCAACAGGGGATTTGGGGACAATCAACAAGCTCTCCGTAGTTCTTAGAGGACAAACTTTCTCTGCCTCTATATCTGTCCCCTTTGTGGGGGATAGCATCTATTTCATTAGTCTAAGGGTGTGGTACATGTGGATTCATCCAGTTAGATTCCTGTGGCTCTTGTCCCAACCCACCAGGAGAATTCATCAGACGCCCTTTGCTGATGAGTTTCAGTGGAGTCCAATTCTCTGAGCATTACATAATGGGGTCTCTAATACAAACATGGATTAATATATTACTCATAATTACAGAAATGTAGTGGGGGAAGGGACTAAGGGAAAATTTTCTTCAGGGAGAGCAGAGAAAAGGTTTTTAGCTTCCATTTCTGGTGAGCATCTGGAAATGGTGAGGCTGTCGCTGTCTCAGGAGAAAGGTGGTCCACTCTTCCCTTGAATTGAAAGAGGAGGGTGCATAGTCTTGCCCATTGAGGAGTTAAAGACTTTCTTTCTGAATGCTTAGAATTGGTCTTCAACCCCTTTGCTACAAAAGCAAAAAAGAAATAAGTCAAAGAGACTCAAACTGCTACTACATGGTTAGAGGAGACTACTTTTTGTAGCAAGTAATCTAAAATCTTATAGGTTAGAAAGAGGTTAGATCTCAAACCAAGCAATTTAGAGACATGGTTTGACTGCTTAGATTCAGGCTTCTACTTCACTCCATTGCAGGAATGGAACAGTTCTATTCCCAAATCAATAAGGTTCTCTGCATTAGAACTGCCTCCAGGTACTACTGCTTTTCTGTCTAGCTCTCCTTTAGACTAATAAGTTTAGGGAATATGGACCTCAGTAAACATGACCAGTTCCTTCCCCACCCCTCATCTCTCCCTCATCTAATGGTACTTCCTGGTGCCCTAGCCCCATGTTCTCTTTTCCATTCAGGGCCCTTCATCTGTGTCATTTCCCCCATATAGACCACAAGTTCTCATTTCCATTGGCTCATGCACAGTCATGACCCATTAAAGAACAACACAAAGTGTACTTATCTTGTATGATGGTTCAAAAGATCAAATATTTAAAGCTGGAAGGGAACCTAGAGATCAACTGATCCAATATCCTCATTTTATAGTTGGGTAACTATAATCCATGGAGGTTACAGTCAGGAAAGTCAACACCTTGGTCTTCTGATTTCAGATCCAAATCTCTTTCTACTGGGTTCCATCTACATTGAAAGTGTGAAAAAAATAAACTCTCTCTTATTAATTTTTATTTCTTTTAGGACTAGCGCCGTGCTTTGCACATAGAAGCTATTTAATAAATGCCTGTTGAATTTGGTTGAGAATGATCATGGCTTCTGTTGGTACACAGTCAAGATCATAAAACCCATTCAATCCTCGACTTTACCATCATCCAGTTGAGATATGGTTGACCTTTGAGCAGTCTCACAACTTTTGTGTATCTTTGGCAAGTCACCAGGGCGGGTGTTGTTGTTTGGCTATTTTCAGTCATGTCTGATTCTTTGTGAGCTCATTTGGGGTTTTCTTGGCAGAGATAGTTGTTCTCCATGGCCTTCTCCAGCTTGTTTTACAGATGAGGAAACTGAGTTAAGTTAAACAAGGTTAAGTGACTTGCCCAGGGTCGCAGAGCTAGTAAGTGTCTGAGGATGGATATGAATTCACAAAGATGACTCTTCCTGACTCTGGGCACAGCATTCTATCCACTGTGCCAAGTGCTTTCCATAATTCTTATCTCTGGTAAAAGAGAGATATGGTATGAATAATGCAAGACTCTACTGTATAAATTAGCACCTTTAGTTAACTGAAGAAGAATCAATTTATCAGTTAACTTTTGTGGCAAAATAACACAAAAATAATGTAAAATTTTCTTATCTGAGAGCAATCAATCATTCAACTAGTATCTGTAAAATGTCCACTATGTACCAGATACCATGCTAAATGGTGTGAGGATGAGGATTTTGTTGAAATATAGAACTCTAAGTTAAGGAGATTCCCTCTACCACTGCAAGTTATCATCTTCTTTGTACCTTATTGTCTTAAAGAGTTGCCTAGAACACTGAGAAGTTAGATACCTTAGCCAAGATCACACAACCGGTATGGGTCAGAGATTGGTCTTGAACCCAGGCCTTTCTGACTCCAAGATCATCTCCATTTATTATGTCATTGTCTTTTTCCAAAGGCCTGAAAGATACAATACAGAAGTGAGATAGTCTCTGACCTCAAGAAGAAGCTAACCTTCTGTTGGGATTGGGGGTAGAAGAAATGCAACATTTCCACAGATAAATAAACACAAAACATATAAAAATACACAATGATGGAGAGGGGTGACTAATAAGTGGGGGACTTTGGAAAGATCTCTTGAAGGAGGTAGAACTTGAGCTTAACTTTGAGGAGTTGGGAGTTCAATGAAGTGTTGGGGGTGAGGAAAAATACATTCTGGTCATGGAGGACAAGCTGTGTAAAGGCAAGTAGCTAGGGGATCGAATATCATGAGTAGAGAGTAGCTGCAAAGGTCAGTTTGGCTAGAATGGATCCTGTGTGAGGAAAAGTAATGTACAATAATCTTAGAAAAATAGACTGAAGTCAGATAGTAAAGGGATTTGAATGGCACTCACGAGGAATTTTTACTCTTTTCTAGAAGCAACAAGGAGACATTGAAGCTTCTAAACTGGGGGAGTGACATAGTCAAACCTGTGTTTTGGAACTATGATTTTGATAGTTTTTGGAGGATGAATTAGAGAGGAGAAAGACTAGATTTAAGGAAACCAACTAGAAGGCAATTGCAATAATGCAGGTGAGAGATGATAAGGACCTGTCTAATGCCTTTAGGGCTATTGGGTTGTCAGCAGAAATCAAAAGGAAGATGCCTTAGAGAGGACAGAGGGAGAATCACTAAGACTTGGCCACTGATTGGATGTGGGGGTTCAATGAGGGCAAAGAGGTAAGGATGACATAGGTTGTGAACCTGGGTGACCTGAGTAATGGTGATACCCTTTATAGAAGTAGGGTAGTTAGGAGGAGGGATGGATTTAGAGGAAAAGAAATTTGGGATATATTGAGTTTGAGATTTCTATGGGACAGTTAGTCTAGGCTACTAGAGAGGCAGGAATGGAATTCTGGAGAGACATGATGTCTGGATACATAGATTTGACCATCACTTGCAGAAATGTATTTGGATTTATGGCATTTGATAAACTCACCAAAGAGGGATAGTGTAAAGAGAGAAGAGGAAAGGGCCCAAGAGAGATATAACTTGGGTACCCCAAGGCATAGGGAAGTTCCCAGTCTTTTAAGTGGTAGGGCATACTAGAATCCAATGAGGCCAATAGCCAGATTCAGGTATTATATCAAGAGGTAGCAGCTGGGTAGAAGAAGGAATGGATGATGGGCATGAATTGGTCATGGTGGTTCCGAGTTACAAGATGGGGGAACAGTGGCCAATAGAGCCTATTTTCCCATGACTAAGAATAAACATGAATGATGAATGATATACACAATCTCCTGCTAGAACTGGAAGAAAACCTGGTCTGAGTAAGGAAGAGAAAGATGTCCTTTGGTTGGAACAAGGAGAGAGAAGGGGAGTCATGTGAATGAAGGTGCAGTGACATCTATAAATCCAGGAAAACTAGAAAAATTCTGATAATCCTGGAGCTAGCAAAGGGAATGGGAGTACCTGAGAGGGGTCCTCAGATCCACATGCTGGCTATTAAGGCTGAGCTGGGAGAAAACAAAATAATTAATTCCTTCCTCATCCTGTTAAATAGGAGAAGGTAATTTTCTTACCCCTACCTGAGTTTCCCCAGTTGTTACTTCTTCATTGACTCCAGTAATAGAATGTCTATTTTATATATAGGGTAAGGGAGATAAGAATGATTCTGTTTCCCACTTATTTTCCTGTAAGTTATACTATTATTTTGTCTTAATTATATACTTGCTTCATGATTTGTATTTCCCACATAGTCTGTGATGTATGCACTAGAATGCAGCCTTGAACCATATTTGCATAATTAAGATTACCTAGATCATTCCATATTGAACCTGGAGATAGCTATCAGCCCCCAAAACATTTGTAGAGTTGCAGATTATGGGATCTATTACAGATATTCATTTCATCATGGAGATAGCATAAGAGTTTGCTTAGGAAAAAAACACCTCCAATCTTCAATTTTCCCCTGTTCCTTCATTCTCAAAATAGCATGTTTCCAAATGACTTGAGCTAGGAGAATGGCAACACATTCATTTATGACAGAAATGGATCTTCTGAAAGTCACAGATAGTTAAATGATGCTTAAGTGATTTCTATTATTTGGTGAACTGATGGCAATTAAAATAAAATTGAAACATGACTTGTATGGGGGTTAGTCTTGTCTTCAAAAGTAACTGGTAAAAGAAACAAAGTGTTTTCTCTGACTGGCTAAAAATATCTTAGTTTATTTAAAAAGTTAATTTCTTTTCATCACTTATTGCTTTGTTATACTTGCTTTTGCACAGTGTGACATGGTGGAGAGAGGGCTAAAATTAGAAACAGGAAGATCTTGGTTCAAGTACAGATTCCTCTGACACATACTGGCTTGGGGATCATAGGCAAATTCTGTAACCTTTCAGTGTTCCCAACCTACTTTCTAAAACTCTTCAGTTGCAGACCAGTTGCCGTACCAAATTAGTAGAAGGCATTTCCACGTTGGAAATTCTGCACAGTGATGGACTGAACCATGCAAATTTCCTCCAATAAATAAAGCAATATTGCCTTTTACCAGTTATTCGTTTTATTCTTTGGTTCTGATTTTACCATATTATAATGTGATGTCTAGTTTTCAAATATGGAAAGGAATCTGGATAACATTCAGATGAAAAACTGTTTGTATCTCACGTATCTCTCCAAAGGCCATTATTATTCATAGAAACCAAGCTATTTTCTGTTAAAAAAGAAAAAGTTGTCTTTCCCAAAAACAAAAACAAATTATCCTGATTGTATTTCTTCTATGATTAAAAATATGAATAAATATTGAGTTGTATCTAGACTTGCCTATCCAAACATAGGCTATGGTGGTTTTTTATTTGTTTGTTTGACTAAGAAATTCTGTCATTTTTCAGGGTTTTTTTTTCAATTAGAATCCTTTTTGTTGGGGGGAACCAAATGGTAATTAAATATTCCACAAAAGACATAGCACTAAAAGTAAAATATTAAATTGATTTTAAAACGTATTCAGTGAATTTGAATCTCATACTGTGATTACCAAGTTCTTGGAACCATTTTTAAATGGTTTGTTGTTCAGTCATTTCAGTAGTGTCCAGCCCTTAGTGACCCTATTAGGAGATTTCTTGGCAAAGATACTGGGGTGATTGCCATTTATTTCTCTTGCTCATTTTACAGATGAGAAAACTGAAGCAAAAGGGGTTAAATGACTTGCCCAAGGTAACACAACTAGTAAGTTTTGGAGGCTAGATTTGACCTCAGGTCTTTCTGATGGTAGGCTCAGTTGTCTATCCACTACACCAACTACTTGCTCATTTTAAGTGGTTTACATTTACTAAAAATCAGTTTGAAAATATTTATTTTTTTGGTAAACAGATTTGCTTGTTTGCTTTAATAAATTCAACTTAGAAATGCACAACTCCTTTGTGACAGTGAGAAGAGAAAGAAGGTAGTAAAACAATCTAAAGTTGTATTACATGCCAATTTCCCTCAAATGTGGTTCAAATAGGCATAATTTTTTCAAAAACCTTTATAATGTGTAAGCACTGCTTTTCAAGTCCATCATCCTACCAGAAGAACCAATCTACATGATGGAACTCTAATAATTTGTTTTCATTTTTATGAAATACCAACATTAAAAAAAATTAAGGAAGTCATCAATCATCCTTTGGATTATTTAAAAAGCAGTCTAGCAAAACAGTGAAAATGTATTTAATATATAACAATGATTGTGTTTTTTGTGAATGAGTGAAAGAGTCAGTCCTACAGAATGCATCTATGAGACATTTACAATAGAATCATAAAGCTGGATGGCCAAACCAACTCAGAGAATCCTAGATTTTCAGGACTGGAAAGACCTTTAGGGGCATCTCTAATCCAGTCCTTGCCTGAGCAGGAATCTCCCCAGCAGTATTCTAGATAAAAGATCATCTAAGCTCTGTTTGAATACCTCCAGTGACTGGGAATTCATTATCTCCCAAAGTCACTTATTCAATGTTTGAACAGTTCTAATTTTTTAGGAAATTTACTCTTAAATTGAAAAGAAATCTCCTTCTCTACAACATCTTGTCATCTGGGGCAATCAAAATAAGTTTCTCATTACTTCCACTTGATAACTCAGATACTTGAAGACTTAACACTTCTGTCTTCTGTTCTCAAGTTGTCCCTTTTTTAAGCTAAATATACCTAGTATCTTCCATCAACCCTTGTATGGTATGGTTCCTTTTTGCCCTGGTTGCCCTCTTCTGGCTAAACTAGAACTTGGCAATGTCCTCCCTGACATGAGAAGCCCAGAACTGAACACATTATACTAGATATGGTCTCTCTAGGACAGAATATAATATCATCTCCCTTATTCTTCCACTCAGTACTAAGATAGTATCAGTTTTTTGGGGAAGCTATGTTATACTGTTCATTCATATTAAATCTGAGGTCTGCTAAGAGAGCCAGGTCTTTCTCACATGAAACACTTAGTAGCTATGCCTCCCTTTTACTTCCATATTTTTACCCATCTAGGCTTTTTAAAAAATATCTATGTAAAACTATAATGTATTCCTAAAATTTAGTAACCATAATTATTATAAACTTAGCAACACTCTCATCTCATACATTTTAATATGCCTGTTAGGTGCTCTATCCAATACTAGGAATCTCCCTGGGTATCAAGTAACTTGCCTGTGTCTGTCAAGAGATTAGGTCGTTCGTTACCAGTGACCTCAGCTCTAATTCTTCATGGGTGGTTCAAAGGAGCTATATAGTTTTCAGAAGCAATATGTCTTGGTGGATAGAGAGTCACACTTGCAGTTAATGAAACTTGGATTCAAATCCACCTTTGGTACTTACATGGGCAAGTAATGAAAGCTTTCTGAAAGTGAGTCCTCATTTATAAAGCAAGGCATTTGGACCATATGGCCCCTCAAGTCATTTTCAGTTCTAAATTGATGATCTCATAGTTGATGGATGTCTTTTTGCATTTCCATCAGTAAGATCATTCAGCTTGTTGCCCCCACCTCTTTATACTGTCTTTATTATGCCACAGAATGCCCTTCATTACCATACCAAGTCATGAATTTAGACTTTTGACATAGCATAGCTGCCTCAGATTCGAGATATTTTGTGAGCACTCTTCCAACCATGGCTCACAAGCCCCTACCAATAAGTGAGTGTGTGCATGTGTTTTACGAGTCAGGCAAATGATGCATAGAACAAAAGAAAGTCATCAGTTATTATGATGACTTGGTCTAGACCTAATTATGATCTATTTAGAGAGAACACTTGGGGAGACAATTCCCTATATCAGGGGTGGGGAACCTGCAATCTTGGGTCCAGATGTGGTCCTCGAGGTCCTCAAGTATGACCCTTATCCACAGAACCAAAGAGCTTCACTTGAGGACCTAGAGGGCCACATGTGGCCTAAAAGCCACAAGTTCCCCACACCTGCCCTATACCAATGAAGATCAGAAACTATTTTCTAACTATAGTCTTAGAAGAGTTTCTTGGAGTTCTGGGCTGTTAAACGATTTGCCCAAGATTGTAATGTAAATTAAATAACTAAGAACATTTTCTCTAATAAATTTTGAACTTATTCTCCCATAAATACATATTGTAGCTGGGCATGATTAGTCCATGCCTATAATCCTGGCTTCCAGGGAGATTGTAGGAGTGGATTGTGTGAGCTCAGGAGAACTGAGCTGCTGTGGGCTAAGCCAGTCAGGTGTCCACACTAGGATTGGCACCAATATGGGGATCCCCTGGGTGTGTCAGGGAGGGTGACCCTAAGGAAAGATGAACCAGTCCAGGTTAGAAATGAATCAAGTCAGAGCTCTGGTGCTGATTGATGGTGAGATCCAGGCCCTTGAGTGTCTATTTCACTTCTTGCCTGGGTGAATTAGGAGACCTAGTCTTGACAAAACAAAACAAAACCCCAAAACATATATGTATATTCAATGGAAGAGTAAAGCTTCACACAGAAATTACACGTGGGATGTCTGTGCATGGGAAACATGTGTGCATCCATGTATAAAGGGAGACATGTATGAAAAATGTATGACCACAGTACACACACGGAGGGACAAGTCATCCCTTCAATATTGTAAAATGGCCAAGTTCTACTGATCTTATTCTGCTCTGAGCTTGGTTTTCCTCTTCACCGCTCCCCACCAGGCTCTGTCCTCAGACTCAGTATTTTTTGGATCACTGAGTTCTTTATGCGACCTTCACTATGGATGCTCTGCTTATCGCTCTTTCCCCAGTTCTTAGTCACTTCTGAGCTCATTGTTGGTTGTTGTGGTTAATAAGCCTCTTCCCTGTGGAGGAATAAATACAGGGCTTTTGGTCTGTTTTGTCAGCCAATTCTCAGCTTAGAATTTGCTTCATCTATAGTCCTCAGATAAGATAGTAATTTCAAACTTGCCTGCTGCTATGTCTTTCATCTACCTCTGCTGGAGGTACTGTCCCTCAATCAGGACTCTCAGTGTTAGTCTTTTTCAGTTATGTCTGACTCTTAGTGAACCCATTTGGGGTTTTCTTGGCAAAGGTACTGGAGTAGTCTGCCATTTCCTTCTCTAACTCATTTTACAGATGAGGAACCCGAGGTCAATAGCCTTAAGTGACTTGCCCAGGGTCACACAGTTATAAGTGTCTGATCTTCCTGATTCTAGGCTCAGTGTTCTACCCACTGTGCCAACTAGCTTCCCCCCAGTTTCCTTGGAAATCTATGTATTTTATTTTGAGTATTTAAGGATATTATTGGAAGAAGAGGGACCATAGGCTTCACTGGATTGCCAAAAGGGTCCATGACAAAAAAAAATTAAGAACCCTTGGATTAGATGTTCTCTAAACTACCTTTCAGTGCTAACTAATGTTCTCTCATCCTTTGCTATGGGTTCTAGGTAGTTGATAGAGAATGTGAAATATCTGGAACAGACCGGACAACAAAAGGGGTGCATGATGCAAACAAATTTGAAGACTCCTGAGGCAAGCCTTTGCATTCCTACAGGTTAAGATCTTTTATTAGATGCACCAAGCCCATTATAGAGGTAAATTACTTTAATTTCTAATTTCTTATACATAAGAAAAGTGAGTATTCTAACACATAGTTCTCCACTCTATTAAATTCTTTACAAGTTGTACTAGCTAGTTAAGAATGTAAACAAATATTTTCAAGTGATCTATTTCTTTATGGCAAGGAAATAAGTTTTGTGCTAGTTTATTTATCTTTCTTGAATCCCAACACAGTCATAGATTCATAGAATATTAGGATAGGAAGTATTTTAGAGATAAAACTAGCTTATTCTGCCATGTTCCTCTATCGCTGCCAAAAGTCTCTCATCTTAGGAATTCTCGGAGATTTATTTGGAGTCTCATACAATTCCCAGAGATGCCTAATAAAGGAACTTGTTCATATACATCAAATATTATACATGAACTTACACATCTCTATTTTGCCTTCTTTTGAAGTTTATGACTTTAAAAGTTGAGCTGTCTATTCTTTCCAGTGCATTTAAAAGAAATCTTCAGTGATGGCTTTTCTTACCCAAGTATTTGCATATGACTTCTCACTAGCAGAGATTGATTACTCAGTTCTCCTTGCCTGCTTTGAGGGAGGAGTTGGTGAGAGCTGGAGAGGAGAGATCCTGTTCTGGCTTCTTGCTTTGACAGAGAAGAAAAATGGTTCCAAATTCTCTTCAGGTCTCTGAAGGGAGAGAAAGACTCTGGGAAGAAGCCAACATGTAGAAGATCTGGCGCTTCAATCACATTTTTATTCCCAGCTTACTGCACTAGAGACTTTGGGAAATTTCCTCTTGGTGAGAATTGAGACTTTCTTGGTGGAGGTGAATTTTCTCTTTCCTAACAGGAGATCTCATTTACTCTATGTATCATCTGGTATATAGTCTCCTATCTATACTTTCTCAGTTTCCTGGCTTGCTGTTGATTTGGTTGTTGCCGTTCAGTTATTGTTTTTCAGATATATCTGACTTTCCATGATCTCTTTGGAGGTTTTCTTGGCAAAGATCCTAAAGTGGTTCACCATTTCCTTCTCCAGTTTATTTTAGAGATGAGAAAACAAGGCAAAAAGGGTGAGGTGACTCGCCTAGGGTCACACAGGTAGTAAGTGTCTGAAGTCAGATTTGAACTCAGAAAGATGAGTTTTCCTTACTCTAGGTCCAACACTCTATCCACTTTACCACCTAGCTGACCCATTGATATTGATAAATAGAGTTTTTTTTTTTCTTGAAACACACATCTCCCCCCCCACACACATACACATATACATCCTTACATGGACAAAAGCAACTTATATGGTGTGATATCAGCACCACTTATCATCATCCTGTTTACCCTCATCTAAAGGCTCTCTAACTTATCAATGTCCTTCCTAAAATGTGGAGCCAAAACCTTCAGCAAGGGTCAGCCGGAAAAGATTACATGGCATCACTATTACTTCTCTTGTCCTGGACACTAAACCTCTAATTTCAACCTAAAATCAACCTCTGGTTTCTGTATCATACTTTTGAGTCTTATGAGCTTAAAGTACACTAACACTCCCAGATCATTTCTAGATTAGAGTTTAGCTGTTCCCTCTCTATATATTATATTATTTTTTAAATTTAAGGGTAAAATTTTAAATTTATTACTATTAAATTTCATCTTGGGATCATATTTTTAATATAGAAGGGATCCAAGAGGTTATAGAGTTCAATTCTCTCATTTTACAAATGTAGAAATTCCAGCCCAGAAAGGTTAAAGGATTTGCCCAAGGTCACACATGCAGTAAGAGACAGTATCAATGTTCAAAATCAAGAACTTTGACTTCAAATTCAATGCTCTTATTAGGTTGTATCAAATGTTGGAGCTTGTGAATGTATTTTTTGGATCCTGACTATGTAATTAAGTAAAGAATACTCAACAGGGAAATAGTATTTGTTCAGTTGATTGAAGAGTTCTTGCCTCCATATTTGACACTGAAGGGTACCTGGTCAGCCACAGGTCAGGCTTCCAGAACCCTGGTTCCCTGTGTGCTGGGCAACTAGGAAGCTATATCTATAAATTGAGCTTTAGTCCTCTGGAACAAAAAGTGTTGAAGACAGTTTTATTGTTTTTTAGTGAAAAACTAGATTGTCCAATGTGTTAGGAACCTTAGTAGATATTGATTTTACCAGTGGGATGTAGGTGGAGGGATGGTGATCTGGCAGACTTTCTCCTTGTCTATGGGTCCTCTTGGGACTTCCAAATACCTGCACTGCCTCGTTCCTTTGGTACCTCATCTGGGTTTTGTGAGTGTTCTGATGTATAATCTTCCTGAGGTGGGCAGAAACAGGCCTGACTGACTGCAGCTTTAACCATAGTTTATCCCTAGCCTTCCCAAGAATTATGCTGTCCCTGTACCTAAGGTTGCATCCAGTCTGGAAGAGTAGAATGTTACCACTGGACACTCTTACCTCCTTATCCTCTCAACCCCTGGTTCCTGGTGAGACTGACCTATTAGAGACATGTAGTTTCCCTTCCCTCTCCCCACCCCCTAGTGAAGGACCACAGAAGGGAGAAAGCACCATCTAGATGTTGGCACTTGGGTCAATGTTCTCTTGTTATAGTGGCCAAGATGGAAAATGAGATCAGGAAAAGGTTGATAGGCTGAGGGAAGTGAAAGAACAGGTAATTATATTCAGAAAAAGGAATGGAAGAATTCAAGATTTTAGAAGCATAACCATTTCTAATGATGAGGTGTAGATTATGCTCAACCTAGTAGGTGGCAGAAATAGAATGAAGGTCTTTATCTTAGAAGGTGAGAAGCTCAAGGGATTGTGCGAAAAGTGTTAGAAGGATCATCGATATGGTTATTGAAGTATCTAGGAATGATGGCAGGTGAAAAGGAAAAGGGGAATTCTAGACCAATTGCCAAAGGGAGAAAAGAGGAAGAATGCCCAGGAGAGTGTAGATGATAATGAATAGAATCAGGAGAGGGTGGGAGAATTGCTGTCATGAACTTCAAGAAAAGGCTGGTGAGTCATGGTGGCAGAGAACGAGTTGAAGAGAATCTCTAGAGAAGTGAGTATGGATCAGTTCCTCTCCTAGAGCCTTACAGACTGGGGAGTTAGACAAGAAACAGGAAGCAATACCATAGACAGTACTAGGTAGATGCCAGTGAGAACCCCGCTGCCCTAAAGTATCTTTTTCATTAGTCTGTCATTGACACCTCAAATTCCAGGACTTCCTCTGTTTTCCAAGACGGATAGCAGAATAAGGAAATTATTAGCTCTTAAAACTTTATTGAGCTAGCCAACATGGCAGACTAGAAGGAAGCACTATCCACAACTCTCAAAAACACCTTTAAAATGCATCAGACCAAGTCCTGTTGGAGAAATTAAAAAAAAGTCACGTTAATCTTCTCTGTAGCCCAGGTCAGCAAGAGAGACCAATAGATATTTGGACACTGGGGACAGAATAGCATCAGGAGCACATGGCACCCAGAGAAATGCTGTGCATCAGGGCAAAGGGACATCCCACACCTATACTTGGACATCCATAGATCCACACCAGGGCAATGAGATGGGGACAAGATGCCAACTGGCAGTTTTGTCACCTACTATCCAATCCTGGGTCACAGATTCAGGGTGGATTGAGAAGGAGACTTGCACAGAGCCCAGTGTTGAGGCAGAGTTGCCTTTCCCAGGTAGGGGAGGTCCCAGGTGAGATACCAAAAAAGAGAAAGTTCAGAAGTCAGTGGTAGCAGCAGTGTGGCTCAGATCCTAGGCACATAGGCTTGAAAGTTGTCACTGATGACAAATGCTTATTTTGTATAATCTCTAGCTGTATTCCATTTAAATGTTGTACACATGATCCAGCAACATTGGCTTTCTTGTGATTCTTTACACACAGCCTTCCGCCTCCTCACTCTGGTGCCTTTTCACTGACTCATCCTCCATCTGTGGAATCCTCTCTTCCTCACCTCCACTTCCTGGCTTTCTTCAGGTCAGCTGAAATCCCACCTTTTGCAAGAAGCCATTCCAGGGGGCCCCCACCCCTAAGTGCTTTTTCTTCTTTTATTACCTTCAGTTACATTGTATGTATTTCCCATGCACCTGGTTGTTTGCATAATGCCTTTCCCATTAGAATATGAGCTCCTTGAAAGTAAGCACTGTGTTTTTGCCTTTCTTTGGATCTTTAGCACTTTTCGCATTGCTTAGTGCATAGAGAGTGGGGGACAAATATTTGTTGACTGACTCACTCTCTTTATGCTCCATCAGCCCCAGTATTTCCTCTATCCTTAAATAGATTAGATTTTAGTTTATTAGATTATAAACTCAGTGACAATAAGGACAGTAAGTTTTTTTCCTGTGTAACCCCAATGCCCACGAAACTGCCATTCTCTTAATAGATGCTCAATGAATACTTGTTGCCTTCACTCAACTGATTGTGCAAATACACCTGAGAACTATGCCACATCTAGTCAAGTGGGGATTCAAAATGGTTTGAGGATGGTGATTTCCACAATCACATCTTCTTGCTTCCTGAAATAGCTTTCTTCATTTTTCCTTTGAGTGTGATGCCGATTCTGCAAACTCTTCCTTTAATCCATCACCCACAATGTTCTTCTTTAGTCTTAGAAAATAACTCTTATACCTGCTCCCTACCATCTCAGTGAATAGTGTAGATGTGGAGTGTAATCCAGAAATGGTGGTACCATTCTGAATGGAAAACATTATATAAACCCCCTGCTGATGAGTGCACATAATTGTCTATCTCAATGCTAGTCACTTGCTCAGAGAAACTGACTTTGGATAAGGCATCCCAAAAGGTATTTGGCACATTTTTTTCATTTTCTTTAAAAATGGGGTGCTTATAATGTAATGGTAAAGCCATCACACAATAATGGAAATTTCTTTGTGAGGGTTTCATCTCTAATAATAATAATCCTCTTTTTTTAAATAACTGCGATCAGCATTGTAGAGAAACTCCTAGACATTCAAAGATCTGAATAAATTAGACTGCACTGGAATAACAATCCTTAGAACAATGAAAGATTATCAAAAATTTCTCCCCATTCATCAAATACACAGACAATCATCCTCCTTTCCCAATGCTTTCAATTCTGGCTATAGTGCTATTGCAACATCTGAAACTTTTTACCCTTTGGCAGGCATTCCTGGTGACCCAGATCCTTCCATCAACCTGTTCTGGGAAGCCTAGCCCTCTCCAGTAAGTTTGAATATGCATCAGCTGGTTATACCTCCACATTGAGGAGGAGGGACTCCATTAGCAGAAGGTTTAAAGATATAATTTAGGAAAACATCCTCAATGTTTCTTTTCAGATTTCTTGATAAATTCCAGGTGATGAGCATTTTAGGTTTCACATGTGACATGTTTTGGAGGTGGGAAGGGTAGAGATGGATTGACACTAAATTCTCTCAATGACCCAGTCAACAACAATCCCCTAGCCCTAGAAGAACTGAGCTTTTCAAGTTTATACAGTCCAAGAGCCCAGATGACTATAGAACAACCAAATGGGTTTTCTTACTTTCCTTCCTCTATGACATTCTATCTCTTGTCTTCATGTGTTTGCAATGGCTGTTTAAAAGCACTGGGTTTGGAGTCAGGAAGATCTGAATTCAAATCCTGCTTCAGATGCTTAATTGGCTATGTTACCCTGGAGAAGTCGCTTAAACTCTCAGTCCCAGTTTCCTTATCTGTAAAATGGGGATGGCAATAGTATCTACTTCACAAAGTTGGGGTAAGGATCAAATGAGATTACATAAACACACTGCTTCATAAACAGTGCAATGCTATATAAATGCCAGCTACTATATTATAATACCTGGAATGCATTCTCTTGCGATCTCCATTTTTGGGGTCCTTAGTATCCTTCAAAATTCAGCTTAAGTATCATCTCCTAACATGAAATCTTTCTTGACCCTTTGTCTGGAAATGCCCATCTCTTACTTTATATTTACTTTATATCATTGTTGTTGTTGATAACTTTATAGGAGTTCCCAATACTGGCAAAATTACGTCTGGAGTTTATGTGTGTGTGTAAATGTATGGATATATACACACATACATATATTATACACACATAGATAAATGTGTGCATATGTATATACACATACATATATTACACACTCACATATAAACATATGTATGTGTGTGCACTATATAGATATATCTTACACACACATATATAAAAATATGTATATATGTGTGTACGGACACATCCTTTATTTATGTGTGTATATTTTTGTTGCCTCACAATATCAACTCCTTGAGGGCAGGGATAGCTTTGCCTTTGTCTTTGTATCCTCAGCTTCTTGCAATAAATATTTGTTGATTGATATTAGAAAGCAGCTGTAGAGAATTCCTTATCATGTGACCACAAAATGGCAGACTAGCGATTTTCTCCAATTCCCACAAGTTCTCAAACCTCTCCAAAAGAGGAATTATGCACAAGAAATAAAGTAATTTCAGCTCTCTCAACAGTTTAGGACATTAAGAACCCAAACAAGGTAAAATCTTGATGAAATAACAGCAAAAACGATTCCTAACCTTAATGTGCTCATTTAGGACCTCATGTCCACCCCAGAAGCAGGGCTGCACTTGCTTCTCCAGAGACTTGCATCAGAATCGACCCACATTCTGACTCCCTCTTCCTCCCCTAGTGCTTTAGAGATCCAAATAGCAGAAATCTACTCAGGTTGTGATAGCAACAGTGTGACATTGCTCTATGCCACAAGAGAACTTGGCCAATGACTTGCGTATGATTGTGTGGCACTGCACTAAGCCTGAAGGAAAGGACCCCATATCCAGCTGCAGCCAATTATGTACCCCAATAGATAATATGAGACACAAACCCATAGTCCTGGTGTACTGTGGATTACCCAATTGGAAGACAGTCAGAAAGTGAGGAAGAAAGGAATTTTTTTAAAAAATGAATGAAACAACCAAAGCTCTCAGGAGGAAAAAAACTCAAAGACCTTGAGTCAGCAGATAATCAATAGGGAAGATAAAAATAACATATGGAAAAATTCAAACAGATTTAAGTAAAAGAGTTTGGTATCTATCAATAAACATTACAGGAAAAATAAAAATGAATCAACACTCAATGAGGCAGAGAGCTGTGTAGATTCCCAAGAGGGTTGGAACCAATCAAGATGTTCCTGAATGGTTGTGAAAGCAGAATATATAGCCCATACAGGAGAAGTAATTGACAGATTAGGAAAAAAAACTTGAATCCAATATAGCAAGTCTCACTCAAGAAATAAAAGAGAGTGTAACTGATTGGGAATGCAAATACATGGAGGTGAGTGACAATCTGGAAGAAGAGAAGCAAAAGTAATAACATCCAAAGAACAACCACATGCAAAAAAAAAAATATCCACAGAAAATGTTGCAAAATTTTGTTCTGAGATTCCCTATTACTAACCTAAGCTTATTCAAAACCCAACAGCAGTGCCAATTTTACTTTCTCTTCCTAGCCCAGAATGTGGTAACCATTGTTAATTGCTTGCATTTCTTTTTTGAAAACTGCTCTTCATATCCATATACCCACAGAATAGTTCTTTTATATCAGTTTCCTAATTATTTTAGATATCAGATGTTTGTAAAAAAAATTTTCTATAAAGTTTTATACAAATTAACTATTTAATTTTTAGTTTTGTCAGAATTGATTTCCTTACGGAACACCTTTTCAATTTTATGTAATCAAAATTGTTCATTTTTTTTGTTTGGTCTGGAACTCTTCCCTTAAGCCTAGTTATGAAATCTACCTCTATTCTTCTTTCTTTAATTTGTTTATGACATAACCTTTTGAAAAATCTAGGTCATATATTTACTTGAAGGTTGTTTTGCTATATTGCATGAGATGTTGATCTAAACCTAATTTTTGCCAGACTTTTCCAAATTTTCTCAGAATTTATTTTTGTCTTTGGTCTCTTGACCAAGACCTCTGGATCAAAGAGAGTGATCAATTCAGTCACTTTTTCTTTTCAAAATTTCAATTTATTTTACAAGAAGTTTGGACCAACTCACAACTATACCAATAATGTATTAGTATGCCTATTTTCCTGTACTGTTTTAACCCTGAATTTTTTCATTTGTTATTTTCCTGACAACCACTTTAGCTTCCTCCTTCGATACCATCATCTGACTTGGTTGACCCAATACTAAAGCTTTGCCTGCATGCTTTGCTGAAGATGAAGTCACACTCTTGTGTGTAAGAAAGTGGGCATCAGCAGAAATACAGGATTCAATTTCTAGGGTTGACTTTTGTAACTAGAGGAGAAGATAAAGGGGAGAGATCAAGAGTGGAAAAAAATGTGATCGAGAATGGGAAGCTGGGAGAATAAAGACAGACAGTGGAGGTAACAATATGAAACCAACCTAGATAATATGAAAAATGGTATTATAGTCAGGTGGATATGTGTAGGAGAAATCTTCATATTATACGTAATCTCTAAGGTTCTGAAAAATGCAAATTTTCTATGTCATACAAGGAATAGAGTAAAGCCTATACTGTATCTGGTGTGAGTTCTAGGTAGGGAAGATGGGTACGTGATATAAAAGAATGACACAATCTTAGATTTTGGCTTGAAAGGGACTTTAGAGGTCATCTAAAGGTGAACTTGAACCCTTCATTTTAGAGATGAGGAAACTGAGGCACTGAGATGTTAGGTGACTTGACAGGAGTCATTCACCTGGCTGTGGGCTTTGAATCCAAGTCTTACTGGTTCTAAGTCCTGTGCTCTATTCATTGTTTTCATAAATCACATGTGAAATCAGTTTTATTACTTTATAGTCATATTTCAGATATGACACTTCAAATTTTAACAAAGTCCTTGAGCTTTGAGCAAATTTTCCAATCTTCCACTTGTACTTGGGAAAAGAAAAGAAAAGAAAAAAGAAAACAGAAAACTTGGCAAAATTACTAAAGCCTGTTTCATAAGAAATGAACTACAATTTTGACAATTCAAATTACTTTCTTCATTTTGCTGAAGATTGAGAATGCCATTGCTCTCATTTAATCTGGAAGAATTCTCTGTGTGTTCCAATTGAGAAGCAGTTCTAATATATTTTTTGGTAATGATACATGCAATCATAGTGGAGTCACTCTAAGCCTCTGGAATTTTTCTTGACAATAAATCCATATCTTCTGAAGGCATAGGTGCAATTCAAGATAGTTTCAATACTTCCTATTAAACAGTTTAAAATAAACTAGCATTTTTCAGTTCCAAAAATTTTCATTTCCTTTATAAGGTTTTACTTATAAAAATGTCATTAGTTGTATGACTAGTTAGTAAAAAACAAAAACAAATTCTACTTGAACAAGTAAGTGATATATTTTACAAGTGAATCTAACTTATCCCAAAAAAACACATTACCCAAAAGTTGAATGTAAATGGCATTTTTGTAGAGACAAGAGTAATATAAAAATAAGTGTGCTTAATGTCACAGGGAAACTGACCTAGAACTAAAAATTGTCCATAAGGAAGAGCATTCATATAGAAGTAATTACGTTTCTATGGGAATGATTCTCTAGCCTGACAAGATCACATTGAGTTTGATAGAAGACAGGGCCAGTGCTGAGTAAAATTATGAAATAAACCAAATTTTGGTGTCCTCAGACTTCTTTTTGTATCCATTCTCTTTTTGTGAGTGGCAATCTTTCTTGTATACCCTCTATGCTCTTTCCTTCCTTCATCTTTACCTTAATAAGAATTTTCTCTCAGGAAATAATTTGCTAATTTTCAATACAGTGTTGCATCTCCGTTGAACTACTTGCCCACAGAATTGACAGATTGGGTTCCCAGTGAAATTAATAATTACTGTTCCCCTCAGGGTCTTAGAGAAAACTCATGGGTTGGGATTTTAATATTGTCATCACTCCCAAGTCCCATCTTATATGTTTCCTATTACCAATTAATAAATAGAATTTTTTAGCTTATAGGAAAGGACATTTTCTAAGAAAGACTAGCAAGGACAGTTGTCTATTGCAAGAAAGAAAACCATCTCAAACTTGAGGCACACTCTCATGGCATGTACCCAGTTCCTAGGGAGAGTGGATTCAAACTTAGAAAGCACATGTGGCCAAAAGATAAACACATCTCCCAGTTACTGGAAGTCGTGTTCTCCTTTCACGGAGATCTCATGAAGTTCGGACAATTGGAACAGGCTTGTTGCTCTTCTTTTTTGGTCCTGGCTACTTTCCCTTTCAGGGCTCTCCAGTAGTTCTGCTTGTACATTCTACAGAAACACTGCACACAAGTCCAGGGTGGAGGAGGGTGGCATTCTCTCCCATTGGTCAACGCTATTGAGGGGTTCAGCTGACCTCCCTTCTTGACTTTAAAAACTATCTCATTTGTTTAAGGATGGAGTGGGAGGAAGGAATTCTCAAGCTGATTGAAGATAAGGAAATTTTCTCTTCATAGATTTCAAATCTCTAAAAAGATCTCTACATTTGTAAATTCAATTTTCCTCAGCGTTAAAATGAGGAGTATTCTTCTTTTTCCTTTGCATGGGTAGAGAGTGACTTTACACATACACAGGCTGCCCTGAGACCCAAAAGGAGGCAGAATGCATGTGAGGAGGGGTGAAGCTGGGTAGCTGATCCTTTCCAAGTTTGGGTAGTGGATTCATTATCTCTTGGAATCTATTCTTGAAGGAGATTAGGTAGGGGGATGTTTCATGTACTAGGAAGAATTTTCCTGCCTTGTATTGCTGACAAGGCATAACATTATAAAGATAACTTTGAAAGCCTTAAAAACTCAGATCAATGCAGTGGTCAGTCTTGATTATAGAGTTCTGATATTAAGGGTGCTACCCACCTCCTGAAAGAGATGGATGCAAGGTGTAGAATAAAACATAATATTTTTGGACCTGGCTACTAAGGAAATTTCTTTTGCTTAATGGTCAGTATTTGCTGGGGCAGTTAGGTGGTGCAGTGGATAGAGCACCAGTGCAGGAGTCAGGAGGATCTGAGTTCAAATCTCACCTCAGACACTTGGCACTCACTAGTTGTGTGACCTGGGGTAGATCGCTTAACCCTAATTGCCTCATCCTGGGTCATCTCCAGTTATCCTGATGAATATCTGGTCTCTGGATTCAGATAGTTCTGGAGGAGAAGTGAGGCTGGTGACCTGCACAGCCCTCCTTCACTCAAAACAAAGTCAAGTTTAAGTCATGCCACTATTTCTCTGGTGGCACGGTCTTCTTCGGCAACAAATAATGAATGTACACATAATATTTGTTACAAAGATTCTGTTTTGTTTTTTCTTTTTCTCTCTGGGGAGGGGTATAAGGAAGGAGGGAAAGTAAATGCTTGCCAATTAGAATAATTAAATTAAATTAAACAAAAAGAAATACAGCTGGTAAGGCCCCTTCTGGGCTTAATAAGTCACTTTCCAGGGAGGATAGACCTCACTCCATGTGATTTGTAGAATGCAGGGCCTAGTGGATAGAGACAGACTAGATTTAGATAGCTTGGCATTTGGATCCTATGGCAGACACCTACTAGTTGACCTTGGGTCAGACACTTAACCCCTATGAGCCACCAGTTTCCTCATCAGAAAAATGAGGGAGAAATCATTCCTGTCTTTACCAGTGGACAGTCTGGTTGTTGTGAGTCTCACATGAGATCATGCAAGTAGAAGATTCTACAAACTTTAAAGATTTATGTAAATGGAAGGTTTTGTAATGAAGAAGAGAGAAAGTTGTTTTTACCTCCTCTGCACTGTTCCGCTCAGCCACCCCATTTCCGGCCAAATGTTAATAAGGAGTCTTGACTATATCAAAATGTCAGCTGTTTTTGCATGTTTTGATAAGATCATATTTATTTGGATGTGTGGTTGGTAATCAAATTTAGTAAAGCAATCAAGACTTGTGATCTGAGATTGATTTCAGACTCTGGGGTCCGAATCGGTCTTTTCCCCCTCTTTTCAGATCTGAATTATGGTAACGATGCCTCTTCTGAGACAGGGTTTATGAGAAAACGAGCTTCTCAGAGAGCAGTCTGCAAACATTCTAGGCTAATAACACATTATTCATCTCAGTTTTCCATCGCAAATGTTGCAGAGGTTAGGACCTTGGTTGTGTTGTATTTTTAACTGATGCCTACTACAGTGTTCACATACATATTTCCAACTGAAAACAGAATTCTAATTTTTGATTTAATTCCATAATACACCAATTTAATCTCAAATAAATACCAAATTTACAGTCCTCAGATATATTTGAGGTTTGATGTGGATTCTCTAAAAATATTGCTAAGAATAACAGTGCTCCCCAGATCCCTGGCCCTGCTTCCAACCCAAAATCCCCAAGTTATTGTTGAGGAGAACAACCCCTGTGGAGATGAGATTTGGTAACTGCCTTCTGCAGTTGCTGTATCCCCCATTTCCTCAATTGTCATAGGTATTAAAAACCTGGAAAAGAAAGTTCTTGCTACAAGTTCTTGGCACCATCAAAAGGCACAATATGTGAAACAGACAGGAATTTAACAATGGAAATGACATGAACAAAGATGCGTTGCCATCTACTTTGCCACTGAAACCTAAGGACTGATGTGGATACAAATGCATCCTAAGGGTCAGTAAGGGCCACTTTCTCAGGCTCTCTGAGGGGCTTTGAGTCTCATTGTATAGCCCATCCTGTAACTTGAGGGTATCCTAATGCCCTTTCCCCTTTATCTTGAAAGCAAAAGAATTGCTTTTATTCCCTTCATCCTGTGTTCCCTATCCTATCATTCACCTTCCTCATCTTGTGTCATAACTTTTCCTTATCTTGCAAGCAATCATCTCCCTCACCTTATTTGTACTTATCCTGACCCAAAATCTTCAATCCCATTAGAGAATCTAAAAATTATAAATCTGAATCTTTTCCTATATCAGTTCCTTGCTAAATCTCAGGTCCATGTGCATTTGCATCAATAAAGCTTCCAATGGCTACAGAGAAGGTCTAAGTGAACTCTTTCAAATCTGAGCCAGCTCTCCCAACTCTGACCTCAACAGGAGCACTGTGACTTCCCATCTGACTTGCAGCTGAAATCTCTCCATATGTTGTCTCACCCATCAGAAAGTGAGTTCCTTCAGAACTTGTCCTGCTTCACTATTCTATTTATATTCTCGGTGCTTTGCACATAGTAAGAGCTTAATAAATGCATTTTTACTGCTTCATCTGTACATAGCTTGGATTACTCTGGGGTTGTACTTGGAAGATTTTCCTCAGCCAGCTAAATGCACTCCTATTGCCTTTTCTCTTTTTCCCATAGAACAGATAGGAAAAGACTTTATCAATGGCCTTGGCTGAGGCTAATTGTGATGGGACTATTGCTTGTGTCTCTCCAGGGCTGTCGTAGGGCTGTTTATATGCTACAGTCATTATGTTTGATGTGTTTTTTTACTAATAGGGTAAAGAGTTTTCTCATACGTTCCTCATGTAGCTCATTATAAACAAGGGACCATAGGATCTAGGTCTAGATCAGGGGAAAAAGCAGAGACTGTGGGACACTATTCAATGGGCAATGGATTTAGAGACCTGGTTTTGAATCTGACCTTGATTATGGTCACTGTTGCTTCCTCATCTGTAAAATGAAAGGATCGGGCTGTTTGGCTCTTTGAGGTCCCAGCCTTTAATACAGTGATGTGCTAAAGGTAAAAGATACTTTGGAATATATCTTTTAAAAGCCACTTTTTTATACTGAAAAGCAAATTGAGGCCAAGAAAGTTAAAGAGACTTGTTTCAGGTCACACAAATAGCAAATAGCCAAGCTGAGATTCAAACCCATGTGATGTCATTCTTTCTACTACAGGGCTTGAGGTCATAGATGAGTGATATTTCTTTCTTTGTGTGACTTAGTTTCTCACGATATTTTATATATTCATTTCTCCTTTGTGTGGATCATACTCTGCTTCATGTGTCATGGTTATCTCTCTCCCTCTCTCTATCTTTTTGTCTATCAATCTCGATCTCTTTGTCTATCTCTATTTCTCTATCACTAACTCTATCTCTATCCATCTATCAACCTATCTATATCTATCTCTATCTAATCTGTCTTATCCTCCCATATTAAATTGTAAAGTTCTTGAGGGCAGAATCTCAGTCTAATTTCTTACTTGTATCACCTGTGTTTTGTACACAATATTTAGTGAACTCTCATTGAATTTACCCTTCTTCTGGGTAAAACAAACTACTCCATACCTTTCTTCCCAACTCATCTCCTTCCCCATTTTCTCCCCTCCTCCTGCTATACTCCTTGTATATATTCAGATTTTATATATATATATATATTCACTAAATATTCTCCTTGGTATACTCTTTAGTATAGCAGTGAATGTCCCATGCCTGTCATGGGGAGACCAGTGTTCTCCAATGGGAAAGTATGAGGACTTTTGTAAGAAATTATGGTGTAGTGGACAGAATAAGAAATTGATGTTCAAACCCCACTTCAAACATTTGTCTGCCTATGTGATATTGGGCAAGGCATATAGCAATTCTGGTTCTCAGTTTTCTCAGCTGCAAAATAAGGGGGGATTAGATTAAATGGTCTCTGAGTTTCCTTCTAGCTCTCAAGTTCTGATCCAATGGACCCTTCTGAATTTGGTTTCTTTAACTGAAACATGGAAGGGTTGAGCTTGAAAAATTCTCTGGTCCCTTTCAGCTCTCAATTTGCATTCTCATTCTTTGTTTCTCCTTCTTCCTGCAGACAGCAAGATGACATTTGGGGACACAAGGCACCATTCTGATTCTTACTTTTCCCAAGTGATGGCCCAGAACAAATCCCTGAGGAGGGCCAGAGAACGCTTGCTGGAGCAGCCTGGACAGGAGTTATCAGCTTTAGATTTACTAAATGGTAGAAATATTTGCAAAGCAGCACAGAAAGAACTGACTACCCATAGTTCTTCTCTATGGCCCATCTGTGTGGCTGACAGCACTGTGATCCCCAGTGTCAGCAATAAACGGGGAGGGCAGCAGCATTCATCACCAAATGAAACAGGAAATTGAAGCAATTACATATGAAATTCACATTCTCACAAATTACCTTGGGACAATTAGACATAGAATTCAGAACCTGATTCCCCGACCTATTTGCCAGTCTCTGGGTAGCAAGGCAATAAGAGAGCACACGGGTGTGATTTATCTGTGTTGTCCAAATTTATTCAATGTCTTACTCATTTTTATTTCTCTGTGGAAACTACAGACCCCTAGATATTTTTCTACCACACTTGCACACAATGTGCTTGGTTTCTTACTGTTAAGGGTGTGTGTGTGTGCGCGTGTGTGTGTAATATAGCTCCTACTACATGCCAGGCACTGAGTGATGTACAGATATTATCTCATTTTCCTCTCACAATGACCCTGTGAGTTAGGTGGTATAATTACCCCCATTTTACAGTTGAGGAAACTGAGGCAGTCAGAGGTTGTGAGTGGCCTAAAGTCACATATCCAGTTAGTGTCTGAGGCCAGAATTGAACTTAGGTCTTCCTAACTTCAGTGCTCTTCTCCATGGAAACATCCAGCTGCCACAGAACTGCAAGCGTGTCTAAGATAAGGCCCTTACTCTAGAGTTCACAATATAGGTCAATGATTCCCACACTGGACTGTCTCCCTAGCATATAGAGAACTCTCTGGCCCATCTACTAAGTGGAAGAAACATCCTGGGGGCATTTCTGCATTATAGGTTGTTTTCTTTTTTCTTTTTAATAAACCCTGATGCTACCAAGCCCTGACTGCTCAGATTAAGATGCATTGGAGTAAGATTCCTGTGTAATAATCTATTTCTTTGCTATTAAGGACCAGTTATAGTAAGTATATGATGATTCATTTGGAAGCCTTCAAGGTGCTTGGTAATGACTAGATTTCCTTTGTTCCTAGGGAAGAAAAGGAACCCTCTCTGCAAATCATTTGGATGACTGCACTTAGAAACATAATGGCTGATATTTACAGAGAGATTTAGTCATATTAACAGCAACAGCAGCATCTCTGTCTTTGTAATTCTTAGGGCTTCCTGTGTTCTCACTTTGTGAGAGTGGCTGTGTTCAACTGAGTCTTCTCTGTCTTTCTACTCTTCTTAGTTGTAATTTGGAAGACAATATTTCTATTGATTCAATGACTGTTGGGGTAGCGCAATGCTCCATGAAAGTGTCCTGAGAGTATGCATGTCAAGGAGACCAAAATGGATTCTGCAGCTGCCATGGAGCAGTGATTCCCAGCTTCTTTGGAGCAATGACAACCTTTTGTTTGCTGTCATGGAATTTCCCTTCCCCTCCTCTCTAATGCACACATTCAGGGTTATAAGGTGTACATGATTATTTTAAGGTAGCATGGCATCGTGATGGGAATGCTGGACTTTGAGTCAGAAAGCCTTGTTTTCAAATCCTGTCACTAACCCTTACTAACTGCATGATTGAGCCTCAGACAAATTCTCTGATAAATTATAGTCATAGGGCTGATCTGTACCAGGGAGGTCTCACATCAGTGAAATTACAGATCTTTGATGTAGTAATGTATTTTTAAAATAAAGTGAATCAATCAATTTTGTCTTCAGAGTTTTGTTTATTTCCCTTGATAAAATAAAAACACTCTCAGACTCACAAAAGCAGTGTTGGAATTCACTCTTATAAGTCAATAGTCCTTATTACCATCCATCCCTTCACCCCTCCCAAAAAGGTGAAGGGAGGAGGAGATGATGAGGTCTGCAGGAGAGCTCAGTTCTTCAGTCCTTTATTGTCTGGGCTCAATACCTACCTTGTCATCCATTAACCGCTAATGATCTTGACCCGTACAACAACAGCTTTTAACCAAGTGAAAACTTAGGGAGTTTCATCTACATCCTCAGCAGGTCATTTAGGTGCATATCATCATTGATTCCTTTCCCATCCCCATTTTGCCCCTCTTCCAATCCAAGCTCTCATCAGACCCTTAAGGGCTTTCACTTCTCTCATTTATCAGGAAGACTTGATAATTGAAAAAACACCCCTCATTCGGCATCCTCTTCCCTTCTCTGCTTCCTCATGTTGTCAGGGCATGTGCAAACTGATTGAAATGGCAAAGAAAACAGCTCACCTTGCCTGCTTTTTGTAAATAAGCTTCAGTTCGGCCAAACCCCCTGCTCAGTTCATTTCTCCATTTCTTCTTCTGAAACCCAGATCAAGGAAAAATGGGAAGGAGACATGACTTTTATGTTCTCTTTCCAGTTTTATTATGTGTCCCTGGTGTTCTGAGAGCTGCTAAGAATTTATTAAAAAGTGACAAGCTGGGTAACTGTCAAAGCAAAGCAGGAGAAGATAGTGACCCACCTGGGGGCATTAATTTTTCCTTACAGAAAGAAATAGGTGGAAAAGCAGGAAAATATGCAATAATTTAGAATGCTATTGTGCACAATGAAGCATGAATCACCTTCTTATTTCTTCTTTTCCCTGTCACTGTGGGCATGATCAATAAATAATGGTTCAGCTTCATCAGAGGAGAGATCATAATCAGCATGAATGTGTGGGACGTAATTGAAACACATCCTATGATCTAGGTTTTTATTTGGGAAACTAGTGGCAATCCTGTTCACGGAGAATAGTGATACTGCCCAGCAAGGAAACAATTTTTGGAAAATTTGGTAGTTCAAGGATTAATAACAAAGTCTTCAAACATGAAACCGCAGTAATAGAATGCATTGTCCTGATTAAATTAGACAGTTGGATGGACAGCTTTCAGGACTGGTCCATCAGTACATCCATGTCAGAAAGATGTTACTAATGGACAATGCATTGCACCTAGACTTGAATGGGAGAGAGAATGAATTGAGTTGTACATGGGGAATCATGGAGTGCTGTTGATTTTCCAAGCTTCTTCTTGGAACAAAGGTTTGTCTTCAAAAATTTTTTTCCATTGATTTTCTTCAGCTAATGCTAGATGACTGTGGCTGATGGAATATTATAGTAGCTGAAGATTTAAAGTTGTTAGTCAACTAAAGGATAATGGAGAGGTATATGAAGGGCATACCTAGGCTGTGGCACATGGTCAACAAAGAACTGCGGAACAGAAAGAGGCACTGTGCTAGGTGCTGGCCTTGGAAAAATGATACAGTCATTGTAAGGAACTAAATAGCTAATATGGACAAATAAATGTGACTATAATTAGACTGGGGAAAGTTAGAGGAGATTTAGACAAAGTGCTTTACAATCTGAGGAGCTTTCAAGGAGGATTTATATGAAGTTTGCATGGAGAAGATGACCCCTGAATTGGGTCTGAAAAGATGAGAAAGACTGGGAGATGGAGATGAGGAGGGAGTATATTTCTCTCATGGGAGAGGTGTGTGTGTGTGCATGTGTGTGTGTGTGTGTGTGCCACGCATGAAAAAAAATGAGAGGAAAACAGAACAATACTGGGAAACAGCTATTATTTCACCTTGGCTAGAATATTATAATAACATTTATATAGTATTGTCATGTTTGCAAAGCACTTTATGTTTGTTGTCTCATTTGATCCTGAAACATAGTACGTGCAATAAGCCTAGAAAGGTAAGTGAAAGCTAAATTGCAGAAGGTGCCATTAAGTGACAGGTGAAGAAAAGTTTGTGTATTTTGTCCCAGAAACAATGGGAAGCGACACAAAGTTTTTGAGCTGCAGAATCATGGTCAAAGTAGAGACAGTTTGAAGACACCTGTATGAAGGAAAGACAGGAAAGAAGAACCTGGAGCCAGAGAGAACATTTAAGAAATTATATCTAATTGAGAAGTAAAAAGGACCTGAAATAGGGTAGTGGCAGAAAGAGGGAAGATATGGGAATCAAATGTGAATGCAGAATTAACAAAGATTTACCAATTGGTTAGAATAGATGTGAGAGATGAGAAAAAGTAAAGAAAGAGTAAAAGATAATGACAGATTTCAGGTTTGGGTGACTGGTTGTTGTTCAGTCGTTTTGGTTGTGTCCAACTCTTCATGACCCCATTTAGGGTTTTCTTGGCAAATATTCTGCAGTGGTTTGCAATTTCCTTCTCCAGCTCATTTTACAGATGAAGATACTGAGGCAAACAGGGTTAAGTGACATGCCCAGAGAGAACTTACGCACTGTCACATAGCTAGTAAATGACTGAGGTTAAATTTGAACTCAGGAAGATGAGTCTTCCTGACTTTATGCCTGGCACTCTATCCACTGTGTCACTTAGCTGCCTCTTGGGTTACTGTTACCATTCATAGAAATAAGCAAGAAACTATTAGATACCTACTCTTTCTAAAGAACTACACAAAAATTTGAGTTGTACAGTCAATCAGCAAATATCCATTGAACAACCACAGAACTGGTCGGCTTTGTCAGAGGTACGCAGCAAAAAAAGGACATAATTCTCTTTAAACTTTTCTCAATCATGTCAAGTTAATTAGCATTTATTAAGTGTTTATTATGTGCCAAATACTGTGCTAAGCTATGAGAACTCAAACAAATGCAAAAACAGTCTCTGACTTCAAAGAGCTCACAGTCTAACCAGGGGGACAATATGTAAACAGCTAGGTCCTTACAGAGATGTGCAGAATGGATGGAAAGTAAGCTCAGAGAGGAAGGTATAATAAGTGGTGGGAAATGGATAGAATGACTTGGAAAATCCTTGTACAGAAGGTGAAGTGTTTTGGGACTTGGTCTTAAAGGAAGTCAGACAGGTGAAGAGGCAGACATGATGAGTGGTAGCATTTCAGGGATGGGGAACAGCCAACTGAAAATTCATGGAGCTGAAAGTAGCATATATACTATGTGTAGAAAAGCAAGTGACTGGTGTACCTGGGTGGTAGAGTTCAAGAAATGTAGATGATATTTTTTTTATATATTTAAAAGGGCTAGCAAGTTGTACATAATAGATTTGTAGTTTTATGTGCAATCATCTCTTTTTTATTACACTATGTTAAGGAAATATTTGTTTTATTTCATAATTTAAAAACATAATTGGTAATGTATACTCCCAGTTTTGTTGTGATGTAGTACCAAAGCATAATAAAAAGTATTCATATCTTTAATCCAAAAGAAAGGAAGAAATGAAAGAAATGAAACAAAGAGGATTGGAAAAGTAGGAAGGGACCAGTTTATCAAGGGCTTTAAATGACAAATTGAGATTTCATATTTGACACTGGAAGCAATAGGGAACCACTGGAATTTATGGAGGACAGATTGCTGTGGAGAGACAAAGGAAACTAATTGAAAAGTTATTGCAATCATCCAAGTGAGAGGTAATGAAGGATTGAACTAGGGTGGTGGCTATGAGTGGAAAGGAGGCTTATATACTGTAGATACTGTGAAGGTGGAAATGACAAGATTTGTCAATGGATTGGCTATGGGGATGTATGAAAGTAGAATACAGGATGACAGTGAAATTATTAATTGAGGTGATTGGTAGAATGAAACTCCCCTCCACTATAATGGGGAAGTTCAAACGAGTACGTGGTTTTTAGGGAAACATAGTAAGTTCTGTTTTGGACATGGAAAAGTTTGAGATGCCTAAGGGACATCAAATTTGAAATGCCCAATGGGCAGTTCTTGATGTGTGACTGTAATTCAGGAGAGAGACTAGAGCTGGATATATCAATCTGAGAATAATCTTAGTAGAGATAGTAAGCAGTTTAATGGGAGTTGATGAGGTCATCAAGTGAGACAGCATATAGAGAAATGAGGGCCTTGGAGGACATCCAAGGTTCTTGGGAATAACATCGTTTAGAAGAGGAAGCTCAGGATTGGTCAGAGCCATAAAAAGAGAATCAGGAGGGAATGGAGTCACAGAGAGGAGAGGCTATCCAGGAGGAAAGATTTCAGATTCTACAGGGAAGCCAAGAAGGATGAAGATTGAGAAAAGGTCGTTATATTCTCAGCATCAGGATCCAGCTGGTGACAGGTCCTTCCTAATTAGAGGTAAACAGAAAAGGCCTGGTGGCTAACAAAGTCAGAACTAGGGCAGGTAGACCAGTATCCCAGAGTGCCTGCCTTATTGGGGGGAGGTGAGGAAGGGAAGTTTCCTCCCCTCCATGCCCACCCCCTAGCAGCTTTCTTAGTCCTCATGCTCCTCTGTTGGGTCCTTACTTTGGATTCTCGCTTAGGAGATGCTGCCATTTCAGCTCCTTTGCTTGACTCAAGGTTATTTGCCACATTATTTGTCATCTTGCTAGGTTATGTTGGGGATGACTACTGCTCTCTGTTCCTCACTGCTGTACTTTCCTCTGCCACTAACTGTGCCTTGTCTGCCCTTCACACCTTCTCATGTATTGGGGGGTGCCAGAGTTATTAGGTGCACTATTTTGTATAGACTGGACTCTATGAGGAATGAGAAGCCCCTCCCCCAGCAAATCCAACCAGGTCAGACTGAACTCTGTGCCTCAACAAGATGAAAAACAGCTTCTCACAGTGGTTGGGATTAGTCTCTAAGGCTAATATATAGTATAGCCTTATTATATATAGTAAGTATAGTATAGTATATATATAAGTATTTACTGCTGGATAGCTTCTCCCCAGTCCCCGATTCATGCTGTGACTCCCTCCAAGGATGATCTCTCAAGCAGTGGCCTCAGCCCTGTCTTCTTAGGCAGCAAGATGTTCCAGTGGACAAACCCACCAACCAATCAATCGATCAATCAAACATTTATTAAAGGCCTACTATGTGCCAGGTGCAATGTTAAATGTTGAGGACACAAAAAGAGGCAAGAAAGAGTCCCTGCCCTCATGGAGCTTGCAATCTCATGGGGTGGGGGGAGACAACACACAAACAAATATATACAGAGTAAGAAATGATTAGAAGCAGGAAGGAGCCAACATGAAGAGGGGTTGGGGAAAACTTCCAATAAAAGAAAGGAATTTGGTTGGGACTTGAAGGAAGTGAGGCAGATTGGAGGATGGAGGAGATAGAGAACGTTCCAGGCAAAGGGGATCACCCGAGAAAACGTCCACAGCAGAGAGATGGCATGTCTTGTTTCTGGAACCTCCTGGAGGTCAGTGTCATGGATTGAAGAATAGGAGTCAGAAAGAAAGGTGCAGGAAGACTGGAAAGATAGAAGGGCTGGGTTATGAAGGATACTGAATGATGAATAGAGCATTTTATATTTGATCGCAGAGGTGATAGAGAGCCATTGGACTTTATTGATGGGAGGTAGAGCTGGGATTGACATGGTTGGACATGTGCTTTAGGGAAATCACTTTAGTAGTTGCATGTAAGATGTACTGGAGCATGGAGAACCTAAAGGCTCTGGACCCGGAATCAGGAAGACCTGAGTTCAAATCATGCCTTAGACATTTACCAGCTGAGTAACCTGGGTATTTGTGTTTCTAACATCCCTGCTACCATAAAAATTAATTATGCTGTGGTTCTTTTTGTTTGCTCATTCTTCCAGTCCTGACCTTGGACTTGTTATTAGTTCTAGACTCTGCCACTCTTGTAGGGGGAAGGTCTGTGCTGATTCTGTTGCTGTTTTCTTGGGAGTATTGAGTGTTGTATCATTCTAGACGGTATGTGTGACAGTCTAGTGACCTGCAAACTTGCAGTACTCCCAAAGGTTCTGATCCAGGGCAAAATCTGATGGCTACACATTCCTCACACCTCTCCCCCTCCAAATAAACTCTTCAAGTTCCTGACCTGTGAGGTTTGAGTTAGCAAGAGTAGATGCTGCTGGACTCCACCCCTATTAGCCAGCTGGAAATTTCTGTTGGTTCAGTGGCAAACTTGAAGGTTCCTCTTTGGTCTGGGATTCCTTTCTTGGTTATTCCTCTGTGAGTTGGGCTAGATGCTGGAAGTGAGACCTTGCTCTGAGCTTGGGATCTGACCCACGCTGCTGCTGGCTTCTGAACTTCCTCCTTTCTTGGTGTACCACACAGGGTCTCCCTAGCAGGGAATACCACCCCTGTATGCAAGTTTCTTTCTTATTCTGCCCCAGATCTGTGCCCCAGAGCTAGGTAGTGGGGGATAAAGCTGCCCATTGGCACCTACTCTTGTAATGGAGTCTTGGTATGGGTTTGGTGGAGCATTGGTGTGGTCTGAGACCTCCTCTAATGCTGGTGCACTACCTTTCCTGGGTGCTAGAGAGCTCTGCCACAGCTGCTTCAGCCCCGACTCTGTCCCCACAGTCTACAGACAATCCTGTCTATTTCTCTATGCCTACGTGGGCTGGACAAATGACTCACTGTAACTTTTTTTTTTTGGTGGATTTCCCCATGAAGATTCAGTTGTTTAGATCTATTTGGAGGAGTTTATGCAGAGGGGGCCCATGCAATACTTCCTGTCACTCCACCATCTTGGATCTGCCTCCCATTTCCCTCTATCTTTGACCATCTTGGGGTCAATTCTTGATAATAGTATCCCTATATCAGAAGGATACGAACAGTTTATTCAGTTATGGGACAGTTCAAAATTATTTTCCAGTATGTTTGGATTCATTCACACCTCTCTTAGTAGCATATTAGTACACTATCTTCCCATATTCCTTCCAACAGTAATTATTTTATCTTCTTTGCCAGTTTGCTGGGTGTGGACTAGAACTTCTGAGTTGCTTTATTTTACATTTCTCTTATCATCACTGATTTGACTCTTTTTTTTCACATGTTTATTTACCATTAGCATTCCTTCGGTTCAAAATTGCCCATTTCCCTCAGCTTGCTTTCCTGGCACTGTCTGATGTCCCTCCAGATGATACCTTCTGCCTCAGATGAATTGGAACTAGACCTGAATTCCTTCCCAGGGTTTAGGTGATGAGTGAGCCCTATTCTTCTTTGGGCTGGTAACCTCCCTTTTCTCATTACAGGTCTCTCTGCTATTGTCTAGGGGGCATTTGTAGCCTTTAGCCCACTAAGACTTCAGAGGTAACTTCTCAGCTATAAAGTTACTCTGAGAATCTCAAGGACACCAGTCACAGCAGAATTTGGAACTGGTGCCTGTTTCTGGTTTTAGAACCTCTTGTTTCCCCCTTTCCCTCACCTCACTCCACCCTTTATCAAATCCATGGGACTTTTTGTCTTCTGGTTTGAATAATTTTTTTAAGAGCAGAAAAATATTTATGCTATAACCCAGGGGGTTTGACTGACTTTCTCTAAAAGATTGATTTTAGGGTCACAGCCTAATGACAAACTTGTGAGAGCAAAATGATGAACAAAATCTAGGCAATAGTTTCTCATGAATAATTGTGTGAATTAATGGAAAGGAGGCTAGAAAGGATGACATACATTATACAAAGAATGGATATAGATTATACCAGCTGGAGGCATATTGTGTCACATGTGGGAGATTTGGTGCAATCTGCTGTGAAATTGTTTCCTGTATTCAGAACAGGAATTTCCACGAGGGGCTATCTTTTATATTTCCTTGTCTTGGAAGGGCTGAGAGATAGGATTCCCCCAACAGATCTAAAATGAGGTTTTTCTGAGGCATACTTTGATAGCTGAAGAGTTTGTGTTCCCCAAGGGTCTACCTCTTTTTCTCCTCCTCTTCATTTCTCTACCCTGATAGATGTGGGAGAGTCAGGAGGTGAGAATGGAAGAAAATTTACAAAAGTACAAACTCTGTCTTTACAGAGGCATTAAGGGAAAGTGGCTAGAGCAGGGGTGGGAAACCTGTGGCCTCAAGGCCACTCTCTAAGTCCTCAAGTGCAGTCCTTTGACTGTGGCCTCCAGGTGGCAGATTCCCCACCCCAGCACTAGAGGGTTGACTTCAGAAACAGGAAGATCTAGGTTTGAACCCCACTTCAGACACAGGCTTTGATCCATAACATTCTGCAATTCCTTGAGACAACTCTTGGAGACTATATATATATATATATATATATATATATATATATATTGCTTTGAAGTTGCCACTTCATTTTTAGGGTTTTTCCCCCTTCAGGAGACCAATTAAATCATAGGTCCAGGCCAACTCTCCCTACCCATCAATAAAACAACAAGAACCCCACAAAAACAAACCTATGCGCCCAGAACTGTTCTAGGCATTGTGAAAATAAAAGAGAAGGATGGGTTTAATAGAGAAAATGTGACATCTGCTATTTTCACCATGTTTTGATTTGCTCTTTCAGCTTTGGAGTTTTTTGTTAGAGGATCTGGGTTTGAATCCTGGAGATGCTACCCGTATGACCTCAGATGAATCATTTAACCGCTATGAACCTGTCTCTTCATATTTAAAATGGAGTTAGACTAGAACCAGATGAACTTTTCTTTGCATCTGGCCCTTCTTCGATGCATTTTCCTAAGAGGTGCCTTGAATCTTGAAGAGTTGACCCTGTAGTGGGGATATATTGCCACCAGGTGGTGCTGTGCACCTTTTTACTTCTTTAGCCTCATATTGGATTTAAAATTGGAAGGGACCTTAGGGATGACAACCCAATTGATGCAGTTGGTGACATCTCAGTTTCCTCAGTTGTAAAAACAGGAATACTAGCACCACCACCTACTCTACAGGGTTGTCGTTAGGATCAAATGAGATAAAATAGGACATTAGCACAGTGTCTGGCACATAGTAGACTCCATGTAAATGCTCCCTCCCTCCCTCCTTTCCTTTTCAACCCAGATCTGAGACCCAGAGAAATTAAAAGTCCAGGGAACTGAAATTGAATTCCAGTCCTGCCATCTACTGATGTGTGACCTCAGAAAAGTCTCTTAATTTCTATAGCTCTCAATTTCTACATCTGTAAAATGAGAAATTAAATTAGATGAACACTAAGGTCCCTTCCTGTCCTAATCTATGGTCCTCTGAGTCTAGAACTTTTCCAAGACTGCCCAAGGCAACAAGTAGCTGAGGCAGAATTGGAATCTAGGACCTCTGTCTCCAAAAACGGTGTTTTTCACCATTCTACCTCACTGGTTTGTCTCCAGCTTCTGCCTTTTCCACATTCTTTCCTCCCTACTCCACATCCTTTCTTCCCTATTTATCATCCCCAATCACTAAAGTAATTAAAAAATAATACTAAAATAATCAAAGTAGTAGTCTGAGTCAGGAATTACATGTCATGCTCCTGAGGTATTCCTACCACTTTCCTTGTTCATCTACAAACCCCAAATTTCTGGAGTAAATAATGGTGAGGTGATTCACAAGTATTTCAAATAATATTCCTAAATCCATTGACTTCTTTTAATTGTACTTTACTCATATTTAAGTAGAAAGGATTAGGTAACAAATCAGCATTGCCTTTTCACTATTATATTTAAAATTAGATGAATAAGTTTTTATGAAGAAAGATGAACTTGAAAAATATTGTCAAACTCTAGTGATGGGAAAAAAGCAAGAATTTAAGAAAATAAAGCCAAGTAATTTTGTATCTTTCTCATTCATGCTTAATTATATTCAGTCATCATTTATACTGGGCTAATGCTGACTAACTGACTATGTGACAGTCCAGCTGATGCTCTGAAAGTGTGACATTTAAAAAATTATAATCACCCTGACTAGTCCTTCCTACACCAATTAAACACCTGCTTCAGCAGGGCAGAAATTGTGAGTGGAAAGCTAAGTAAACAATTGCCTGATACCACTTGCTGGATTCTTCCTTCTGCTCATCTCATTTCTGCCTGCCTCTTCCTCCTCCAAGTTTTAAATCCCCAAATCAAATTTCCTTCATTAAAGTTCACAGTCATAAAATCACAGAATATTGTATTTAGAAAAAACCTCAGCACAACTAGTCTGATGTAAACCTGAACAATAATCCCTTTTTCCAACATTCCTAAAGATTGGTCAGCCAACCCTTACCTGAATATCAACAAGATATTGAGGAGGAACCCACTACCACATGAAACAGACCATTCCATTTTCGGATTGTTTCAGTTGTTTGGGACTTTTTCCTATCTTAAATATTTCTTCTGGTTGCTCCTAGTTCTTCTCTTTGGGATCAAGCTCTCCCTTTCTGGTGACCTTGCATCTCATTTCTCCTGGCTGGATTTCTCAAGTGATGCCTCAGCTCTGAATTTAATTCTATTCCAGAGATCCCTAACAAACTCCATCTGAGATTTGTGGTGCAGCCTTCTCTAATCTTTAGTTTTGATTAGAATACTATTTCTAATTCATCCTGAGTCCTTTTCTTGGATCCAGATGCATAGTGGAACTTGCTGATCTACCCTGCAGTTCTGGGTAGGTTGATATAAAAATTCCCACCTTCGAGCTGCTTAAAATCTATTAGAGGACATAGGGTGTGTCCACAAATGACTCATACAAATTAGGATATGACAAATGCATAAAAGTGTAAAGTATTTTGAGATCTCAATAGGGAATCTCTTAATTGATCATTTTCACTAGGAATTGCTTTGAAATTAGACATAAAAGCATTGTTTGGCAGTTGAGGCAGCCTATAACAACTTATGGTTTTCATAAACAGTGTTCAGCACTGCTTTCTTTTGTAGAAATCCCACTTATAAATCCTAGTTTATAGCAGAATATTAACTTCTAAAAACAACATCTAAACCAGATATAAACAGACTTTAAAGCAGAGACTTAAAGTGGGAGGTAGTGTGGAAAGAATACTGTATTTGGCATCAAAGAATTTGACTATGAATCAAAAGTCTTTGTCTTACTACCATAACTAAATCACTTGCTCTGCCTCAGTTTCCTCATCTGAAAAAAGAGGTTGGATCAGGGCACCATTAACATGCTTTTCAGACCTGAACCTATGATAAGAGATTCTTTATAAGGAGCTAGGACTAAAAGATATGAATATAAATAGTATCATGAAGGAAAGACTTGAGCTAGTCTTTGAAGAATGGATAAGGGTAAGATAAGCAGAAGACTGTGATTGTTTACATGTGTCAGGAAAAGTTTAGAGTTAGACATGATCTTGGTGTACTGGAAAGAACGTTGACCTGGTATTCTGGGGATACGAGTTTTAGTCCCGATTGTACCATTAATTGGTTATAGGACTTGTGGGCAAATCATAAAACTTTTCTGGGTCTCAGTTTTCTCATATCTAGAGTGAAGACATTGAACCAGATGTTTTCTAAGGCCCTGTTCACTAGGAGCATTCTGTAATTGGATTGTATGAATGTGCTGTACAAGGGTAGCATCTGTGAGGTTATGTTATCCACTTTGTATCTGACCAAGAACTCTCTCTGCAATATCCCTGGTGAGTAGTCATTCAGACTCTGTTTGAGGGTCTCATGCTTGGGTTTTCAACAAGATTTTCTTTTGCTTATTATTTTATGTGAAATCAAAGCCCCCAGTTTCCAGTGAGCTAAAGTTCTAGTACCCTCATCCTCTAAAGATCTCATCAATGTGAGTATTCTTTCCAAAGATGTGACATAGATCTTCCATGCCTGCCTATCCCATATCACTATTGTCCATATTTTCCTATAAATTCACCACAGAATTAAACTTATGCCAGTAAATACTTTTGTTGGTTTCAAAGTATTTCACAAAGAAATGTGACTAGCAGAGTTGGGTGAACTCTGGAGTAGGGAGGATGGTGCACATTGAGCAATTATAAGGAGTTTACACTACTTAAAAGCATCTGGAATGAATCTCTTCTGGGAGATGGTTGCCTTATTTTCTTTTGAACACTTATAAAATGTTATTTAAATTTGGCCAAACAAGTGGTGCTGTATACCAAAGGGAATTATGATAGCTTCCTTCCTCATCAGCCAAAGCTCACTCACCATAAATTGCAATCCTGCAAAGATTCTTTTTGTCTCATTGCCTAGAACCACGTATCCTTATCCCAAAGTGAAAAAGGCAGGCCCCAAAGTAGCATAATAAGATTATTCAATATGAGACTAGGTTGGTCACTGACATGAAGTTATATGTCTAGAAAACAACTTTCTCCATCAAAACCAAGGTTGAAATTTAGAGAAAGCCTAAAATAAAAGTGAATTGACTTTCTATGAGTAAATTATTTGTGTTTATGAACCCAGGTATAGTGTTTCTGCTTTGGATGCTAAATTTTGTTTTTCTTACATAGCTCAGGACCCATCTCATTCATGTCCACATTTTAGGCAAGGCTCTAATCAAAACCATAGTTCCCAGTCCTCCACTGATGTTCTTTTTATTAGACAAACCAGAAGACCAATTATTTTAAAACAAAAGATATGTAACTAAACATAGAAAAATAAATGACAAGTTAAATCTTTCACATACTCTCTCCCACAGTTTCTTATACCACTGTTGTGAGAAGGGACATGAGTGCACATGCATCTAGGACAACTCAGATTCCTACCAAGTTCCAGCTGGAATCCTTTTCTATCTCTGTCACAGCTGCTTTCTGCACCTGAGAGGAGCTGTTGATGCCATCCTGGGCTTGTCTGGTGTACTAGGATTATTTTTACTTAGGTAAGAAGTCTCAGCTCTTTTTGCACATAGCCTCAGGGACTATCTCACTCCTTCATGCTATAGACCCCATCAAGTCAGGCACAACAGACTAGCACAGTCACTTTCAGCTTACATTAAATCTGTGTTTTAAATTATTTGATTCTGAATAGGTTGTCATTCCCTCAGTTCATCCTATTGTTTGACTTTTGGTAAGAAAATTCTTTTCTACTCTTTTCCACACATAGTTACAGCTCTGTTCTGTACAGCCTATTCCAGGAGATAGACTAATAGGGGATGAGTAGAGCTGCAACTTTTGTCTTAGTTTCCAGTCAGAAACAAGCTATTGCTTTCCTTGCTTCTTGGTTCTAAGATTTGTGTTTTTGTATAAGAGACTATAAATCCTATCTTAAGTAGCATCATAAGATAATACTCTAATTTCCCATCTAATTTTTGTGAGGTTAATTTTGTTAATGAAAGTATAAGACTGAAGCCTACTACATTTCATCTTATTATATCTTTTTAGATCCCTACTCTGTCATCCAACATGTGAATTCCCTCTCCCAACTTTTGCCATCTGCAAATTTCCTAAGCATGTCTCAGATTAACAAGTCATTGATAAAATATTGAATAACATGGAGCCAAACAGAGCCACATGTAGCAATTCCTGTGGAGAGTTTCTAAGCTGACATAGAAACATTAATGGCCACTCAGAATCCAGCCAATCTTTCACTTGCAAATTCATCTTGAGCTATTATCTAGCCCACATCTAACCACCACTTCCACAAGATTTGCATGAGATATTCTATCAAAGATTTTGCTATTAGCCAGATAAACATTATGTCTGACATTTCTTTAATGTACCAGCTTAATAATCAAATTTAAAAAAGGAAATCAGGCTAGTCTACCATGATTAGTTCTTTATAATGGAGCCACAATGACTTTTTGTGATTACTACTTCCTTTTCTAGCTGTTCTCCCATGTTCTCTTTACTAACATGCTCTATAAGTTTTTCAGGAGTTAAAGCTAAGCTCAGTACTCTATAATTTCTAGGCTCTTCTCCCTCCCCCCATGTGTGTGTTCATCCTTCGTTGCAGAAGAAGACCATGACATTAGAGAAATAATGACATGACTTGCACTTGACTTTGTTTTGAGGGAGGGAGGACTGTGCAGGTCACTAGCCTCACTTTTCCTCCAGAGTCATTTGAATCCAGTGACCAGATACTCATCAAGATGACTAGAAATGACCCAGGATGAGGCAATTGGCATTAAGTGACTTGCCCAAGGTCACACAGCTAGTGAATGTCAAGTGTCTAAGGTAAGATTTGAATTCAGGTCCTCCTGACTCCTCCACTGGTGCTCAATCCACTGCACCACATAGCTGCCCTCCCTCCCCCCTAACCTTTTTTTGGAAAACTGGGAAAGTGTTTGCCTTTTCCAGTGCTGTGGTACTTTTCCCTTTCTTCATGATCTTTTAAATATCACACTAACTGTGATTCAGAAATCATGCCTTCCACATCTTTATTACATAAGTATGTCGTTCATCTGGAACAGGTGACTTATATTCACCAAGACTAGTTTTCATGTTCTTATTTATATTAGGTATTACCTCCCTACAAGACACAAATTGGCATAGTGGAAAGAAAGAAGGCTGACCTAAGATTCAGGTTTGCTGTTTGTCCTTTGTTCTCAATAAGGCCCATGACATTGGAAAGGTAATATCTTAACTTGCAAATGATTTGGATTTAAGTAAGGGAGGGCTGTGCAGTCACCAGCCTCCCTAGTTCCTCCAGAGATGGCCTTGAATGCAGGGAGAGACCATGGTTTTTTTAAGCTAAGATTTTTCCCAGGTTTTAGTTTGTCTGAGGCAACATCCATTCAATGATTAAGATGAGGTAAGATGGCCTCTTTTACATTTTACCTAGTCCAAAAAAAAAATCCATCTGGAAGGGGAAGAACCTAAGCATTTCTTGTCACACTGACACAATTGCTATTTACATTGGGGATCAAGTCACACTTCTGAATGAAACACCTTTCAGTGCCCCAGGCAAAGTTACATGGAAGGTGTTAAGTACATTGAAAGAAGTTCCTTACCAGTGGCATTTTATTCCAATTTTGCTCAACTTCCCCATTGGCCAATTTTTCCCTGTTCTTCTCAGTCTATAGATCATTTTCTTGGCAGAATAAATATAAGCACAGTAGGAATTAAGAGTCTCTACATTCTCTCTTTCAAGAGTTATTCCATTCTCTCCCCACTCCTCCAAACAGTGGTCTTATCCATTTCTTTCTTCTAATATAGCTTACGCATAAAACAAAATTTATCTTTGTACATGTCCTTCACTATCTTTACCAGTTTTAGCTTATATTGAGTTTTAGTACTCATCATATTAATTTTGCAGTCATGTATCATTCTAAATGACATTAAAGAAGATGAATTTCCATCTGTTTTACCATTGTTCCCTAAGGGCCAGGGGGCCTTTCCATCTGACTTGCATTGAGAGCAAAGACTGTTTCCTTTCCTATTTGTATACCCAGATCTAAGTGCAGTACTTTACATATAGTAAGTACTTAATAAATGCTTTTTTAATGATTCATTCATACTATGCCATCTTTTGACATGTTGCAGTTTCATGATGTGTGGTGGTGGAACTGTCTCAAAGAATTCAGAGTCAGACCACTTCTAATCCACATCTAACCATTTATTGAGATTGACATCTCTCATGAAGTGGACTAAGTTCCAAGAGGAGCCAGCAACTTCAGAGAAAGCAAAATGGATTTTTATTGAGTGAAGATACAATTACATAACAGAAATTGTGACTATTAAAAAGGCAGGAGAGGTTTGTTAAGGGATTAGGTAATAGGGAGGTGATCCCAGCCAAGTGGAACTGCAATACAATACATACAGAAAAACTCATTGGGGGAATATGTATGATAATGATATTATAATAAGCCTCTCTACATCATAAGTTCCCTCTAGGTCAGTTCTTTATTATTACTGTGGAGATATTGTCTTAGGGCAGACCCTTTCCATGGTTTGGTTGTCAAGCATCCTACTGTATATCCTGGTGACACTCTCTTCTGATTGGCTAGCTATTATGGTCTTGTCTGGTCAAGATGGATTGAGGTTGAGTGCTATTTCTGTGGGAAATATGTGAATTGGGTGTGAGAATAGGGGCTAGCTAGAAGCAGTGGCTGTATAAAGTCTAGGGGCAGTGGTTTAAAATTTGGGGACTGGGATGTGGTTGAGTTAAATTATGACCGACTGTTTCATGGGGCCCATAAGGAAGTTGAATATCGGGGCAGCTCTATTACAATTCCATCAGCCATTCATCTGTAAATATCTGTTACAAATTTAAATTGGTCAGTAAATTCTCTGTCCACCCATCTGGACCTCTTTAGATATCTCTCTCTTTCTCCAGTCATTGTTATTGTTTCATTTTCCGTCTTCAGAATTTCGTTCTTGAGAGTTTCCCTTCCCTTCTAGGCTGACTTCTCTTGCAGAATTTTATTTCATGAGATGATGCCTATCCTTCCCTTGAGCTATTTGAAATCTGTTCTTCCAAAATTATGTAAGGGGTGGTATTTCAATCAACACTCACTTTTCTTCTTCTTTATCCCAACCTTACAGGGAAGTTATTGCCTCCCAATGTTCCTATAATTTCTACCCCAGCAACCAATTCCTACCTATTTGTGAGACTCAGGTCTAGGATGTATTTTCCCCTTATCAGTTCCTACATCTTTTGAAGGATGAAATTATCATAAAGACAAGCCAGCAAGTTGTTAGTTACTCTGCTTTGGGCAGAGAGAAATCTCCAGTAGGTGTCTGAATAGTTGAAGTTTCCCTTTCCCGCCTTCTCCCTCTACCCCCAGGCATGTAATCTGTTTCCGGAACTCTTAGTTCATTTCCTCTTTCTGTCTAGGTAGTAAATAGCATATGTCAGTGATAAAATTTCTTGTTTGTTTCTTCAATAATCTTTACCATGTTTCCTTAATTCTGGCTTTTGACTGTCCTCAAGAAAATACCTTCTAAATATAATGCTACTCTTTCTTCTTATCTTTTTTTTCTCTTTTGAATTAAGCATATCTTTCTAGAACTACATTCCAGTCATAGGTCTCAGTCCATCAAGTCTGAGTGACACCAATGAAGTCAAATTTTCTTCTTTGAATTAGGATCTCTAATTCATTTATAGCAACAGTTTACAAAATGGAGGTTGTGGCCATGAGGGGGTACATATGATGATCATTAAAGGTGAAGGAAGAACATATTATCTCACCAATTACCACTAAGAATGGTGATTTCCAGCAGAGGCTGCTTTCTTGGGGCTGCTGTGGGAAAGGCATAGGTTTCCAGGTCCTCTCTTCCCATCTTTCTCTGAAGGTGGGCAAAACTGTAGCAAGTAGGGACAGATGTAGCTTAAATGAGGGGGAGGATTTTTATTGCAACTGGAAATACATAAAATAAAAATTATTTAAACAAATTTACTTCATGTATATCTCATCTTTTTAAAAATATCTATTTGTGTATTTATTTTGTCACATAACAGAGAAAGCAACCTTAAAACCAGGAAGACCTGGGTCCAAGTCTTGCAACTAACTCATACCATACAACTTTGAGCAAATCACTTAGACTCTCTGTTCTTTGGGCATCTCCCCAGGACTATAATTTGAAGAGCAGGTGTTGACTTGAAATGACCAAGTGAGTTTCATCAACTATACCAATGAAATTTCAAGTCCAGTTCTTATCTCGAGTTTAGTAAGAGTCAATGTATATAATTTGTAGATTTGTAGTGAGACTCTTCCAGTGTATGTACTAGCAGATTAAGCTTCCACAATAAGACTCTTTACATTTCTGCTCAAGATTCTAGGAACAACCCTGAGACTCAGTTGAATTCTTTTAATACTATTGACTTGAGCCCACACCAATGCGTTCCCTCCATACCAATGACCAGCATCATTTAATCCTTTGAAACCTCTTCAATATCACTGATGAACAATTAATATCAATGGAGTTTTACAAAGCAATATTTGCTGAGAAGATCTAGTGAGACCTAAAGAACAAAATATCTCCCTAAACTAGGCTACACTGTCTTCTCTACTACCTAGGACCCAGGGGGGAGTGAGCTCCAACGGAGAGCAGTTGCTACAAAGCATGTGTCCTCTCCAAGTTGACTTCTGAATGTAGCATGACTAATGGACAGAATCCCTCCCTTACTCTTAGAACAAAACATTTCAGCTGCCAGATCAATCCACTATTAGGATGAATCCAGTAGATTATTGGTTGGCTCATGAGGCTCAATTTCCATTAAATTCTGGTACAGATTCTAGTACCCAAACCTGTGATGTCTCTTCCAATATTTTGAAACTCATAAGGTTCATCTCATCTCCTATTTCTCATTCACTTAGGAGTAGTAGAGAATGAAACACCAGAGATAGAAAACTAATGGTTCCATGTGTTCAATGCCATATATCAGCCTGAGTGGGGAAGATCAGAGTCCTCTCTTCTTTCCCAGAGGCTTGCAGTATATCTTGCCACCAGTGGGGAAAAAACCAAACCAGATGTAGACTATTTGTGCCATTTAATGCACACTCAGGACAGCTAGGGGGCTCAGTGAGTAGAGTACTGGGAAAACCCGTCTTCCTGAGATCAAATCTCTCCTCAGATTCTAGGTGATCTTGGATCACTTAACCTTGTTTACCTCAGTTTCCTCATCTGTAAAATGAATTGGAGAAGGAAATGGCAAACCACCTTACCACCTTTCCATATGGAGTTATGAAGAGTCAGATATGACTAAAAAATGACTGAGCAACAAAGGCATACTTAGCTCTGGCTGAGAGGTGAATTAAAAGACTTTTCTTCACCATACAGTAAGCAGAAAGCAAACATTCTTATGCTTTGAAGTGGTGGGGCAAGGTCCTCCATAGCATATATCTTAAAGCAGGCTCCTCAGGCATCCACCTGGATTGGCATTAGGCAGAACAGATTGCACATGATCAATATACTGGGCACTTAATGGTTAGTCTCTCATGATTAAAAAAATATGCAAGGATTGGGTATGAGTGCTCAAGATAGTTTTTACTGCTAGGGTCTCAAAAAAAGTTTGGAGATCAATAATTTAGAAGAACAGACTTATCTGATTCCAAATATAGTGATCTGGAAACTAGTGACATTATACCATGTCACCTTCAAAATGTCATTAAACATGAGCATTCTGTCTCTTTAAAACACATATTCTTCAAATGCTACTAGCACCTTAATTAACTGAATTAGTCAGGAAATGAGGTATTCTGGCTAATTTAGCATTTATTAGAAATGCATTTTTCTTTCAATGCCTATTGTTGAAAATCTCTTTAAAATGCATGCTTCCATTTTCCTGCCTGACTAAGCAGAGTCTTTTGAACACATTTAAATCTTTAGTTGTTAATTGGAGATCTTACAAGGACTAGGACTCATTATTTTTGTAATAAATTCCCTTTTTACAGGCTTACAAATGTATTTACAGAAAATGTAGGAGATGAGGCTGACTGTCCTTTCCTTTAAATATGACTTCAATTTTTTCATGTTGGTTAACTAGATTTTTATTTCAGTTTCTTTTGCCTTCTCAAAATGAAGTCTAGAAAATGAATTATTATGGAAATTTTAAGACCAGAAAGGAGCTTAGAATGATTGAATAAGTGAAAAAAACCATTATTAAGTCATTAGTTACTATGGACTAGACACCATAATAAGTATTGGTAAATATATACACCTACTACCCAGGGTAGTTGTGAGGACAACATGAGGTAATATTTATAAATTGTTCTGCAAACCTTAAAGCAATATATAAATATTATATAAATTAATAAATATAAATTATATATTATACATTATTATTTTATATAATTATATACCAAATGTAATATTATATATAAATACTAATTATATACATTAATAAATATTAAATAAATTATATAAATATTATTTGCTGTTGTTTATGAGCAAGCAAGACAGTCAGGGTGCCAGGGAAGAGATTCTAAGTTCTGGTGAAGGGAGGGCAAGTAGAAGAATTGGCATGGATGCACCATGGCTTGAGATGGTCAAGAAGGCTGGAGATCATTCACATCGACTCTTTTCCTTTTTTGTAGATGAGGAAACTGAAGCTCAGGGAAGGCAAATGACTTGTACAAAATCACACAATTGTTTAGTGATGGAATAAAGCCTGAAATTTTGACTTGACTCCAAGTTTCATAAGTTCACATTGTCTCCTGTTACGTGAAGGCTCTGGCTAACTGTGTTCTGAATATTTGAGATTTTTCATGTCATAAAAATAATAATTGAACTCTAGAATGAAAATATCCTTAAAAATACATCTCCAAGATTTCTCAGAATACATCAGTACATTAAGGATGTGTATGTGTATGTATATATGTATTTATGTGTATGTATACAGCTACATATGTGTGTATGTGTATATGATGTATGTGTGTATATATGTCCAGAGTGTGTAACTTTAAAGACAATCCTTAATTCTTCAGGGTTTCATGTGTTTTTCCTCTTCATCTCACCTGTATTCTCAGATAATGAATATCCTGGTGGTGCTAGCACATGTATCAGACCCTGGCTTGAAATAAGAATTTATAAATCAATTGGTGAATGAAATAGGAAAGCCTTAGCATTTCAGAAAGGAAGTTATTTTCCTGGCTTTGCAAACAATTAGAAATTCTTACTTTGAGAACAAGCCTTCCTCCTTCAGGATTTTCCCCTTCTCTTTGACCATTCTTGCACTGATTTTCATGGCTAACAGTGGCCCGTGGAGGGGTACTGTGCCAGAAAGTGGGATCTCATTTCAAGCTAGACATGAAGTTTAGAGAACTAAACCCCATTTAGGACCAGATTCTCTTTACTAGTGGGGCTCTGGGGGGAGAAGCACAGATAGTAACATTGCTGGTAAAATTGGTTCATGGAGATGAGTGTTCCTGTGCTTTACATAGTATGAAGACCATTTGAGACAAGCTGGCAAAGCTGGTACTGGAAGAAAGTCCGGAAGATCTTTTCACTGGTGTGCCTCATTTTATGTAATCAATGTATTCTCAAAAAGAACATATGAATCAATTATTTGTTAATGGAATGTGAATCATATTTAGTATAGAAAGGGAGATTAATATTTAAAGAAAGCTTGTAGTGAATTGCTTTATAGAACAGAGAATCTTTAATGGAGCAGTTACCATCCTCCTATTTGAGCTTTTATATAAATCTGGATTTTCTTTTTTTATTTTGGTTGGAGGTGGGGGCAGGGAGGGCTAATGCATTGGCTTAAAGAAAGGACCCCTATAATAAATACATCACTCAGGAGACTATCAGTAGAATATCTACGTAAATACTAAAGAATCAACTGACAAAGAAAAGTGAAAAATTCAGTCAAACCAGTTACCTCTTATTATGCAGAGATCAACCAAAACACATTTATTAAATGACTGATATGCATATGTAGCACATGCAAAGGATATGGAGCTGGCTTCCTTTTCTCCTCAGGTTTTCTCTCCTTGTATTATGGTTGATTTTGGCATCCCACCAAGGCACATCAGGGTTTCGCACTGGGGCAGCCACACAGCCACAACTCCAACTCTGTCTGGGTCCTAGGTAAAATCTTAGCGTGGGAGAATCACACTTCTACCATTCAGGACTTTAGCTTCTGAGCTCCCACCAGTGTAGTTCCCATTTACAAAACTCAGTAAGTCATTATGAGACCAGTAACTCTTAAGAATGAAACATTTACTAAATAAGACAAAAGCAAACATAATTTTAAGATGTACCTAGTAGAAAGCAAGAATGAGACCAATAAAAAAGTGACAGACCCTTCATAAACCTGACATTTTCTGACCAGCTGATACAGTGTCAGTAGGAGAGTGTGCACACAGCACTTTAGCAGTGAGATATGAAGGGGGAATCCCATGTATCTGAAGCAATTCATGACTCTGGATGGCAGGTCTTCTTGGGGACTTCAGAGTAGTCCTAGCCCCACAGGTCACCTGCTAGGTAAAGTTGTTCCTTACTTCTAATTTGGTCCCCACAGATTTCCTGTTGGGCACATCTGCTTCCTTGCTTCTTTCAAGACATTGAAGTGGCGACAAATTCTTTTTGCTTACAGCCACCCTTGGCATCCCTTTCTCACAATGGAACCTCTCAGCCATTGTGAGCTCTCCTTCATTGTACATTGTATATTGTGTGTATTTCTGTAGTGTGAGATCTACATGCATTGATGATAAATACCAGTTGTATAGCTAAATAACAAGAATTGTAATTTTTTTACATGATAAAAATATTTACGTTTTTGGTGGGGAAGGCCTGAGAAAGTGTTACTGCTCTTCTAGTGACAACCCATTCCCGGAAGTCAGAGAACGGCTGTGCTCCTTACATTTGCTCTGGGTTTCTCAGGAATTTCTCCCCCTCAAGTTGTAAATAGCAATAAGGCCATGTAACTTTTCCCCAGCCACCTCATCAAATAACAGGGTATATTCTTCTGTCCAGTCAGTTCTTAGCAAAGTTAAGCATCTTTTCTCGGGGAAGCAAGCACAAAGCCCATCTACCTCTTTGATTCTTCCTTTCAAGGAAGTGGCAGTGGAGGGCAACATTGGTATGCTGAGCTATTTCCCCTCTAGATGGCACAAGGGTGCGGTAAGCCCAGACTACTCTCTAGGGCAGAAAATTCAGCTTTCTTCCAGTTTCCAGCAGTTGCAAAGGCTCAGATCCTGTCAGTTTACTGATTCTATCTCTCTCATCACCTTCTGTGATTTCTGTCCCTGACTCCTCCTGTACTCAGGTTTTCTCCTGCTTCTGTCTTCATCTGACCATCTCTTACCCCACGTTAGCTACATTCTAAAGCCTGAGGAATTTCTCCCTTTCTGGTTGTAAATATTAATAGGGACAGATAACCTTTCCCTAGCCAACACTTCAAAGAGCAGAATATTTTCTTTTAACCAACTAGCTCTCAAAAAAGCAAAGCATCTTCTCAGTGAAGAAAGATGCCATTCCCTCTAATGAGCTTTTGTGCAAAGAAAATCCCAGTTTCTACAAAAGACTGAATTTTCCCCTCCATCTTACCCCCCACCCCAAACCAGAGAAGGCAGTGGAGGGCAACCCAGGCAACTGGAGAATTTTTTCTCAAGGTATAGTCTCAACTCAGGGTATAAGTAGTAACTAACTCATGATATGAAACTCAAAAGATCTACCTTGATATCCCAATAGTGTTTATAGGACTGCTTCCCATAGTCCCCACACCATTATGTGATTTATAATTTCCCAATTATAGAATTTAAAAACTCCCAAAACAGCCACATGCAAATAAGCTGTAAACCACAGTGTACCTGTAGCCAGTTTTCCTGATAAAAATATTCTTTTACTATCCCTTTTAGTAACCAAAATGTCCATACAAGAAAGGGACTGTGTGTAGAGGAAAAACAAACCTAATTGGTAAACTCAGGCAAAGTAGTCAAGGGGATTTTCAGGTATCAATATAATCTTTCAGCTTGATATTCTTTAAACTGCTAAAACTTGGACTGACTTCACAAGCACTATTAAAAAAAAGTACTTAGAATAGTTTTATTCTGCTAACTTCAGAAAACTCACTTGGGATTCCTTTATGAATGTTAGGTTTTCCCATAAATACTGGAAGCAACAAGTCTGGAGAGGAATGATACCCGTACTGTATAGATAAAAATAGCTAAACTTTGTCACTGGACTCTTGCATTACCCTTGCAGAGGAAAAGATGAGATAAAGATGATACCCAAGAGAGCCAAAGGTAGAAGATGATTCTTTTGGGGGCTTTTGGACTTTTTTTTTTTACCATTCATTTAAAAAAATTCAGTTCTAATTATCTTCCTCCACCCACCCATCAAAAAGACAAGCAATATAATATGTATCGTACATGTGAAGTCAGAGAAAACGTATTTCCTTATTAGTCATGTTGCAAAAAGATAAAGTAGAAAAAACATGCTTCATTCTGCACTCAGAGTTCATTAGTCACAACGGATCAGAGGTCCCAGGGTCAAAAAGCTAGCAAGTATTTGAAACAGGATTCATACCTAGGTTTTCCTGTTCAAGCTCAGTGTCCTATCTATTATAAACATGAAAGCTGCCTTTCTGGGAGTTTTTGTTTGCAAGGGAATGTACACTAGTCATGGCTGAACAAATATAATATAGTCAGGATGGGAAAAGGAGGAGAGCCCTAGAGGGTTATGTGGCTAGGAGAAACCTAGTAATTGGAGTCACAAAAAAATAAAAATTGTGATTGGGAAAGGGAAGAGAAAAGAAAAAAGGAGGGGCCAGGTCATGAAGTCCATGAGGAAGAAAGTTATCTTGAGAAATGAATGGAATAGGGAGGGAACCAATGAGGAATATCCATTCAGCCTAGCCTGAGATATAGGAAAAAGACAGGAAACTTTTCACTGATCAGAGAAAAAACATCTGGCAAGGGTAGGGAGTTTGGTAGGGAAGATATTGAGGATGTCTTTTTATTGAGATATAAAATTATCTTGACAAAGTTAATTTCTTTTAAAATTATGAACTTCTTTGTTGCTCCAAAGGAATCATATGAAAAATGACAAGTGATTAACTAATTACATCTGAGCCGACAGCTAGGTGACTCAGTGGTTAGAGTCTGTAATCAAGAAGACCTGAGTTCAAATCTGACCTCAGACTCCTACTAGCTATGTGACCTTGGGCAAGTCACTTGACCCTGTTTGCCTCAGTTTCCTCATCTATAAAATGAACTAGAGAAGAAAATGTATTTCTGCCAATCATTCTCTCATCTCAAGGAGTTGGAGACAACTAAAACAAGTGAACAACAATGATGTCTGAGCTAAAATTTAGGGCTTAGTCTTTAAAAGAAAATTGAAGGCAGAGAAAAGGAGAATAATTGCTAGGAGAGAAAGAAGCTGTTTAGAAAAATATGGCCTTAGTTCCTTGGAGTGAAGTCTGTATGGCCATGTGGTCCCTCCAGGGAATCATTAGCTCCAGGGAGCCAAATGGCCCCAGAGATGACAATGGATGGAGGCTTTAAGAGGGCAGAGTTCTTGTGCCAGACCGAGAGCTACTTGATAAAGATTGCGATGAAAATTTATATTACTCAGGTCACTCATGGCCCATAACTAAAGCTTTGTGTTTATTCTGGGTTCAGCCTAGGGGACATCTCAGTAAGGATACTATTGGACTCTTGTTCCTATCCCATGTTTCCTCTGGGAGTATTAGAATCCCTTGTTGAGTTGGAAGCAGTAGAGCAGAAATGGCAGAAAGATGATGGAGGTGTTGAACCAGGAAGAAAAGGGCTCCACTCAGACAGCTCTGTAAGGCAGGACTGTAATCATTCCTGGGACGGGAACTCACTGGAAAGGAAAAGATAGCTGTCTTGACTGGTTCTGGATGTCTTTGGCATTTTGAGGATGGGTTAACTAAAGCCTATGCAAGATTCAATGCACAGTGCAGTACAAAGCTTGGGTTCTTGCAGAGGAGTTGAAGGCCTTTTCTTCTCTTTTTTGGAGACCTAAATATGAGCCAGATTCTGATGTTTCTAGAAGTAATACTTAGTAGAACAAAGAATGTCATTACTGAGAAGGCTTCTTAGCTTGAAATCAAAGTAAAACCAAGGTATTGGTTTTAGACTGGGGCCGGGGGTGGGGGAGGTCTTCAGGGGTGGGGTCACAGGTAGTCTTCTAGTTCCTTGGGTGAGGTTTTAAATCTGAGTCCAAGATTTACAGAACAAATCTTTTTATTAAAGGGTTTTGTTTGTGAAGTTTGGATTCAGTCAAAGGGTCTCACTTGAAAACCTAGAGGCACCATGTGACCTTGAGACTGCAGGTTCCTTGCCCTGGTCTAGACTATGGACAATAAGTTCAATATAATCAAAACTGAAATATCTATCAATGATATATAGTTATTGCTATAAATTGAAATAGAAAGTTAAAGCTAGAAGGAACCTTGAAGTTCATCTAATCTATTGGTCTCCAAAGTGAGGTATGGGGTACCCACAAATGAGCTATTATATTGTGCTATAAACAGAAAAAAGATGAGAATTTTTATTTAAATTTATTTTTTCAAAAAAAATAACCATTACTAATATTTAGTATATTAATTGACACTGATATCTTCACTTGATCAGTGTACCAGATGGTCCCAGGCCATGAATGGTGTGTGTGGTATTCTGAAAAAAGAGTGGAAATTTCACAAAATGGATCCATTGACAATGGCATTCTCACTCATTGTTATGCTTTCACTGTTGATATTTTCTTTTACCTTCTTTCTCCATCCCCCCCCCCTTTTGGGGGGGGACATCTTTATTCATTAATTCTTAATATTCTTTTTTAAAAATAGTTTTATTTCTAAATTTTCTCCTCTCCACTCCTCTCTCACCCATTGATATAGTAAGAAATTATATATGTATACATATATAGAGTATCAATTATATATGTGAAGCCATGTCCAACATTTCCCTTTTTGTTATGTTGAAAAAAAGTAATAGATATAAAGAAAGTCAAAACAAAATTATGCTTCAATTCACACTCAGAGTTCATTGGATCTCTCTCTGGAGGTGGATAGCATCATTGGTCTTTTGGAATTATATTGGATCATTGCCTTGATCAAAGTAGGTCAGACACATTAGAATGTTGCTATTACTATGTACAATGTTCTGTTTCTGCTCATTTCACTTTACATCAGTTCATATACATCTTCCAAAATTTTTCTGAAACCATCCCCTTAGTCATTTCTTACAGCACAAAAGTCCTCCATCACAATTATATGTCACAGCTTGCCCAGTCATTCCCCAGTTGATGGGCATCCCCTTGATTTCCAATTCTTGGTCAAAGAAAAGCTACTATTGATATTTTTGTACAAATAGGTCTTTCCCCCTTTTCTTTAATCTCTTTGAAGTATAGATCTAACAGTAGTATTGCTGGATGAAGGGGTATGCACAATTTTATAGTCCTTTGAGTATAGTTCCAAATTGTTCTCCAGAATGGTCAGACTGATTCATAGCTCCACCAGCATTAACATCCCTCTTTTCCCACCTCCCCTCCAGAATTTATCATTTTCCTCTTCTGTCATCATTGCCAATCTGTTAGGTGTGAAGTGGTATCTCAGAGTTGCTTTAATTGATGAAACATATTTTAATTTGATATACCTGGTTAAGTGGATATAAAGATGCCTCTGTTTCATCTTAACACAACTGACCCTCACCTCACAAGATAGAAGGATGACTTTAAAAGACCTCTGCAAAGAAACCGGGGCTTAAAGATAATCCTCATAATGTGAACTTAAATGAACAGGAACAAAGCTAAGATGATACTTTGATTCCTAATACATGCTCTGCCTGCCACATAATGAGGCAAAAACAATGATGATATAAACAACTCTGACAAGAAGTTGTCTAAGAAAAGTGAAATTATGGTGAAAATTATTTGAAATATGGATTAACATCCACTGTCATTAACAATGTACTTTGCCCTAAGCATATATTTTGCATTGAGATATTAGATAACATTAGTATGAAGCCATCTCAGTTAGCTAGATATTTAAAAAGTTTGATTTTATTGCCAAAAGTGATGTATGTCATCTCTAAAAACTTTCATATCTGTACACTTTAAAAACTTGGAAACAGAATGTTCTAACCTGTTAGAAATCTTTCAAATAAAAAGCGTCAGTGGGTTTTAAACCAATTTGTTAAAAATATAAAAATGTTAACATCTTCTGATTAGCTTTTAAGAGCAACTAATTGACATTAAAGAAGATGAAAATCTACTAGCTGAATTTCATCCAAAAAACTTATATAACTGGAGGGTGGCAGAGGCAGTGTAGTATAGTAGATGGAGCTCTGACCTCAACGTTAAGAAGACAAGTTCAGTTGGCAAATAGTGATTCCATGACCTTTGACAAGTCACTTAACCTTTCATTGCTGTAGGCAGCTCTCTAAGGCTTTATCCTAGTTTCCAGAACTGTAGACATATCCAAGAAGATGACCTATCATTTCTCTAGACTTCTTGAATAGTGATTGCAGAAAGTGGTGACAATGGACATCCCCATGGCAAGAGTCTTCCCTCTCTTGATCAAGCTAAGATAGTTATTTCTTTCCCTGCAAAGAGGTGCTTTATTATTGTTTTCTTTTTTTCTTTTCTAGGCTGATTAACTTTCTTGCTCTCTCCCAACTTCTGTTTGCTGGTGGTTTTGTTTGTTTGTTTTTGATAAATGGATTTACTATTCAGTATGTATGATGGTCTTTTGTGCAACTAGCATTTTGGTGGCTAGGGGCTAACCTGGTGAGTATAAAAAAAAAAAAGACTAGCCCCTCCCCCAAAGAGAAATCAGGAAAGTGTTTTCCCTTCTGAATCCTTGAGAGTCACACTTCAACACTAGAGATATTTGAAAGGTGGTAGATAGATATATCTATCTTGATTCCCCTTTTTGGAGAGATCATCTCATTTTGGTGGTCCTAGATACTGCCTGCCCCTCCCTTCAGTTAGACTGGGGGCAGTGTTGGCCCCATGATCCTTCACAACAAAGAGAAAAGGCAGATTCTTTGGAGATGGGCCAGATCAGATCTCAGATTAGCCACTGCTAAGCCAAGTCTATATATTTAGACAGCATCCCTCCCACCCACCTTCCCCTTATATATCTGTTTCACATTAGTATTATAGTTTAGTAAGTAAAGCCAAGGTACATTTTTTTCCAAGGTGGATTTGTGATTTGTGATCTTTGTCAACCACTCTTTCAGCTACGACAGCCATTTTAAAAAGTATAAAATATTCTAAACTTAGAACCAGACTATTGAATAATACTAATAAACCATGATTTTTAAAAAAATGGATCATATTCAATCACATGACTCCCACTAAAGTACTATTTATCCTTTTAGTGAAAGTAAGTAGGTTTCAAGTTCTGTTAAATAAAATCTAAATATTAAAAACATTGCTTATTTTATCCCTATATCCCCTTAAAATTCTCATTTTATTTATATCTCATACATACTATATTAACCTACTTGTACATATATCTATGTAATGTGGTTGATGGAGTAGTCTCTGCTCTATTCTGATGCTCTCACAATGTGACAGTATAGATGGGAAGTCAGGTATTATAGTGGATAGAAATGCAATGTCAAGACTCTGGAAGAATTGAGTTCAAAACTGGTTTTATTTACTAAGAAGGTGAACATGGGAAAACCACTTAAACTCCATTTGTTAAAATAATAATGCCTATCTCCTGGGGTCATTGTGATGACCAAATTAAATAATAACTGTAAAATGCTGAGTACAGTGTCTGGCACATATTTAGTGCTATATAGATGTTAGGTTACTACTACTACTTCTATCTATCCATTATCCATCTAGCTACCTATTTAACATAAATAGTATATAAATGCTGCAAGGCACAAAGATGCACCACACAGGACTTGGAGTTTTACAGCTCTCATCCTAGTAGGTCTCAGTTCCCAGAGACTGACTACTACCTCATGGTTACATCAAAATTCTTACAGGGTATGAGGAATAAACCTGTTTGGTGGAACTCGGCTTCCTTACTGACCACTCTAGCTCCTGAGCCCCATGTTTTCTATCCGTACAACCAGCCACTCATAATAATGGCACTTTTAGATATTAAATATAATCATTTATTTGACATCAAAATAGGATCTTTTGCTGTTTCTGTTTTAGTTTAATCAAGTACCTCTGATTGAATCTTGCCTTTATCAATCAAAAGTCTTTACAAGGAGTAAAGTACAGAAACAAGAGTTTCTTTAACTAGAAACAGTGTGTATTTGTATTGTTACTTATTTTAATGTGATTAAAGATCTTTCCCACACACTGATGGGCCTGCCCACTGTGGGAAGCTTGATTAGGGGAGTTGTTTTGTAGGAGGGTCCCAAGTACCTTTTGTTTTTCTATTGAGGCACTGGGTCTAAGGGTTGTGATGCCCTCTGACTCTAGAAAAGGTATAAATATTCTGAGGTTTTACTTTAAGACTTAGTTTTTGGTAAGAAGGTTTGAGTGCCAGATGAGGACTCTGGGAAGCTGCTAAGGAGTACCCTCCCACTTCCCCTCCCCACCCACTTTGAGAGTCCAGATGTCAAGTTTCCCTCTCTGGTAACTATGGTCAGACAATTGTCTGTTGAGTTCAGGCAGAGGAAACCATGTCTGTTGACTTTTTGATTTCTCTGTATTTTCTTTGAAATTCAGGGTGCTGACTCCCTGATCTAACTGAATGATATATGTACTTAAAGGAATGATACATGTGCTTGATTAAAGTGATTGTTAACCCCTCAAAAGTTGCCTTTCCTTTTATGAATGCAAATCTAAGACCCTATGATAGCAGGCACCCCTGTGTATGTTGGGGTGCTTATATTATACTTAATAATAATGCAAACATACTATAGGTACTAACATATTAAGATAAATACATAAATAATAAAATATATCAAAATACACATAGCACACATGTAGATTACACTCTCCTACTAATGCATTCAATGAACTGTGGTGAAGAGGAACGCTCACTTATAAGGATATGGCATGGAAATACATGAGGGAGGAAAATACATTTGGAAAACTCAAAAATCTGTACTATAAGCTTCAATGTCACTGGTACTTTCAGGAACAATTATAATATTTGAACTGGTTCTGATGGGGTGCTTGGGTATTTATGGTTGGATCCCACTTTCCAGATCACATTTCTCCTTCGTTTCAAAAGACTATTCCTGACAGTTTTCTCCGCAGCCCAAGGATATTATGGCTAGCAATAATCCAGTAAAACAAACTATCTTTCCCTGTTACAAGAACAAGCTGACCTCTGTAGAATTTCTCTTGTATGAACAGGACTATCTTGTACCAGTAGAATTATCATGTATGGATTCCTACAGTTATCTTATACAATTTAGAAGTCAAGCTATAGATGTCAACTCCTGAAGCTATCTTGCTAAAGACACAAACAGACCAAAAATAAACCCCTTAGGAACCTCTATCACCCTCTTTCCAGTAGTGAATGACATCTGTGACCAATTAGATGTTATCATTCAACTAACATATCTGCCATATAATTCATGATTTTTCCTATATAAGTTTTAGTATCATTCTGTTAAGTAGCAAGTTCCTTAAGGAGCTCTGCCTGCCATAATGGTGTTACAATAAACCTTTGCCAACTTGACTTAATAAATGCTTGAGTCTGTGAATTCATTCCAGACAACCCTCTCCTGTACTTCTGCCCTCAAAACCACATCAGTTCTCAGTTGACTGTTGATTCTTGTGTCTTTAGATGGTAGAAATCCTTTAGTTTTGTTTATATTTTTTTCTGGTTCAAAATAGCCTTTATAAGTTTTTTTCAATTATTCATTACCCTTGTGTGTGTGTGTGTGGTTTGTCCTTAATTCTTGAAGAGGACCATGACATGAAGGAGATGATGACATGACTTGCAATTGACTTTGATTTGAGGAAGGGAGGGCTATGTATGGTCACCAACCTCACTTTCTTCTCCAGAGTCATCTGGGTCCAGTGGCCAGAAACACAAACGGTATTTGGAAAGTATTAACTCTTAATAGGAACCCAATAATTAATCTTCAAGCTAGACAACTTCCAAACTCATCAAACTGGCTATTTTTGGACTTTACAGACCACCCCAGCCTGCCATCACTCACTTGGATGTTATATTCAGTCAGAATGACTGAACAGCCACCCTGATGCTCTCACCCCAACACCAGCTACCAGGAACCAGCCTTTAGGCAAAGTTTCACCTTTTTTCCCTCTCTAGGTAGAGCCCATGGGCAATAGCTGGCATTGGAGCTCTTAGCCCAGGATGGCAATTCATCAATCAATCAGAAATCATTCAGCTGAATTCTCCTTCCAGGTGACTGACTCCTGCTGCTTGCCTTACTCTAAAAGAGCAACTTTTCAGCACCCCTTTCTGCCCCCTCCTTCACAGTCTTCATGGGAATCACCTGATTTTTCACTCTTACTGTTGCTGTTGCTGACTTCTCCTTCCCATTCCTGCCCCCCCATCTCATTCACTTAAGTGAGAGCCAGCTGAGTTTCAGTAACTTGCCCTTTACTTATGAAGTCGTAACTTCCCATATTTCTCCCATCAAACATACAGTTCTCTTTTAATCACACCTGCCTCCAAATGTTTATGATTTCTCATGCCTGAATTTTGCCTTCTTTAAACATGAAATATTTCTATGCAAATTAGTGTAGGGATCCATCATGCATCTGCACTCTTCAACAAAGCAGTGGTCTGTCTCTTTGGTACCCTTCACATTCATATTTCCTTAATTTTTAATAAGTAAAAGATCTTTCTCTGCCTATGTACATGACCAATCTGTTTCCACACAAGGGAGGCATCACTCCATGTTGTTAACAAAGAAAATCCAAGTCCTCAAATCCACACCACAAATCATTTTCTACCCAACTGTCCAAAATCTCATCTGAAAGTCATGCTTCTTCATGCTAAAGAGGGGGATGATGAACATGAGTACTGAGAATTTTGGGGAAATGCTTTCTCTCCAGATAAAGAAACAATAGAGGCCAAAGAAACAGATGTATAGGGTTGTGTCAATCAAAACCCTCAAGCTGTATTTTATTCACCTCCTTACTGGCTACATCAGGTTGCGCCAGACTGATTCTACCTTGAAGGAGGCCTCCACTTTCTAAGAAATTGCTAACTACACAGAAATGCATTTTCTTATAGGAAGATCCCACCCAATCTTTATCAACTTCTGTGCCTTGGAGACTTTCATATTCTCCTCCTCTATATCCCCTCTGCTTCTGAATATTGCTAAACTGACTCCTTCCGCTAAGTGGGCCTAAAAAAGCTATGAAAACCCAGTCTGTAGACTAAGCAGGTGAAGCCACTACCAGGCAGAGCAGTCTTCTTTGGCATGCCAATAAATCTTTTTTCTTCTCACTTTTTCCTATTCAAGTTATTTGATCCCAATTAGTAAAACTAGCTGGTAGATGAAATTCTCCCTGAAGTCTCCAGGAACACAGGCTGAGAAAACTCCCCCAACAGTACACATATTTTCCCAGTATATTAAATGAAGTTCTTTTCCTATTCATATTAGATATCAAAATGCTTTTCCTCCCAATACAGTGGAAATTTCTATTTTTTTAACTATAAATACATTTTTCTTCCTTTACCTGAAAATACTTTTTTTCCTGTGGCCCTTTCATTATTAATTGTTTCATATGAAAATGATCTTAAAGAGACAGTGTACTTTAACAAGAATATATAAATTATAAATAAAAATACACATATCAGGGTTACAAAGTCAACTATTTTCTTACTTGTAGGGGTATGTGTCAAAAAAGTTTGGAGTTCACTCATCTAATCCAAGCTCTGTTTTTTTTAAATGAGGAAACTAAGGCCCTGAGAATTAAGGTGGTTTCTCTGATGAATATGATGAGTCAGTCCTTCCCAATAGGATAAAACTGAATTGCATGGATGTTATTTGTCTATTGGCTTGTGTAGACTCCTTGGGGAGGACAGGGTACTAACCAAGAAGCCAGAGAATATGGAGGAAGGTCCTATGCCACAGATATGGTATCTGATGATTGAATTTCCTCTTGGTTAGTGGTAATAAAGTGAGAATCTAACTTCTATCAGTGAAACATAGCTGTTTTTTTTCCTTTGCTACCCTCTTGGCACTGCTGCTCTACTTTCTAAACCACATAACCAGAGATATTGCTCTGGAATAGTTTAGTCATGTGGTTTAGCCTTTTATGGGACCCCATAACCTCATCTGCAGCCTGGACATTTTTCACTGTATTGTTCCATACTTACCTTGCCATTTCTTTTTTCTACCTCTTGCTTTAGGAATTATACTTAGATCAAGGCCACCATTGCCCCTGGAAAGTGCATGTAAATGGACTGCCTTGTTCCACTAACCACTTTTGTGAATTCCCAGACCAAAAAGCCCTTGTGTATGGATGGCCTCTTCATTAGAATGTAAGCTAAGCTCCTTGAGGGCAAAAACTCTATTTTTCATTTGTATTCCTAGAATTTATCTCAGTTTTTGGCATATAGTGGGTGATTAATATGTACTTTTACATCAACTCATTGTCTCATTTCTTCTTACACCCCTTCTTGTGCATTAATTTATCATATTCCTTTATGAGAGAAGAAGCCAATTGAGAGCAGACCTGGGATACCCTCTGGGATTAAGATTTCAGGCCAGTTCTTTCCTGATCCCTGGTTGTAAGTACTCTTTCACTAAAGCAGAGTACAGCTCTTAAAGCTGTAGAAGATAACTCCAAAGAGACTTCAAACTAATTTGTTGTTGCTGTAAGAAGTCACTCCTGGGTTGATTTGCTTACAGTTCAATCCGACTATTAGCCCTTCCAAATAGCTAAGCTCTTCCTTGGATGTGTACAGTCTATTGCAAGACCCAAAATTAAAGTATTTCTGGATTTAAAAAAAGTTTTTTCTGTCATTTATGGACCTTCAGACTACTCTCCCTCTTCTCCAATAAGTTCATTATTTCTTAATAGTCTGTCATAGTCTCTGCAGAGAAATCAAGGCTACCTTCAAGCTATGATGAGTCATTGAGAAAGACCTGAATGGACAAAATTGGAAAGTTGCACTGATATGCAATAAGAGGAGAGAGAGGTCAAGAGCAGAAGGGCAAACTGGGCTTTGTAATCAGAGCATAGTGTGAAAGAGGGGACCTGTGATTTCATTGGTGAAGGCAAGTCTGAATGAGGAAACTCTCTGTTGGTGTAGGTTTGGCATTTTCTGTACAAGTTATAGTCTTAAAGGACTACTAGGGGCACTGAGAGGTAAACGAAGTGGTTTGTGCAGTGATTTGTTGTCATTTAGCCAGTTTGTCCCAGAGGGGCTTTTCTGATTCTCATCTGATCTTTTGACATCTCTGCCATTATGATGAAAAATTATTAACTGACATTTACACAATGATATAAGGTATATAACGCGAACACTCAAATTGATCTAACTATGCTTATTGATGTGGCTGTACCCTCTAACAATTCAGATCTGAACCCACACAAACTTGCCTGTCCTAAGCCTGAACTCCATCAAACAGGTGGAAGAAAAAAGCACTGTCCTAGGTGCTGGGTTGATATTCAGTTATGCCTGACTTGCTATGACCCACTTGGGGTTTTCTTGGCAAAGATTTTGGAGTGGTTTGCCCTTTCCTTCTCCAGTTCATTTTACAGGGAAGGAAACGGAGGCAAACAGAGTTAAGTGACTCTGGGTCATACATCTAGTAAATGACTGAGGACAGATTTTTAACTCTGGAGGGTATGTCTTCCTGACTCCAGGGTTGGCATTCTATTCACTGTATGACCTAGATACCCAAGTGTGGGGAATACAAATAGAAAAGCAGAGACAGTTGCTGTTCTCAAGGAGCTCCCATTCCAATCAGAGAGACAACACATAAGAACCGGTGGCCCTTGATAATAGTCTCCCCTTCCTTCTTCCAATCCCCAAGTTCTATGGCCTGACCAGACTGCAGTTTATAGCTATGTGTCTCTTAATTCAACATAGAAAAATTAGGGAGTCTATTATTTAACATTCTTGTACTTTCCATAAGGTTTTGAAAAGAATTAAATTTGGAATGTTACAGTGACCTAGATGGTTAGATATTGCATTAATCTGCAATAACTATTTTTCTCTTGCTTCTATGATGCTAATCTTTTCCCCCTAATCCATCACTGGGTACAAAACAACCAGAGATTGGAGGTATCAAAACCCACAGTTAAGAACAATTTAAGCAATTTATTTAGATCCTAAAACTACCACTGGGGAAAAATTGTAGGCAAGGAATTACTGAGGGAGAAATCTAATTGTTTCCCCAAATAAGACATTTTAGGAAGTGATTTTGTTTCTCCTTATTCCAGTCTCCAAATGTTTCATGACTTGTTGATTAAACAATGAAAAGTCATTAGAAAAAGAACAACTGATAATGCCAGTATGCAATGAAAGAAGGTAGGTTGCAATTCAGCTTTGGTAAGTGTATGCCTATAGCAGTATGTGACTTATAAACCTTATTATTTCAATCATTTCTATTGAGGGTAATGTATGAACTGATTACCAAATGGACATTGCAGACAGGTAATCACGGCTTGTGAGGAATGATCATTTGCAATTCCAATTTCTTTTGGAATAGCCCTGCAAACAGCTGATTTTTTGACTAAGTGAGTTTGGCCAAAATACCTCTTGGAAAATCACTTTAGTATTTTCAAAAGTCACTTTAACCAATTTTATTGAATGTCTACTATATGTAATGTCCTATCTCAGACTTCTTACACAATTCTTGAAGATCAGCTCATCTTAGCACCACTTCAGCAATATGGCCATCTTTGTCTCTTAGTTCAAATGGCAATATTCAAAGGTCTGGCCAAACTTCAATGGTACAATCTTTCCTCTATTTCTCTGACTGAAGTTTGAAAAACACCCTTAATTGGCAAAACAGTTATTTGCAGTTAAATGGGTACCTAGTTCAGCAAACGAGACCAGTAAGCAAGCCATTAACTTTCTGATCAGCAACATTTACCTGGCTCTTTGTACCCTAACATGGTAAACTAACCAAACATTCTCCTGTAATAGGAAATCCGTAGAGAATGATGAGTTTAACATGAACATTTACTCTGACCTAATCTGTTTTTGCTAAATGCCGCTTGTCATTAGAGCCCATTTAATGAGTCCCTGCTAAAAATGACTCAGCTTACCTTAATTAGGCAATTGTATAAGCAACTAGGTAAAAGTACACAAAACCCCAATTCTTCAGGCTATCTACACTAATGAAGATCTGGGGCAATCAAGGTCCTTATGCTGGAAATGGATGGTGTACAAACTAAAAGTTCCAGGAAACAATGATGATGGTTCTGTCAATATAGAAGTAAATTCATTATTGTGTCAATTGATGTACACCTAGCAAAACTGCAGAGAAGAGAATGCTGATGTTGATGGAGAAGATATAAACTAGATGATGAATTCATGTGAACACATTTCCCTCCTTTTTATCAAGATTTAATCTGTGTAGCCTTGTAAAAGGACAAGAGACTCATTATGATGTTCCAGACTTCAGAAGGGAAGGCTTTTTTTTTCTTTTTACAGCTACCTAAATGAGCTTCTGTGAAGTGCCAACTGCTTATCTCTCTGTGACAGTACAGTACAATTTTTGGTTCTTTCTATCCTCTGCTTTCTGTACCCCTCTCTCACATTTCTTAGATAGTTAAGTAGCACAGGGAGAGAGTTCCGGACTTAGAGTCTGAAAAACCTGAGTTTAAATCCTGCCTCAAATAGTTATACTCAGATACTTGTGACCCCTGGCCAAACTTCTATTTGCTTCCATTTTCTCATCTATAAAATGGTGGGTCATATTAGCACCTATTCATGTAGTATTGTATATGGTGCCCTAAGGGTTGCTTTTGACAGCACTTTGTAATGCTGATTCTGAGTGGGGTTGGGACTTATTCTGTAATGTGAAGGTGTCCTAAAGTCCTTCTGCCTTTTTCTTGAAATACCAGAAAACTTTCTTACCTGTACCAAAAGAATTGCTTCCCCTCCCCCATTATTCTTAATCTTTAATCAAAAAGAAAACCATAAAAATCTTCCGGCCCTTAATCTTTAACCATCATGAGATCCTAATAATCCATAGGCTATATAGGTTTCTATCTATATAAGCTTAGTTCCCCAAATATCAATAACTCTGACTCAGCCCCATGGCTACAATAAAAAAGTATATGGTTTTTTATTTTCATGTAAATAAAAGCAGCTCTCAATGGCCAAGAGAATGTAAGTGAATTCTTTCACACATCAACCATTGTCCTGACTTTGGCCTCAACATTACCTCCCAGGGTTGTTACGAGAATCACATGTTGTTGTTTGTCCTTCATTCTCAGAGATGACCATGACATCAGGAAGGTGATGCCATGACATGCAGATGAATTGGACTTGAGTGACAAGGGCTGTGCAGCTGCCAGTCTCACTTTCTCTTCCTGAGCCATCTGGGTCCAGTGACAAGATATAGATCAGTATGGCTAGAATATTTGTAAGGTGCTTTGTAAAATTTAAAGTTTAACATAAATGCTAGTTGGCTATTTATTAACCCCTTGGCTAGTTTTTTAATAAACTTTGCAGCAGGTCCCAGGGTCTTCAGGCTGTTTATCCCCTTTCTTTGAGTAGCTAAACTACGTTCAACCACAATGCGAAAGCTCTGTTCTTGCTAATTTGTCAGCTGGCTGTTGGACAGCATGTGGTTAAATTAATTATACTAAATGATCAGGAGAAAAACAGACCATGAGTTAATATAGTGATCCTGCCAAAGGTATTTATATTTTAAAAGAGACTTCCAAATAGTGAAATTTTAGACCATAGCTCCAACCAGTGGGAGGATATTTTAGGACCCAAGGTCCTTTTTTGTGTCCTTCAAATCAAATCATGTCCTCTAGTTATTTTCTGTAGGTAAACACCTGCTAGTCTCAATATAGCAACCCTGCTTAAGCACTTCTAATTCCAATGAGAACCTCATCTTCTAGTGCTCCTCCTACCTTTGGTTGCTGCTCATTTTCTCTGAAAGTCAACACTGGCAGCATGCTTGACTATATGTAGGTTACCTATCACACCTGCAATGTAACACAAAGAGATCAAGTATGGCAATTATCCAGGTAAATTAGACTATCCTACATTGAAACAAAAATAATTTTAAAAGAAATTCTCAGTTTAGCTACTAACACTTAGCAGATTTTCTCTGTCATCACTTACTTCCTTCAAATTTACCCCTAGGACCACTCAGTAAGCCATCTAAGCCAGCCTATGGTAAGATTATTCTATTTTATTGTATTCCACAAACTCATGGGAAGAATCTGGTATGATCCAGCACTGTGCAACATGACCTATGCATACTTATATAATATCTCCATGGGCTGTTTTAAAAACTTATTTCCATCAAATAACAAAGGCCTGTTTGCTGAAAATGAAGCTCTGCCTCTTGGACCCCATATGCTACACAAATTCAATCTTTGGTTGTCATTGGGCTGGTGTAAAAGCATAGCCACACCACTCGCCAAGTATAGAAAAATAGCATCTCTCTATGAAAATTGACTAATCTCCTGAAATGTTGACACACATCTGTGCTGTATTTAACACCAATCAATCAAACACATTTATTGAATATTTGTCTGTGTAATAGTTTGTGATCAGTGTCTATTTTACAAAGAAGACTAAGGAATGATTCTTGTATGGGGAGGAGGGGGACACTGAGGCTCACAGATTAGCTAGGGAAGGTGGGGAAATACATGAAAAGAGAAACAAAAAATGGCAGAGAGCAGATGCCACTCCCAACTGGAGGCATGGGCATAATTTGTTCATCTGGAAAATATAGATATTCTCAGACTCAAACTTCAAGCCACTGAAGCTTCAGGGTCAGGATAGGCCTATGTTTTAGGAAAACTAATTTTTGTAGCAGTGTGATTAGAGAAAGGAGAAACTGGAAGCAGGAAAACCAAGTAGGTAGCTATTACAATAGTCTAGGGGAGTGGTAATAACAGCTTGAACTAGGATAATTGATTTGCGAACAGCAACAAGGGAATGGCTGTGAGAAAAGTTTTAGCAGTTGAACTGACAGGACTTGGTAACTGACTAGATATTCAATAAATATTTATTATTTAATACTTGTTATATAGAAAAGCACAGTGAAAGGAAGCTGGTCCAAATTGCATTGATCAAAAACCCCAATTCCATTCTAATTCCATTTAACAATTTTGTCCCTCTTCTCTTTATAGCCAGACATATACTGCTTTGCATTTATCAAGACAATTTTATTTGCACAGTTTTCTCTTTATGTGGGAGTTCTGGTCTCCCTACTTCCATTTGCTACTCTAATTGCTTCTCTGTGGTGCTTGAAATGACTCAACTGTGTTTAAATTAATTTCATTTTAAAGCAAACTCCTGCCATGTACATATGACTTTGCCTTTGTTAACATAGTTCTACATTTGCCAAGTTTTAACCTTTCATCCTTAATGATATGAAAAGCCCATTTATTTGCCCTAGATTTCAGTCATTAAACTCTTCTTATTTGCATTTGCCCACTCTGTTTTGAATTTCAGATGTAGAAGTCAACTATTGGGACTGATTCCTTGCTTTTGTAATATCGAAAAGAGCAGTACTCTTGATACTGCTGTTTAATATATTTTGATTTCAAGTTTAATTTGTAAAAACATTTCTAACCTTTTCAGGTCCTTTTTACTATTTTTTTTTTTTTAGCAAATACAGAAATCAAGTAAATAGTGTTTCAGGGTAAAAAGTCATGAAGCCATAGAAAAAAGTTTAAATAGATATGTCTAGTTTCCTTTACTTTGGCAGTCAAAGTAGTTCTTCCAATTATTCATCTGAATCCTCCAAAGAACCACCATATTCTTTATATGAAAATATGAAATATTGTTTATATTAGCATGCCCATATGTTCTCTCAATACTATAATGAGTATTCAGAGTACAAATGAATTTAAACAAATGATTGGGAATTGTGGAACTTGAATAAAAAGCAATTTATATGAAACTTTCACTGTCACTGTTTACAGTCTGAGACATCCCTATCTATGACTCTCTTGAATGAAGCTAGAGCTTTAAAGATTAAGTGAAGTAGCATATTCATAGTGCTTCACAAAACTACGTAAATTCTAGCTGCAATTCTATTCTTACTAATTATTAAAAATATAGGAGTCAGTGATGAAATAGAACTTTCAAGGCAATAGAGAATACCTAGTTCATAAACTCTTTCTTTGTATGTAAGTGAATCCTGTCTTAACACTCAATATCATGATGAAGGTCTGACCAGTCACTTCAAGGAAATCAAATGGTGAGTTCTGGAAAACCTAAACCATCTTTAAAAAATTCTCTGATTTGTTTGTGAGATAAGCAATGGTAGTTTGACTTTAAATAATTGTTGCCTGGATTTCCATCTCATTGTACAGGACAAATGATAGAATCCCAGATCACTAGAACAAGAAGGGACCTCAGTGATCACTTGAGCCAGTCACTCCATTTTATAGACGAGGGAACAGAGGCTCTGAGAAACCATGTGCCATGCCTAACGGTACAGCACTTGTTACTAGCAGAGCTGAGACAAGCCCAGTTCCAAAATAGTACGGCAATTAGAGCATGAAAGCAATCTTCAAGGTAGGTGGATTTTGGAGAAGAGAGAGATCAGTGAAAGGGTCCAAAGTCTGGGACCTGTTACTTCAGTACAGGAATGTAGCTTGAACAAGGTGGCTAGCAGTAGGAACTGAATGGGAGAGATAGAGAAATATTAGGAAGGAAGAAAGGATAGGACTTAACAATCAATTGTATATTAAGAGTCAAGGGGAACAGAAATTCAAAATTGGAAGATTCCTTAAAGGTCATGTATTCTTGGCTAAATAAGAATTTGTGCTGTAGCATTACAGACATGTTCATCTTGCCTCCAAATAAAGACTTCTACCAATGGGGACTTCATTCTCATTCTCATTCCACTTTTGGAAAACTATTGATTGAAAGTTTTTCTTTCTATTTCTCTTCAGTTTGTGTTCCTTGTTCCTTGTTCTGCCCTCTGGAATCAGGCAGATCAAGACTAGTACTTTTTTTTTTTTACTAGTTTATAATAATTGAATTTTTAGTAATACTTCTACTTGATAATCCTTCAAATACTTGGAGAAAACTATGATATCCTTCAAAAGTCTCTTCATTAGGTAAATACACCAGTTCTTTTGTGTTTTCCAGGCATCACACCATTACCATGTCTACCAAGACAACATGTTTACCAACAGCTCTACTAAGTCAACATGTCAAAACAGAACTCATCACTATCTCTCTCAAATTTCCCTTTCTTGCAAAATTATCAAAACTATTAAACATGAACCTTGCCTTTTCTTTACTTCAGTTACCAGTCAAGTCTTTGCAGAAATAAGTAATATCGGCAACATTTTCCCCTTTTTAACCCTGGAAGTGTTGTCAAGACCCTTTTTTAGTTAGAGCACTTCATTCAGGTAGAAACACCTATAATGTGGACTCTTGTGGACATTGGTGGAGGCAGGGAATTTAGTGTTCTATCAGTGAATAATTTAAAATGGAGTTTCTTATTAATTTTTTTCATCTGTCAGTCATTAATAGTATACATTAAACAGTTCTCTTTAAAGCTTCTAATCAATAACTGGGTCTTAGTAAATGGATGGTGTCCATAGGTAAACTATAACATAAATGAATGCTTATTTTGAATAAAATAAAACTATTTTTTATGTTCTACTATATGATAGAATGTAAATAAGCTCCTTGAAGGCAGAGAGTAATTTGATCTAGTGCCTCGCATAGTAACTGGCATAGATAGAGAAGGCCCTTGATAAATGTTTGTTGATTAATTGAACTAAGGAATTAAATTTATTCAGTCAATATTAATTCAAAAAAGAAATGAACTTCTACCACATGCTTGCTGCTATGCTAGGCTTGGTGGGAGATACAGAGAAGAAGAGATAGTTCCTGGCCTCAGGTCCCTTACAATCTTAACCCTCTTAAAGTTTCAAAGCAACTTCTTCAAAAAGGAATATAAATTGGTCTCAAGCTTTAAAAAAATAACCCTCTTGGAAGAGCTCAAAAAGGATTTTGAAAATCAGATAGGTAGAAGAAAATTTGGGATGTATGTATAGAATGATTTTACATATACACACATATTAGGTAGTATGCACACAGGCTCACATATGTGTGTGAGTATATATATATATATATATATATATATGTATATATGTATTTGTGTCTAATGGTAACCATTTTGAGGGCAAAAGGAAAAAAGGAAATATACATGATAACTTTCTTATACATTTAAAAAGAATAGCAAGTTTTACATAATAGATTTGCAGTTTCTTGCTCAATCTCTTTTAAAAAAATTATATTCTATATGGAAATTCTTGTTTTACTCCATAAATAAAAAAATAAAATAAATAAATTTATTTTAAAAAGAAAAGAATAAGATTTGTTTTTGTATGCTCAGTACTTATCACAATACCACAGTTAATAAATGCTTTTGATATTGTACTGGATTAGATTGAATAGTATTCCCCCGTTAATACACTCTTCCCTCATTTCCACATGCTGAAATTTTCCCCCTTTTTTCAAGATCCAATGCAGGTACCATATTCTCCAGGAAACCTTCCTTGGTCTCTTCCTATCCCTTTCCCCAGTTAAAAGTGATGCCTGCCTTCTTGACCACTCATATGACTGTTTAGACCTTTTCTATACACTCAGATCATGGTTTTTCCACCAATGTTCTACAACATTGTGCCTTTGTAACATGGAGCTGACTGACCCTGAGTTCTCCAAGCTACGCCCCTGAAGTACTAACTCTAGTAAGTTCTCCAATGCTGGTAAGGCTTCTGTTCCAATCCTGGCAATAGTCTGGATCAGCTTTCTGAGTACTCCTCCCTAAGTTCACCATCAACGAATTGAATGAACACTTTTTGGCCATGGCAATCCAAGAAGCAAAGAAAATTGTGAAACGGCTTCAGTCTTCAGTAACCTCCTTCTGCAGCTCAAGTGACCATAATGGCGGGAATGGAGTTGGCTTGTGACAGGAAAGGGAGAAAGAGGTGTTAAGCATCATATGTTGTTATTTTCAATGTATCAGAATCATACATTTAATTCAATTAATTCAACAAACATTTTTTAAGCTTCTGCTCTCTGCAAGGCCTATGCTAAATTAAATGCTGAGGATCCACACAAAAATAAAAAAACTATTCCCTATCCCACACAAAATATCAGATGTGACTGCTATTTAAACAATTCCGCAATGGTTTTTTAAACCATTTTATGAAGTCTTATAAATCTATAAGGTTTTAAAACCTAAAATGCACTATCTAATTGCATCCTTATGTCAACCCTATGGATTAGATACTATGGATACATTAGGTATTAGATATTAGACACTGTTCTTATCCTCAGGCAGAGGACAAGGCTCAGATATGTCAAGGGACTTTCCCATGATCAAGTGTTAGAGGCAGAGTTCTAACTCACATCTCTCCTGACTTGAAGCTCAATATTTCATTTGTACATCATTATTTATCATATGTTAATATTGTTTGAACTTAGTTTGATGCGCCCCAAAATGGTGTAACCCCAAAAGCTGACCATAGAGGTCAGCTGACCTCAGGGTTCCAGAAGTTCCAAATGGCTGTAAGGAATGCTTAGATCCCACCCAGTGCTTGCTTTGGGTCACCTCAGGTCTGGTTTTGGGTCTACCCAAAGTTTGTGTTTTAGGTTCCCCAATATAGATTAAATCCCAGTATACATTTCAAACTTGTCCTTTTCTTAGAGACCACTTATATGAGGTTAATTAGGTAAATGTCCTTATCTGAACTCTACATAATAACTTCACAAAGATTTATGGAGGGAGTCGTCCCTTTTTCTGGTTTTCTCTGTCTCTGTCTCTCTGTTTCTCTCTGTCTCTCTCTCAAATGACCTAATAAATTTCTTTCTAAAACTATTTTGGCTTTTAGGGTTTTTGAACAATACATTTCACTACCTTGAACTGGACTTTAAGTGTGATATCTTTGAACAAAGAAAAACAAGTTAAATACTACAGGAAGAACAAGGAATTGAATCACACCAATATTTAATTTTTGTTGTTTTTGTTTTAAAGTAGACCAGAAGGCAAAATAAAGTTGCAAATTAGTGGAAGGGGTCTGACAATTGCCCCTCAGAGGGAATCATAAAGGATTTAGTGAAGTTGGTTTCATTATGTACTGAAAGGTAATCAGGTTCATCATTTGATGGGTTACCGAGCGCCTTGCCTTGAAGTGATAATGATGAGCATAAATAAAAGTGTTTCCATGAAGGTAAGTGAAGCTTCAGGGCCTCATTTATTATAAAAAAATATAGAAAACATTTAATTAAAACTTTACAAGTCTGTCCAAATAAATCTATATGTCTTAATAATTTGGATAATTCAATATGATTGTGAGCCTTGGGGAGATGGTGAAAATATGTCAAAAAATGTTATTCAGGATTATGGAGGACTGTGCTACAGGAGAAGGTTCACTAGGTGTGAAGTCAGAGGACTGGGGTCAAACATCACTTCTATTAATGACTCCCTGTGTGACCACAGGCAAGTCTCTCATATCACTTCCTCATTCATAAAATGAGGAGGTCAGACTAGCTTGGCTCCTTGGGTTCCTTTCAGATTTATATGTTCCTTTGAAAGGAAAGAGGCCACAGGCTGTAGATTACTTAAACCGCTAAGTTTGAGGGGTAGGATATACCTAAGAATGGGAGACCCTTGGCTTAGTGGGTCATGGACATGTGACCATGACATACACTATGACATACAGTTAAGGGAGTTAGTTGAAGAAAGGGGAAAATGGAGTATAAAAATAGACTCAGGATTCATTTTAGTAGCAGATATAAGAGGCATAGATGGGAGGCCCATCAGGTATCCACAAACAAAGAGTAGAAAAGCTGACTCTATTTATAGTGCATTCAAGAGAGCAGTTCCTGTTGCAACCACTACTAAACAGAATACTTGTGAACACTTTAAAGTAGTGAGTGCTATTTGCCAGACAGAAGGACGGCATCATTGTGAATATATATCTAATAGATAATTTCGTTATTGAACTCTTTAGCCTTCCAAAAATCTAGTACAATCCCCTAGGGCTGGAAGAAATTCATTTCTGAAAAATAATAAACTCTACAGAATCTCATTGGCCTTCACGCATGGTATTGTATTTGAAGAGGTGTTCACTTTTCTAGTGTGAAAATCTCCATCATGGTATGTTCTTCAGAGGATTTCAACTTCAGGATTCTACACTAATTTTGTTGTTGCTGAGTCATTTCAGTTGTTTCTGACTCTTTGTGCCCCCAATTGTGGTTTTTTGGCTAAGAAACTTGAGTAGTTTACCATTTCCCTCTCAAACTCATTTTATAGATTAGAAAACAGAGACAAACAGGGTTAATTTGCCCAGGTTCATAGTATGAGTCTGATGCTGGATTTGATGACTCTCCTGATTCTAGACCCACGGGGCAGGAGCAAGGGGGAAGGGAAGTAATATTTAAGGCACTCTCCAAATTTTATGCTTCTATAGAATACATAATTCTGGAATATGGAATAGATCTAAACTAATGCCAGGTTGAATACGTTAGAGTGAAATTAATTTTCTCCTGTCATGGAAATACAACCATTTTTCAAAGGAATAGATGTCAGAAGTCTACAGTGTATGAAAAAGAGAAGTAATATAGAAATATATCTTTTTGGCCTACCTTGGAGAACGAGATAATCCCAGCAAAGAAGCTTGGTGCTAGACATGGAATGAGGAAGATGAGTTCAAATCCAGTCTCATATACTCACTAGCTGTGTGACCCTGAGCAAGTCACTTTACCTCTATTTGCCTTAATCCACTGGAGAAGGAAACAGCAAACCATTTTGGTATCTTTGCCAAGAAAATCCCATGGACAGTGTGACCCACTGGGATATGAAGAGTCAGACACAAATGAACAATAAATTAGTGTAGAGGATGTTGGCTGCTGTTTCTATACAGAATCACTGCTACAGGACATTGGCCCTGCCTCAGTCAGTTGCTTTCCCCAGACGGTAATGGGAGCTCTAAAGTATTTTTCCTGTTATCAGTGTCTTTGTCACAGACAGAAGTGACCTCTGAGATCACAATATTCAAACTATTTTAAATAATGAGGAAACTAAGGGTAAGAGAAACTAAGTGACTTTTCTAAAATCACACAAGTAGTTAATGGTAAAACCCATCCTCTGACTTTTAATAAATCTTTCTTTTACTATATGATTTAAAATCATTTGGGATATATTAGATAACTTACCATCCCAGGGAAGGGGAGGGCAGGGACAGAATTTGGAATTCAAAATTTTTTTTAAAAGTTAAAAATTATTTTAACATGTAATTGGGGAAAACATTATATTAAAAAAATACTTTGAGGTGTCAGGCATGCATAAGAACTAGAAGATAACTGAGCTTTTCTTCCTTATTCTCACTTCCTCAGAAGGGGTTATGGGAGGGAGGCAGGATTGGTACATTTGGGGGCCATAGCAGACATGATGGAGGTAGGAAAAAAACTCCTTTTCCCAGAATATAGTGATCTAAAGGCTTGGAACAGGAAAGGGGTCAGGTGTTGATGGGAGAGAGGTATCACTAGGGGAAAGAAGGAAAAAGAAACAATTCAGGGGTCAGGAAGGAGCTTCTACTTTATGTTGAAGGAGAAGCAGCCTGCCTAAGGCCATCATAAACTAAAAATGTGCATGAACTCAGTGATATCCAGGAGGGAAAAGAAGCAGTATTTGTGGCAAAGACATAAAGCAGATAAGAAGGGAGAACCTTCCTATGCTCTGATATAAGATTGTCCCTAGGCTTCTAGGACTTCCATTTGTTATTGGGAACCCCATTTTGCTGCTGTGTCTGACTCTCCATGACCTCATTTGGGGTTTTCTTGGCAAAATTGCTGGAGTAGTTCACCATTTCCTTCTCCAGCTCATTTTACCTATGAGGAAACTGGGGCAAATACGGTTAAGTGACTTGCTCAGGGTCACATAGTGTTTGAAGCTGAATTTGAACTCAGGAATATGAGTCTTCCAGACTTCAGGCCCAGCACTGTATCCATTGCATCACCTAACTGCTGTGGAATTTCCTTTAGATTTCCTTTATTTGTGTTCTCTATTTGATTCAGAGATTGAGATCAAACCTTTCTTGGGGGAGAAGGATAAGAAGCTGCACTTACTTGGAAGTAAAATATATATAGTATAAAATATAAATAAATAAATTATAGTATATAAAATATAAATATAAAATATATATTTTTATGGCAATATGTTTTTAATACTTCAGTAAAGGGACTGGGGTAATAGTCACTTTCTAGTTCTTTATTGTCTTGCATGAATATTCCATGTTGAAGTGCTTTGTGTTTTCACAGAAATTCTCTTAGGGGAGAACTGAAATGAGTTCAAAGCTGATTTTTTCCTAAAGAGATTTTCATGTAGGAAAAATAAGAATGAATAAATGAAAAAAAAATTATTATACACTTGCCATGTGCCAACCACCATGCTATTAAAATGGATAGATAGTGAGATAGTGCTGAATACGATAGAATTAATTTAATTAGACACACCTAAGATTAAACTTAGGTTTGTAACTGTCTAGATTTGTTTATACTTGTCTGTTCTCAGTCCCCAATATAAAGCTCTACTCTATACTGTATGTACTTCAATGTTAGTTGAATGAGTGAATTAATGACTTTAAGTATTATTAACATTAAGATAATTATATTCACAAAATAATGAGATTTACATAGCTACATTAAGCCTTATTACCTTTGCCTTATTAAGAGAATTCCCAGATACCCTTGAAATAGCTTCATCTTTGCCTCTATTTTAAGAATGTAAAAGGGTTTGTTTTTATATCCCTATCACTCAGGGCTTTTGGTTTTTTGGTTTCTTGCAGGTTTTAAATAAAATTACTAATTACTGATAAGTATGTCTGGAAAATCAACACATGCCAAGTTCAGAGGTATTAGTCTCATTTTATAAATACCCTGTTTGAATAAATTAAGTCAAAGGTAGATACAGTCTGAGATTTACATTCTTTCCCATTCTTCTGTACTATCCACTAAGTTATATTGTGTTATGTACATCCTTTTATGATACATATGTATATATGTATATATATAATCTATATATCAATATATAGATATAAACTGTATATCGATATTTGTATTTAATGTACATTGTTATTTGCATGTTGTCTCCCCCATTAAGAGGGTAGCCACCATGTTTTCACCTTCCCCTCTATAGACCTTGCATGGTGTCTGGTACATAGTAGATGTCTAATAAACGTTTATTGACTGGCAGATTGTCTTTGACAAACAAAACAAAGAAGTAAAATTGGAATTTAAACTTATCAGCCCATTTGATTTAGGGTTCATTGTCTTGGGGCCCCCACACAGAATTAAATTACTTTTGTTAAGTATTAAATTGGACATTTATTTTGAGTAGAAAATCATTCCTCCCCCTCTGTAGAATTAAAGGATCAGGACAGATGATCTTGAAGGTACTTTCAACTTTAACATGATGAGTCATCCAGGGATATAATCAAAATGTCTCCAATGATTCACTTGAGAAGATTTGTTGGCAAGTATATATGGAGTGCTGATGCTCTGAATTGTTTGATTCAACTAAAATGTTCTATAAAATTACTATTAAAATCATAAAAATAATTTGAGTAAGAATAAAAAATAATTTAATGGTCAAACAGGGAGTTAGTGGTTACAAGAAGAAAAGCTACCAGATGATCAAACTCTAGGCATCCTTGAAAAAGAAGGAAGTCTCTTTCCTGATTTCAGAAAGGAGAATTCCTTTATATGACTTCAATAGGTGACTATCTTCTTTTTAAAGATCTCCAGTAATTAGATGTCAGCCTCTCCCTCAGTCATTTATCTGAATATTTAATCTCTTATGGAGAGAAATGCCTTCTGTCCTCAGTTTACACTGCCACCATTTTAACTTTTGTGCTTAGTGTATTGGCAAGAGGATAGACTCAGACTCAGCAGAAACCTGTGCTCCAATCCCACCTTGCACATTTACTAGCTCTGTGGCCACAGGGAATTCACTTCACCTCTTGGAGCCTTAGTTTCCTAATTTGTAAAATGGAATAATAATACTTGCAATCACAACTTTTGAGGATAGTATGAAAATCAAGAGAGATATTATAAGTAAAGGACCATGTACACTCCAGCAATTAGTTCTGGATTTGTTGGCAACAACTATAAAGGTCAAATGGGCTCCTTCCTTAATGCCCCTGAAGAGAGTTACTTGGAAATGCCATATTAATGCCCAAGATTATTGCTTATATGGCAAACCAAGAACTGGATGGCACCAGGAGATGGTTTTCCTTGCCTCTTCTTTGACTGGCCTTTTCACAATCATTACAGTAGCTACAGAAACACATTCCTGGCTCACAACGAGAAAGAACTATAAACATTTCCCTCTCTTCTCCTCTTTGTCTCCATCCCTCTGACTCATTTTGTGGTAGGTTGAATGGCTGCTGACTTCTGATTGTGCATCAAGAAAGGAACAAGGTGTCTTAGGGAACATTTCTAACTCTATAGAGCTCCCAACAGAGACTAGTCACTATTCCAGTCCCAGACAGGTGGTGAACCAGCCATTTGAATGAACGGGGCATTTGTGAATTAGTTGCACAGAAATTGGGGTTAAAGACTGCACCTGTGATTTCATTGATTTGGGGAACTTTCAGGTGAGAAATGTGGGTTGTCTCCTTTGAAAATGGTAGGCATAGAGAGTTGCCTAAAGCACTAAGAGATTAAGAAATTTACCCAGGTTAAGATCATATAGCCATGTAAAAGCAAACCCCTTGATACATGCAGGGTGACCTGCTAGCACAGGTTCTTAGATCTGCTTTTCTAAAAGGAAAGGCAACTTTTGATGGATCAACAATCACTTTAATCAAGCACATATATCATTCACTTAGTTCAGGAGAAAATCTCAGCACCCTGAACTTCAGAAAAAATGCAAAGAATATTAACCAACAGACAGGGCTTCCAATTGTCTGACCATAAGCAATACATACATCACAGATCAACAGACAGACTTAGCTTCCTGACCATTACATACATACATAGTTACCAGAGAGAGAAGCACCAACATCTGGGTTTTCAAAGCCGAGGGCTCCTTAGTAGTTGCGTAGAGTCTCATCTGGCCACTTCCAATGAGTAAGCTCCAACACAAAACCTCACTTCAGAGTATTTGTACATTTTTCAGAGCCAGAGGATATTACAGTCCTTGAGAACTAATGACTCACTAGAAAATTAACAAAAGGTGGGGGACTCCCCTAATCAGACTTCCTTTAATGCTTAGGCCTATCAATGCTTTAACTCATTAGCACTGCAAGTCAGTAAGTGTTTTAGGCAGGAGTTGAATTGAGGTCTTCTTTAACTGCAAGACAGATAAACTGAGGAGGATTTATAAAGTCTTCTCAGTACCAAAGTCACAGAGACTAAGGAATACTGTTAGGTAGTGAAGTGCAGTGTCAAACTCAAACAGAAATAGGGCCACTAATCCATATGGCTAGGAGATGGCTAAGTGATTCTATGAAGAGTGTTGGGCTTGGAGTCAGAAAGACCTGACCTCAAATCTGACCTCAGACACTAGCTGTGTGATCCTGAGCAAGTCATTTAACTCTACTTGCCTCAGTTTCCTCATCTGTAAAATAAGCTAAAGAAGGAAATAGTCAACCACCCCAGTATTTTTGCAAGAAAACCCTCAAATGGGGTCATCAAGAATCAGATATGACTGAAAAACAACAAAATTCATACATCCCTGTCATATCTTGATTTGATTTTAACATGTCATGTTCTCTCTGCTTTACTTATTTTGCTAATTATTTCCTAATTCCATTTTAGCCAGGTTCAAGCCACACTGGGTAGTATTGTGAGTCATGTGTGACCTGCCATGTATTTGATACCTCTGGTACAGTGGATAGAGCATTGGAGTTGGGAGTGAGAAAACCTGAGTTTAAATTCTGCCTTAAACACTTATTATCTATGTTGTGTCTCTCGGCAAGTCAATTCTCCTCTTTGCCTGTTTCTTCACATGTAAAATGAGGGGGTTGGATTTCATTGCTATGAAGTTTCCTTCTAGCTCTAAATCTATGATCCTGTGATTCCTGTGAGCAGGAAGGTATTATATTACTTCTGGCTTAAAGGGTATTAGCTGGATAACTTATATTAACCTTTGGGGTAACCCAAATCCTCATTCTAGGACTAAAGCATCTATAATATCATTCAGTCATGTCCCTGATCCTCTGCATGATTCAGCAAGATAGGTTCTTTGCATTCTCTCTCAGTATCCCCTTCTAATTCCAAATTCAATTACTACTGATCCTATGAACTCTGGATAAAAATTGGCTTGCTTTCCATGATTACTTCCAAATTCTCATATTCATGATTTTAAAGCTGGAAGAGACTCAACAGGCCCCCTAATTTTCCACATGTGTCATAGAAAGGTTAAGTGACTTTACATGGGTCACAGCTAATGTGTCCAAAGCAGAATTTTAATTCAGATCTTCTTGACTCCAAGACAAGGGCTTTATTTGCCTCATATATTTATTTAGCTAATAAAAATAAACATTCATTTATGTTCCACATAGGTGCCTTCTAGCTGCGTCAGTTCTTTCCTATGGTAACACTCGCTAACACTGGTGCACTTGGAAAAATCACTTTTTTCTTTCTTTCTTTTTTTTTTTTTTAGAGACTTAATCTTTCCTAGTCTAGAAATGTAGCAGTAACTCACAGGTTTGACCTCAATGTTGATCAGCATGGATATTGTGATCTGCTCTGTTTCTAATCTGAACCAGTCTGTTCTTCCTTTAAAAAATGAAAAATTAAAACAGAAGTGTGTTTTCTCTCCCTCTCTCCCGCTTACCTCTATTTCACTGAAAAAATGAAAAGTAAATTCCTAGTAACAGATATACTAGTCAAACAAACAAACAAAATTCCCTCCCTTCTTTGCTATGTTCAAGAAATGTCTAATTCTGCTCCCTGATTCCAACACCTCTCTGACAGGAGGTAACTTAGCTTGTTTCATCATCAGTGCTCTGGAATTATAGGTGGTCATTGTGTTGATCAGAGTTCTTAAAACTTTTAAAGTTATTTGCCTTTATGGTATTGTTATTATATAAATGGTTTTCTTGGGTCCACTCATTTCATTCTTTATCCATGTATGCAAGTCTTCCAAATTTTTCAAAACAAATTAGCTTAAGTAGATGACCATGACAGGGCATTTTAAGAGTTGTGGTCATAAAGGGGTTGAGAAGTTGGACCTTTTAGAATTTTTAGAAAGAAAAATGTAGCTGTCTGAAGTGGTGGGAGGCAGGGAAGCAGAAGCTGATGGATCACTTAAATTCAGGACTTTCGGCTGCAGTGGGGCTAACACTGTTTGGTGTCCACTGCAAGAACAGCGCTAATATAATGGTGAGATTGGCATCTCAAAATCAAAGTGTTGAAAACAGATTTCATTGATTTCCTCCAAATCTACCTTACTTTGAAATTAGTCTATTACCATTGAGGACATTCCCATTTTTCCATTCTTGTAGACACCCAATTTTGACCTTATCTTTGACTCCTTGCTCTCCCCATGTCTATGTAGTCAATTGCTAAATCTGATTGTTTCTGTTTCTGTACCATGCCTGACACTTCCCCCTTTCTCTCTATTTGCACAGACACTGCCCTAGTTAAGGCTGCTATCACTTCTCCAGATTATTACACTAACCTTCTAGCTGGTCTCTCTGATTTAAGTTTCTCCCCATTTTCATCCATCCTTCACGTGACGATCACTGGTTATCTCACAGTGTAGCTCCAACCATCACTTCCTTATTCAACAAATTCTAATCTTCCTTATTAGATTTAGGATTAAGTATAAATGCCTTTGTTGGCATATAAATCTTTTCACTACCTGATCCTTCCTACTTTCCCATTCTTCTTACTGTCCATAACAATACTCTATAACCCACAACATTGGTCTTCAAACATGACACTCCGTTTTCTATCTCTACCCCTTTGTTCTGGCTGCTCCGCGTGCCTATAATGCTCTACCTATTTACCTCTCTGCCTCTTGGAATCCCAGGAATTGATTCTTTCAAGCATCCCCTTTTGCATGATCCCCCCACCTCCAGTTACTGGTCTCTTCAACTCCAGGGTTACCTTGTATCTGCTTTATATATGTGTAGTATATATTTATATTCATACATTAATAAGTCAGTAAGTATTTATTTATTACCTACTACATGCCAGAAACTATGCTCATAGTACATACATAGTATGCTGAGGATACAAAAATGGGCAAAAGAAAGTCCTTGCTCTCAAAGAGTTCACAGTCTAAACAACACAGAACAGAAATAAACACTGCCTTCTGCTGTCATGCCCCCCTCAACTCAGACCCATTCCTCAAAGCTAGTGTTAAAAAAAGGAAGCAAGGGAAGGAAAGACTCTCCCCTCATACCAGTTCAGTTCTTAGAAAAAGAGAGTGTCAGGTTCAATTTCACTAGTTTAAAAGATGCGGGAAGCGAACCAAAGGAGGCTGCCCCCACCCGCGTAATAGTGGAAGAAGACTTTGTTTTGGGCAGTCTGGACATGGTGTAAAAGCCCTCAAGAGCCCTGTCATATTAGTCAAATTGGATATTCTTAGAGAGTCCGGGATTATGTAAGAAAGGGGCCTGAGACACAGAAGGTCTGGAACTGTTGTGTTACTTTGTAACTGCTTGTTTTCTGAGGCTAAGTAGAGAAGATCTGGTGCTCTTCCACATGATAGGCCATCTAAAATGATAGTTTGTTTCTTCTTTCCACTTTCATTGAGAACTTCCATCTACGTAGCTCAAATACACAACTCTGTTCTCCAAAGAATTGGCTGGGACAGTAGTGCAGATGGCTAAAGTGTGCCCCTCAAAATGTAAGTAGGTTAAATACAAGATGTCATCAAATAAATGCATGACCAGGAAAAATAATTGGCCAATCACATGGCAAGAACAAGGGATACCTAATGGATAGGCCAAGGGTTCCTCTGGTATTCATGGGATATCTCAGCACATTGAGCTGACCCTCTCTGGGACAGAGTTATAGGAGGACGTGGCCAAAAGTCTCATGGGATGGACAAGCACAGATGAGCTGTAATTTGCATGACCAGAGGGAATATTCAAGGAAACGAGATGATGGTTAAAATGATAGCCAACATTTACATAGTGCTTTAAGGATGATGTAAAGTGAATATACGTATACACAATATATATATGTATATCTATCTATCTACATAATATATATACATCTGATCCTCATAAGAAGCCTGCAAGATAAGTACTTTATTAGACCCATTTTGCATATGAGGAAACTGAGGCTGAAAGCATGGGTTGGCCAGTGTCAGGCTCCCCATGTCAAGACCACCTCTCTTTTTATTCCTCTCTTTTTACTATTAGGAGACATCCTATTTTTCCAGAGCTAAGGTCCAGCAAGAAAGCTTTTCCCTTAGCTTGGTACAACAACAATCCTTTGTGCTTACCTTCCAGATGAACTCAGCCACAGCAAAATCTCAGAATTATTTTACATTAGCTCCAGGTGGTCTGAAGCTCAGAGAAGTACATGCACAAACCACGTTCTGCTCATGAAGCCTGCTACGAATCCAACTTGTCTCACTATCGCTGTTGCCCCTCATTGTCAGGGTGACTTCTCGCTGCATAGCCATTGGTATATGTATTGAGATGTGCCCACACTAAAGCAGATCTCCTCAGTTTCAGAGGAGACCCCAGCACAGAGGTCTTGTTTCTATCCTCCGACAGAAGAGAAAAAGCTTTCTATTTATGATAACAATTAGCTCTTTGTTTTTATTTTACTTTTCAGAATTAATTGTGGTTGTGATCACCTGTGTGAGCTCTTTGATATTTGCAGAGTTACATACATAACCCTATGACTTTTTGCTCATTTGCTTTCTGAATTCACACCAACATCATATGCTAAGCACATTTCTGAGGCAAGATTTGAATTCAAGATTTCCTACCACCAAGCCCAGAACCCTGTATACTATAACACCCACCTGCCCCATCAATAAAAATATTTATTACTATGAATGATACTTACATAATGCTTTAATTTTTCAAGGTACTTTCCAATCATCTCATTTTATCCTTCCAACGATTCTGGGAAGTAGGCACTATTGTTATCTGCATTTTATAGATAAGGAGAATTAAGCAAACAAAGAGTAAGTGACTTTTCTAGGGTCACATAGCTAGTAAGTAAAAAAGGATTTAAATTCAGGTTTTCCTGACTTTGTGACTTCAAATCCCGCTCTATCCATGGTGCCACCTAGCTGCCTCCAATCCACTGGGATATTGGAGCAAGTACTGCATTACTTCATTTGTCCAATTATCAGCCTTCTTGAAACACCAACCATCTGGAATGCATTCATGGACTTAGAAGGGATAAAAAAAAATGCCTGGAGCCTGAGCCTGGAAGAGAATAAATGTCACAAAGCACAGGGATAGGTGGGGCACCAGCCTTCAGGCCATGACCCAATGACAATATTATTTGTAAAATTAAGGCTACTCATTTAATAAAGTTATTTTTCTGGATTCCAATGACAAGCTTCTATTTTTTACAAATTACAGTGGAAGGGAGATGAGGAGGCAGTGGCAAACACTGCTGGATGAAAAGCTTTGAACACTGAGAGGAGACAGTGAACATTAAGAGATCAGCTGGTGAACCAGAAAAAGCACAGGTTAATTGGTGGTACTGGGTAGGACCTTAGAGGTCAAATAATACCATCCCCTCCTTTTATAGAAGAGGAACCGAGGTGCAGGGAGTGACTTACTCAAGATCACAGTTTGTGAGTGGTAGAGGTGAGATTCAAATCCAGGTCCCCCAACCTTAAATCCAGTACACTTTCCATGGTACCATGGTTGCCTCTGTAAGTCTCATCTATTAGGAATCTCAGGTCATTAATCATCAGGCAAAGAATTTTATCAGTCTCAGAGACATTTGAGGGCATCACTGGATTTTAGCATTATCAGTAAATGCTATAGTGATCACTGACCCATTAAGGAAAAGATAAAAATCTGTTCAGTGGATTGTGTATAAGAAGGCAAGGAAGTGTGTAATTTACTTTAGCAAGATTTCCACTGAAATAACACAGACCAAGGAGGTGAAGCTAAGATGGCAGAGTATAGGCAGCAACCCAGCTGAACTCTCTCAATATTCCCCACCAAAATGACTTTGAAGTAACACTCTACATTAAATGTTGGAGCAGCAGAGCCATTAAAAGGTCAGGGTAAGAAATTTTTTTTTTTAGACTAAGACAACTTAGAGGTCAGCAAGAGAAGTCTGTGACACTGGGGAACAACACAGAGTGCAAGCAGCAGTAGCAGTGGTGGGCTTTGGAGGTGGCAACGGCATCATCATCAACCACAGTAATTTCAGAGATGATCAGGGTGTTGAACAACTGGTCAGAAAGATATTGCAGGGGCCCCCTTACCTTCCCTGTGAGCAGCTGGTGCTGACACCTCTATTGTCCATGTGTAGATCAGGGTCATAGTTCTAGGGGAAAGGGGAGCACTTGTGGTTAATCATAAAGAAGCAGGAGCCCTGGTTTCAGTTCCAAGGTAGAGAGGGGCTTGTGGATGTAGGGGAGCAGGGATCATCCTTGTGTCCTTCTGGAACTAAGGAAATAAGATAGTGACCATATCTCTCCTCACACTTTTAGCTTGGAAGCACCAAAATTTTACAAACCTCTAGAACTACATCAGAAAATAAAAGCAGCATGAAAAAGCCTGAACCTTGGGAGAGTGCTTTCCACCCCTAATTGAGCAAAGCCTAACTTTAACATAAAATTAAAAGTCAATAAACAGTCTAGAAAAAATGAGCAAACAATTACAACAACAACAACAAAATTTGACTACAAAAAGCTACTATAATGACAGGGAAGACAAGGCATAAACTCAGAAGAAAACAAGGATAAGACAGTTAAAAGCAAATTCTTAAAGAAAACTGCTAATTGAACAGAAACCAAACGAATTTCTAGACGTTTGTATCCTAAAGAAATCTTAAAAATAGGGAAAGAACCCACATGTACAAAAATATTTATAAAGGCTATTTTTGTAGTGGCCAAGAATTGGAAACTGAGGGGCTGCTCATCAATTGAGGAATGGTTAAACAAGTTGTGGTATACGAATACAATATAATACTAATGTTCCATAAAAAATGATGAGCAGGAGGGCTTAAGAAAAACCTGGAAAGACTTAAAGGAACTAATGTTGAGTGAAGTAAGCAGAACCAGGAGAACATTGTACACAGTAACAACAACACTGTTCTTTGCAAATATCTAAAACAACTCCAAAAGACTCATGATGGAAAATGCTATTTATGTCCAGAACAAAGAATTATGGAGTTTCAATGCACATAGAGGCATACTACTCTCTCTCTCTCTCTCTCTTTCTCTCTCGGTTTCGTCCTTCTCATAGTTTCTTCCATTAGTTTTAATTATTCTTTTTTTTATTTCAATATAAATTTATTTATTTAACTTTTTACATTCATTTTCAAAAATTTTGGGTTCCAAATTTTCTCCCCATTTGTCCCCTCCCCCCAACCCAGTACACTGAGCATTCTAATTTCCCCTATCACCA